>CM070739.1:11502355-12102355 GCA_036346245.1 Bonia amplexicaulis
AGTGGTACGACCAGATATTTAATGCCGGTTGTAATTTTTTAGAACAAGTGTTTTTATTGGACTTCTTTGGTCGACCGAGCCACAGTTAGCGGTCGAACCGGCCACCAAGATTGGTTCTATGATTTTGGAAAATTGGTTTTTGGATTAATTGAATTATGATTGGTTAGTGCATTTATGTTGTATGAAGTATATTTTAGCTAATGTGGGTCAAGTTGTGAAGAACTTATGCTCAAAAATAATATCTTTGTCTTTAGATATGCAATAAAGCTTTAGAGTCAAGCTAATAACCATCACAGCCACCCAAGATTTCAACCTTGTGTTATAGGATTAGGGTCAGAGAAGAGTGAGTGATGAGATGTTCTCTCTTGTCCTCCAGATGCAGTGGCTCTAAAACATTTATCCTCAAGTAGTAATACATCAACTTTGTTCATCACTCATGATGTCTCCTTGTTTTGGTTGATTTACTCTTGTTCTTATTGGTTTTGATGTCTTATCTCCCCTTCTTGATCTTGCTATGTGACAAGGATGTATAAGTGACCGAGATGGCTCATGAAGATCAAATCCCATCTATCTAGGCACTAAGTCTTGTAGGATTTCGAAGTTGTCTTGTTTTGCTTGGTTTTGACCTACTCTGGAGGTTTCTTGATCCCATGTTTTTTGCTTTGAATCTTTTGAAGATTTTGTTTACTATAATATGTGGGAATACATTTAGAGCCATCTTTGTCATTCTCTATCCACGAGCAAGTCTTATCCCAATTTTGGTTTTCGCCCGGATTTAGTGCAACCTTTCTTATCTTTGGAAAATGTAAGAACTTTGACAAGGATTCATGTGATCCTAGGATGGAATAGATTCCCGAGACAATAAGCAAAGTATGTGCAAAGTTTTATCTCATTTTTCTATGGATTTTGGGAGTTGCACCAAAAGTGGTTTGGACTTGGACTAAATTTTTATTCTGGGAACAGGGGAGCGGTCAGACCGGTCGTCGGTCAAACCACTACTGGGTTAGACCGCAAGGGCATCATCGGTCTGATCACAGCTCTATGGCCAGTTAGACTACCCAGGTGCAAGAGCTAGCCTCTTTAGCTTTTGAAGTTGTTGTTTTGTTCTAGGTTTCTAATTTTGATCTTCATAGCTCTGTAGCTCTTGGAGTGAAGAATTTGAGAATGCTTTGGGAAAAATTTCTGAGGCACCATTCACCCCACTCTATTGCCATTGCGGTCCTACAAGTTGTATCAGAGCCCAGTTAGCTCTTTTAATAGATCTTAACCGGTCTTAGAGCTATGATATCAGATAAGTATTCAACCAAGCCACCCATTTTTATTGGTTGACTTTTCTTATTTTAAGGTCCGGATGCACTCTTACATCGAAGCTCAAGAGCACTCAATTTGGCGCAAAGTTAAGAATCCTTATGTTGTGCCTACCGATGATCAGGTGAATACACCAGATGTAAAGGCAAATAGTAACACATGAAATTTTCTGATTAAGGGGCTTAGTTGATCTGAGTTTGAGTAACTCATTTGAGGTCTGCTTATAAGATTTGAAAGCACTACCACGAGGGTTCAACCGCGATCATGGAAGTAAGATAGAACCAAGTTAATTAAGAAAGAATACTCTAAGATTGAGCAAATGCCTGGTGAATCCTTGGATGTGTTGTGGGAAAGATTTACTAAGATTATCCATGATTTGCATGCTGTTGGTTTGACTTTTTCTAAATATGAGAATGAACACCAACTACTGTTGAGTGCACTTGATGTCGACTTGGGGATTGAGGATGATGAGGACGACTCCAGGAGCAAGAAGAAGGCTTAGAACATCAACACTTCTGATAATGATGATCCTTACAGTGATCCCGATGAGATACGTCCCTCAAATCAACAATTGAAGTGTGCTCTTGCTGCAACTGAACTAAATCGAAAGAAACAAGTTAAGACAATCAAGAATCAGGATATTATGATTGACAACTTGAATCTAAACATTGCTAGGCTCAAGTCCACAATTTTTTATGTTGAAAATTATGAATCTTGCTTCACTTTGCATGATCAGTTGGCTAAGCTTAGATCTACACATTTTTCTGTCATCATGCAACTCAAAGATGCTCTAGATGAACTAGAAAAACTCAAATCTAGTAATAAAAATGATTGCATGGAGCTATTGCCTTAGATGTTGTTTCTTCATCATCCTCAAATTGTGCTTTACTTGAACTGAAACTTGATAGTTCGACTAAATAATTTATCAAGTTTAATCCTAATCGTACTTGCTTCCATTGTAAGGATAGCAAACATAAGTTGAAAGAAATGATTGAAATGATTCTTTAGTCTAGAATTGAATCTTGTGAAAACTATTGTAAGCTAAAAATTTAAATTGATGCTCTTAATAAGACAGTTGATTTTATTTCTTGTGTGTTTTGTGTTGATATTGGAATTGATTTAAATGAGTTGCATGAGGCGTTTAGAGTCAAGTTCAAGGAGTAGTTTTGTAGGATTAAAGAAACCCCTTTATGTGTCTTGTGAGGGTATGTGACACTTGAGGTAGTTATCCATAAAGAGATATATGCTAGGGCAACAAAGATCACTGAATGTACCTTATGTGAGAACCTAGCCCACGAAAATGACTACTTCAAAAAGACCTTTAAGAGATTTTTCAGTGGAAAGAAGAATATCAACATGATCCTTGACCAATCTAAGGTGAGTGCGAAGAAAAAAGGTCTAGGTTTCAACTCCCTAGAACATTCCAAGAACAACCCACCTAAGATTATGAGAGTTGTGGAGAGTGACAAGTTTGAGGTCAAACCTCCTGAGCCTTCCAAGACTGTGTTTAGGTCAGATGAACTTGCTCAAACCACATCTAGCAGGTTAGGTGCTTATACTTTAGCAGGTCAGACCCCCTCAAAAGGTTAAGTACCATTTCACCTTCTGCATGAAGGAGAGGTCTATTCTCATTATTATATTGCTAACCATTTTATTCCTACTTCTACCGCTGTACCTGGATGCCATGAGGCTCAGTACTGGATTCCTAAGTCTTTCATTTCTAACCCTAGTACTGAGGCACCGAGGTCTTTTGCTTATGCCCTATAGGTCCAACACGTGAGGAAGGAGGACATGACGCTTGTTGACTTCAGGTGTTCTCAACTATTAGACCATGTGGTGGTCGTGCATTTAGTGATGATAAATAATTGACATTTGGGTTTCATTGAATTTACGTTTATGAAAGTTCTGGTCGATGCATTATTTGTTGCTGGAGCTTTCAGGTTAGCAGGACTGGTCGGCATACGTCGACCACGGTATATCGACATGTCGACCATGGCCGGGTGAATGACCATGGTGGAACGACCTCGATCCGGAGTCGGAGAGCAAAGTAGGTGATGAGGTTCAGTGGACCGATAGAAAGTCACAGTAATCGGTCGGCAGTCGGAGTTGTGGAAGGAGTCCTTAACTGGGAAGGTTGAGAATTTGAATAAAACCCATGTTTGGAAGGGTTTGGGTCCCTTGGTTTTCTGAAGAGATTAAGTTTTGAGTCCGTGTTTGAGGTAAACACAGTTTGAGATGTTAGCCTATAAAAGCATGGAGAGGCTAAGGGTTAATGTGTGATTTTTGAGAAGGCTTTAGGAGAGAAAGCTTGTGTCGGTTTGAGAGGGCTTCCGTCTAGAATGCTTTTAGGGGTGCTTGTGAGGGCACTTTGTAAATCCATGAAAATTCACCAATAAATATCATCTTAAATCAATCTGGTTTGAGCGAATGATCAGGCGATTTACCACTGATCAGTCAAAATTTTCACCGACCATCAGGAGATGCCAAAAAGCGGCGACAATTAATCATTCACCCCTCTGATTGCAGTATGCGATCCTACAAGTGATATCAGAGCAGGTAGCAATGGAATCAGAGAGGTATATGAATCATTCCCACATGCTAGATGGTACTGATTTTGCCTTCTAGAAGTGTCGTATGCAAGCTTACATTGAGGCTCAAGGTACTTATGTCTAGAAAAAAATTTCTCAACCTTATATGGTTCCTACTGATGTTACTACCGAAAATAAAACAGAGGTTGATTTAAATGCCCGTGCTCGTAACTTGCTTTTTCAAGGGATTTCTCACAAAGAATTCGATCATGTAGCTCATATTGTTTCTGCCCACTTAATATGTAAAACTCTTTGTGATTAACATGAAGGAACGACTAAGATTAAGAAAGTGCATAAGAATAGGTATCAAAAAGGTTTATTAGATTTTGCTATGAAACCTGGTGAATCTATTGATGATCTTTTTGCTCATTTTGAGAAGATTTTGAGTAACTTGCGTGGAGTTAGTGTTATTCGTGCCTATGGAGATAATGCAACTAAAATTTTGAGGTCTTTAGGTTCAGAGTGGTTGATGGTCGTCACAACTATTAATCAAATTGTCGATCTAAATACTCTAACCATGAATGATTTGTATGCTAGATTGAAAACCTATGAGATAAAAGCTTTACCATCTAAGATTAATAATTCTTCATCTTTAGCACTTGTGACTAACTCCATGTAGGCTACTTTGGCGAGTGTTGTCTTGTGTTTCCTTATTTGCTTTGTCCTCTTTTTCAAAAGATCAGTTCGAGCAGCTCCCTGAAGAAGAAAAGCACCGACGACAACCACCACGGCAATGATGGTGCCAAAGGCAAGAAGAAGAGCACTGACGACTTCACGGGCATGTGCTTTATGGCAAGCAATAACAGTGACAATGACTACAGTGATCCCGATGAGGTAAGACTAGATTAGCTTGAAGATGGTTTAATTACACTTGCCATTAAATTGAAAAAGAATAAAAGAAAATTGAAAGAAAACAATTTTGTAGTCGAAAGCTTGAATTCTGAGATTACTAGACTTAGAGCAACTATTCCTAAAGTTCATTCTTGTGAAGCATGTCAGGTCTTACATTTTGCGTTGGAAATGGCTAGATCAGTTAATGTAAAAAAACTAGTTCAACTTATAGATGTAACCGATAGATTTGGTGAACTAAGAATGATACATCATTCTGTGATGACCTGCTTACCACAGATGGGTTGTGAATGGAATATGATATTCACTGCATTATGAAATACCCTCGACCCGACAGATATTCTGTCTATGAGGAGGCGGCGACTTTGAGGCGATTTGGTGAAAGGAGAATAGAGATTTGGAAGGGTGCTTGTGTATCCATTTGTTCTTGGTTATCTAAGGTTAGTAATCGGTACTATATGTAATGAAATGCATTATATTCTAGCTAGATCTGTACACTTTTTAGTTGCTAGGAAAGAGAGATCTAGCTTGGTAGTTTTCTCCAACTTAAGAGTGGGTCTCACTCCTATCTACTTTAATTCTTGTTGGATTGGTTCATGAATCATAGCTAACTACTTCAGATGGACAAATTATGGTAAATGACAATTATGTGTAAGATCTAGTGTATGTATATGTAATGGCTATCTAAGAGAGCATTAATCTAATTTAAAATTAATTTGTTATATACGTAGAGTAGATGGACCGAAGTTAGATGTATGTTAAGAACTGTGAAAATGAAGAATACATCGATGGTTTGTTGTGACTTATCACACATGGTTTGGGAGCCGTCTGTGACAACCACCTGTTATCACTAATGCAATAAATCAAATGGTTCAGAAACTATCTCTGATGAGGGTTATGAACCATCTATGATGGCCCCATGTGTGGTAGTGATAGAAACAGAGAAGCTTAACATTTTATAATTTAGTTTTTTTAAAAAATATATAGGCCTTAAGGCATTTCCATTCTAACTAGGCATCGCATTACAGTTGATATGGCTCTGTTACCATCTCTATCGAGACCCGAATATACAAGTCTAGACTCTCTGTGTATTCTGCACCAATCCAGAATCACGCTAGTGCACACAGTGAAACACATAGATGAAATATCGACGATGATCACAATTAATTGTGAAAGATGTAAAATATTATTAATTATCAGAGTAGTGACTTTATGGCCAAGCTTACAAATAATAGCTTGAAAGGCCTAACAAGATGTAGCACACTAGCGCACACGACTCAAGGGCTAATGATGTAGCATGGACGCGATAGGACAGGGCGGCTCTGGCATAGCAAAGAGGAAGGAAAGGGGTGACCGGCATTGGGACGCAGGGGAGGTGAGAGGAGCAGCGGGGATGGGGGTGTCATAGGCATGGTGCAGCACCAAGAATCTTAGAAAACACAGGGCGAGGGAGTGGCACAACATCAGGTGAAGGCGAGGCGGCGCAGACGCATGGACACGTATTGCGCAATGCGAACGCGTGCTGTGTGTAGCCAGGGTGTGTCTGGCATGGCATGGGCCAGCGCAACGCATTCTAGGCTATGCTAGGGGGCCAACTCGGGCAGGCTATGTCCTGGCAGACCAAGAGGAGCAGGGGTGGGCTTAGGCCAACCCAAGGAAGGTTTTGAAATTTTTAGATTTTCAAATTTTGAGTGAGTTTTGACAAGGGCTTTTTGGATTCAAACTTACTTTTGAAATTTCATTTTAAGAAATTTTGAAATCCCAAAAGTGGGGTGTTACAGGATGGTTGAGCTCAACCATGGAACAAAGAAAGTGAAAAATATTGAAGGGAAGGTTCGAGCGACGGGTTACACCAAATGGCTTTATAGATCCAAGTGTAGAATGTTTTGGTGGAATCGGAATGGGAGAGACTTGCCCATGTGTGGAAAGCCCACCTAAATGAGGTGAGCATGGTGATTGCTTATAAGGAAAGATAAAGACCGAGTCAAGGTGAAGGTATTTTGGTAATTTGCCAAATACTAAAAACTTCGTTGGATCCAAACCGCAAAGCTTGAGTGGTAGTTGGGAAAGCAGTTTAGATCAAGGAGATGATGAGAAGATCAAGTGGTTCAAAGGCCATAGACTTAGTGGATTCAGGCTTACGTGCTTTGAAAAGCGTGCATTAGTTAAGTGTGTGAGTAAAACCCGTGTTGCATGGGGTTAATGGTTTCTCCTAAATGTGCTAGTGGACAGTATACATTAGGGTTAGATATAGGTTGGTTGCCTTATCTATTTAATGGGTTGGAATGGAGGCCTGCAAGCTAACCATCAAACCTTCCAAGATTCCAACCTTGTGGTCTAGTGTTAAGGTCAGAGAAGAGTGAGTTTTGTGATGTGCTCTCTTATCCTATAGGTGGAGTGGTTGTAAAACATTCACCCTCAAGTAACAATATATCAATTTTGTTCATCACTCATGATGTCCCATTATTTTGGTTGATTTGATCTTGTTCTTATTGGTTTTTGATCTCTTCTCTCCCCTTCTTAATATTATTGTGTGCCAAGGAGTGTAAGTGATGGACATGGTTCATGGAGATCAAATCCCATCCATCTAGGAACCAAGTCTTACAGGATTACAAGGTTACTCGGTTTTGCTTAGTTTTGGCCTATTCTTGAGGTTCTGCTTGGGAGATTTTGATTGTTATAACATGTGGGAATACATCTATAACCATCTTTGCCATCCTTTATCTATGAGCAAGTCTTATCCCATGTTTTTAGTTTTTGCCTGGTTTTGCTGCAACCTTTCTTATCTTTTGGAAATGTAGGAACTTTGACAAGGATTAATGCGATCCTTGAATGGAATAGGTTTCTAAGACGCTAAGCAATGGGTGTGCAAAGCTTCATCTCATTTTGCTTTGGATTTTGTAAGTTGCACCAAAAGTGGTTTGGACTTGGGTTGATTTTCTATTCTAAAAACTGGGAAGCAGTTAGACCGCTCTTTGGCCTGGTCAGACTAGTTACTGGTCAGATCGCTATCTTATCGTCGGTCAGACCACTAGCCAGTCAGACCACATCGGCGCTAGCGATCAAACCGCACCTCTGTGACCGATCAGACCACCCAGGTGCAAGTGCTAGCCTCTATGGCTTTTGAAGTTGTTGCTTTGTTCTAGGCATCCAATTCTAATCTTCATAGCTTTGTGGCTACTGGAGTGAAGAATTTGAGAATACTTGGGAGAAAATTTCCAAGGCACCATTCACCTCCCTCTATTGCTATTGTGGTCCTACAATAGGACACTTTAATTTGTTGGTGTGTTAGTTTTGGAGAATAAACATAATAAAAAGAACTGGCGAAATTTAAAAGATATAACATGTTTGCGCACCATTATAGATAGACTTAGGGCTGATTAATGTCAAGACCCGAATATGCAAATTCAGACTCTATGTATTCTACACTAGTCTAGGATCATGCTAGTGCATACAGTGGAAACATAGATAAAATATCGACCGCGATAACGATTAACTATGAAAGATTCAAATACTATTATTTATCAGAGTAGCAATCTTATGACCAAGCTTACAAATAATAACCTGATGGGCTTACAAAAGCTAGTAGCGAAAAGTAAAGATAAACATAGTTGACATTCGATGTGCCCACAAGTAATCAACTGGGAAGCGAAATCCTATCTAAGAAGTCGTCGAAGAATCCTATTTCAAGTACCTCTGAATAATATAGTTCTTCTTTAGCAACTAAGCAACAATGGATATAACTGTGAGTATATAGAGTACTCAGCAAGTCATTTGTAACAAGATGCAATATAATTATGCAAGGCTTATCAAAGTTTGGCTAAGTGGTTATTTTACAGAAAGCAACAAATTGAAAGTGCACATTTGAAAATGACATAAATAAATAATTAATGAATCAAGGATTGAATAAACCACAAGTGAACTGACTATTCACTTTCCAACCAACTTACTTTCAAACCAAACCAAGTTTTTAGGGAAAAATCTAACCCTCGTGTGAAATCACCGAGCATTATCTATAACCGGGGACATAACTATTTGAATAGTTTTACACTCTGCAGAGGTGGCACAACTTTACCCATATGAAATGATTTTCTTGTGGTGTCACCGGTATAATATGCTTCCTTAGGCCTTCTAACCAAGAGAATCACAACAAGACTTTTACAATACTCAATCTCGAACTGAACTCGCCCGCTAAGGTTTCACTACCGAGTAGGCTAGCCACCTAATCGAAAAAGCCCCCTCTTGCGCGAACAGAACATCTCAAGGGTGAAATCAAGGCTGAAACATTACAAATTAATTAGCCAAGTCCATCTTATACTGGACATGTGGTTGTACGGTAAGGCTCAGATCAATGACGCACAGACTTAAATCCTTAGACATTACCCAGGTGAGGCATCCACATACCAATAGTGCGGACCACACTTCCCACTTTACTGCACGATTACTCGTCCAATTGAAAACTATTTTGTATAACCAACACCAATGACATTACCCATGTCATGATACACAAATTATATAACTATGACTAACCACTACGATTTAATATCTCATTAAGTCAAAATTATCTCATTAAGTCAAAATTAATTAATTAATTAACATGTGACGATGAGCCCAATGTACTATAACCATGACTGAGAATACTAAATGTATAACTCAAGTGGATACTAGTATTGCATCACTAGTTAACTACCCATCCAATAGTGACAAAAGAATCATGGCATTCAAATTATAAATTGAGGAATTAATCAAATTTGGTCCACAACTACCGGTAACAAAGGTTTGTATTAAATTAGCAATGCATGATGATAATTTACAACAAAATAACAATAAGTAGATTTGAAATAATAGACTCAACATGATCAAAGGTCATGACTTATCTTGACTTTTCTCAGTTACCAACTCTTGAACTTCAGGTCCTGTTTCTACTCCTTCAAACACGTTATCCAACAAGGGAGAAAGTGAAAGAAACATAAATAAATTCAAATAAAGTACAAAAGCAATTAGAACTAGAACCAAAAGGTAGAGCTCAATTTTAGAGAAATTTAGGAAGAAGAATCGGCTCAATCGGAATTTGTACGAAGGAGAATGAACTCTCAGAATATTTACGGAAAAATAAATTCCTAGAAATTGTGAGAGAAAAGAGAATATTCTCTAGAATATTCACTTTGGAATTAAATAAAAGAAAAGGAATTGCAATCTGACAATGGGGTCCACATGTTAGTGGCTTGGTCCACGGTAGATTGGGTCCACCGAACAGGTTTGTGGGCTTCGCTGACATGGCACAGTGACATGGCAGACACGTGGATGACACATGGGCAAAATAGGTGACATGGCACTGACATGGCAACACGTGGCTGCTGACTGGATTGTTGACGTGGCAGGGTGTAGCGATGAGGTGAGCTGGCAGTGCATGCTGGCGTGGCTGCTGCGTGGCACATACATGGTTGAAATGTAAGGCCATACCACTGATGTGGATTGCCACAAAGGCTACTGACTCGAACAGATCTGATGGCTGAGGGTCTTCATCTCCGGTGACGAGGATCGATGGCAAGCAGCGGGTCAACATGAACACCATGAGCTTCACTGTGTACCGTGAACCCATCCCACGGCTTGGATTAGCTAGAGGAGTTCGAAGCGATGGTCGGCAATGGCATAGGCGGCAGCGCAAGCTCGGTGGCGGTGAACTTCGACGAAGTAGTGACGGCGTGGCTAGGTGAGCTGCGCATTGGCTTCCTGGGGTTTTGTGATGCTATTATGATTTAGCACAAAATCCTATGGCCGTCAGAGCGACTGACGGTGAGAAGAAGGCAGTGGCGAGCTCGGACTACGATGAACTCATGCTTCGATGGCGCATTGACCACGACAAGGTGTAGAAGGGAGAGAGAGGAGTACAACGAACTTGGCGGAGAGGACAACAGGGCTCGAAACTTCTTATGCGTAGCAGCCCCTAAATCAGATCAGTGTTTGTTAGATACGACATGAGTGTGCATATTATGAAGAACGAAGAAGATGAATCTCATAGAGAACTGAAATAACAACGTTGAAGCAACCACGGTGAGAGAAAAAAGATTTGGCGAAGCCGACTGCAATTTTTTAAGCACATTCTCAAAAGAATAGGGACATTATCGCTCACTCACAGCCCTCTCGAATCTTCTCCCTCGGATCCTTACCCTATATAAGAATCTAGTGCTAGAAAATATCCTAGCCTCTATTCCTCTGGTGCATTCTCTGCTTTGGATGAGTAGGCCTGATTGCTTGGTTACTTTCTGTGGTCATCCTCATGGTTTATGTAGTCTCTCCTATCTCTTCTCCAAATTAGAGTAGAAATCCTAATCTAAATAAGAGTAGAAGTCATAATCCTAGTAGGATTCATCTAGAACTTTTATAGCAAATATTTTCAAATCTTAAAAGACTAGATATGAATCATGCTAACTCAACATCAACTTTTTAAAACTATGGCAACTCATATGCGTAAAAGTATTTAGATTTGTCACATGTAAAATGATATTAGGAGATTTGTCATCAAAAGTGCTTTCATATGATTGTATTTTCAATTATTATTTACTAGCATATAATTAGAAGGACTAATTGTCAAATGTGTGGAGTGGAGACTACGCTGATGCCAAAAACATGTAAAGAGATATCGATTTGAGTAATTATACTATGGAGTCAACTTGCTCTATTGCTAATGCCTAAATAATGCGCTAGGCTTCTTTGTTTTGATATACACGTTACTATTTGTTGTGGCCTAGAAAACAATGGGGAATTAGGAAGGGTTAAACAGTGTTGAGAAACCGACGCTGGCGACCAGTCCGATCGGGATCTCTGCTTAGAACAAGAACGAATCAATCACAGAATCACAGAATAGTAGATGAACACAGAGAGAGGTAGAGAGAACTCCTGGTCTTTCTTTATTGCTTTTCACCGTGTGTATACAATGGGGGGTTGGCTCTCTATTTATACTAGGAGGTGTGGGGTGCCCAATATGTCAGGACTCTCGGCCTACCTGGACTCTGAGTCTGCCAGGACTCTATCTGTAGGCCGGTTTCCTAACACTCCCCCTTGGGCACTCACCCAACATGCTTCATGCCTCATCAAAACTCTATAAAAACCCAGTGGGAAAAATTTGGAGAAAGAGTACATGATACATGTGATGCTGCGTTGCACGAATTGCCTCATTAAAAACCTTAGCCGAGAAACTTCAGGAAAATTCGTCAAGGGAAAAAGAGTACAATTCACCCAAATACATTTAGCCTTCAGGACTTTATTTCGTTGGGTACTTGATCTTCATGACCAAGATTTATTAACGGACTTGAGAGAATTCTCCCCCTGAATTCTGCACTTCTCTAAGTCTCATCATTCCAATCCCTCGCACGCACCTTTCAAAGCTAGATGCGGGGAGTGACTTAGTGAACATATCTGCCAGATTTTCACAAGACTTAGTATGCAGTACTTTAATCTCGTCCATCTTTTGCAATTCATGTGCATAGAAGAACTTGGGGTTGATATGCTTAGTGAGATGACTCTTCACATAGCCCGTCTGCACTTGTGCTACGTAAGCTGCATTATCTTCATAGATAATGGTAGGGGTTTGCACAATGTTCATCCCACATGACTGCTGGATGTGGTGAACCATTCGGCGGAGCCAAGCACATTCTCGTGCGGCTTCATACAGTGCTATAATTTCTGAGTGGTTCGTCGAAGTCGTTACGAGACTTTGCTTAGACGATTTCCAGGAAATTGCAGTTCCACCACACAGGAATACATAGCCTGTTTGTGACTTTGCGGTATGCGGGTCAGACAGATACCCAGCATCTGCATAGCCAACCAAGTTCAGATCTTGGTTCTTTCTGTAGAACAATCCAAGGTCCTTGCTTCCTTGGAGATATCGGAAGATATCCTTTATGCCCTGCCAATGCCTTTTGGTAGGTTCTGCACTATACCTTGCTAAGAGGTTCACAGCAAATGCAATGTCCGGTCTAGTGCAGTTTGCTAGGTACATGAGTGCTCCCACTGCACTCAAGTATGGGACTTCGGTCCCGGACTTCCTCCCCTCTTCCCTAGGTCGGAAAGGATCTTTTCTTCTTTGTAAAGATCTCCGATCATTGGTACTTCGATGGGAATGCCTTCTCAAAGCCAAACCTTTCAAGCACCTTCTGGGTGTAGGTTGACTGATGTACCAAGATTCCTTCAGGGACATGTTCAAGCTGCAGGCCTAAACAAAACTTGGTTTTGCCCAAATCTTTCATTTCAAATTCTGACTCCAAGTAGGAGCTTGCTTCTTTTCTATCTTCTGCTGTCCCGATGATATTCGGATCATCTACATACAGAGATTATCTGAGAATCCATTCAGGATCGTAGTATAAACACACAAGGACGGTCTTCATTGTTTGTGTAGCCTTTCTTGCAGAGAAAGTCGCTCAAGTGATTATACCACATTCTTCAGTTGCTTCAACCCATACAGTGACTTTCTGAGTTTCACACTGTATAGATTTATATTTGCTCTGTCTTGGTTCGGGAGTGGTATTCCTTCAGGGACTTTCATATAAATCTCCGAATCCAAGTTACCGTAAAGGTATGCAGTCACAACATCCATCAATTTCATTTCTAAGTTCAAGTTTACTGCCATTGAGATCAAATATCTAAAGGTAATTCCACTCATGACTGGGGAGTAGGTTTCTTCATAATCAACTCCAGGACGTTGAGTGAAACCTTGTGCTACTAGCCTTGCTTTGTATCTCACTACTTCGTTTCTTTCATTTCTCTTTCGAACAAATACCCACTTGTGCCCTACGGGGTGCACATGGGGAGGTGTCTGACATCTGAGCCCAAAATCTCTCTTTGTTCAGAGATAGCAATTCAGTTGCTATTGCCTTTTTCCAATCTTCCCAATCTGATCTTTTCTTACATTCAATGACGATGCGGGCTCGGGATCAAGATCGATGATTGTGGCAATTTTCTTTGAAGTATATATCGATATTGGTGTTGTCTGTTCATGGACTCTCCGTGTCCACATAGTTTATAGCTATTTCTTCATGAGTCGCTTCTTCTGGGCGGTTGCTTCTTCTGGAGCTTCTCCTTGCACATCGCTTCTTCCAATTGCGGTGGCAAGTCCCTTTAGTTTTTCGACTCCGATGTGTGCGCACACATCCATGCCGATGGGGATATTCAGATCCGGTATGCCCTTTTCTGAAGGTGTCATACTTGTGCGGTCTCAACGGCTCCCTTCTCTTCTCGGGGTACTTTAATGATCGGTGTGGTAAGTCCTTCTTATCCTTTTCGCGGGCGTCGAAGAGCCGGAGTTCTCGTCCTTTTATTACGAGGCCTTTGGGCGGGATTAGGGATACCTTCAATTTTCTTTGGTATTTCAACCCTCTCCGGTGCATTGCGTGCAGGCACATGCGACTTAATCACGCTCTTCAAATCACTAAAGTGATCGGGCAGTTGATTTGCTAGAGCTTGCAAATCGATGATCTTCTGGACCTCTTTTCGGTTTCGCTAGTCTTGCGGGTCATGTGCTTGAATTCCGTGGCTTCCCCGTAATTTCCGACATTTTTCATCAAGGGTTGATTTCCTCCCCTAATGACGGAAATTATCCTCATCAAAAATACAATCGTGAAAGCAGGCGTATGCAAATCTCCGTCATGGGTTCTAAATACGATTATGGATGCGATCTCATAACCAACGTATATCCGGTCTTCGGAGTGGGCCCATTGCGAAACATTTGTGGAGGTGGTATAGGTACGTAAACCTTGCATCCAAACCTCCTAAGATGAGAAAGTTTCGGTGGTGACCCTTGCGCTAGTTGCATAGGTGAATGGATGTTGTAGGCCGAAGGTCTAAGGTTGATGAGATTCGCTGCATGAAGGACTGCGTGTCCCCAACATGTAGCTGGCAAATTACTTTTATGCAAAGGGGGGCAATAAATTTAATTCTCTTAATTAAAGCTTACGCCAAACCATTACGGTATGGACATGCGGATGCAGTGCTCAACTGCAATTCCCATTGCCATGCAATAATCATCAAAGGCCTTGAGTAAATTCTCGTTGTCCATTCGATGGACTTGATATGATGATCGGGAACACATTTACGATCACGAATGATCTGCGAGATCAATTTTGCAAAGGCGTGATTTCTTGTGGATAACAAACCCACATATGACCACTTCGAGGAAGCGTCAATGAGCACCATGAAATACTTGAATGGCCTTGAGATGGGCTGAATGGGACCGCAAATGTCTCCACAGGTGCGTTCGAGAATGCGGTACTTCATCCTTCACTTTGAGTGGAGGGTCTAGTAATTAATTTCCGGTGGCACATGCGGGGCACACAAAATCTTGAGATTCGGAAATTCTTCACATTAATATTATGCCCTTGTGAATTATTTATTATGTTTCTCATCATCCTAAGACCTGGGTGGCCTAATCTGTCATGCGAGGCGGAAGAGTTCGAGCTTCTAAATCATCTTCGGGACGGTGTAGTAGTGCAGTGCCTTAATGTTGGTATAATATAGCCCGTTTCTAGTGAAGGAAGTTTTCTAATACCCTTTTCCATTCACTTGCGCTTTGTAATGAGTAGGTATTCCTACAGTACTCTTCATCGATCTCTACGTGGAAACCATTGGCGCGAATATCTTTAAAACTTAAGAGAGTTCTAGTCGATTCTGGGAACAATAAGACTTCTTCAATGACCAAAGTTGTGCCCATTGGGAGTATAATTGTGGCTCTTCCGGAACCAATTATACAAGCATCGCTTCCGGCGATTGTCGTAAGGCTGCCAGTGCTCTTACGGATCGACTGAAAATACTTAGTTTCTCTTAAGATGGTATTCGTTGTGCCGCTGTCGGCAAGGCATACTTCCTCCATAGGGCGCCACACGTGTTCTAATATAACGTATTTAATTAATATGTATTAGAAGGCATTCAATACATAAACAAAATACATCAATATTAAAACATATCATGCCATCATAAACTGAATAAATGAATGAATTATTCCAAAATCATCCAACCATCACGAGACAATAAATTCTAAAGTATCAACCATGCAAGATCTAACTTGTCCATTTTAACATAAAATAAATGACAATTAACGTCTCATGCATTTTGTGCATCGAGCGAGTCGATTAAGAAATCATCGACTTCTTCGGCTATCTTTTCAGAAGTGATATTCTCTTCAAGAGAAATCATGGCAGTGGCTGCCTCTAGGTCGTAAGGGGATCTTTGTTGTCGGGACGGTCTCAACCTCCATCAACTCGAGCAGCTGCTCGAATGCTCCCCTCAACCAATGCAAAGTGAGCTTGGTGCCTTTGCCATTCCTTTCACGGGCTTGGTGGGCATCAATTACATGTTGCGGCTCTTTGCGGACCGCGACCAATACCCCACTTGCCACACTTGTAGCAACCACAGTTACATTGGCCATAGGTCTTGCCACTTTTCATAGCCTTTTTGTCATTTGGAGCATCTGATTTGCCTTTCTGGGCAACGGTCTTACCCTTCTTTCCCCTTCTTTTCATCAAGGGCTTTCGCACCTTGTAGCTCCCAGCGTTGGCCTCACGACCAGCGGAGCTCCCCAATGTCTGAGTGACGTAATTCTTACGGAGAAGTTCGTCCTGAGCCTCCGCAACTGCATCATATCGATCAATTCGGCGTACTCCTTGTAGCCGTCTTGGCGATAGTTGCGGGCGGATTGAACAACATTGGGGTGAAAAGTGGACGAGGTCTTTCGATCTTACGCTCATCGTGATGCGCTTGCCACAGAGTTGAAGATTGGTACAAATCCTGTGCAAGGCAGAATTGTACTCTCCGACCGTCTTAAAGTCGGCAAACCTCAGTCTGACCCATTCTTGCTCTGCTTGAGGAAGGATGGTGTGCTAACCTCTCAAACCGCTTCTTGAGTGCGGTCCGAGTGCTAGCGCTTTTCTCCGCCATATACTCATTCTTGAGAGTAATGGAGGTGGTGCGAAGAAAATGAAGTGCTGATCATTCTCCTCGGGCGTTGGTTGGGCGTCATTCATCCGCTAATCCCAATAGCTGCTGTGGTCGTTTGGCTCAAGTACTATCTCGATATCGGATGCCCACGTCGGATAGTTACGGCCATCTTGGGCGACTCCTCGAACTCCGGTTCGTGATTCCGATCATCTATATGCAAATAGATGGAATAAAATAAGTTTACTTGTGTAAACATGCATGGAATAATTTACTACGGAAAATAAATGGTACAAAAGGTTCTCGTAATGTTTGAATTTTCTATGAATTTTCTATAAATTTCTTGTTAATGTCATGATTAAAAGCAATTTAAACAATTACAATTAACCAAAACAGTAAATAAATACATAATATAATAATGGCAGAAATAAATGATCTTCAAATACTGAAAATAATTCAAAATCAGATTCCCGAGGCCCTTTTATGCTAAAATATAAATTTTATTGATTACGCAATTTACGGTGGTCTATCTTAAAAATTTTCGATTCGAGAGAAAATTCGCGCAATTCCCGATTTTCAGGGTTTTACGCAAAATTCGGACCTCTCGTAAATTTGAGGACCTATCGGTAATTTTCGAATTCCGAGACCACTTTGTAATTTTCGGGACTGTTTGTAAGTTTAAGGTCCTTTTGTAATTTTCGAACTTGGGGGCTTTTACGCAAAAATGCCGCCAACCATTAAAAGAGGCATGCCCGCCGATTCGCGTTTTGGGTAGGGTTGCTCTACCCGGCGGCGGCGCGTCGCGTCTTGTTGCGCGGTAGCGTGGGGCGGCGGCGGCGTCGGGCGAGGCCGGCAAGCGTGGCGGTCTGGTGGCCGGCGGCGTGGGGGTCGGGTGGCAGGCGGCGGTGGCGCCTTAAGGCGGCGGGCGGCCAAGCCGAGGCGAAGTCGAGGCCAAAGCGGGCGCGTGGTGGCGGGCCATGGCCGAGGCAAGGCCAAGCGGCGCGTGGCGGCGGCCGGCTCTGGCCGGCCAAGGCAAAGCGCGAGCGAGGCGGCGCCGGCTTGGCCGAGGCAAGGCGGTGGGCGGCCGTGCGAGGTCGGCGGTGACGCCAGCGGTGGTGAAGGCGACCGTGCGCGGGTGGTGCCGCCGCGTGCAGGCGTGGAAGCCGGCGGCGGCGTGCGGCCGAGGCCGTGCAGCGGCTCCATGCGGCGGCGCCGATATTGGGCGGCGGCGCCGGCGCAGGCGGCTTTGGCGTCTGTGGCCGGCGGCGGTGTGGGCGCCGGCGGTGGGCGTGGCGATTTTTTTTACGTGATGCAATGCCGTGCGAGGAAAGCAGAAAAACCCATGACAAAATTTTTCGTACAACGATCATACATGATCAAACAAAATTGTACAAAATTTTGTTTCCAATCTGATGCAATCAACATCTACCCGTTTCGCAATCTACCGATCGACATTGTGCGGCGATTTCGGATCGCTCGCGGTAGATTTGGGCGGTTACATCGTTCTAATCTACGATGCAATCAACATCTACCCGTTTCGCAATCTACCGATCGGCATTGTCTTGCGGCGACTTGATCTTTCGGGTAGATTAGGGCGGTTACCTTGTAGAAATTTAATCTAGAACGCGAAAAGAAAATCTGATTCAAAAGCGATCTAGAAAATTCAATCGTTGCCGATGATTACCTTCGTTCACCGAGCGAAGTCGTCGATAACGTGTTGAGAAACCGGCGGCGACCGGTCCGATCGGGATCTCGCTTAGAACAAACGAATCAATCACGAATCACGAGAATAGTAGATGAACACGAGAGAGGTAGAGAGAACTCACGGTCTTTCTTTATTGCTTTTCACCGTGTGTATACAATGGGGGGTTGGCTCTCTATTTATACTAGGAGGTGGGGTGCCCAATATGTCAGGACTCTCGGCCTACCTGGACTCTGAGTCTGCCAGAACTCTATCTGTAGACCGGTTTCCTAACAAACAGTACCCTTTGCACCCACGTCATATCTCCCATGTTAATTCGAAGGGACGGTACAGTTTTAGCAACTGGCAACAGTTTCCTTTATTCTATAGAAAGACATCCATAGATACATAATGCAATTCTTCTTTGTTAGTATTTGTTTTATATTTCCTCATTTTTTCAAAAAAAATTTGTACTTAATTTGCATTACTATTTGTCTTGTTTTACAGATGTTCTGCATAGGATCATCCGGGCACAAAGAGGAGCCTTAGATAGGGCACTAGGATCATCAGAAGGTCCTCCTGTTGGGTTCAACAACGATATGTCTAACGTACGTAGTCATGCGCTTGAAATCCAACGCTGATCCATGAAACCAGCCGCCCCCATGTGCCCACCAAACAGGAAGCCACCAACTACCCCGAGGATCTAGCTAGGCCGGCCGGCACACCACCGTCAGTCCACCGCCACGAAGTCAAGTCACACCGGGGCCACGGAATCCCGCATGCGCAGAGCCACCCGCGCCCGGCGCGGCGTGCGCCTAGTGCCGCGCGTTCGCCACGCACGCGACGTGCTGGATGGGTACGGCCGCGGAAACGCCGAGAAGCGGGTGCACGGCTGGGAGCGCGCAGGCCGGCCTCGTCTCGTCAGGTCCGTGGGCGAGGGCGAACGAGTTTTCACCGGCACGCACCGCTGTCCAAAAGCGCGGGGCCCGTACCGCGCGGCCGGGCGTGGCAGCCTCCGAAATTAGGCGGCAACGGCGTGGGCGGGGCGTGAGGGAGCGCGGGGGGGCATGTGCGCGCGCCCGTGGGGAGCGGGGCTTGGCTCGGATCTCGGCGCGTTGTAGCAGCGCGTGGGCCCGGACGGCACGGCGAGTTGAGTTGGCGTGCGGTCCCCAGCCTACGAACCTGTGCCGCCGGACACCCGGCGGATTCCACCCAGCTACGTGACACGCCCCCGCAGGCCGCAGCGCGTTCCGCGGGCGCGCCCGTTCGGCCGTGCGTGCGTGCGTGCCGAGACCTTCTTTTTGGGCCTTTTTCCTGTGTGCGCACGGGTCGGCATGCCAGTGCTGTGGGTGCTCCTCGTTCCAAACAGGGAATGTTCAGAAACCAAAACTGTTCAAGACATATTATCTTTTTAATACAGTTTGTTCCTTTTTCCTATTTTTTACATTACCTGTAATAATATAATGATAATTTTATATTTTATATTTTCTTTATTTTGTTAATTAAATACTTTAAAAAACTAACTGTTTGTGTTTCAGTCAAGCAAAAAGCAAAAGGCTACTTACTTTGAAGCAGGGCGTCGATGGAGTTTAGCAGAGTGCCTGCGGGTGGTGCGGGCGCAGTGTCTGGGGTGGGTGCTGCATCGGGCTAAGGAAAGAATAAACATATAGGATGGATTCTTTTGAACTGACAATTTATGGTTTAAATATTTAAATATTATCTGACGTAAGAGATAGTATGTATAGAAAAATAGTTACATATAATTTTAATTGATACAGTTGAACTCAGTATATTTTTTAGTATAATCTTTCTATTGATCTTGTTTTAAAAAAGATATTATTTAAAAACTAATTATTATAGACAGTAAAAGCATAAATCTACTAAAAGTTGAAAAAAAAACTCAGCCATAAACTGGACTGGAGGCGTCAGAGCTCGGATCGAGGTGTGGCTAGTGCACATTGCATGCGCTTGGCTACTTGGGTTAGGTGTGGCCGGATTGGGCTGCCACGAGAGTGGCTTGGACTAGCTGCCAGGTAGTCGAGCAGTCCTATTTCCGACCACACGTAACGAAGCGAATGCATTCAGCTGGCGCAGTCCGGCTGGCGTGATGGGCCGGCGAGAACGGCTGTCCGGGTAAGCCGGAGGACGGCGCGGCTGCTTGGAGTTTGAGTCTCCTGACGCATGAGTGTCATTGGTTCGTTCGTAAGAGCTCAGCGATCGCTCTGAGCTCACAAATGCAGCTGGATAGTTTGCGAGCTATCAGCATGAGTATTTGGTTTGCAAGACACACGTTGCATTGGATCGCCTATCTTTAAGAAATCACCCGCGGTCTCACTCGTAATCTCGTGTGTGTCAGGGGTTTTAGGTCCGGGCGGCAAGTGCACAAGCTCACCAAGAAAGTTTGTACAGCCTCGCTGTTTCGGTTTTAGCTTCTGACTTCGGCTTATTTTTCACTATTCATAAATTTTGTCTTTTTCTGAACTTTTGGCTTTTTGAGCTTTTTTGCCGGTTCTTTTTTCCTTATTCGTTTGCGTTGTCCGTGATGAGCTAGTATATTTTTTATATTTTTAATTTTTTTAATTTAATTACACCAAATAAGCCACCTTCAGCTACAGTAAAATTTCAGCCGCTACAGTGTAATTTCAGCCATAAGCCATAGCTTTTCAGCCCAACCAAACGGTGCTGCAAGTATCTTGCCAACTGACACTTCCCGATCGAGCATGTATCTGATATGCGTGATTTCGAATGACATTGTGCAACTATAGCACTAGCGTGTATATTAACCGTGACAATGATCAACTATAGCAACAGCTTGTATCCTATGTGCCAATTTGGTAACATGTATGGAAATGACGTGTTGCAGGTGTTGTATGTGTTGGCGAATATCTTGTACATGATCTTCGGTATATGGAATGTAACCTCCTAATTGCCTGTTGTTACTGTATCCCGTTCGGCACGGGGTTTGTTTCCTTTGTTTACGATTCTCTGCGATCGGCTGTAATCCTTGATGTATATCTTGTTGTGACATTGAGGGCTTTGGTGTAATTTTCCATTTTGAGAAAAAAAGAGGAGGTGGGTCCCACCTATCGCTGGGACAAAAGGAAGAGATAAGGCTGGAGACTCGGTCTCTAGCCCTATCCCTTGCGTGTGTGGCTAAGAGGCTTGTTTGGCTCTTGCGGCGTGGAGCTTCCAGGCGATGGCGCAGGAGGTGCCAATGAGCCATTGGCTGCAATGGCCGATTGCCTCGCCGCTTCTCCATTTTAAGCCGGTCTCCATCTCCTCTTCATACACATGGAAAAATCAGTGAGTTCCAATTGTTTCCACCCTCTTCTCTGATTGGATTTCGACTTGGGCTGTTGAACTGCTCCTCCACCGTGCTCATTACCGGCGCAGACGATAGTGAGGTCCGGGTTCTTTCCTCCTTGGGTACTTCCGTGTGGTTCCTTCTTGTTTGTCTCTCTTTGGGGTTGTAGTGAGGAAATTTGGGGATTTTTTCCCTTGAGAATTGAATTAGGCCAACTCAGGATCGATTTAGAAGAGAAGAGCTTGGTACCTTATGTTGACACGCCCCGACATTACCTACGTGATCTAGTAGTTGTGTCTTCATATGCATGATCACTGGGACTGTCACATGGCACTCTTCAAACTCACCCTCCAATACATTCAAGAGTCGATAGATCATGGTTTGCAACTGCATGCTACACCCTCCGTTGACATCATTCTATACTTTGATGTCGACTGGGCCGGCTGCCTCTACACACGTCACTCACATCTGGCTATCGCATATTTTTCAGTGACAACTTGATCTCATGGTCCTCAAGCGGACCCATTGTGTCGGTTCAAGCGAAGAAGCATAGCATGCTATACTGTTGCTACGCAGATTGCGGAATGTTGTTGGCTCCGGCAACTATTGGTGAATCGTACTATCCCTCGGCAAGGCCACTATCACCTATTGTGATAATGTCTCCATTGTCATATGTCTTTGAATCACGTGCAACATCGGCATACTGAAACATATCGGGTGGATCTTCACTTTGTTCACGAAAAGGTTGCGCTAGGTGAACTCAATTGACCGTCAGTGCTTTTCTGCAACGGGATAATGTGGAAGAATGCCTTCAACTTCAATGGCCCATTGTTTGTGTAACACCCCAGCCAAACAATGGCCTGAAATGCTACCAAACTAACAACATAATAAAACTATGCTAAGGCATTCTATAAATTTTCGTGAGCCTCCTTTGTTTATTGATAAAATGAAGTTCTAACAATATTATCAAAAGGTATGAATAACCATAAGCAAAGTAATTTGGCTACTAAGCGAAACATCTACAAAACTTAAGTAAAGCACGGAAGCAATATAAAGTTCTAATCCATTATTACATCTTAATCGAAGGTCATAATCAAATACCACTTGAACTAATCAACAAATAATAATTAGAGTTCTCTATCTTCTCCATGGTGAATATTTCGTGCAAGTGCAACAATACTAATCCTCTTTATTCCCATGCATCTTGACCTCGTGAAGGTACCTAAAATAAACAAACAACAACAACAAAACAACAAAGAAGAGTGAGTCCAATGACTCGACAAGTATAATCGTAACAAATGCAAGCATGAACATTAACTCTCAAGTTAAACATATTACATATGAATTTCATGCTATGCATTATGATCAAAAGCTCCTCTTTCTCATCTCTTTCGCATTTTCTGGGTGACGCGGGTGTGCATCCGTCAATGCACACCCATGCACATACCCTCGAGTGCAGGGACCAATGCCCACACTACGCAAGTGTGGGGACCTCGATCTTGATCACCGCATGACCAAGACTTCAACAATTCTCAATATGATGCATATATGTGAATGTATCAAAGATAACGAGCATTCACCATACTACGCATCAACCAATCTCATAAATGCCATAATGTAAAGCAGAACATAAATAGCATTCTCAATTCATCACTTACTCATACTCACAATTTAAACAGTCATGATTCAACCATCATCCAAACAATTCAACAAATCCATAAACACACAGATTTTCACATCACAAATATACTTGCCTCAACCATGAGAAAATGAAGAACACGTAGAAGGCACAACCCGGAATCCGCTCTCCTCCTGAATATTTAATTAATAATTACCAACATGACAGTAGCGGGTTTCTAGATATAAAATAACAGCAACCCCAATTAACCCAACAATTTATCTCAATTAAATCCCCAACTCCCTCGGCCAAATCGCCCAACCACGACACACCGACTTCCAAAAATCATAACTTTCAGTACGTAAATCCAATTAAGCGTTCTTGGACTCTCTGGAAAGATAACTAAATTATCTACAAAAACATAGTTGGGGAGACTCTCGATTCTGCCATTAACTTGCCGATCAAACCCTTTTCTAAAGCATCAATATTTACGTCGGACTCTCTAGACAGCGCACTAAAACAGTCATAACTTTCACCCAGAAACTCGGAATCCGGACTTCTTTACCTCTATTGAAAGCTAAGAAACTTATCTACAACTTTCCCAATTTGAAGGACTCCTGAATCGCCACTATTTCCGTCGCACAAACCGATCTACTAAACTCTGTCCCGAACTACCCGATCTGCGAACAGTCGCACTAGAAAATTCATAACTTTTGCTACACAGATCCAATAACGTGTTCTTGTACTCCTTGGAAAGATAATCAAACCCTCTACAACTTTCTAGAAGGGTCCAGACCTGAATCCCGACGAAACTAGATCAAAACCGGAGAAACAACTCTCGTCAAAGAGCCCAAAAACCGGCGAATCTAACTCGATTAAAACCAATCTAGAGACTACCGAGGATTACCCTTGACGACGACGACGGCGAACACGTCGGCGAACACGACAACACGGCGACGAACACGCCGCGATCTCCTCCTCTCTTTCCTCCGGATCCACAGCAGTGCAATGACGAGCGTCGGCGGCGGCGCGGGGAGGAGGCGGCGACGATGAAGGCGACGGCGGCGCCGGGAAGAAGGCGTCGGGGCAGCAGGGGGCGGCTGGCGGGGTGGGCGCGGGGTGGAGGCGCAGGGGTGGGGCTGCCTAGGGTTTTAAGAGGTGGCCTCCCTCCCTCTTGGGCCAAGAAAAACCCACTGGACCAAGGCCTAGGCCGGGTTGTCTTAAATTTTCAGAAAACCCTCAAAACTCTTATAAATTTAATTATTTCACAAAGTCCCTCTCTATTAATTAAACAATTAATTAAATAATTTCCGGTATTACATTCTACCCCTTAAGCAGAATTCGACCCCGAATTCTAACCGCAACCTCAACGAAAACAAAACAACCAACTAGCAATTAACTAGCACCGGCGTGAACAACGCCGGGTCGCTTTCAGCGCATCGAGACTCCAACTCCCAAGTTGCTTCTCTCTCGATCTGCTGCGACCAAAGCGCTTTGACATACTAAATATATTTTTTCTAATTGCTTGCACCTCGCACATAGGTTCTTGAAGATCCAAGTGGTTTGCCAACCTCCCGATCCTTGCTCCTTACATCGCATAACTTTTCGACCGCTCGGGCGACCAATGATTCGACTCACCAAGGCCACTCGTTGAACTTACGCCCCTACAACACTTGAATTGTGTAGCTTTAATTCTTGAATGGTGGGTGGTCTTACTCGTTGGTCAACGGTTTAATGAAACCACGCTCCGGATCTTTCAAGTTCTCCTCGATACCGAGTCATACAAAGCGTGTATCCCACACTAGAACCCAAGGTAGTCCTAGTGATACACAAACCCTAAAACTTCGCAATTAACAAAGCGATTAAATACACATCGGGTTATCATTCCCTTTAGTACCAACCCACACAATCTGCTGACACATATATCTCATGTTTCCATTCTCAATCGATCTCTTTACCTTAGCAATGAGCACCCCTTAAACACGGGCACACCACGGGCTCAAGGTAAACCCACTCTTTCACACACGAATACAAGCGAAAATAAAGGATTCTTATTGCAATCTCGCATCACCCACTCCTCACCAAAGGGTCAAATCATAAAGAAAATCGAGGATTCAACATAAGAACCTCTCCACCTTCCAAGTAGGTGGTTTGCAAACAAACAACACATACGTCAAGGGAATCACTCAAATGTCAAACCGTCCATTTTTTCCTAAACCGGAAAAACCACACAAGCCAACAAAAGTCAACTCAAACCACAAAGACTTTTCTCTCATCACGTAGCTCAAACAAGAATCGGGAGCATTTTACTACCGATTTTTTATTAAACTTCCTCTTGAATTACGAGGTTCCAAAATTATCCCATACCATACTAGCTCAATTCTCTTAAATTGGCAACATCAACTCTATGTTCAAACCGAGTGCATCCAACACACTTTTGTAGAGGACTCTACTATTCTCATAATAACATACTCTAGTCCTCCTCTTCCCACATGTTACTTTAACGAATAATTTCCAATGCACCTCATCGTTATTTTTCACCCACCAACACTTCACCACAAATCTTAAGGACAATCAACATGAATTTCTCGGCTCACATACCCATTTACTACATCCAAAGGATACTATCAAGGAACATCATAATATTCAAAATCCACTCCTTCCACTATTCTCACGCAATAACATTAGCCTCCAAGGTTCTAGCATAGATCACCAACCAAAATTTCCCATCTCTAAGGCTTCTATACATATACTTGATATATTTAATACAAAGACTCTTAAATTCGGTGACTAAAATTTCCATAATCAACCATACTCAATCATTAACAACCATATGAAACATATTCTCAACTTGATTATCGTAGAAAGATTCTAACTCCTAGAGGGTTACTCACGAGCTAAGTTATACATGGCAAAATTCAACAATCCTTACTATCCCAATAATTCCCACAGCGGTTGGGCTTCTTCACAATTATAAACTCATTAACTACATCATCATAATCATTCTAATAATCCTTGCAAAGTACCCCATCATGATGCTCCAATAAAATTGATCAAGATTCCCATACTTTCAATAATTCCAACGTTCGACAAAATGAGCGTAACACTCATGAACCACAGCTAGGTTCTTCTAGTTGCAACAATAAAACTATTTAGCCCCAAGGACAACATCTTCTTTAAATCAAATCCTCATCGAGAATTATTCAACAGAACAATTTATCACTCCAAGAATCTCAAGTATCTTGATACCCACAATCTCACCGGACTAATCACAAAACCACACCAACCGGTTGCCATACACATCTTAAAGGTCTTTGCAACCCAAGCTGCGTACCCCTTTCTTGGAGAAGCAAAGAAGAAAATTTCAGCACAAGGTCCATCGCAATAAACACAAAACCAAGAAAACAAAGATCTTGGACAACAAAGGATAAGACCACGGTGAAGGCGCATGCCTCCTCGAGGCGAAAACATCAAATCTCAACCAATACGAATACGAGATTGTCATTTGAGCTCCAGAAACTCTTAAGCAGCGAAAATAAGAAGTCAAACACACTTCACAAAGATTGTACAACTTGACTTCAACCTTCAAAACTTTTATCAAACTTTTCCTTTTAACAAAGAGAACAACCTTCTTTGAATACGGTATCACCTTAACAATTCCAACAAAAGAAGAGTTGAAGACCACAACACATTAATTCTTTAAGAACTAATTAAAATCCTCAACATGACACTTTGCTTAAAACAATTTCAGCTACCACATAAATCATGAGATCAAAGATCGCATACACACTATCAAAACTTTTGATTTAAATAGTACCAAGGAATTTATTCAAATTCTTCTATTTAATGAACCTTCAACATTACCATCATAACCACAAATGGACCAACATACTAACATCGAATAATACATTCTTAACAAGCATCATCATATCCTCAACTCCTTCATAAATTTTTCCAAAAGAAACATAAGAAATCATTGCATCATGTTTCTAATATCTAAGTAAGGTTGCAACTACTTGATCTAGGAGAACCTAGTGCATAAGCCACATAAATAGAACAAGCTCTTAAACAAGATGATACTAGAACAAGATAATCTCGAAATCATGCTAGTATAAATTTCTTACTAGATTTCATATATTCCATTCTTTATTGGTGCTCAACTCTAACTTAGCACCAATTGATTGTACTCTATTCACTATTGGCAATAATTGATTATTATTCGGTCATAACAACATTCATGATCCTAACTCGTTTTACAATCATAAAACAATCATGAACATAGATTGATATCCTACCTTACATTCGAAACTAGAACGGAAAAGACTTTAATCTTAAATAAAAGACATATTAAGGGTCAATATTACCAAGGTAATATTCTAACATCTCCTTACTTAATCATTCCAAACGGTCGGATTAATTACTAAAGACACAGATAATTCAATTTATCCAATCATGATAGAAATTTTAACAATCATAATAATCATTCCGGTTCTTATTACACACTCCTCAATAACTCCATGAGTTACTATCATGAGTAAACAAATTCTTAATCATAGTTCTTCTAAAAACTATTACAGGGCAATATCAAATTAAACAACTACACTTCCAAGGATACTAGTAAAAATTTAATTATACACTATGCTAACATATCAACTTGATAATTCAACCTTATGAATTAGTTTATCGACTACCACCTTCCACTTAAGCATAGCAAAACAACATAAAGGTTTTAACACTCTCTTTCAAAAAGAAGAGGAACAATAAACTTCAACGCTCGAGATACAGAAATACAAAGATCCAAAGCTTTCACATAACAATGAGTTTTGCAACTCAAAACTTGCATTAACAAGAGAAAATACCAAGCGAGCCAATAAGTCATGATTCACAACAAGACAAAAGTCCCACGAAGGAACTAACCTTACAAATCAACAATAAGCACAGGTAGCAAAGTATCTCGGTGAGTGGGAAAGAAACAATAAGCGCTTCAAGGAACAAGTAGAGACCAATTGCATACCCTCAACTGCAAGAACCACAATCTCAAAAGAAATTCATTAAGCGCAATCGCCCAAGAATTGGCGAAATCAACAAGGATAATAACATCTTTCCTAAGAAACTCACCAACACACGCAATTAAGTTACACGAGGTAACTACATTGCTAATCCTCATACTACAAACAATGGTATAATCTGGCAATACCAAGGTAGCACATCACAACATCTACATCATATCATTGACTATTCTCAGTCATAACAGTCATATGAGCAAATCATAATCATACAAGATTATCTCATAATGTAAATCATCAATATAACATGTCAAAAGCATAAATGCAATGCTTGACCCATCCCATCCTCATGCACCGGTGTGTCAATTTAATAGTTTAATTACCACGGACCTAAAGCCGCTCGATACCAATCAGTAACACCCCACCAAACAATGGCACGAAATGCTACCAAACTAACAACATAATAAAACTATGCTAAGGCATTCTATAAATTTTCGTGAGCCTCCTTTGTTTATTGATAAAATGAAGTTCTAACAATATTATCAAAAGGTATGAATAACCGCAAGCAAAGTAATTTGGCTACTAAGCAGAAACATCTATAAAACTTAAGTAAAGCACGGAAGCAATATAAAGAAGTTCTAATCCATTATTACATCTTAATTTGAAGGTCATAATCAAATACCACTTGAACTAATCAACAAATAATAATTAGAGTTCTCTATCTTCTCCATGGTGAATATTTCGTTCAAGTGCAACAATACTAATCCCTCTTTATTCCCATGCATGCCGATCTCGTGAAGGTACCTAAAATAAACAAACAACAACAACAAAACAACAGCAAGAGTGAGTCCAATGACTCGCAAGTATAAGCATAACAAATGCAAGCATGAACATTAACTCTCAAGTTAAACATATTACATATGAATTTCATGCTATGCATTATGATCAAAAGCTCCTCTTTCTCATCTCTTTCGCATTTTACCGGTAATGCGGTGTGCATCCGTCAATGCACACCCATGCATGTACCCTCGGTGCGAGGACCAATTGCCCACACTCCGCAAGTGTGGGGACCTCGATCTTGATCACCGCATGACCAAGACTTCAACAATTCTCAATATGATGCATATATGTGAATGTATCAAAAGATAACGAGCATTCACCATACTACGCATCAACCAATCTCATAAATGCCATAATGTAAACAGAACATAAATAGCATTCTCAATTCATCACTTAATCATACTCACAATTTAAACAGTCATGATTCAACCATCATCCAAACAATTCAACAAATCCATAAACACACAGATTTTCACATCACAAATATACTTGCCTCAACCGCGAGAAAATGAAGAACACGTAGAAGGCACAACCCCCGGAATCCGCTCTCCTCCTGAATATTTAATTAATAATTACCAACATGACAGTAGCGGGTTTCTAGATATAAAATAACAGCAACCCCAATTAACCCAACAATTTATCTCAATTAAATCCCCAACTCCCCTCGGCCAAATCTGCCCAACCACAGACAGCCGACTTCCAAAAATCATAACTTTCAGTACGTAAATCCAAATTAAGCGTTCTTGGACTCTCTGGAAAGATAACTAAATTATCTACAAAAACTTAGTTGGGGAGACGCTCTGATTCTGCCATTAACTAGCCGATCCAAACCCTTTTCTAAAGTATCAATATTCACGTCGGACTCTCTGGACAGCGCACTAAAACAGTCATAACTTTCACCCAGAAACTCGGAATCCGGACTTCTTTACCTCTATTGAAAGCTAAGAAACTTATCTACAACTTTCCCAATTTGAAGGACTCCTGAATCGCCACTATTTCCGTCGCACAAACCGATCTACTAAACTCTGTCCAGAACTACCCCGATCTGCAGAACAGTCGCACTAGAAAATTCATAACTTTTGCTACACAGATCCAATAACGTGTTCTTGTACTCCCTGGAAAGATAATCAAACCCTCTACAACTTTCTAGAAGGGTCCAGAGCTGAATCCCGGCGAAACTAGATCAAAACCGCTGAGAAACAACTCTCGTCCCAGCAGCCCAAAAACCGGCGAATCTAACTCGATTAAAACCAATCTAGAGACTACCAGGGATTACCCTTGGCGACACGACGGCGAACACGTCGGCGAACACGACGAACACGGCGACGAACACGCCGCGATCTCCTCCTCTCTTTCCTCCGGATCCACGCGATGCAGCGACGAGCGTCGGCGGCGGCGCCGGGGAGGAGGCGGCGACGATGAAGACGGCGGCGGCGCACCGGGAAGAAGGCGTCCGGGCAGCACGGGGGCGGCTGCTGGGGTGGGCGGGGTGGAGGCGCAGGGGGGTGGGGCGCCTAGGGTTTTAAGAGGTGGCCTCCCTCCCTCTTGGGCCAAGAAAAACCCACAGGCCAAGGCCTAGGCCAGGTTGTCTTAAATTTTCAGAAAACCCTCAAAACTCTTATAAATTTAATTATTTCACAAAAGTCCCTCTCTCTATTAATTAAACAATTAATTAAATAATTTCCGGGGTATTACAGTTTGTGTGCTGGATTAGTACTTTTCGGTTTGAAAGATAGGTATGTTTGAGTTTGAGTGTGAAAAGGAAATAAAAAAAAGTCAAATGTTACTATTGATAGCAAATTTGCCTTTTTTTTCTTCTAAGTTCTAACAAACTTTGGGCCTATTTGGCAACGGCTGCGGCTTGTGGCTTTTGGCTGAAATTTTTGAATTTTGGCTGTTTATGGTACAGATTACGGAGAGATAGATACTCACTTATGATTTTGTGATACGGATGTTGGGCTTTTAACGTGTAGATCGTTTACCTTGTAGACCCCGTCTTGAGAAAATACTCCGTTTGAAAGTTATGTACTGCAACAAAAGCCAAAAGTCGTCGGCTTCGGAGGAAAAGAACAGGCCCTTTGAGTTTGAAGTTGAAATTTTGAAGGGTGTTAACTTAGCTTTTTTGTTTCTATCCGACCATGTGGAGGTCACGATAAATGTTTGTGATGCATATTTGACAATCATGAAGTTTAGTGTGGAGTTTGTGTGTTGTCGAATTTGCAAGTACGAGTTTTTCAGAGTTTCTAGTCATGGGTGGTCTAATTGGTTTGCACAGGTGGTCAGTTCGATTTGAAGTTGCGGTCACACCAGGTTTAAGGTTTAGGGGAGAGAGTGTGGTTTGACTGGTGTTGAAGCCACAGTCAGATCGGTGGTAGTGGTTTGATCAGTGTGTATATGGCGTCAAGTTTGTCTAGAGGTTGTTCTTTGGGTTTTGAGTCTAAGTCAAGTGTTGTCTGAGATGCGGTCAAAGTGGCCAAGTGCATTGTGATCGGGCTCTAGTAGTCGGATAAAATTTCCCAAGAAGGTATTTGGCCAAGTACGAGTTGCAGTATGACTACCCAATGATTGGCAATATGACTGGCATGAAAGCCGCTATCAGATCAATGTTCTATTACCGAGAAAGGATAAGTCTATTTGAGGGAAATTGAGTGCGGTTTCATAGGCCATTGGTTGCGGTCTAACCAGTGACGGCTAAGTGCAGTCTGACAGGCATTATAAATACGGTCTGATCCTAAAGTTGTGAATTTAGTTGAATTTTGGTTTGGGGACGTTAGAATGGATGCATATAGACTGCATATTGCATATTTAGACTAGTGTGTGTCAGATTGTGAAGTACTTATGTCCAAAAATAGTTGCTTAGTATATTTGTGTGTAGGTAAAGATTGTTTTGCTTGCAATTTAAAGGCTTTAAGTCGCCAGGAGACAACAATTCATTTGTCAGGGATTCAGGGTCTGCCCCAGGTTTTCAAGCCTAGAGCGGTGCCTTATTGTGTAGAGCGGAGCCCATCTCAACAGCTCAATTATTTCAAGAAATGAGGGCCTAATCTAGCCCAAAATCTTTTTCCAAATCTTATCCGTTTAGCATTTGTTGCCATAGCTGCACAACAGCAAGCTAGCCCCTAGGACGCAAGGATAAGGCTGGGAGGTGAAGCATTTGCAGTTGCAAGGGCAGGTAGGCACTACCGGGGCCACAAAGCATGAAAGCATGGCTCTCCTCCTCTCATCTCCTCCCACCGTCTCCTTCCTCCATCCCACTGGGCCCTGCTCTCCCATCACCCGAGCTTTGCCCACCGTGACGAATGCCTCCCTCCGTCTAGGTAAGCTCTACTAATAATATTTCCTCCACTCTCTTGCTCTCTTCCTTTTGTAGCTTGGCCTGTAAATCGATCGAGATGGCTGTCAGTTTGCATCTTTGATGACCTTTCGCTCTTCTTGAAAGATCCAGTTTGACACGGGGATTCATAGAGGACGTTGCGTTGTTGCTCTTCTTGCTAGTGTTGTTGTACGGGGCCCTCTTAATTCTGGTCTCAATATCTATTCATGTTGGTTACTGAGCATCTTTACATTTGATTGCATCGTAGCGGTATGTGTACAACTCATATTAAACAAATTGTTGTTACAATTACTTTTTCTTAATTTAGGGGGTCTATTTCACAGGTGCATGAAAATTCACCAAATCACAGTCACTTTTTTGGACAGTTGGATTTTAATCCAACAATCCATATCTTTCACCCTCTCTCTCCTGAATATTCTACCATCAACGCCCTAACCCTAATTCCCCTCACCCCTTAGCAGCTGTCACCGCCACTCCCTCTCCATGCACGGCCTCCCACCACCTCGCCAGAGCCCCGCCAGCGAGCTCTTTCCCCACAACCAGCCTCATCTTCCTCCTTCCCGCCTAACCCATTGTGACCACTGCCTTCTTCCTTGTCTCCGATGAGATGCCACCAATGTAGGATCAAGGATAATCGACTAGAAGAGATGAATATGAGGTTTTTAAATTTTTTTTGGCTAAATCACGATTTTTAAGCAAGTATGAACTAAAATTCATTTTGCACAATTCAAAGGCTAAAAGTTCTAAGTCTCACTATGGCACCAACAAGTTAAACCTAGGCAAGGTACAATTCTAACTAAATAAATCAAGCAATTAGTCACTAGAAATATAAATGCACAAAGTAAATGGCAAGAGAAATAAACCACACGATTAACACAACAAAATTTTTTCATGGTCTCAAAGACATGCTAGTCTTTCCTAATTCACGTTGAGGGAGCTTGAATGAATTAAGTCGGCTACTTGTGTAACTTGGAGTCCTTCCTCAATCCAATAGGGTAGCTCTTTTCCGCTCTGAGAGGTAAGCTCCAACCTTCACATCTACATCGGGTCTCTTCACAAGCTTCTTAAAGAGATCATCGGGCCAACTCCTCTAAGTTGTCTAAGTGATGGCAACTATCAAGAGTAACAAGGCAATGACACTTGCTTGAATGTCTTCAAGTGCCACAAAGATCAACTAAATGATGTCAAACACTTGAATACTCCCAACGATCTCAAAATGTGAAACAAATGCACTAGAGTTGAAGAGAGGGATGAAAGGGCTCAAAAGTATTTAATTGGGGTCCAAGAGTGTGCCCTTGCTGCTGGTAAGGAGGTATTTATAGCCTCCACTAACCAACTGCTGGTAAGAAGGTATTTATAGCCTCCACTAACCAAAGCAAACACTGAGGATGAAATCCCCAAAAATCAGGTCGAGCGGTACTACCACCAAGGGGTGGCCGGTACTACCATACCCATTATTCAATGTTTACTTACTACTCATTAAATGAGTCAAAACTAGCCATTAAAACAAAAATCGTTTATACTCGTATTTAAGCTATGGTACTACCATTTTTCAGTGGGGAGAAAATCTCCTAAAAATGTACCTCTTTGGAAATAGCTACTGCCAACTAAAATGCAGTCATACCACATATACGGTAGTATCAGGCATAAAATACGATCATACCATTGTGGTACTACTGGGACAAAACGATTGGTAGTACCATTTCGATTAAATCAAATTTGCATCTTTCTGGAAAAAACATACTAGCATGTAATTTCTGGTAGTACCAATGCAGTGGTACTACTACGGTTTCAACAGCGGTCATACCAGATTTCAAAAAACACAGCAAAGATGACAACAAAAGCAAATCCAAAAGCATGCATACACTAATCAATGTGGCACAAGATTACCATCAAGTTACTAGTCATGAACCCCTCTTAATAGTATAGCATCTAGCCTACCAACCTGGTCTTAATCCAACATAAACTAAGGCCAGTAAAATTTAGAAAGAGATCCTTAGGCTATTTTATACCATTGCCTTGAGCCTTGTCTTGAGCCATGTCAATCTATAGTCATCTTTGCATGCTTTTTCATGTTTTTCTCATGATATCCTCCAAATCCTAGACTAAATCTTTTAATCATGTTCATAAACACATTATGCTCTTAAGCATTTTCATCATTAATTATTAAAACCATTTTAATGGCATAGATGCTTCAATCTCCTCCTTTTGGTAATTAATGACAATCTAAACAATTTAAGTGAATTGAATGTTTTCGAATATACATCTAGTTTAAGAACAAGTTGCATATTGTAGATTTTGACATTTGATAGCATTTGATTCTTGAGATGAGTTAAATAGGAGATAAAGAGTTGAGTGCTAGCAAAGTCTTCAACAAATAAACAAAATCCCGTAAATGTATGCATAGAGGTTCATGAAAGTGATTTCATTTGCACATTTTGGATTTTAGGAAATTTTAGCGAGTTTCCTCTGTTAGTTGGATTTGAGGAAGCATCAAGCAACAATAATGATGAATCAATTGAAAGCTTAAAGAGATGCTAGCAATGCTCAATTAACGGACTAAATAGATAATAATTCATCATGACAAAGCATTGTAGCATAATTAATGTAGAGTAGCTAACAAAGAGGTTTAAAAAACTTACAACTCAAGATTACAATAAAATCAAAGCTTCTTAACCTCACAAAGTACAATACACAAAAGAGCAACATAGATAATATAGCTAATAATGCTAGAGATAGATAAGCTTGCCCTATTCCACCTTTCACACTCATTTCTCCCTTCACTTAAGCATTTCAAAATTTTCTCCCCCTTTAACATCAAATACCAAAAGGACTAGTTTGGGAAGGACCGCCGGAAAGGTCACGGTGACGATAGCGGTAGATGAGAGGAGAAGATGGCTGTGATGATGAAGGATGCTCACATGCTGCGTCAAGGCCACCAATTGAGTGTTGGTGTCAAGTTGAGCATCCCAAATCTCAGAAAGAGTTTGGTTGATTTGAGATAAGAGCCAAGAGAATGGGATCTTCCACTTGAGACTGCTCTTATGGATGCTCTTCTTGAGCTTGAGGTGGAGGTTGAGGTTGAGCAGCTGTTGGCATGGGAGGACCTTCACAAGGCTTGTGAACTGAAGGTCTAGAGCCTTGGCAGCTGTCTTCCTCATGATGAATGCCATGATATGAGGAGCATAATAAATATGTTTCACTCTATAATTCTTTGAAGCGGCTATCTCTGTAATTATTAAGTCAACTACATCAAACTTGTGTCATTGCATGATGTAGTCTATGATATCCCATACATGCCATCAGATAGCATCAAGTTGCGATTCTTTGAAAAGGTGTGATTGATAACTCTATTGATCAGACTGGAAGAGGGATGAGGCCTGCAAGCTTTCTAGGGGTGAACCTCACATTTGAGTCATAGAATTGACACCATCCCAAAGTTTGAAGAGCTCCACGGGAGTGGAGCTTCTAATAGCAGATAGAATATGTCCTCAAAGCTTGCTCAAAATCTGCCTTGGTCACCTCATTTCTTTGATGCTCCATCATGCAAGCAAGATACTCAAAATCATGAGAAACATACAAAGTAGCATAAAACTAACGAATAATATCCTCTTGGTAGTCAAACTTCAATGCCACAATGTCTTGTAATCCAGCTCCATGAAAGAGATTGTAAGATCCTGAGAAGTGAGGTAGAGAGCTCAAGTGCCTCCAATCAACATACTTGTGGTTAGTCAATTGCTTCTAGTGGTTGTATATCTGATTGTAAACATCATCTTGGAATTGAGTGAAGAATCGAGGATTTGTGGAACTTGCAAGCATATAGAACTAATTTGGATGCCTAAGCTGAGCATATTGTTCAATTGAGATTTGGAGAAGCTTGATTCTAGGAACCTCTACCTCAGCCATATCCTCATCATCATCATTATCATCCTCATCCTTTTGTACATAGCTTTCTTCTTCTTGTTCAGATTCAGCTTCTTCTTGTTGTTCTTGAGTTTCTTCTTGTACTATGTGCCTTCCATCTTGGCATCTCATCTCATGCATAAAAGAGGCAACCTTTGGGTCTCTATCCTCTTGTGCTATTAGAGCCAAAATTTGAGAAGCCGATTTTTGGGACATTGCCTTGCGACAAGAGGACGAAGGACCTTGTTGAGGAGAGTATCGATCAACTGGTTCTTCCTCGGGGGAAGCGTTCTTGTGAGTGGATGCTTTTGTTCTTCACATGAAAAGGGACTCAAGTAATTATACATGAAAATTATGACTTCTCTGGTAGGAGCGGTATGACCGCACATAGCATGCCAGAACTCTGGAGTGGTAGTACCACATTGTTGCATGCGGTAGTACCGTGCCTATAGAGCAGTTTCAAGGATTTGAGCCAATTTGCGAATAAACCTAGATCATGCATAATGTATAGAAAGAATGACATGTAAATTCATTGGTCTTCGTTTTCTAGCAATTTTACCCAAATAAATTAAGAATTTCGTGCACATTTGCTCCAAACCCTAACATTGATAGAGAGCAACAAAATGGTAAGGAGAGATGGATTCCAAGATGTTACCGAGAGGAACAGAGGAGGTGGAGTACCAAGACTCAGATTTTGGCTTGAGTTGAAGAGGAACACCACTTTCCCTTGAGATTTGAGTCTTGAGAGAAGAGAGTAAATGGAGAGGAGTAAGAGAGAAGAGGCAAATGGTTGCAATGAGGTGAAGTGGTTGGTCGAACCGGTAAGAAGAATTATGAGAAGATAAGGCTTCGGTAGAAATTGATTTTGGGACCACTTGACATAAGTGGTAGTAATGCATAAGTGCCAATCATCTGTGAGGGTAGTCTGCGTGACAAAGCCACGGTAGTACCAATTTTCCAAAAAAACATGGAGAGGTTTGAGGTGCAAATGATCCTTATTGCCAACACAAATAAAAACATTTTAGGATCATTATGCAGCCAAATGAATATAAGCCCCAAATAAAATAATTATTATCAAAATAGAGCCCTTTTTGAGATTTTGAAGAAAACTTGAAAACAAGTTTTTCAAGAGAAATTCATAAACTCCAAATATGTGCAAATCATGGTGCATGAGTTCAAACAATATTTGAAAAGTCTATGATATTTAACTCATTCCTCAATTTGTAAAAGTGGCTTTTATCTAGTAGCTTGATGAAGATATCCGCCAATTGGTCATTGGTCCTTATGTGGCTAATAACAATGTCACCTTTGCTCACATAATCTCTTTGGAAATTGTGACAGATGTCTATGTTCTTGGTTCTTGAGTATTGGACGGGGTATTTACTATCTTCACAACACAATCATTATCTCACAAAAGAGGCGTGCTTTTGAAATCAATTCCATAGTCGATCAATGTTTGCCTCATCCACAATAATTTAGCACAATAACTACCTGCGGAGACAAACTCTACTTCGGCGGTGGATAGGACAATGAAATTTTATTTCTTGAAGGCCCATAAAACTAGTGATGTACTTAGTAGTTGTGACTACCGGTGTGCTTTTCTATCCACTTTGCAACCCGCGAATCGAATATGAATATCCAATTAAATCAAATTTAGCACATCTAAGTTACCACAAGCCAAAGCAAGAGGAATGCTTTAAATATCTAAAAATTCTCTTGACAACCACTAAGTGGTACTCTTTTGGAGATGCTTGAAAATGTACAAACATGTAAGCACTAAATATGATATCGGTTCTAGATGCGGTAAGATTAAGCATGAGACCAATAATGGATCTATAAAACTTTAAATCAATTGGTGTACCTCCCTCATTAAGGTCGAGGTGACCGTTAGGAGCCATGGTAGTCTTGATGCGCTTTACATCCTTCATGCCAAATCATTTTAGTAAGTTCTTCACATACTTGGTTTGGCTCACAAATATTTCATCCTTAAGTTGCTTGATTTGAAGTCCAAGAAAATAGTTAAGCTCTTCAATCATGGACATCTCAAACTCTATAGACATTATCTCACCAAATTCTTTGCAAAAGTCTTAGTTAGTAAACCCAAAAATAAAATCATCAATATAAAATTGACATACAAAGAAATCATTATCAATATTTTTTTATGAAAAGAGTAGTGTCAACCTTCCTAATTTTGAATCCTTTTGAGAATACGAAGTCTCTAAGTCACTCATACTATACTCTAGGAGCTTGATTGAGACCATTGAGCACCTTAGATAGTTTATACAAATGATTAGCATTTTTAGGATCCTCGAAATTGGGGGTTGCTCAAAAAATACAAGTTTAGCAATTTTACCATTTAGAAAAGAACTTTTAACATCCATTTCAAATAATTTAATATCAAAACATGACAAATGCAAGCAAGATACAAATGGATTCTAATCTAGCTATGGAAGTGAAAGTTTCAGCAAAATCCAAACCTTCAACTTGAGTGTAGCCTTGAGTGACCAATCTCGCTTTGTTCCTCACCACAATCCCACTCTCATCTTGTTTGTTCATAAATACCCATTTTGTGCTAATCACGTTATGATCCTTGGGTCTTTCCACCAATGTTTGTGCATCATTATGGGCGAAGTTATTCAATTCTTCATGCATAGCATTTACCCAATCCATATCAACGAGTACTTCATCTATATGTTTATTCTCAATGGAGAAAATAAAAGAGTAATGTTCGCAGTATGAAATAACACGAGGTCGAGTTTGGACACCCTTACTAACATCATCCAAAATTTGATCAATGGGATGATCCTTGGCAATTGCATTATAAATTCTTGGGGGTATTGTTGTGGGTTGATCATCTTCTTTTTGAATCGGAATTGTTGTAGTTGAAGCAGATGGTTCAATTTGAATTGATGAAGATGAACTATTTGTGTTTTCCTTTGGCTTGATGTTACCAATTTGCATATTCTTTATTTTTTGTTTCAAACCTTCATCACCTATGTCATCCAAATTTTCTTGCTCTTCTTAAGAGTCATTAGTTTCATCAAATAACATCACACGTCTCATGATCTAAACCGGAGATTTGGTTGGAAACACTGTATGCCTTACTATTCGAAGAATATCCAAGTAGGAAGCCCACATGTATTTGAAATTTTGTAAGACAAACATATTTTCTTAAAATATAACACTTACAACCAAAAACGAAAAAAATTAGAGATGTTCAGTTTTCCTGCAATAAGAATCTCATAAGAAGTCTTTTTCAAAAGATGATGCAAATAAAGCCGATTTGTGGCATGACAAACGATATTGATTGCTACTATCATCGGTTTCATCTCTTTAAACCGTTGCAACTGTGAATAAGTTTAAGTAAGACTGTTTAATATGCTCAAGCCAGTTTAGTGTTGGTGCTATTCAATATTCTATTGCTGACTGATTGCAACCAATATTATCATTCATTCAATTCTCCTACAGATTTTGCACGAGCGCGTCGTAGCGCGCCCTCCCACCTAGTATAGTTTAGGGAAAATGGATCTTTAACCATAAGTTTTATTCGGACAGTCGTATTACTCATTACAAGGCTCGTTAGATTGTTCGTGGCTACTCTCAACAGCTTGGCATCGACTTAGATGACACCTTCAGCCAGGTTGGCAAGATGGCCAGAATTCGTGTTGTTATCGGCATTGCTACCTGATGACACAAAAGAACATGGTTCCATTTGCAGTATTTTTAATTTAACTACAATTATAATAACAATGGGCGAAGTAATTATGATGAGAATAATAAAGGACTAGTTTACTTCTAAAGCAATAATAATTATAATGCTAAAAAGGATGTGATTCGAATGATGGAGGATAGGGCGAGGATCAAAATAATAGTAATGATCTAATAAATCAAAGCAATTGTGATAATTATGTGTTCTTGTAGACGGCACACCCTATATGCATCTCGAACAAACATCGTGTGGGAGAATCAATTGTTCCGTTCACGTGTATATGATTGTACATCACGCTCGCAATTAAGGAATTAATGTACAGACCAACCAACTTACAACCGAACCGACACCTTAAGTGCCATGGTTATATGGTGCTTCGTTAGATGGATTGCTTTTGAAAGTCAAACTCTACCACTTTCATTGTCATCGACTCTTGTCAATCAATCTTCCACTCACCATCTGTCGCTGCCTCTCTTTGCGCTAACCTATGAAGCATTAGGGCCCACTGCGTCCTAGTATCAAGGAAATATAGACAAACACTATAGCAATGATACACAAAAACATGCATAAAATTTAGGTCCCCTTGATTACTAATGATACATGACTATCTTAGGTGCCTCTTGGTTAGGCTTAAATAAGCTGATTTATTGTTGAAATTACACTGTTATTTTGGCGTAACTAAATTTAAAAAAAAATTAAAACTGGAAAAAAACATAGTAGCCTATCACAGACAATGTAAACGAATATGAAAAAAAAGAGCCAATAAAAAAAGCTCAAAAAAGACAAAAAACTAGAGAAAAAAATGAAATTTAGGAAAAGTGAAAAATAAGCAAGAAGCTCAAGTCCAAATGAGCGAAGCCTTAACCCCTAGCCTTTGGAGAATTATTCATTCATGACCATGAAAACCAAGAACAATAAATACATAATGAAGAACATAGCGACAACAATCTGAGAATAATAAAGATAAATTATAAAAAATATTACCGACGTTCCCGTTATGCCAGTAGATGAAGATGACAAGGACAGATGAATGGAGGACGAACTATAGTAGAATGGATGTTCCGGATGTGGGCGCTTGCACCATCCTGCTTTCGTATGACTATCCTTTTCAGAGTTGAGTACCCCATGGTTGTAAGACAGGGAAGAGGAATTTCTCATATCCGTTTAATCCATTGTAAGAACCATCAACTGAACACCGTCAGGCTGAAGTGGAACAACAGTACAAACGATATATACTGGCTAAGTCACTTGTGAACACTATAACATTTACTGCGTCATTTGTGAACACAAATCACATTTATTTCCTCTTAGCGATCCAACAAGCACAAAAATCAAAAGAATAAACTTCATAGGGCTACGCCTTTCCACATATAGCCAGAAAAATTACAACTAAAAAATCGAAGCATGCTATTAGGGTAACAAACAAAAAAAAAATAGAAGCAAGCCTCGCATCAGACTAATCTTGAACCTTTTATGTTTCAGTTACATACGATTCTCATAATCCACACATATATTGCCAGTCGTCAATAAAAGTAGCTGGCAGTTCGTAGGATGGTGCTGGAAACCGTACTATGGCTCAGCTATCATCTCCTTCATGGTTAATATTCCGAAGAAAGATGCGTACCTTCCAGTGACAAACCGTGATTACCACCCGGCACACGGTATCCTGGTTAAATACTACCAGGATATGTACAGCGGTTTGGTTAACTATTAGGATAAAACCACACCGTATACTGGTTAGCTACTACTTGGATGTCTTGGATGTATGTACCACACCATCCAAAGGATCAGGTCATGTACAATTACAGGTCAGGACCCTCCAAATCCTTTTTGTTCGCCTGTCAATCTTATCTAGCTTCTTCATGACAATAGCAAAGAACTGATGGTGATATGGAGCACCAGCAAGTTGTCCTCAAAGCTCGAACAATTTCACCACCATTTAAATTTATATTACTTTCTTCACACTGAAGGTAATGCCCATTGCTTCCACCATTCTTGTGTGGTAGAAATTTCTACCTCCCACATCTCCAATCTTGTCATTTTTGCTCAAACCTGTCAGTAAAAACTTCAACATGTTACTATCTAGTCAGATTTCCCAATTCTGTAGAGAATCAACCACACAAAGGGCACACTCCCAAGGTAATATTTGAAAATGTCAACTTCATAGTTCATAGTCATTTGGGCAATTAAACTTGAGTGAACAGGGGCTCAGTGAATGCATTTGCCATTAGTTTCTTATGGTCAATATATTCTGTTCCATAAAAAAAAATTCGAAGACTGTTCCGTAAATATATTGTCCACATACTTTTCAGAAATTTCATTTTTCAAAAGCCCTCGGTAGAACTATTAATATGTTTTATAGATCCTTATTCATCATGATTGACCTGGATTGCTCCAAGATGAAGCAACCAGTTAACCACAATGACATGGTCAAAAACTGTTTTTGGAGGGTTTCATAACAAAAGCACTAGCAAGTAGTGACATAATTACATAATGTATTATGACGAATCAAAATTCATAAAAATGAGTTTGAACAGGGAAATTGGCCAGACCCAACCGGCAATCAGTTGAGCCCTGAGCTCTCTTCAACTGCTACCATAGAATTAGCGCTGGCATCAAACAGTTGCCATTGAAAATCAGTACATACCACATAACTGTTCTCATAATCCTAACTTACACTAGGTAAAATATCACATATTCCAATCAAAGATATTCTAAAAATTATAATTGTGCAACCAGATTTAAATTTGAGAGCTTATAGTCCGTCCGACCATCCTATTCGATGTATACCTCAGTATTCCACATGTGGCAAACAAGAAATCAGTCAAAAACTGGGCATATAATTTCTAGAACCATGAGGCATGTCCAGAAAAGGGGGCTAGCCCGTGGTCAAGCTGGGCTCAGTCAAACTTGACTTCAAGGTTCCTTACTGAACCTGAGGTTAGGATGACAAGTATATATTTTAAAGGAGTACAACCTGCCAAGCCAGGAAAATTTCTAGGCGAGGATCTCATTGAACAGGTCTGCTCACATTTAATGGGAATGAGTTTGGTAGTGCTCAACTAATGATGAAATGAAGATTGATGATTGTACTGCAGTACTGCTGTTCTCTTAGACGTATCAAGCAACTTCGGCCAAATCTCATTTATGATTTAATACATAAACAAATATTTTATGCGATCCACAATTCCTCCAAGGATGTAATACAAAAGACTTGGGGAAGACTAGTTGGATACAGGCATCATTACACTGCTAGTGATGAGAAAACCAGGAAATAAATTTGCAGGTAATTTTTTTTCAAAAAACTGAAACTACCATAATTCTATCGTGGTTTGCAGGTAACCCTAAGTATAATTTAGCCTAACATCAAAGTTGCAAATTCATACTACCACAACATCTTGCTTAATCAGAATATGAAAACAGGCTTTCATGAATAACAGAAATCAAACTATTACTACTCTAGCAACACAAGCCAAACTAATACTACAGTTTAATCCCATTTAGTAGAAAAATTAACGTCCCATTAGCATTGCATCTTAACCTTTAGGAGTTCTCAGAAAAGAAAATCTTAGCCTTTTAGGAGTAACATTTGAGATAAAGGACTACGGGACTACTCAGATACCTACATCACTGTTTCTACGTTGCCTCAAGCAGCCGTTAAATTTTAAGTAAAATCTATTCGAAATTTCTAATCACCTCTGTAACTGTAGGGATGGACGAATGGGTGGAGGAAACCATATGTCGCACTAATATCCGAATTGCAAGCACATCAGATTACTACAAGTCTACAACCTTCGGATACATATCCTTATACATAGAAGTACCTTCTGACACTAGTTAAACGACGGAAAAGTTCTTGCTGAGTGGCTTACTCTCAAGGCAGAAGTGGGAGCGGTGGAGCTGGAAGGCCTCCGCAGCGGCCGGGTCCAGCCGGGGGCTCCTCCCCTCCCTGCCGTACCTATCCACCACGGCGGCGATCGCCTCTCCGACGCTCGCGCCCAGCTTCACCATCGCCTTCACCGGCCCCGCGCTCCCCTCGACAGTCACGCTCACCACCACCTTCGCCTCCTACACCAAACCATCCCCACCAATTAAGTGCGAAACTAACTAGAGGGGTAGAGGCGAGCTCGGGTGTCGGTTAGTTCACTGTACCTCCCATGCGTTGCAGTTGGGCAGGGAGGCGGCGGAGGTGGAACGGCCGAAGGGGGAGTCCGGGGATAAAACGTCGAAGCAGGTGTGCGGTCGCTCGAGCGGCGGCGCCGGAGGGGACGGCGGGGAGAGACCCCGAGGCACGGGGTGGACGCGCGCGCCGTACAAGAGCGCCGGCTCGGACGCGGAGCGCGCGAGGGCCCTCCCATCCCGCCGCGGCCGCGACCGTGACCCCTGCGCCGGGCGCACGGCCAGCCGAAGCCTCCTCCCTCCGATACCGCTCCAGCGTCGGCGCGACGGCGAGGAGGGCCCCGGCGACCGCCCCAACCGGACACCGGCGTGCCGCGATCGGCCCTTCTTCCTCTCCGGCATTTGGTCCGAACTTCGAAGTCCTGGTTGCGTCTGCCTGTGCGAGAGTGCTCGTGTGTGTGAAAGTTGGAGATGTCTCGGTGGTGTCGCCGACGCAACGTTTACTTTCGCTTCGCCATCACGGCGAGCTTCTTTATGCTCTATGCAAGAGGGGAGGAAGCTTCGCCGTTCGGTTCTTCTACCGTAGAACCGATCCAGTAGGCGCCGTGCGTCTACGGGAGACCTGGTTCGTGTTGTCAGTGGGCGTAATTTCATGAACCGGGAGCAGGGAAGCCAAAGTGGGAGTTGTCAAGCAGCAGCGAACGTGGTTGGACGCCTGGATGGTGTAGAGCCAAGCAGCGTACAGCAGGCCAGGCCAGGCTAGGCCGATTGGGAAGTCAAATAAATCTGATGATACCTGATAGCTCCTCAAAATTTATTTAAGGCAGCTGATGATACCTGATAGTTCCTCAAATTTTATTTAAGGCATTTACACGGAGTACAGATGTCCAAAAGTTACACGGAGTCTTCGAACGCTTTGAGAACACGAGCATACGTCAGCAAACATGGCAGAAACAACGGCAGCACTCGGTTGGGTAGTCTTAGGTTTGGCTTGCATTGCTACAGTAATTACTAATTAGCTTTTAAATAGTTTATTTTTTTAGATGGGGTTTACAGTTAGATTATAGTAGATATTATACCGAGTTTAACTATACCAGCCAAAATCTCATACGACTATTTTTCTCAACGTATTGTCGCGAACAGTCAGAATTTAAAAACAAAAAGCCAAAGCCACAGGCCAAAAGAACCGACCCAACATTACATGTCGAGGAGGGCATCTCGCTGGAGCTCCACAACTGTGCTCATTGGGACTAATGCATGCCTAAGAGTCGGGAGCTTGTGGTCTCGTCTGCTCTGCATCTTGCCTCTTTGAAGCAAAGATAAATTTAAGGGTGCTCATTTGGGCTTATGTTTTATATTTTATTCTTATATGGCATTGTTTGAGGCTTTTTTCATTCTAGCTACTGTAAGTTTTTGGCGTAACTAAATTTTAAAAAAGTTAGCCTCACAAACCTCGCTGCCATGGATACCACCAATGACTTCTCCACAGTCGACGAGGTCCATCGCCTCCTTGCCCACTTCACCAAGCTTGACTAGGACCTTGCCTCCTACTCGACCTCCCTAGATGAGGCCCTAACCGCCGTTGACCCATGCCATGGCCACCACTGTCCCGGCTCGCCTCATTGAGGCCTCCAATGTTCTCTTTGCCGCAGTCGTCGAGACTGTGAGACTATATGGAAGTCACCCCATGTGTGTGATGAATATTTGACCTTTCTTGTGCTTTGATGTCACAGTTTAAGTTTGATTTTGTCTCATTTGCTCTCCAATTTTACTGTCTGCGAGACAACGATCTGATTGGCCTGTAGAGATGGTCTAACCGCTATGCAGAGGTTGTTTGACCAGCCTGCAGTGGTGGTCTGATCGACGAGCGGTACGACTGGCCATGGGATGCGGTCCGATGGAAGGGAGTAGAACGGTCAGACCGGCTGAGGTGCCGGTGGTCTGACCGGCCATGGTGGCCGTGGTCAAATCGCTCCCCTGTTCCCAAGGAGAAATATCAGACCAATTGGATGTTGACGATCTGATCGGTGTTATTGGGCAGTGTGCTGGGTATGCACTATGGTTCAAGGTTTGGTCCTAGGGAGTAAGGATCAATGGTATAAGCTCATACATGTTGTATAATACATTGTTTTGACTAACGTATGCCAAGTGCATAGAATTTGTGCTCGTCATGGCGGTGTGTGAAACTGCAATGGTGGCCTAAGAGATTTAGGTCATGGTTGTGCTAAGAATACTAAGTGGATCAAGTGTGATTCACTAATGGGTTAATGGGTGTGTACGTTTTGAGAAGCGTGCATGTGTAAGTGTAAGACCCGGTATGATGTTGGGATAACGGGTTAGCCCATGTAAGTGGATGAAACCCGAGTAGAGGTGTTGGTTAGGATTTCTCTTATGAGCCTCCATATATAAGAAGAGAGAAGGTGGCTAGGATTATGCCTTTGGGAGAGTTTATGCCTAGCCTTTGCGAGGAGTTAGGATTCTTGGAAAGAACTTTTGAGAGATGGGTTGTGGCTTTTTGTTTTGAACTTCTTGTCATCTTTAGGCTTATGAAGTGGTTAGGGAGTGTCTATAAACATTCATCTCCACGTATCAATAAAGATCAAATTCGTCCAAGTCTTTCTTCTCTTTGCTCAAGTAATAAAATCTTAATTTGGCTTGGTTTTTGGTACTTCTCCTTCCACTATTGATCTTGTTGTGTGCCAAGGATGTGTAAGTACTAAAGATATCTCTTAGAAACCAGATCACGTCCATCCAGGTACTTGTTATTTGCAAGTTCTTGTAATTATCTGGTTTTGCGCGAGAGAGCGGTGAATATAGGGTTCTTAGTTTCTAGGATTTTTGGCTTTAATTCTTACAGGGATTAGGCTTGATAGGACATGTGGGAGTAGGTCCAAGGTCATCTTGACTGTCAATTACCCACGAGCAAGTCTTGGCTCAAGTTCTTAAGTTTTGTCCAGTTTTGATACAACCTTCCTTCAAATGGAAAAAGTTAGAGCTAGGGCAACAATTTTCTTGATTGTTAATTGAAATAGGTTCTTGATATCCTAGAGAAGGTGCATACAAAATTTCAAAATATTTGAAGCCTTAGTTTTAGAGTTGGTTCAATTTATGATTTTAACTCAGTTTTGGTGCAACAGAGTTTCAAGAACCAAAATATCCCAACTTTCGTAAGTTTTTTTGTAGGATCGGAAACGGCAACAGAGGGGGGTGAATGGTGCTTCGCACGATTTTCTATTCTCCGATAGCTACAAAAGCTATGAAGCAAGAGACTGCGAGAAATAAACTGAAAACAGGGAACTAAAGCAATCACAAACAGTGACCAAAGAAGAACAAAGAGAGACAGCCAACTAAACCTTTTTGAACTGAGATTACTTCCAACCAACAAGCTCCTAGCAGTCGGCACGAAAAGAATCAGAGAGCTAGCAGCTGAAAAACAATTTTTGAGACCCGTTCAAACTCTCTTGACGCAGCGGATAGAGTGTAGTCTGATGGCCAGTCTGACCGGAAATGAAAAACTCGGAAGCCACAGGACATACTTTGATTCAGAAAAGGAAACGACAATTTGATCTATCTGCTGGATCACCAATGGTCTGATTGTTGGTAAAACTGGTTCTGTTCTTGACACTAATGGGTATTCCTTTGTGATATGACCAAAGTTCTGTTTGTGATCAACTGGTTCTGTCCTGAGAAGTCCGAAAAGAGTAAAGCTGCCAATGAAATATGAAAAGAAACTGTAGACAGCAAAAGAGAAAAGACAAGCTAAAAGCAAAACCGAAAAGAGAAGTATCAGGCGCTCTGCATGGAACCGAAGATAGCAGACTGAAAAGGGAAAAAACCGAAAATGGACTGCACAAACTGAAGTGGCCACGACCAGAAACAGTTCAGAAGCTGCCGGCCGAAACTTGACTGGAAAGCTCACGGGACAAAGAACTAAATGAGCTTTAAAAAGGAAACCAGCAGACTGCCGAAGAGACCCAGAAACCTGAGAAAGGAACTAAAGAAACAGACAAAAACTAAGTGCAGTTCTGACATCAATTTCCGAACAGAGAATTGATTGTCTTCAATTAAAACCGAAATTTGATGATGCACACCAGCAAGAGTTGCCGAAAACAGCAGTAAATCTACAGAGAAAAGAGTCACGAAATGCAGTCCAGAAATGCAGAAAACATAGCAGGCAGCTGCTGTCCGTAAGTAAACTGCAGGCTGAAAACTGACTGAAAATCTGCAGTGTTTTTGTTAAAGAAACAGAGGAATCACAGCAACTGAAAGCAGCAATTTGTTTCAGCAAATGCTGCTGTAAACAGCAGAGAAATCAGCAGAGCAAGAAATGCGTATGGCTGCAGAATCGAAAATCTGAATATTTGGTTGACTGCCGAAAACAATATGCACAGCAATTACTGAGAAGGTCCATCGAAGACAAAATGATTGCATAATTGCTGTGAATTTCAGGCCAAAGGAGAAGAACTACAAACTTAATAGCATAGAGACATCACTCAACAAGAGAAATCAACAGGAGACCAAGAATTTGAGATTTTAGCCAAAAACTGAAAAGTTTCAGAGATCATGGAATCATTTTGCGTACTGCACTTCTCACGGCAATTTTAACAGAAAGATCATGGAATTCCGGACCGCATGCAACCCAGTTAAAATCAGCCTAGATCAGCAAGTAGATAGTAAAAATTTGAACCAAAATCGAGCTCATCTGGACTACATGCAGCATGATCAAAAATAGCACAAAAGTGACAAAAATCTGACCAACACAACAGACTAGCAGTCTGTTCGCTGCTTCATTCCCAAACTGAGAAGGAGAGAATACTCATCAACGTTGGGCAACTTGTTGCCGTTTGCTGAACAGTAGAAGAAATATAAACCGAAGATACAAACTGCAGCCAACTGAGATTTAGTGCAGTCCAAACCAGCTGGTAAACACAGAGAAAACTGCTATTCGGAATCCTGAGTGAACACATGTAGACCAAAACCAAAACATATGAGATGACCAAAAATCAGATCATAAAACACATCTCAGATAAAGTTAAATGCAAACAAAAAGATACAAAGGAGTCCCGATACGCATGGACATTAGAACAAGAGGAATGATTACAAGACTCTCAATCCATCCTCTCCCTCTCAATCCTCAAAAACACCAAGAGCCTCACATGCTTCTTGGGAGGAACACACAAAATGGAGAGCAAATGCACAAAAACCCTCGAGGGGGTATGCAGCCCCCAACACCTATTTATAGCCCTTGGCTAATGGGTCTCCAACCCGTTACGCCGGCTAAACCCTAACGGAGCCGCCTCCCGCTTGTGCAGCCTTGCGAATTTACCGATTCGCCCCTCCTGCACCTTTCGGGAAGCTTCCGCGCTCCTTGTCGTGTACGCATGACCGCACCTGACTCCGACCGACTGGACCTCCGACTCCTCCACGAAACCTAGTCCCGGTGCATTCGTCGCACACGACCGAAGCGGTATCCGGCCGTCGAACCTCGACTCCTCCCCGAGTCTAGTCCCGATCCATTCACCGTTGCCGTCGTGTCCACCTCCGGTAGCTCAGCTCCGGTTCCTCGTCTCCGGCCGCAACCACCTCGCAGCCTCGATCATCTTTGGCGTCTCCGACCGTCGGACCTCAACACCTCCGTGTCTAGTCCCGGTCCTCCCACGCCTCACCATGACCTAGCTCAAGTCCTGCGACCCACAGACAAGCAAACCGTCACATAGCACCGCATTTAAACAACATAATCATCATTAACCACAATGAAAGGTGCTCACGCATGAAATACCTAAATCGACCGATCGAGAAAGAAAACAAACGTCCTAAGCACTCCTGACCGCAATCGACCAAGTCCGACCGAGCCCGTTGCACCCCGCAACGACATGGTCCGAACCAACCAACTCAAACTCGACTTCCCTAAGCCGATGTCAATTACTCATCATACACATGGGATGACCTCACATGGTCTCTCAATCTCCCCCTTGATGAGTATATTGACAAACACCGAAAAAGCATGAAGTTGAGTTTGAAGAATCCAACATGGTCCAAAGAAGAGAATGAAGCAAATGACCATGTCGATGAAGGAATCGTTAGAGCAACTCAAGAAAGAGCAAATTGTTCTCCAAAGCTCTAGAAAGATCTCCCAAAGACTTTTCTCAATATTCTCCCCTTTGGCAATAAACACATCAAGGATGCAAGAGAGAGAATATAACATATTTTGGATAAAATGACTGAAGTTTGTTTATTCTATGCATTTAGAGCCATAAGAATTATCCAAAATGACCATAAGGATTACATCAAGCCATAACACATAAATATGCTATCTAGATCATGACAAGATATGTATATGCCAGCTAAACCAAATAGATGACAATTTGAAATGTAGTGTAATTTGTGAACAAGTCAAGTCATCAATAAGCAAAGTCTAGATAGAGACATCCAAGGATGATGCAAGCCATGTCAATTAAGCTAAGCGGAACCAAGAAGCTAATATTGAGTCCAAGTAGAGTGCTATATGCTCAAGAGTGAAACATTTGTTCAAGTACTTGGTTCTTTTAGTAGCTTAAGCAAATTGAGCACAAATGACATATTTTCTTTTGAAACTTATGGTCGTTTCCAACCAATATTTTTATCATGTGCTAGATCTCAAGCCTTATGCGACTACTCCAAGCAAGAAGCTTAAGAAGATAGTCTAGGTCATCCAAAACTCCCCCTGAGTTCATGCCTAGTGCAATGGCAAGCCATCTCATGAGAAAGAATTGGTGAAATCAGTTTTTTCGCACAAAAGAGATCTTTTGCTTTTAACAGATTGTACTAGCTTATGCATCATCAAGAGACTTAAAACAGCTCAAACTAAGGCTCAATAGAGATTCAACGCTCAACTCAGCCTACTAGACATGGCATGGATCATAAAAGGATAGCTCAAGAAAGACTAATCTCGAGTGCTAACATGACAAGTTTTAGTTCAAACTGAGCAAGTTTAATTAACTTATCATGGCAAAAGCTAGTTTATACATATGAACACATGATAAATATAGAAAATGAGCACAAGTCATGGCAAGGTGTAAAGCAGTGTAAGCATGTCATAATAGGATAATAATCAAGGCTCAAATGTAGTTATATTACAATGCAGAATGACATGCAGAAAATCCAGCTCCCCCTAGAGAAGGCAAATTGAGAAGAACCAGGAAATTTGGCACAGAATCCAGAAAGGGAAGGTTCTAACTCAAGGAGGAGATTCTCAAACACACTCTATCCTCATGGTCTCTAGCCTATAACCTCATACCACGGAGCAAAGGCACACTATGTCAACTCACAAGACTCTAGTGGCCAAGAAAAAAGTTCAAACTAGGCAGAAGAGAAACCTAGAGAACCAAAGCCCAGACTAGGTAGTAAATAATCCTAGAGAACCATTTGGATGAGAGATGTGACTGAGACAATATCACCTAGAGATGGCTCTCATATATCCAATCGGACCCTTCCTACCACTAGAATAAATAACCCATGCAAAGCTAAGTGATGGGAAGCAAAGTACTGAAGATCACAAGGGAGCAAACCTCTCTCACGGTCGCTCGGTGGAGAGTCGTGATCGCATACCTGATCGAGTATGAGTGTTGCCTTGGCCGAGATCAAATACGAGTCCAGGACGTGGTCGTAGTCGAACTGGGGTACCACGTCGTGAGTGGTCGTACTCAGTCTCCCCTCACATGCACAACCTACATTTCAAACACTGGACGATTGGTGTCCTAGTACTAGGGTAAATGATATACAACATAGAACCAGTACTGGGACAGATGACAACAACAGTAGCATTACTAGTACTACTAACATAGAATACATGAGAACACACACCCACACACACTCAATCTAGTTCTCATCAAAAGCATCTAGAACAGCAAGCCTAGAGCCACCCAATACTAGAAGGAGCTTGTGACCTAACCACAGATCTCATGAAATCTAAGCATAAGCACAAACTAACGCTACCAAGATGTCATACAGTTTATTTCATGCCATAATTGAAATGAATAAGATCAAGGTATACATGCATCACAATGAATCATAACCATATACATAGCAGGTGACAAGGAAAAGTCACAGAAGCATATGCTAACACTACTACATAAAGGCTAATACTAGACGGCAAATCACAGACGGTTTTATAAAACCGTCTGTGACAGATACTAATATAGACGGTTTTAATTTGAACACCACCTGTGTTGGTGGCGTCGGCGAAAAAAAGTATCTCAGACGGTTCATACCTATGAACCGTGCAGTGATACTTTAGTATCACGACGGTCCGTATTAAGAACCGTCGTGATAATCCAAATTATCACAGACGGTTTTTACTAAAACCGTCGTGATAATTCGTTATCACGACGGTTTTAGTAAAACCATCGTGATAATCCCCACTACGCATTTATTGCTCCACTCGCATCGCATCTGTCTTCATTTCGATCCAGATCTAGCCACCGCTGCGCACTCTTTCGCTCAGGAGACAAGCTAGGCGATTTCAGGCCAGTTATTTTGGTGGGAAGAGGCAGAGATTGAGCTTTGAAGATTCATTCATACTTTCCTGCGGTTGCTAGCTCTAGATATGGTTAGTAAGAAAATTTATTTTTCTTTAATTGCATTACAATTTAGATTTAAGTAATTGGTGAGTGTTATTGAAGATGGTTAATTTGTAAAATTGTTGGTTATATAATAGCTGTTGTGTTTATAATATGAATTGAGCTAGCAAATTAAACCTCAATATAATACATGTGGCGGTATATATGTAGTAGTAATTAGTTAAGCTAATTTTTAATATTGAGTTGTTATGTATGTACGTAACGAGGACCGAAAGTTGGATGTATGCCGCGAGCCGTGTGAGTGAAGAGTATATTAATGGCGTGTCTGCTTTTACAAGAGCCGCCGAGGAGGATATGTTGAATAAGGGGGTGGAATATATGTATTGTCCATGCCGATGCGAGAATTTAAAGATGTTTAAGAACCGAGGGCAAATTGAAGCGCACTTGATTCGGAGGGGTTTCAAAAAGGGTTATACGTGTTGGACCAGTCATGGCGAAGTGAATGATCATATGCCGCCGGATGACATCGCCGGTGAAGTGAATGATATGTCCCGGATGACATCGCCGGTGAAGTGAATGACATGGCGCCGGATGATGTCGATTGTGGTTCGGATACGGATAGGTTGCACGATGACAACTGGATCGATGCTTCGTGATGTAGAAGAGAACTATGATGAGAGAGAGTATGTTAAATTCTGTGGCTTGATGGAGGACTCGGAGAAACCTTTGTTCACGTGTTGCAGGTCAAAGTACACGAGGTTGTCGGCCGTGCTTGAACTGTTGAAATTAAAGGCAAGCAACAGTTGGACCGACAAAGTTTCACGCAGCTCTTGGGTCTTTTAGCGGACATGCTTCCGGAGGGAAATGAGTTGCCTAAAACCACGTATAAAGCCAAGAAGGTCCTTTGTCCATTGGGAATTGAAGTAGAAAGAATACATGCATGTCCGAACGATCGTATCCTGCAGTAAAGAGTATGAAAACATGCATGTATGTCCGTGTGCAACGCATCCCGATACAAACGTAACAATCAATCGATGATGCGAGGAACAGAGGTGAAGAAAGGACCTCTGGTAAGGTGGCATGGTATTTTCCTATAATTCCCCGTTTGAAAAGGTTTTTTGCAAATCCAAAGGAGGCAAAATTGCTGCGTTGGCACTCGGAGGAGCGCAAGAAAGATGGAATGCTAAGACACATTGTTGATTCCGCCCAATGGAGAAACATCGATAGGAGTTTTGCGACTTGGTGCGAACCAAGAAATATAAGGTTCGGATGATACGGATGGAATGAATCCTTTCGAGCATGAGCAATGACATAGCACATGTCCGTGACTCTGCATCTATAACCTTCCTCCTTGGTTGTGTATGAAGCGAAAGTATATTTTCTTGTCGATACTTATCCAAGGGCCAAAACAACCTGGGAATGATATTGATGTGTACCTAGCACCATTGGTATGGGATGCGTACAAACGAGAGAACTTCACTTTGCGCTCTTTATTGTTTCGCACCATAAATGATTATCCCGCCCTTGCTAACCTATCGGGCCAAAGTACGAAAGGTGCCAAAGCTTGTACTCACTGTTTAGATGGTACCAGAGTGTGTGGTGAAACACTCACGCAAAACCGTCTACATGCGTCACCGCCGGTTCCTTCGGAGGGCTCACCCATACCGCAAGATGAAGAAACAATTTGACGTATAGAAGGAAGACGATTCAGCTCCAAGACATTTAAAGGGAAAAGAGGTTTATAATATGGTTAAGGATTTAGATGTTGTCCTCGGAAAGGGACGCAAATTGAGGGCTCGTGAGAAGAACACCTGAAAGAAGAGATCAATATTTTGGGACTTACCTTATTGGGAGTACCTAGATGTTCGAAATTGCATCGACGTCATGCACGTGAAAAAATGTATGTGACAGCTTGATTGGTCTCTTCTCGAACATTCGTGATAAAACAAAGGGCGGCGTCAATGCGGCTTGACTTGGTGAAATGGACATCATGCCCGAGTTAGCACCGACATGCAATGACAATGGACGAACATACCTTCCCCCGTGTGTTACGATCTGTCCAAGGTGGAGAAAGCAGCGTGCGCGATTGCTTGCATGGTGTCAAAGTTCCGTCGGTTACTCGCAGCGTCAAGAAACTTGTTTCGATGCAAGATTGAAGTTAAATGGCATGAAGTCTCACGATTGTCATGTCTTGATGACAGATGCTCCTATTGCAATTAGAAATATTTTACCGATCGAGTCAGAGACAATTATGAGGCTATGTTATTTTTAACACAATTGCTCGAAGGTCATCGATCCCGAAGGACTAGATGCTCGCTGTCGATGTGGTGATGACTCTATGTCATCTTGAAATGTATTTCCCTCCTCGCTTTTTCGATATCATGGTCCATCTCATTGTTCACCGGGCAAAACACACACCCCACAGACTTGGTACGGTTGGATATGCGGGTAAAATCCAGCGATGGAGGAGGGAGGACGAGCAGCGACCAGGCGGACATCGCCACCATTTGCCAATATCCGGATGACCGCGCTCGAAATTGGATTAGAGCAAGGTCATCTACAACGACATCGGGGATGTCTCCTTCGAAACCCTGAGACCAGCAAGTGTCTCGGTAGCTTGGTAAGATATCGATCGAACTACGTAGCTTGTAATTACTCCACAACCGCATGCAGTGAAATGACATGTCGTGCTCTTGCGAAGCGCGATTGTTGAATCTTCGAGGATCATTCCATGGAACAAGGAGAAAGATATACTCTCATGACCTGCGAAACAAGGAGCACTGGGTCGTCTGAGAGGCCTTGGGCTTTACGTTCCATGGAAACATGGTTTCGAAGATGACTCCGAAATGTATCGGCGTCGTAAGAGAAACAAAGCCGAGCGTGACGCACGGCTTCGAGAAGAGCTCAAGGCTACTCTTAGAGAGGAGATAATGGGTGATCTGGCTATTGCAATCAGAGATGAGGTGCGGAAACAGACGGAAAATCAGCAGGCCACCCCCGCTCCTATGCTAGCTAGCCCGCATAACCATCCGAGTAGTTGCGCGTCCAATCCGACGCAAACCGAGGCCATATTTTCGTGGACGACATCACGGTAATAATTATTATCTCGAATGCTTGCTCCATTGATAGGCCTATTCGATGAGCTAATTACGTATCGTTATGTAGGAGCCACGGTGCGGGCTCCATGTGAGATATGCCTCCGTTCCCTCTGTTGCTTGGGGCCGAGCATATCGATCAGTATCGGGCCGGGGTGCACGGTCAAGCTTTAGTGCCGGGCTTCGCAAAGTTCATGTGGATGGTGTGCATGCTAATTTTGAGGTCGTCCGCTCACAAGCCGCCCACCGACGAGATCGTGGCTCTAGGGCGGCCATTGGAACATTCATCCATGGCTTAAAAGCGACATCTCCACGAGGCTTCTTCACCGGTGGCGGACCAGATCTACGAACACGGTGCCATCTCCACCGCAAGACTTGTCTCCACCACCGCTTCATTGCACCGGTGCTCTTCTCGCCAGAGCAACTTGCCCCGCTGCTACCTTTAAAGTCGACTACCGTAAAATCGACCCACAGCCGAGGCAGTAAGGGCAGCAAGGGCAGCAAGGGCAAAGCACAGAAGACCAATGATGATATTGGCCCGTACCTGCCATTGGCCGTAAATTCGTGTTGGCGAGCCGTTGCTCGAGAAAAAGGGCCTCCAACCCCTACCAATTAGTTGCCAGCAATTGCACAAGTGGTACATGGAACAGTCCAATAAGCCAGAGGGCGAACGGAGATCAGGTATCACTGTCAAATTCGCGTTGGAGCATTTCCATCACGATTTTCAAGGCTGTGTCTTCGTGGTCACCTTCGAGGACTTATTCGATCTTTTCACGCTCAACGCTCTCGACGTCTCACTCATTCGATGCTGGACACTGTAAGTATGCACAATCACAGTCTCTGTTCATGTCATACCGATAAATGCCATATATAATTTGTTGCTTTCGTGTGTATATATGTAGACACGTGCGGACTAAAGCTAGAACATCCCAGTCATCATCGGTTGGTTTCTTGGACCCACACTTGGTCGCCAAGTATACCATCGACGAGGATATGTCCGTCGTCGAGAGGTACATTGCATCAGGGCTGCGGGCTCAACACAATAAGGATTATATACTTATGCCCTACAATCAAAACTTTCATTGGATTTTAATAGTCATTGTACCAAAATGGAACAAGGTATATTACCTTGATTCCTTAAGTAAGAATAAAATGGACTTCACAGTTGTCGCCCAAGTAATCGATAGGTAAGTTTATTTTCTCCATACATACCTATATTGTACTCTTTCTTTCATTCCGAATGACTAAGGTTAACTTTTTTGAATCACGTAGGGCGTTCGCGATGTACGTTGAAATGGGAGGTGTCTCGAAGCAAGGGGCCAAAGGCCTGAGACATACTCGAGATTTTAAGGTATTCGCTATTACACATTAATTAATCCTATGCAGTAGTTCGTATTAATGCCTCTTGAATTATTGCTCATTCTATTTTTGCAGTGCCACCAGCAGCCGCCGGGCAACACATGTGGATTCTATGTTTGCCACCATATGGACCTACTCCTTGATTCCTCGAGGATCACCAATTCCAAGGTTTATCAATCTTTCCATATTTACTTCATACTTATCACGTTACATATATACGTACATTGATATCCCTATCGACAGGCTGCGTACATCCCGTCAACTGCATTGGAACAGCCCGATATTTCACGAATTCGAGGAGAGTTGGCGTACTTTTTGGTGGCTCAAGTCATAAAGTCAGAAGGACAGTTCCACATGCACCATGAATTTTTATTGCATTGTAATGCGATGTAATGGATATTTTATTTCAATTCAATTGATTCATTTGCGAAGTGAATACTTTATGTTTGTGAATGAAATGTGATGTGTATTGGATGTTTATGGATGCCTTATATACTTGTTCATCTGCTTGTTTCAGAGGGCATGGCTAGCATTTCCTGAGGCTAGCCAATAAATAGGAATAGATTTAGGGGTAGAAGGAATATCACAGACGGTTTTTAACTAAAAACCGTCTGTGATACCTGATAATCCCAGACGGTTTTTAATTAAAAACCGTCTGTGATTATCATGTAACACAGACGGTTTTTAACTAAAAACCGTCTGTGATATCAGATAATCTCAGACGGTTTTTAGTTAAAAACCGTCTGGGATTATCAGGTATCACCATATCACAGACGGTTTTTAACTAAAAACCATCTGTGATTATCAGCTATCACGACGGTTGAAATACCGTCCCGTGATGACCTCGATTATCATCGACCCATAAATTCAGACGATTCGCAAAACCGTCTGTGATGATATTTTCGAACCGTCTGTGATGACCTTTCCTGTAGTAGTGTAGCATGGATATAAGCATGTACATAAGTAAAGATAAGAAGGCATGAATAAACATAGCATCATGACGTAGACAACTATCCGACATATTAATCATGCTCATATTGTCCATACTCAAGCATACATCATGACGGAACAAAAATCATGGAAAAGTATGCTAACATGGATAAATAATGGTGAATGGACATAAGGAGCAAGATATAAACATTAAACCATGTAGATATTACAAAGCACAAGGTCATGACGATACTTGACTTCTAATATGCACATTCTACTCAGCTCGTGAAGTTAGGTCAAAGCTTAAGCATCCAATTAACTAACATTTATAACCAGGTACAAGGATACTTAAGCAACATACACATAAAGGCATGACATGAAGGTGTCAAGAGTAAAACATGCTAATATGGTACAAGTGAGCACAAGAACACACACAACATGCTAATTATGATCATCATGAATATAAGAGCATGAGGGTATAGAATAGCTCACAAAGTAGGTGGAGCATAAATGTGAAAGAGTATGCCTCATGGAGGCCATGTAGTGGAGAACCAAAGAAGCGTTCTAATCGCGTGATCAAAGAAAAGACTAGAACCCAATCAATCGCATGTTCTCCAACCGGCGTCTGGATACCTACAAGAATAATGTGCCCAAGTCTTGGATCCCGAAGGGTTAGTAAGCATGTACTTGGGAACCCAAGACTTAACACATTCACACTAGAAGAATGCAAGTCTACATGATGCAGTTGATGGTCCAAGCAAGAAACTAGATCCTAAAGGCACACCGCAAATGGACAACTCGAGTCCCAACTCCGAAGAAGCGGTGAATACCTAACTGGAAAGCAACTTCTCCTTGCCGTAGATACGCACCTCGTTTGGGCGAACGAGGTCCATCATTTGAGAAACGGCGGACATTCCTCCTCGAGACAGCACGTGGACAAAAACATGAAAACACACGAAACAAGTCCACGATGCCAATGAGCCAATGAGGTCCATCCTTCTCACAAAAATGAGTAATGGTACAAGCGTCTTCTACGAGACAAGATCCAAAAGGACAAAGCACCATTCTTGCTCAAAGAGAAGTCCCTTGGACCTCACGAGAAGAGCCAACAAGAAATGCACTAGCCAAAGTAGGAGTAAAGGATATGAAACAGAAAGATTTATACTCACTACAAACAGCTCCCAATCCAAAAGAACAGAGGAGACTAAGTCACAAGATGCAGCACTCATATCATCGTGCTCTCTCCTCAAAGCATTTACACCATCCCTTACAGAATCACACTATAGGCCAGAGAAGGAAATGCAAATAAATTGGATCAACAAGAGCAGCATGGCTAGTACAAACATAAAACAAGAGAAGCTAGAACAGAAAAACAAAGCCTTCTAATCTCAGCCCTAGCAAACTCAAGCTCTTCTACACATGTTCAGTGAATCAATTTTAATTTCTCATTTTTAGTTTTTAGCATGCAAGAAGAGAAATTAAATTTTCACGGTCTACAGGAAAAGACTCACAACATAAGTGAGATTCTAGTCTAGCATGATCAATCTAGCAATTTTAACACTAGACATCTCACATTGTCTCTAAGAGGAAGCATCTTCATCTTGGACAAGCCCAAGGTCACGTTGAGATTTTACCTTGCTCATGATGAGTCGTCGTGCGTCCTTCTTATCATCATCCATGTGTTCTCCAAGACTTTCTCGATCCTGGCACTTGAGAAACCAATCGGGACAGAATGTACCACAAAGCTCACACTTGTGGTTTTTGCAAATAAAATCACGCTCTCGCTGAAATCAAGCCACTTGTCACAAAGGACATCATTGGCAAAAACACCCCCAACAAGATGCAAAGGAAAGCTCACAAGATTCCCTACTAGTTGCCAAGCTCAAGAGACCGGTTAAGATCTACGAGGAAGAGCTAACCGGCTCTGATACCAATTGTAGGATCGGAAACGGCAACAGAGGGGGGGGTGAATGGTGCCTTTTAAATTTTGCCCCCAAAGTATTCGCACGATTTTCTATTCTCCGATAGCTACAAAAGCTATGAAGCAAGAGACTGCGAGAAATAAACTGAAAATAGGGAACTAAAGCAATCACAAACAGTGACCAAAGAAGAACAAAGAGAGATAGCCAACTGAACCTTTTTGAACTGAGATTACTTCCAACCAACAAGCTCCTAGCAGTCGGCACGAAAAGAATCAGAGAGCTAGCAGCTGAAAAACAATTTTTGAGACCCGTTCAAACTCTCTTGACGCAGCGGATAGAGTGTAGTCTGATGGCCGGTCTGACCGGAAATGAAAAACTCGGAAGCAACAGGACATACTTTGATTCAGAAAAGGAAACGACAATTTGATCTATCTGCTGGATCACCAATGGTCTGATTGTTGGTAAAACTGGTTCTGTTCTTGACACTAATGGGTATTCCTTTGTGATATGACCAAAGTTCTGTTTGTGATCAACTGGTTCTGTCCTGAGAAGTCCGAAAAGAGTAAAGCTGCCAATGAAATCTGAAAAGAAACTGTAGACAGCAAAAAAGAGAAAAGACAAGCTAAAAGCAAAACCGAAAAAAGAAGTATCAGGCGCTCTGCATGGAACCGAAGATAGGAGACTGAAAAGGGAAAAAACCGAAAATGGACTGCACAAACTGAAGTGGCCACGACCAGAAACAGTTCAGAAGCTGCCGGCCGAAACTTGACTGGAAAGATCACGGGACAAAGAACTAAATGAGCTTTAAAAAGGAAACCAGCAGACTGCCGAAGAGACCCAGAAACCTGAGAAAGGAACTAAAGAAACAGACAAAAACTAAGTGCAGTTCTGACATCAATTTCCGAACAGAGAATTGATTGTCTTCAATTAAAACCGAAATTTGATGCTGCACACCAGCAAGAGTTGCCGAAAACAGCAGTAAATCTGCAGAGAAAAGAGTCACAAAATGCAGTCCAGAAATGCAGAAAACATAGCAGGCAGCTGCTGTCCGTAAGTAAACTGCAGGCTAAAAACTGACTGAAAATCCGCAGTGTTTTTACCGATTAAACCCTAACGGAACCGCCTCCCGCTTGTGCAGCCTTGCGAATTTACCGATTCGCCCCTCCTGCACCTTCCGGGAAGCTTCCGCGCTCCTTGTCGTGTACGCTTGACCGCACCTGACTCCGACCGACTGGACCTCCGACTCCTCCTGAGTCTAGTCCCGGTCTGTTCCGTCGCACACGACCGCAACTGGTATCCGACCGTCTGAACCTCGACTCCTCCCTGAGTCTAGTCCCGATCCATTCACCGTTGCCCGTCGTGTCCACCTCCGGTAGCTCCAGCTCCGGTTCCTCGTCTCCCGGCTCGCAACCACCTCAGCAGCCTCGATCATCTTTGGCGTCTCCGACCGTCTGGACCTCAACACCTCCTGTGTCTAGTCCCGGTCCTCCCACGCCTCACCATGACCTAGCTCCGAAGTCCTGCAGCCACACAGACAAGCAAACCGTCACATAGCACCGCACGAAACAGCATAATCATCATTAACCACAATGAAAGGTGCTCACGCATGAAATACCTAAATCGACCGATCGAGAAAGAAAACAAACGTCCTAAGCACTCCCGACCGCAATCGACCAAGTCCGACCGAGCCCGTTGCACCCCGCAACGACATGGTCCGAACCAACCAACTCAAACTCGACTTCCCTAAGCCGATGTCAATTACTCATCATAGACATGGGATGACCTCACATGGTCTCTCATCTTTCAAGATATTTTGGTTTGGATATGTTCAAATTTCAAGTCATTTGGAACTGTAGATCAAAAGTTACACCATTTCTTGGATTTGAAATCATGCTAGTTTTCAACTCTATCTGGATGGGAGAGGTCAGATCGGTTTGTAAGGGTGGTCAAACCAGTTTGCATGGGAGGTTAGCCTGCTTGGGATATGAAGGATCATTTTGCTTGGTTCTTCTTGGAATTTTCATTACTAGTGTTTTGTCTCTGATCTTGATAGCTTTCAATAGTTATTAGAGTGAAGGCTTAGATTTCTCTTTGGGAGAAGATTTGAAAAGGCCGTTGTTTGTATGGCACCTATTCAACCCCTTTCTAGTCATCTTCTCGGTTCTACAAGTAGTATGAGAGCGATGTTTGCTCTTTGATTGATCTTAATCGGTCATGAGCATGGCGGCTAGTGTGAGCTCTTTGGAGTCATTTGATTCATCTTCTTATGACTCTTTGGCCAATGACATATAAAGGCTTGTGTTTTCCTTAGATGATTTGGTGAAGAGGATGTGAAATGTTTGAGTTATGTGTGGCATGGCCGACCGTTTCTTTTGGTCTTGTCCTAATGATAGGGGTGAGAAGCATTTGTAGCCTAAGGGGGAGAAGGAACCTGACGACTTGTGTGGAATGACTATGAAGGATAATCATGAGTCCTCCGAGGATGATCTTCTACTCATGCTAAGCAAGGTGAGCAAGGAGGAACTTATTGAGCATGTTCTCTCTCCAGATTCAAGAGTTTATGTTCTTGACAAGCTAGTAAGTAGACTAGAGATGGAAAATAGTAACTTGGTGTGATTGCTTGGTTGAAGTCTCCTATGCCTTGTGAGTTATATGGTTCCTTGCTTGTGAATAATGATAAATTAAGAACTTCTCTTGCATACTTAAATATGAAAATAAATTGCTTAGATTAAATGTTTCTATGCCATGTTATTCTTGTGTTGCCTTACATCATGAGCTTGATAATGCTAAATTACAAATATGTAATTTTAGATCATTGAAATGAATATGATTCTTGTGTAGGCATGCTTGCTGAAAATAAGAAGTTAGAATTGGCTCATTCTATTCATCTAGAGTAACTTGAGCTTTTTAGGGCTAAAATTATTGAGTTTAAGTCTAGTCCTTATAATATGTGCTTAGAATCTAATAAATTGCTTGATGATAATTTACTCTCTTGCAAAAATTGTACTAGCTTATTAAATAATGTTGATATTTTACATTCTATGAACATTATTAATGCATTTTCAATCTCTTACACAACTTATATTCCCTTGAAGAATGAGTTTGATTTTTTGAAGAGAGTGTGTGATGATATGAGCGCCAAGTCTTGTGACTCTTGTGTTTCTCACTCGGATTTGGATTCTTCTCATGCTTATCTTGAGTCACTTGATGTTGGTACTTGTGCCATTGCTTTGGATAGTTCTTGCTTAGCTTTTCATGCTTCTTGTAGCTCTTTCGTGTTGTCTAAGAGAATTTCAAAGATAAGGGTGCTTCTTCTTCATATGGTAGTACATCTCTCAAAGAGAAGTATCATTGCACTTTTTGTAAGAAGGATTGGCACATTGTTGAGTTTTGCTTTCGTCGTATTGAGCACTAGCATCGAATCTGTCGTCAAGTTTTTAGGAACACACATCACCCATCTCATGACATGTGTAGACTTAGTGCGAATACGAGGTCTTCATGCTTATCTCAAGGGACCTCCCATTTGAGCAAGAATAGTGCTTTGTCCTCCCAAACCGTGTCTCCTAGTAGACCTTTGCACCATTGCTTATTTTGCAGGAAGGATGGGCATCACATAGACTTTTGCTTTTGACGTGCCAAACGCATGCGTCGAGCCTGTGCTTCTAAGTCTCCAATGTTCATAGTCCTTCTTATGATATGAATACTAGTGTTCTTGGATGGCATCGTGAACTTTGTTCTCATAGTTTTGGTTTTAGTCCACGTGCTATCCCAAGGAAAGATTTTCGCATTTTCTCTAGTGGTGGATCTCGTTTTCCCCTATCGAGGTACGCACCCATGGAGAGTATTTATGAGCTCTTTTGGTGCTTTCAAGCAAGGTACTCACTGCTTTTCTAGAGATGACGCTCATTTTCCTCATCCAGTTGTCCACTCGTGGTGTCTCCAAGGATGTTATTGGATCTTTGTCAGACCCGGAAATAATACCTTCTGATGATATCTTGATTTATTGCAAGTCCATGGATGAACATTTGACTCACTTACGTGCTGTTTTTAATGCTTTGAGAGATGCACGTTTGTTTGGTAACCTTGAGAAGTGCACCTTTTGCACGGATCGAGTCTCTTTTCTTGGCTATGTTGTGACTCCACAGGGAATTGAGGTTGATAGAGCCAAGGTGGAGGCGATATGGAGTTGGCCCACGCCCATGACAGTCTCCCAAGTGCGGAGTTTTCTTGGCCTTGCAGGATTTTATCGCCGCTTTGTCAAAGAATTCAGCACCATTGCGACACCGTTGATTGAGTTGACAAAGAAGGGAGTTGTGTTCCATTAGGGACCATCACAAGAGGACTCCTTTAATCTTTTGAAGGACAAGCTTACACACGCACCATTGCTCCAACTTCCGGATTTTGGTAAGACTTTTGAGCTGGAATGTGATGCTAGCGGAATTGATATTGGTGGTGTTTTGATGCAAGAAGGCAAACCTGTTGCCTACTTTAGCGAAAAATTGAATGATCTTGTTCTTAATTATTCCACGTATGATAAAGAATTATATGCTCTTGTTCGTTCTTTAGAGACGTGGCAACACTATTTATGGCCTAAAGAATTTGTCATTCATTCCGATCATGAATCACTTAAGCATATTCGTAGTCAAACCAATTTGAATCGTAGACATGCTAAGTGGGTTGAATTTATTGAATCTTTTCCTTATGTCATTAAACACAAGAAAGGGAAGGATAATGTGATTCTTGATGCTTTGTCTCGACGCTATACTATGTTGTCTCAACTTGATTGTCGCATTTTTGGTCTTGAAACTATTAAAGAACAATATGCTTTTGATGCTGATTTTAAGGATGTGTTGTTGCATTGTAAAGAGGGACAAGCATGGAATAAATTCGTGATCAATGATGGGTTTTTGTTTAGAGCTTACCGCCTATGCATTCCAGTTGGATCCGTTCGTCTTTTGTTATTGCAGGAGGCGCATGGAGGCGGTTTGATGGTACATTTGGTGCTAAGAAGGCGGAGGACGTTCGCCACACACTTCTTTTGGCCAAAGATGAGGCGAGATGTTGAGCGGTTTGTGGCTCATTGCACTACATGTCAAAAAGCTAAGTCTCGCTTGAATCCACATGGTTTATATATGCCACTTCCTGTTCATTCTATTCCGTGGGCAGATATTTCTATGGACATTGTTTTAGGATTGCCCAGGACAAAGAGGGGGAGGGATAGCATTTTTGTTGTTGTTGATCGCTTTTCTAAGATGGCTCACTTTATACCATATCATAAAACCGATGATGCCATTTATATTGCTGACCTCTTTTTCAAAGAGATAGTTCGTTTGCATGGTATGCCTTCTACTATTGTTTCAGATCGTGATGCCAAGTTCTTGAGTCACTTTTGGCGTACTCTATGGAACAAGTTAGGTACAAAGCTGTTGTTCTCTACCACATGTCACCCACAAACCGATGGCCAAACCGGGTGGTGAACCGCACATTGTCTACCATGTTGAGAGCTATTTTGAAGAACAATTTGAAGCTGTGGGAAGAGTGTTTGCCGCATGTTGAGTTCGTATATAATCGAGCGGAACACTCAACCACCAAGGTAAGTCCTTTTCAGGTAGTGTATGGATTCAATCCCCGTGCCCCCATTGATATTTTACCTTTGCCTACTAGTGAGAGAGTTCATAATGATGCTAAGGAGCGTGCTGATTTTATTATTAAAATGCATGAGACTACTAAGGCAAATATTGAAAAGATGAATGAAAAATATAGGATTACTGGTAGTAAAGGTAGAAAGGAAGTTAAACTTGAACCAGGTGATTTTGTTTGGTTGCACTTGCGAAAGGATAGATTTCTTGAGTTAAGAAAGTCAAAATTGATGCCTAGAGCTGCTGGTCCTTTTAAGATCATTGAGAAGATAAATGATAATGCATATAAACTTGAGTTACCTCCCGAGTTTGGGGTTAGTCCCACCTTTAACATTTCAGATTTGAAGCCATACTTGGGAGAAGAAGAAGAGGCTGAGTTGAGGATAACTCCGCTTCAAGAGGGGGAGGATGATGAGGACATCACTTCTTCGGATATACACAACACTCCTCCACTTGATATTCAATGACCAATCACTAGAGCTCGCTACCGACAATTGAATTTCTGGTGAGCTCGTTCCTAAGTACTTCTTTTTGTTCATTTGAGAATCGATTGCTACCTAATGATTTAATTATGATTAGGAACCATGGAGAGGATCAGGAAGTACATGGAGAAGGGATACGAGGCGCACAAGGCCAGCATGGGCGGTCGAATCATGTTGGATGTCCAACTCAAGCCGACTTCAAATCCAATTCGGAGTCCAGGACCAGGCCGCACTAAAACGGACGCCCAGATCGCATCCGGACTCCGTTTTGGACGTTCCACATATGTATGGAAAGCTGAGAAGATAACCTTTCGAATGGCTCTGGTCCCATGTCAAAATTCTTTCTGAGTCAATGGGAATCATTGAAACAATTGAGTGTTCAGAATCTGTCAGGGTGCTGCGCCACCGTCTTTTGGGCCGTTCGGCTTTGTATCGTGTTGGAGTCCATTAAGGACGCGTCCAGGGGTTTTGCACGCCCCTTACTCCTTTATATACAGCCGCCACCCCCACCATTAGGGTTGGGTTTTGCTTAGATTAATTCTGTCTTTGAACAGTTTCACCGTTCATCGGTTTGCGAGACCCCAACTTTCGAGTGCTAAATCAATACATCTGCAATTCAGTTGTGATCTTCCTTGTTCTTGCTTGTGTTCTTGATTCGTGGCGAGGATTAGCCTTCTTGGCGAGGTCAACGGGCTGCGCACGGTTGATAACCCGAGGCGATGGTGCTGCGATTGCGGGGTTCAGGATGTGTTGTTCGGAAGCCGGATCGATTTGTGTCGCGACTCCACCAAATCGAATATATCCAAAACCTGTTGGAAGATCGGGACCCCATTCCTATCAAGTGGTAATCAGAGCTTCAGGTGTTCCTTCAGGTTCGAATTTACCCCACCTTGTTGTTTCGTTTTCATCCTAGAGTCCAAGAAAAGCCCTACAAAAATTGTAGTCATATGTTATTTCTGTCCCGGATCTCGTTTAGCCTTTTGCACAATTTGATTCCAGTCGTAGTGTTGAGTTTGTGTCCTTAGTCGAGTTGTGTTGCTAGTTTAGATCGTGTTTTGTTTCGGGTTGTCTTGCTTCCGCTACCTTTCATACAAACCCTAGTCGGATTGTCTTGCTTCCGCTACCTCTCATACAAACCCTAGCGTCAATTTTGTTTTCCCACCCATATCACACCCTCTGTTTGAGTCATCCATCGTGTCTCGTGATCGCCCAACACCATCCCCCACCTTTCCCGAGCTTAGGCCCAATTTCACCAATTGCCTCTACCGATTGTAGTTTCGGCCTCCACAAAACCATAACTCGGAGGCCCTACTTCAAACGGCCATAACTTTCATGATCTGGACTCGAAATTAGGCGATTTTTTTGAAATTGGGTGAAATTAAATTTTACATCCGAATCTCCCCTACTTTGGCGGGTTCGACGAATTTATTTTGCCCAAATTCGGCCTGGAAAGTGAAGTACTCGAGCTCCGAAATTTCATCACCGAATTTTTACCACATTCATCATTTTCTGTAGGCCACACCTTACATCAGATTGGCGTGAAACTTTGTGTGATTCCTATTCACGTGCTCGCTTGCGAAAAAATACAAAAAATAAAAGAAAAAGAAATTTTCGGCACCTAGAACAGTGCTGCGAGTGCATCCGTGCCAAAAAAACCGTGACAGAGCACAGTTTTAGGTGACAGAGCTTCATTTGTTTTGTGCTTATACTGAATTAAGTTTCTCATTGCCTGACCATCCTTGTTGCTATCTTTGCTTTACTATTCTGTTATTGACTCCTTGTTCTTCATATCATACCTGCTATAGGACACATTTAGACCAGCAACTAGGACTTGTGCTTTGGATGTTTATTCAGCATTACTATCTGTTATTGCTTTGTGTTCCACTAATATATTTGGCCTTCCAAGCTCCATATACCTACTTCCGGCTAGCACAGTTTTGACCCTTGCAATCGCCAGATCACACTCTCCACGTAAGAACACTTGTAAGAGCTTGGTAAGCTACTTCCTTTGCGGATTCCCACTGCCCTTCCTTTGTAGTTGATAGGGATAATCCTTTTGTTTTTCCTGTGTTTCCACTAACCATGGCAGGAGACGAAGGGGACGGGATACCGGTCGATTTCAACGAGTGTGTTAGTCGCGGCCAGCTACAAGCTGCGCTCGACAAACAAAACGCTTCACTCACTGATCTCGGCGCGAGATTGGACACCATCGTCGCCGCCATTGCCCAGTTGAACCCCACGGAAGGCATTGAGCGGGTGGAGCGGCGGATGGCTGACCTCACTGGTCGGATGGACACATTGGAGACACGCCTGCCACTTGTCAATGACGGCCATCATCATGATGAAGCCACAGTATGATGCGATGGCAACATTGATCGTGGTGACACAAGATGCACGACTACGTCGTCGTCTTCACAAAACCGACATGGTATGGGAGGTAATAATCGAACCGTCATGGTAACGATGACCCTTTGCTAAAGTCAAGTTTACCATTCCATCTTTTCTGGTCTTTATGATGCTGAAATATATCTTGATTGGGAGATGACGGTGAAGCGAAGTTTAACTCTCACTTAGTTCCCGAGCAACATAGAGTTAGACAAGCTACTAGTGAGTTTAAGGACTTTGCTATTATCGGTGGAATGAACTAAGTACCATGCGCTACAACCCGATACATGGGAGCGGTTAAAAGAAGCTATGCGTGTCGTTTGTTCCTCCCTCATATAAACTTGAATTGAGAAAAAATTGCAGCGCTTAGAACAAGGTGATAGTTACATTCAAGACTATTATCTTGAGCTTCAAAAGTGTGTGGTGCGTTGTGGGGTTGTTGAGGACACGGAGGATAAGATTTGTCGTTTCTACGGGGTTCGGCGTGAAATTTAGGACATTGTTGATTATAAAGAATTTACTATCATCAACCGCTTGTTCCACCTTGCTATGCTTGCAGAAAAAGAATTGCAGGGACGCACAGAATCAACTAAGGCACGCACCGGACGACCTTTCTACACGCCGCGAACGACTACATCGACGGGACTGCCCAAGTCTTCTTCGAGTTTTCGTTCTCCTCCACCACCTGTGAACAAGATGGCAGCAGCGCCACAGAAGCCACCTTCCACGACACGCCTTGCAGATTCTACAAAAATTCTTTGGGGTCCAGCCAAGAGTTCTTCTTCCGTGGCTTCAACGGGCCGCTCCTCCGGCATTCAGTGCCATCGCTGCCATGGCCTTGGTCATGTGCAGAAGAATTTCCCTAGCCAACGGGCCTACATCGCCACAGAAGATGGAGGCTACATCAGCACTTCGGATGTCGAGGAGGATGATGATGTTGCTGCTGCCTCGGACGACAATGGCGGTGGTGATGACGACCTCGTCCTTGGTGGGGCGTCCACAGCGACGCTACGGAGCATCATTGTGCAGCGAGTCCTCAGCACGCAGATACACCAACCTGATAAACTTCAACGCCATAATTTGTTTCAGACCTTCTTTGCAATCAAGAACCGGCGTGCACGTGTCATCATTGATGGAGGAAGTTGCAACAACTTGGTGAGTTCTGATTTGGTCAAGAAGCTTGGTTTGACCACGCGACCGCATCCACATCCATACCATATTCAATGGTTAAATGACTTTGGAAAAGCTAAGGTAACGCAAACATGTCGAGTCTATTTTTCCATTGGTGCTTATGTTGATCATGTTGATTGTGATGTGGTTCCCATGCAAGCATGCTCTCTTTTATTGGGTCGACCTTGGGAATTTGATAATGATGCTTTACACCATGGTAGTAGTAACACATACACTTTTATGCATAAGGGAAAGAAAGTTACTTTAACGCCTTTGACCCCGGTGAGATTATAGAGGCCGATAGGGCGAGAGTTCTTCTTGCTAATGATCCAAAGGAACATGCTAAATCGAAAAACAACAAGTAATCCATTTGAAAAATTCATTATGCTTGCCACAAAATCAGACCTTGCTGCAATTGATGATGTTAATGATACATGCTATGCTTTTGTGTGCAAAGATGCTTTATTTTCTCTTGATAATATGCCTTGCACTTTGCCTGCTCCTGTCACTAACCTTTGCGGGAGTTTAGAGATATTTTCACGATGAGATACCTCCGGACTTCCATCCATTCGAGGATTGAGCACCAGTTGATTTGATCCCTGAGCGAGCTTGCCAAACCGTGCGGCGTCTGGGACCAATCGAAGAGACTAAGGAGATTCAGCCAAGTCCAAGACCTTTTGGACCGTGGGTACGTGCGTGAGAGCCTTAGTCCTTGTGTTGTTCTGTTCTTTGGTTCCCAAAAGATGGTTTTGGCGTATGTGTGTAGATTGTAGAGCCATTAACAACATTACTATAAGGTATCGTCATCCTATTCCTAGGCTAGACGACATGCTTGATGAGTTGTGTGGTGCTATAATTTTCACAAAGATTGACTTGCGTAGTGGATACCACCAAATAAGAATGAAACTTGGCGATGAATGGAAAACTGCTTTTAAAACTAAGTTCGGCTTGTTTGAGTGGATAGTCATGCCTTTTGGTTTAACTAATGCACCTAGCACTTTCCCCTATCGAGGTACGCACCCATGGAGAGTATTTATGAGCTCTTTTGGTGCTTTCAAGCAAGGTACTCGCTGCTTTTCTAAAGATGACGCTCATTTTCCTCATCTAGTTGTCCACTCGTGGTGTCTCCAAGATGTTATTGGATCTTTGTCAGACCGAAATAATACCTTCTGATGATATCTTGATTTATAGCAAGTCCATGGATGAACATTCGGCTCACTTACGTGCTATTTTTAATGCTTTGAGAGATGCACATTTGTTTGGTAACCTTGAGAAGTGCACCTTTGCACGGATCGAGTCTCTTTCTTGGCTATGTTGTGACTCCACGGAATTGAGGTTGATAGAGCCAAGTTGGAGGCGATATGGAGTTGGCCCACGCCCATGGTCTCCCAAGTGCGGAGTTTTCTTGGCCTTGCAGGATTTTATCGCCGCTTTGTCAAAGAATTCAGCACCATTGCGACACCATTGATTGAGTTGACAAAGAAGGGAGTTGTGTTCCATTGGGGACCATCACAAGAGGACTCCTTTAATCTTTTGAAGGACAAGCTTACACACGCACCATTGCTCCAACTTCCGGATTTTGGTAAGACTTTTGAGCTGGAATGTGATGCTAGCGGAATTGGTATTGGTGGTGTTTTGATGCAAGAAGGCAAACATGTTGCCTACTTTAGCGAAAAATTGAATGGTCCTGTTCTTAATTATTCCACGTATGATAAAGAATTATATGCTCTTGTTCGTTCTTTAGAGACGTGGCAACACTATTTATGGCCTAAAGAATTTGTCATTCATTCCGATCATGAATCACTTAAGCATATTCGTAGTCAAACCAATTTGAATCGTAGACATGTTAAGTGGGTTGAATTTATTGAATCTTTTCCTTATGTCATTAAACACAAGAAATGGAAGGATAATGTGATTGCTGATGCTTTGTCTCTACGCTATACTATGTTGTCTCAACTTGATTGTCGCATTTTTGGTCTTGAAACAATTAAAGAACAATATGCTTTTGATGCTGATTTTAAGGATGTGTTGTTGCATTGTAAAGAGGGACAAGCACGGAATAAATTCGTGATCAATGATGGGTTTTTGTTTAGATCTAACCGCCTATGCATTCCAGTTGGATCCGTTCGTCTTTTGTTGTTGCAGGAGGCGCATGGAGGCGATTTGATGTGACATTTTGGTGCTAAGAAGACGGAGGACATTCTGGCCACACACTTCTTTTGGCCAACGATGAGGCGAGGTGTTGAGCGGTTTGTGGCTCGCTACACTATATGTCAAAAAGGTAAGTCTCGCTTGAATCCACATGGTTTATATATGCCACTTCCTGTTCGTTCTATTCCGTGGGCAGATATTTCTATGGACTTTGTTTTAGGATTGCCCAGAACTAAGAGGGGGAGGGATAGAATTTTTGTTGTTGTTGATCGCTTTTCTAAGATGGCTCACTTTATACCATATCATAAAACCGATATTCAAGGACCAATCACTAGAGCTCGCGCCCGACAATTGAATTTACAGGTGAGCTCGTTCCTAAGTACTTCTTTTTGTTCATTTGAGAATCGATTGCTATCTAATGATTTAATTATGATTAGGAACCATGGAGAGGATCAGTAAGTACTTGGAGAAGGGATACGAGGCGCACAAGGCCAGCATGGGCGGTCGAATCATGTTGGATGTCCAACTCAAGCCGACTTGAATCCAATTCGAGTCGAGGACGAGCCGCACTAAAGCGGACGCCCGGATCGCATCTGGACTCCGTTTTGGACGTTCCATATGTATCGAAAGTGAGAAGACGACCTTTCCAATGGCTTTCTTCCGAGTCAACGGAATCATCAAAACAATTGAGCGTTCAGAATCATCGGTGTTTGCGCCACCGTCTTTTGGGCCGTTAGGCTTTGTATCGTGTTGGAGTCCATTAAGGACGCGTCCAAGGATTTTGCACGCCCCTTACTCCTTTATATACAGCCGCCACCCCCACCATTAGGGTTGGGTTTTGCTTAGATTATTTCGTCTTTGAACAGTTTCACCGTTCATCGGTTTGCGAGACCCCAACTTCGAGTGCTAAATCAATACATCCGCAATTCAGTTGTGATCTTCCTTGTTCTTGCTTGTGTTCTTGATTCGCAGCGAGGATTAGCCTTCTTGGCGAGGTCAACCGGCTGCGCACGGTTGATAACCTTAGGAGACGTGGTGCTGCGATTGTGGGGTTCGGGACGTGTTGTTCGGAAGCCGGATCGATTTGTGTCGCGACTCCACCAAATCGAATATATCCAGAACCTGTTGGAAGATCGGGACCCTGTTCCTATCACGGTTTATGAGCCGTCTGTGATAAAAACAACACAAACGGTTTATAACTCGAACGTCTGTGAAAAACACTATCACAGATGGCTCGAACCAAAAACTATATGTGATACTCATATATCACAGACGGTTCTATCTACCAACCGTCAGTGATGGACGAGTATCATAGACGGTTGGTATATAGAACCGTCTGTGATAATTTCTCATCATAGACGATTGGTAGATAAAACCGACTGTGATGTGCGAGTATCACAGACGGTTTTTGGTTTGAGCCGTTTGTGATAGTCTTTCATAAACGGTTTATTACACAAAACCGTCTATGATAGCTTATTCTATATCTAAAATTTTTCTATTTTTTTGGCTAACCTTAAGAAATCTAAGCTATGCCCTTTAAAAACAAGCAAACACAGTAGCAAACACAATAGCACATTCTATTTCTATTAAGATTAAAATCCACCATTACAGCATAACAAGATAACAAGCAGATTAGCCATCTAACACAGCAAGAACATCGCAAGAACACATCTCTTAATCCTATGAACCCAACTCTTAAATATGGCATACAAGAACACAACTAAAAAGAAGAATGGAAAAAGAAAATCCACAAAAACTTAAATAAACCCAAATAAATAAATCTAAAATTTTGGAATGCTACAAACATACCCCCTAAAGAAAAATCTCGACCTCGAGATTTGGACGGGCTAGCAAAGAGATGGGAATGGTTGGCCTTCAAATTCTCTTCCCGTTCTCAAGTGGCCTCATCCTCCGAATGATTGCTCTATTGCACCTTGTAGAAGTGGAAGGTCTTTTTTCTAGTCTTGTGTTCTACTATCTCAAGGATCCTGATTGAATGCTCCCTATAGTGAGGTCTTCTTGAAGCTCAAGGTCTCAAGCACTGCTTGCTCTATGGGCACTAGAAGATATTTCTTTAGTTGAGACACATGGAAGACGTTGTGTACTCCTATCATGATTGATGGCAACTCCAACTAGTAGGCAACTTCTTCTCTGCATTCCAAAATCTTGAATGGCCCACAATCTTGGCGTAAGATTTTCCTTGGTCTGGAATCTCTTAACTCCTCTGAGCGGGGATACTCTAAGGTAAATGAAGTCTCCTCCTTTGAAAGTCAACTCACGACGATGATTGTCAGCATAGCTCTTTTGTCGAGACTGAGCTATCTTCAATCTGTCCTTGATTTTTCTCACCTTCTCTCAGAATCTTGAAGTAGATTGGGTCCTAAGTCTTGATGCTCTACAGGTTGCTCCCACAGTAGAGGTGTTCTGCACTTTCTACCGTACAAGGCTTCGAAAGGTGCCATCTCAAGACTGGCTTGATAATTATTGTTATAGGAGAATTTAGCGTAGGGTAAAGTGTGATCCTAACTAGTTCCAAAATCTAGAGCACAAGCTCTCAGTATATGCTTCAACACACTCCCTCTATTTGGTCATCAGTCTGAGGGTGATAAGTTATACTAAAGTTGAGCTTACTCCCTTATTCCTCATGTAGCTTCTGCTAGAACCGAGACGTGAACTGGCTTTTCCAACTTGACATAATCTTCTTGGGAACTTCATGCAGACATACAATTTTGGACATGTATAGCTCTGCTAACTTGCCCCTAGAGTAGGTGGTCTTGACAGGTATGAAATGGGTTACCTTGGTCAATCGATCTATCACTCTTCAAATAGAGTCATAACCGGACTAAGTCCTAGGAAGTCCGATGATGAAATGCATACTAATTTCTTCCCACTTCCAATTTGGGATTGGCAAAGGCTGCAAAAGTCTAGCAGGTCTCTGATAATCTGCCTTGACTTTTTGGTAGGTGTCACAAGTTTCAATAAACTCAGCAATTTCTTGCTTCGTGCTAACTGATTAATATCTTTTTTCTAAAGTCTTGGTACATCTTGGTACGACTTGGATGGATCGAGTATGGGGACACAAGAGCTTCTCGTAGAATCATATCCGTAATTTCTATGTTTAGCCCGGTTTTAGTGCAAAAGAGTTTCAAGAACCAAAATACCCTAACTTTCGTAAGTTCTTTCAAGATATTTTGGTTGGGATAGATTCAAATTTCAAATTATTTGAAATTATGGATCAAAAGTATCTCTTCTTGTTCAAATTCCCCTTTACTCTTGATTTCAAAGCCTACGATTACTCTTAAGTGGTGCAGTCTCTTGGATGTCACGCTCGGCAAGTATGGCCTTCGCCATCACATCGTGCTACCCGATCCGCATCTGGATGATGCCGAATGGGTTCAGCACGATTTCATCGTGCTTTCCTGGCTCTACTCATCTATTTCCGTGGAGATTATTATTATTGTCATGGTTCCTGGTGCCGCTGCCCACATCATCAGGCAGCGCATTGAGGATGTCCTCCGTTACAATAAAGAGAACCGCACCCTCCATCTCCAGGTCAATTTCAGTGGTCTCTCGCAAGGTATTACAGAGTATTATCACAAGTTGAAGGTTCTCGGCCGACTCCTTCCCTAATGTTGGTCAGGTCCAAGGAAAACAATTTCGGTTTAGAAAAATTTTCAGATCCTCCGAGAAAACCGAATTTTGAATATTTCAAAAATTTCAGAATTTTTCAGAGAAATTCAGTCGAAATATTCAAAATACAATTTGAATTTAAGCAATTACCAAATCCCGGCACCGTCTCCCTTGCCACCGCCTCTGTCCCTCTTCCCTTGCCGGCGCCGCCTCCCCTCTTCTCCCGTGCTGGTGCTGCCTTCTCCCTTGCTGGCGCCGCGCCGCGCCGCCTCTTCTCACGATGGGGATTGGGGAATGCCGATGTCAATGCCTCTTCTCGCGATGGGGACTCAGTAGTGGCAAGGGAAATCGGTGGCTTGGGCCAACTGCTGCTATTAGATGGCATCATTTAGTACGGCAGTCGATGGGTTGGGGTCAAAAAATTCAAAACGGGCTGGATTTTTTAACCGGATTGGGCTTTTTTAGGGTGGGCTGAGAAAACTGAATTTCGGTGAATTTCGCAAAATTTAGCCTAAAATTGTAATCCCTGGTCAGGCCGTCACCGACAAAACCATCATCGATCCTCACCATCCTCAGCGGCCTCAACGAGAACTTTAGCAACATCCGAAGTCTCCCACACCCTCTCTACCTTCCATCCAAACATCAAAATCCTAACTATCCCCAAAAAACCACCATATATTAACTCTCACGACTCTCGCATAGGAGCTAGAATTAGGCTAATTCAATCAGCTGTTATTGATTGCCGCAACCCAAAATCAAATACTAAAGTTGGAAAGTCTCTCATGGATAGGTGAATTTACCCGTATTATAGACCAGCTCTCACTTCACCTACATCGTCTTGACAGGGAGCACGTCGACGCGATCCACCTCCAGATCCTCCTCCCCCTCCTTCCCGGGCTTCAAGGCGGCAACCGTTTTCCTGCGTGAGCTCGAGGCCGGTGGACAGCGGACGCGTAGCACACACAGGCAAGGATGGCGGCGGGGGCGCGGCGAAGTGACGGCGGTGGAGAGGTGCGTGGCGGGCGGTGGGGCGTGCGGCGAGGCGGCGACCGGCGGTGGGGCACGATCGCGTCGCGGAATGGATCGGAGGTCGGGGCTGGGGTTGGGGCTGAAGTCTGATTGGATTGCAGATTAGGGTTTCCATTTCTTCCACTTGACTTGGTGATGGGCTGCCGACCGACTGCCGTTGCTTGGGCTGGTTGGCTTTGCTTGGGCAGTTGGGCTGCCGTCTGCTCCCACTGGGCTGTCGGGCTAATAATTTTTCTAGTCTCGAGCTAGGCTGCTATACCAGGCATTGTATGGAGGTGTTACTAAAGGGAGGTAGTATTGTAGCATTACTAGGCCTCGAGATATAGCCTACCCAGCCTAAGGCCCAATTCCGCTCCTGGTCGTATGACTATCCTTTTCAGAGTTGAGTACCCTATGGTTGTAAGACAGGGAAGAGGAATTTCTCATATCAGTTTAATCCATTGTAAGAACCATCAACTGAACACTGTCAGGCTGAAGTGGAACAGTTCATACGATATATACTGGCTAAGTCACTTGTGAACACTATAACATTTACTGCGTCATTTGTGAACACAAATAACATTTATTTCCTCTTAGCGATCCAACAAGCACAAAAATCAAAAGAATAAACTTCATAGGGCTACGCCTTTCCACATATAGCCAGAAAAATTACAACTAAAAAATCGAAGCATGCTATTATGGTAACAAACAAAAAAAATAGAAGCAAGCCTCGCATCAGACTAATCTTGAACCATTTATGTTTCAGTTACATACGATTCTCATAATCACACATATATTGCCAGTCGTCAATAAAAGTAGCTGGCAGTTCGTAGGATGGTGCTGGAAACCGTACTATGGCTCAGCTATCATCTCCTTCATGGTTAATATTCCGAAGAAAGATGCGTACCTTCCAGTGACAAACCGTGATTACCACCCCGGCACACGGTATCCTGGTTAAATACTACCAGGATATGTACAGCGGTTTGGTTAACTATTAGGATAAAACCACACCGTATACTGGTTAGCTACTACTTGGATGTCTTGGATGTATGTACCACACCATTCAAAGGATCAGGTCATGTACAATTACAGGTCAGGACCCTCCAAATCCTTTTTGTTCGCCTGCCAATCTTATCTATGTTCTTCAAGACAATAGCAAAGAATTGATGGTGATATGGAGCACCAGCAAGTTGTCCTATATAGCTCTGAGTAATTTCACCACCATTTAAATTTACATTACGTTCTTCACACTGAAGGTAATGCCCATTGCTTCCACCATTCTTGTGTAGGTAGAAATTTCTACCTCCCACATCTCCAATCTTGTCATTTTTGTTCAAACCTGTCGGTAAAAACTTCAACATGTTACGATCTAGTCAGATTTCCCAATTCTGTAGAGAATCAACCACAAAGGGCACACTCCCAAGGTAATATTTGAAAATGTCAACTTCATAGTTCATAGTCATTTGGGCAATTAAACTTGAGTGAACAAGGGCTCAGTACATCCATTTGCCATTAGTTTCTTATGGTCAATATATTCTGTTCCATAAATTTTTTTTTCGAAGACTGTTCCATAAATATATTGTCCACATACTTTTCAGAAATTTCATTTTTCCAAAGCCCTCCGTAGAACTATTAATATGTTTTATAGATCCGTATTCATCATGATTGACCTGGATTGCTCAAAGAATGAAGCAACCAGTTAACCACAATGACACGGTCAAAAACTGCTTTTGGAGGATTTCATAACAAAAGCACCAGCAAGTAGTGACATAATTACATAATGTATTATGACGAATCAAAATTCATAAAAATGAATTTGAACAGGGAAATTGACCAGACCCAACCGGTTATCAGTTGAGCCCTGAGCTCTCTTCAACTGCTACCATAGAATTAGCGCTGGCATCAAACAGTTGCCATTGAAAATCAGTACAGACCACCTAACTGTTCTCAGAATCCTAACTTACACTAGGTCAAATATCACATATTCCAATCAAAGATATTCTAAAAAATATAATTGTGCAATCAGATTTAAATTTGAGAGCTTATAGTCCGTCTGTCCATCCTGTTCCATGTATACCTCAGTATTCCACATGTGGAAACAAGAAATTAGTCAAAAACTGGGCATATAATTTCTAGAACCATGAGGCATGTCCAGAAAAGGGTGCCAGCCCGTGGTCAAGCTGGGCCCCGTCAAACTTGACTTCAAGGTTCCTTACTCAACCTGAGGTTAGGATGACTAAGCATATATTTTAAAGGAGTACAACCTGCCCAAGCCAGGAAAATTTCTACGCCAGGATCTCATTGAAAAGGTTTGCTCACATTTAATGGGAATTCAGTTTGCTAGTGCTCAACTAATGATGAAATGAAGATTGATGATTGTACTGCAGTACTGCTGTTCTATTAGACGTATCAAGCAACTTCGGCCAAATCTCATTTATGATTTAATACATAAACAAATATTTTATGCGATCCCCAATTCCTCCAAGGATGTAATACAAAAGACTTGGGGAAGACTAGCTGGATACAGGCATCATTACACTGGCAATGGCATCATTACACTGCTAGTGATGAAAAAACCAGCAAATAAATTTGCAGGTAATTTTTTTCAAAAAACTGAAACTACCACAATTCCATCGTGGTTTGCAGGTAACCATAAGTATAATTTAGTCTACCATCAAAGTTGCAAATTCATACTACCACAACATCTTGCTTTGATCAGAATATGAAAACAGGCTTTCACTAATAACAGAAATCAAACTATTACTACTCTAGCAACACAAGCCAAACTAATACTACATTTCAATCCCATTTAGTAGAAAAATTCACCTCCCATTAGCATTGCATCTTAACCTTTAGGAGTTCTCAGAAAAGAAAATCTTAGTCTTTTAGGAGTAACAACTGAGTTAAAGGACTACAGGACTACTCAGATACCTACATCACTGTTTCTACGTTGCCTCAGTGAGACATCATGGGGCATTTGAGCAAACGCCATTAAACTTTGGGGCAAGGGAGCAATTTTTCCAATTTCTAATCACCTCTGTAACTGTAGGGATGGACGAATGGTTGGAGGAAACCATATGTCGCACTAATATCCGAATCGCAAGCACATCAGATTACTACAAGTCTACAACCTTCGGATACATATCCTTACACATAGAAGTACCTTCTGACACTAGTTAAACGACGGACAAGTTCTTGCTGAGTGGCTTACTCTCAAGGCAGAAGTGGGAGCGGTGGAGCTGGAAGGCCTCCGCAGCGGCCGGGTCCAGCCGGGGGCTCCTCCCCTCCCTGCCGTACCTCTCCACCACGGCGGCGATCGCCTCTCCGACGCTCGCGCCCAGCTTCACCATCGCCTTCACCGGCCCCACGCTCCCCTCGACAGTCACGCTCACCACCACCTTCGCCTCCTACACCAAACCATCCCCACCAATTAAGTGCGAAACTATCTAGAGGGGCAGATGCGAGCTCGGGTGTCGGTTAGTTCACTGTACCTCCCATGGGTTGCAGTTGGGCAGGGAGGAGGCGGAGGTGGAACGGCCGAAGGGGGAGTCCGGGGAGAAAACGTCGAAGCAGGTGTGCGGTCGCTCGAGCGGCGGAGCCGGAGGGACGGCGGGAGAGACCCCGCGGCACGGGGTGGACGCGCGCGCCGTACAAGAGCGCCGGCTCGGACGCGGAGCGCGCGAGTGCCCTCCATCCCGCCGCGGCCGCGGCCGCGACCGCGACCCCTGCGCCGGGCGCACCGCCAGCCGAAGCCTCCTCCCTCCGCTACCGCTCCAGCGTCGGCGCGACGGCGAGGAGGGCCCCCGCGACCGCCCCAGCCGGACACCGGCGTGCCGCGATCGGCCCTTCTTCCTCTCCGGCATCTGGCCCTGTGCGAGAGTGCTCGTGTGTGTGAAAGTTGATGTCTCGGTGGTGTCGCCGGGGCAACGTTTACTTTCGCTTCGCCATCACGTTGAGCTTCTTTGTGCTCTACTCAAGAGGGGAGGAAGCTTCGCCGTTGGGTTCTTCTACCGTAGAACCGATCCAGTAGGCGCCGTGCGTCTACGGGAGACCTGGTTCGTGTTGTCAGTAGGCGTAATTTCATGAGCCGGGAGCAGGGAAGGAAAAGTGGGAGTTGTCTCCGCAGGAAACTGGTGAGACGAGACGTTGGCTCTCCGCGTGGTGGGGAGTTACAAGGGGCGCCCTTCTGTGCGAAAATAACGACGATGCCACTGGGGTTGTTCCTGCTTCCCGTTGCTATCCTAATAAGGCTTTACTTACCAACTTTATGCACGAGTATTTTAGGTCCTGCTCATTTCGACTTCAGTTTCTGCCTTCTGATTTATTTTTCACTATTTATAACGACGATGCCACTGGGGTTGTTCCTGCTTCCTGTTGCTATCCTAATAAGGCTTTACTTACCAACTTTATGCACGAGTATTTTAGGTCCCGCTCATTTCGAACGATTTTTCGCCCGATTTATTTTTCACTATTTATAATTTCGATTTTTTCTGAACTTTTGGCTTTTTTTTAGCTTTTTTGCCGGTTCTTTTTTGCCGTATTTGTTTGCATTGTTTATGATGGGCTAACATATTTTTTATATTTTTTAATTTTTTTAAATTTAATTATGTTAAATAAGCTTCATCATTCTGTTGTTTTTTCACCATTACGGTGCTTTTCAGCCATAAGCCACCAAAAATAAGCCAAAATGATCACCACCTTACTTACCAACCGTCTGTAATGGACGAGTATCATAAACGATTGGTATATAAAATTATCTATGATAATTTTTTATCACAGATAGTTGGTAGATAGAATCGTCTATAATGTGTGAGTATCACAGACAGTTTTTGGTTTGAGCCGTTTGTGATAGTCCTTCTTAGACGGTTTATACTACAAATAAACCGTCTATGATAGTTTATTCTATACCTAAATTTTTTCTATTTTGTTGGCTAGCCTTAAGAAATATTACCTATGTCCTTTGAAAACAAGCAAATACAGCAGCAAACACAATAGTACATTCAATTTCCATTAAGATTAGAATCCACCATTACAGTATAGCAAGATAACAAGCAGACTATCCATCTAACAAAGTAAGAACATGGCAAGAACACATCTCTTAATCCTATAAACCCAACTCTTAAACATGGCATGAAAGAACATAGAAGAAGAAGCGTGTGAGATGTATTTGACGTCCGTCGTCGCTGGCGTCGACGTGAGCGTTGTCTTGGTAGTTAGCTACTTTCATGGCGCCTTGCTACCCGTAGACTTGCGTGTCGTCTACTTTGTAAGGGCTACCAAGGTCAGGGTCGAGGAGGAGGACGGTGTGGAGAGATTCCGTCGAAATTTTGAAGGCTTTTTCTTTTTCTAGGCTCAACTAAAAGAAGAAAGGAAAAAGAAAATCCACAAAAACTTAAATAAACCTAAATAAATAAAATCTAAAATTTTGGGATGTTACAAACATACCACCCTAAAGAAAAATCTTGACCTCAAGATTTGGATGGGCTAGCCAAGAGATGGGAATGGTTGGCCTTCAAATTCTCTTCTCGTTCCCAAGTGGCTTCATCCTCTGAATGATTGCTCTATTACACCTTGTAGAAATGGATGGTCTTTTTTCTAGTCTTGTGTTCTGCTGTCTCAAGGATCTTGATTGGATGCTCCCTATAGGTGAGGTCTTCATGAAGCTCAAGGTCTCAAGCGATGCTTGCTCTGTGAGCACTGGAAGACATTTCTTTAGTTGAGACACATGGAAGATGCTGTGTACTCCTATCATGATTGGTGGCAACTCCAACTGGTAGGCAACTTCTTCTCTACATTCCAAAATCTTGAATGGTCCCACAATCTTGGCATAAGATTTTCCTTAGTCTGGAATCTCTTAACTCCTTTGAGCAGGGATATTCTAAGGTAAATGAAGTCTCCTCCTTTGAAAGTCAACTCACGACGATGATTGTCAGCATAACTCTTCTGTCGAGACTAGGCTATCTTCAATCTGTCCTTGATTTTTCTCACCTTCTCATCAGAATCTTGAAGTAGACTGGGTCCTGAGTCTTGATGCTCTTCGGGTTGCTCCCACAGTAGAGGTGTTCTGCTCTTTCTACCGTACAAGGCTTCAAAAGGTGTCATCTGAAGACTAGCTTGACAATTATTGTTATAGGAGAATTCAACGTAGGGTAAAGTGTGATCCTAACCAGTTCCAAAATCTAGAGCACAAGCTCTCAGTATATCCTTCAACACTGGGTTCATTCACTCTATTTGGTCATCAGTCTGAGCGTTATAAGTTATACTAAAGTTGAGCTTACTCCTTTATTCCTCATGTAGCTTCGCGAGGCGAGATGTGACTGGATTTCTGATCGACATAATCTTTTGGGAACTCCATGCGGGTAAATAATTTTGGATATGTATAGCTCCGCTAACTTGCCCCCAGAATAGGTGGTCTTGACAGGTATGAAATGGGCTACCTTGGTCAATCGATCTATCACTACCCAAATAGAGTCATAACCAGACTAAGTCCTGAGAAGTTTGGTGATGAAATCCATACTAATCTCTTCCCACTTCCAATCTAGGATTGGCAAAAGTTGCAAAAGTCTAGCATGTCTCTCATAATCTGCCTTGACTTTTTGGTAGGTGTCACAAGTTTCAATAAACTCAGCATTTTTTTGCTTCGTGATAACTGATTAATATCTTTCTCTAAGGTCTTGGTACATCTTGGTACGACTTGGATGGATCGAATAAGAGGACTCATGAGCTTCTCGTAGAATCATATCCTTAATTTCTATGTTATCAGGTACGTAGATACAACTCTCGAACCAAACTGTTCCATAGACATCTTCGCTGAAATCGGTGGCTTTTTCTCTTCTCATATTCTTCCTTATCTCCTTGATGTCCTCATCAACCTTTTGGGCTTCTCTGATCTAGTTAGGTAAGGTGGGTTGAATCTCTAGAGCTAGGAGAATACCTTGATTCAATGGGTTTAGGTTAAGACAAGCAACTCCCTCCTGAAGTTGAGTCTATGGCTCTTCTGCCAACGTGCAGTTTGCATAGGTTTTTCCACTTAATGCATCTACTACAACATTAGTTTGTCTACATGATAGTGGATTCCAAGGTCATAATCCTTTATTAGCTTTAATTATCTTTGCTGCCTCAAGTTAAGCTCTGCCTGGGTGAAAATATACTTCAGGCTTTTGTGGTCTGTGTAGATTTCAGCGATTCTTGATAAGGCTACGCCACCAAACCTTCAAGGCATGAACCACTGCTGTTAACTTCAAGTCATGGGTGGGATAGTTGCACACATGAGGTCTTAACTGGCGTGACGTGTAGGCTGCCACCTTGCCTTCTTGCATCAAAACACAACCGAGTCATTGCTGGGAGGCATCACAGAAAACATCAAAATCCTTGTGTATATCCTGCAAAATGAGTACTGGTGTGGGCACCAACTAGTTCTTAAGAGTTTGGAAGCTACGCTCTGATTTTGTTCATTCAATCTTCTTCTCCTTCTTGATGGTTGTCATAGGTGTGGCTATCTCGAGAATCTGTTGTGAAGTGTCGGTAGTAACCAAGCAAGTCCAAGGAAACTCGATCTCGATTACTAACCCGTGTTACTTTCAATCCATTATTGCTTCCACTTTGGAAGGATCTACCGCAATTACTTTAGCTGTCACAATGTGACTAAGAAAGGCCACATCCCTTGCCAAAATTCACACTTGCTAAATTTTTACTGTATAAACCAATAAGCCATGTGAGTAAGAGATCATAGATCATTACCACTAGACGTGCAGTGTAGCGGAAGAAGAGTTGAAGGAACCTAGTTCAATATAGCGTGTATCGGTATAGTAAAAGTAATCGATCTCCATGAGCCAACCGCCTGCTCCTCGTGATCGTCTCGATTAGTGCTGTAGTTGCAACAGTGCTTCTACCAAAATCCACATGTCCAGGGAGGTACGCCGTGTACCGATGTGCTAGCACCAGCGCGTATAGTAGGGCCTATGAGATGTGACGGTGAGGGTTTCGGTGGGTGTGTACGAGATACATCCCTCAGCCCCACGGCTCTCTTAATATAGCCACTCGATGGAACCCTATGTTAGGGGCACAACAAGGTACCAAGCCCGCTCAGCTCGTTAGTAACAAATCCAATCTGAACTGATGTGTTCCAACTTGTTAAGTGTGTGACCCTGTAGATTCTTGTATATTCGGCTGTGGCCAAAAAACTCCTTCAGTCCATCGATCGAGAGCGGTCCCGAGCAGGACATATCGATTTCCAAATATGCATAAAGATCATATCGGATGAACCTATCTAGTGCTCATGTACCAATCCCTTTGCCTCACAATACTAGATCAAACTCAAGATGAGAAGAGTGTCATCCTATGATAGCTCAATCATTCAATCGAACCTGTAGTGAATTGCTCAATTGTGATTGACTTAACCACATTTGGCATGGTCATGTACTTTCTTAATCCAACCATATCGAGGGGTCTAAAGATATCTCTCCTGTTATATAAGAGGGGCAAATTCTGTCTTGAACGTTTATATTCCTTTGCATGTTTTGTAGGCAACCCCTAAGTAAACTATTACACATACAGAAAATTATGACGATCTCAGATCTAAGGATCCTACATACATTATATATATGATACCAACTGATGACATTTAAGAATATAACAATTTTTGCTGTGTCTCCTGGTAGGTTAATGCAACACCATGTTCTCTAACATACTAGCTGAATGCCCGTGCGTTGCTACGGATTTTAAAAAATTTTAGAACATATTTGTATGCATGTTCTAAAAAATTTTACCACCCGTTAGTTTCAGAATATATAGTATGATAAAATTTTAAAATCCGTAGCAACGGGTATTTAGCTAGTACAAGATTAAGCACTGGATGAAAAATATAGCATGTACTCTATAATGCAGTCTAGATGAAATCCACCTTTACCACTAAATCATGGAAAGAAAGATATTTTGATGGGAAGGTGGGAAGATTCGTGCAGTCTTTTGGGGCCACATGTCGTCACGCCTTTTATGAGAAGGAGTGGGAGAGGCCGGACCAACCACCAACTCCTTCTTTTATAATAGTAAAGATGTCTATATTATTGATTTGATATCTCAATATCTATGATCTGTGAAACATGATTATCAATCAGTACATGTATTGATTTATAAATCATAGTTGTCCCACATATTGATATAAGATTAGTGGTAATTTAGAATAACATCAAAACATCAATAAAGAGTCCTACGAATAAGTCACATACTTGTTGATCAATATGAAAGATATTTATTCAAAGGACAAAATAACATATTATTCAAAAGATTATAAATATAGAAGTGGTACAATCATCTTCATGATTGCCTCTAGAACATATCACTTACATCTGGGTCCCACCGGACGTGCCAAAAGTGTGTTGCTGCCAAAAAAATTCCTGACAGCACCATTGTGTTCCTACGTATGGTGCTCTCTGGCAGCGTATGCGACATGCCAACAGATTTTCCAATAAATTAGCAAAGTCGATAATAGGTAAACCTGAACAAAAGCTGATCATAGACGAAACATCGATGTGAAGCAATAACAAGCGATTCTGAGATATCGAAACATGGGATAGATGTAACTCACAGATTGATCAACACGTTGATGCGAAGCAATATTGATCAAAGTCGAATTATGGAGGTAAAATTCTACTAATTACGGCCTACTCTAAGGTATAGGAAAAGTAGATGCAAAAAGGTAGTAAAGGTTGGCATGTGAAAGTTTTTCTGTCAACCAGTACATGGTATTTATAGCCTAAATCAGCCGATTCAATCTTGAATTGTGCTTAAGTTTCCTTCTTCGTGTCGGCTCAACCTTTCATTTGATAGACTCCTTGTCCGCTTCTGAATCTTCATGTCTTCAAACTCTTGTTGACGTTTTACTTTTCCGTATCTATCTTTCCTTAGCCGGCATATTCTAGAAACTTCTAACCGGCCGATACTTGCCTTTGATTTTGGCAATCCTTCAACTTTTATTAAAGTCATGTCAAATGCCAAAAATAATATTGCTGACTATTTTGCGGACCAAAATTTGGCAGTAACAGAGCTAAATGTTACTTTGAGTCTTTGATTAAGTAAGAAATGCAGATGTTTCTCTCGAAAGAAAAAAAAATAGAGAAAGGGGAGGGAGGGAGCTCGATCCTGCCGTCCTGCGTGACGGCGTCCCACAACGCTGTACGTTTCCAAAAATAAAATAAAATAGGAATAACCAAAAAATAAAATAGAAATAAACAGACAGACGTGCAAATATGCAATGGGCTGAACAGAATAGAGGCAGCCGTCGGGCCCAAACTCACACCGGGTGCCCGGCAAGCTGGTGCCTAACAGATCCATTATTACCACCGCTGTTTTACGGCCCACAACGAGGCGATCATGGTAACTACTACTGTTTTCTCCGCCCACGCGGCCACGTGTCGCTGTTCCTCCTCACACAACACAACACGCGCAGAGAAGGCAACAGACGCCATCACCGTGCCACCGCGCGGCGGGGAGGGGCAGCCGTGAGAGGCAGAGAGCGACCACTCGAAGCGCCGTCGCCCTCGAGGGTTGAATGATTCGCGCCGACCGCTTCCATTCCTTTCCAAAGATAAAAATTAAAAGGAAAAAGGTACGCCTCCGACACCACGCCACCATGCATCCTCTTTCTTTCTCATCTTTCGCTTGTTTCTTGCCCGGGGTGACGCAATCATCGCCCGGCCGCGCTCTCGTCTCGGCTTCCGTTTCCTTACCGCGCAAGATAAGAACCGTGTGGGAATTAGGTGCCTTTCTGGTTGGGGATGGTAAAAACGGACGGGAATTGGGTGCTCTCTCTTGCTGTTGTATGGTGGCCGTTTGTTGTCTTGCTGCTGGAGTGTATGTTGTCGGTCAACTACGTGAGGGGGGCAGGATGCCGCCTGTCGTCGTTGCTGGAAATTTGGTGGCAGAGTGAAATTTTAGCTATGTTACCCAGATACCATGTTACGGATATGCGATATGATGATATCGTAATTCATCGTTTTTCTAAAAATGTCGATGTGGCAGAGTGAATTTTTGGTCCCCATATTAATCTGTTCTTTTTCTCACCTTTTTTGTTTTAACTGAACGGGTAGTAGAAAATGGTAATGTCCCATTTGAAACACATGAGTTTTATACGATTTGCACTGCTTCATATAAAATTTCCATGTTCCAGACGGGCCGTAATTTTCTCTGCTTTGTTATTAGCTCAAATGGGCCCACGATTGACTATTCTAATCCAACGTAGGAATGTATGTCGATTGACATGTCAAAGTGTTTATTATGGAGTTGCATTCGATGCCAAAGGTCACCGTTACCTCTTTCATGACGTTTTTCTTTTTTAAACAGAAGTTTCATGATGTTTACCCGTGACAGTTTGGCAATCCCATGCTTTTCTATAAGAGGAATTTCAATTTAATTACTGCTGTAGTTCCAACATGGCACTACAGTAACAATGCTACAGTGTGATACAAAACTGGTTGAAGTAGTTGGATCCAAGTTGATCTGCCCTCTGAAGTTCATGAAGATTATTTCAATGTTATTATTTATAATATTTACTATAGTAGGATAATTCTTGAATTGCCATGTCAACTGCTTAGCCTGCATTGGCTCAGAAGAGCCAGAAAATTTTAATGGTCTTACGTATGGGACCAACACAGTCCGTGAGACCATGTGAAAGTCATTCTATGGTTGTGATGAGTAATTGACATTTGAATTAGAGTTTTTGTAGAGTTTGAGTTTGATTTTTGAGGGTTTTGCAAAAGACTGTATTTTGGTTTGGGCTGTCTGCTGGAATCTTCAGGTTAAGCGGTTTGACCGATTTGTTTTGGCGGTCGACCGTGCAGACTTGACAACCAGCGATGGCGGAGGCGTGGTCCTCGATTTTGTAGTCGAGCGGTCCGAATGGCCGTGTGTTGGGCGGTCCGATCGGCAGATCGACCACGGATGGTCGATGGTCGAAAGCTACCGTGTCTGAACGACCACGGATGGTTGATGGTCGATGGTCATAGGCTTTGTGATTGGTAATCGTAGACTTTACGATTGGTAGTCGTAGACTTTGCGATCGGTGGTCGTGGGCATTGCGATTGGCTATCATAGACCTCGAGTACTCATGTCAGACCAGCTAGCAGCCTGACCGGCCTATACTTGGCAATCAAACTGGCTTCTCTCAGTGGTCTAAGATTGTTCTCTAGAATTCTTGGGGTTTTGGTCATGTTTGCCCTAGGTGTTGTTGCTAGTATGCATATGGGTTTATTGTTTGGTCCTAAGCTTATGATCAGTATTTAGGTTGCATACTTTTCGCATGGTGTATTGTATGGATTAATTGCGCAAATTGAAGACTTTGCATATTGTGCGGTGTTACGTGACGGTTTGCTTGTTGGTGTTAGTTACAGGGTTGGTGAGACATGGTGAAGCTAGGTCATGGTGAGACATAGAAGGATCGGGACTAGGCACAAGGTGGTGCTGAGGTCTAGAATAGTCAGGGAGACGCCTGTCGGACCCGGATCTTGCAATCCAGACCCTGCTGTGCCTTACTGCATTATTCCCTGGATCAGTAGATAATGCACACAGATACATTGCTGAATCATTTCATACATTGCGGAATTCATAACAAGCCATAATATTATTACATTGCAAAGGTTAAGTTAGGCCTTCACAAAGGCGCAGTAGTTACAATAGGGCCAAGCAGGCCAAATATTTACATTACAAAAGTCTAGCAGCGGAAGAGATACAAAGTAGGCCTTTAAATCACAAGCAGAGACTGAGGGCAAAAGTGGTCATACAAATATTCTAGGGCTCTAGAATATCTGGATGAAGCCACACCTTAGTCTAAATGCCTAAGGTTCTAAGCGCGGATTATTCGTCCTAATTCCCAGTGCGATCTTCTCCATCTGCAGCAGGTGCTTCCTCGTAGGCATACGGGTCTTGAGCTCCTGAGTCTGGATGTTTGATATTGCGAGTGTGAGCACACTATCCACCGTGCTCAGCGAGTCAACACACAGAATGCAGTAGGTAGTATGCAAGGCTTTTAACAAGGGGAGGCTCGAGTTGTTTTGTTTGCGGAAATATGCTTTTTGAACTATGATACTTAAAATTCCCTAGGACCTAGCCAGTAAAATTTTTAAACATGATACTTAACGACATATACATTTATTTTTACCGAATCAGAGATCATCCACCATTACATGATCTCTGCTCCTCATACCATGCCTTCAGCGTATAATTGCTTACATTAGCACTGGGACGACACCCAGGACAACTCAAATGAGGGCCTTACTCTGCCTTCCCATAAAGGCCTTTCTCTGCCCTTTCTTAAAAGATTTTGAAACAGAACTATATCTAGTTAAGTTCCCATATGCGCCCATAGCAGAGGGCGGCTATTCGAATAGCTTTAACTCTGCAGAGTGTGTACACTTTACCCACACGAGATAGATCTGCTCATTGCCCCACATGATTCCTTAGCCATGCAGTCGAGTAGACTATCACAAGGCTTTTACAGTGCATTTTCCTAGCAGAGTTGCGACCGCTAAGGTTTCCACTTCCTCCGGGTACGACCACCCTTCCAGAAGCCCCCTCTTGCGCCATCACGTCGGAGGATGTGGCCATCCTCTACCCGCCCGTGTTCACACCGACGCAACTCTTACTAAGTCCATGCAAATTAGTTGGCCCTGCCTCACTTTGCTAGCATGTGGTTGTACTTGTTGTATCGTGGGAGATTATCACAAGATTCAGTCCTTAAGTGTTATCTGGGCGGTTCTACCACAATCTCTTGTGCTATCACGGCACCACTTTTATCACAAATCTGTGCTATCACGGCACCATTCAACACTCCCGCCCTCAACCATCCGCCCAGATAATTTAGCATGTGAGGTTCTTTCGAAAAATACTCTTATACCCACATAAACCAGTCATCATCACAATGACTGCCCAATACTGCTTTCTTTTAGCTTGCAAGATATGCTAGGGTGCTTTCACACCCTTGTTTATCTAAAACAACTCTAAGCATGCATTTATAATTATAAACTTAGTTTCAAAAGAGTTGCAGCATTATTACTTTTACTAGGGTGACAAGGATCACATAGCCAAAAGTATTGCAAAGGACATATACTAATTCCAGAGAACATGGGCATATATCTAAAAGCTGAAATTAACATGTATTGCAACATAGACATAAGCATGCAATTTATAATAATTAAGCCAAAATACTTTATTGAAAACATAGGCTCAAAATGATCAAAGCATTGACTCGCCAGTTCTTTGAGGTCGGGTTTTGAGCGTTGGATTCTCTGATTGATGACTTCCTCCTCTTGAGTCTCGAAGCTACGTTTTATCTGCGTGAAAATTTAGATAAAACATCACAACAATCAAATAATGCAATGAAAATTGGAACAAGCTTCAAAAGTGTTGGTTCTGGTTTCATTTGGTAGTTCTTGATTTTAGGCAATTTAGGAATTTATTTCACTAAATTTGGAGCTAAAATGAACAAGTTGTACACATTTGAATACTTCGGTTTGAATAAATCCCAAAAATAATAAAATCGTGAGCGGGGCCTTTGGCAGAGACCGCACTCAGCGGTGGCGACACGTGGGACCCAGCGGCGAGCTCCTGCCTGCGCTCAGCGGCCACGGCGGGGCCGGGAGGAGGCCGTCTGGCGCGATCGGCCGGCGGTGGGGCCCACTGTCGTGACGGTTTTAAAAAATGGCTCAACCTCGGTGCTGCGTGGCGGGGGCTCGAGCAGGGAGGCGGGGGAAAGGAAGCGGCGGTAGCCAACCCGCCGCCGGTTTATCTCACCCCAAGGATGATTTATCCCTTAAGAAGTGCGAGGGTGAAAGCAGGCGGCCCGAGGCGGAAGGCGGGCCGTCGCCCGGCGAGGGAGGCTCACCGAGGTCCGGGAGCCGTGAATCACGGAGATGGGTCGACGACGGCAGGCGGCGGGCGTTGGTGGCGGCGAGGAGGTCGTGGATCACCGGAGATGGGTCGGACGACGGCGGCGGCGGCTCGGGAGGGCTTCTGGCCCGGCGAGCTACGGTCGTCGGCGAGCTCGAGTTTGGGACGGGAGAAGCTCGGCGATGGTGCAGAGATGGTGTGGGAGCAAGGAATTGAGCTTCCACGGCGGATCGTGTGTCGCGCAAGGGAGCCGTCCGGAGTTGGGGAAGAAGGGGCTCTCCGGCGCGGTTGGCTTTTGGGGCAATTGGCAGGGAAGCGTTGAGGGCGATCGGCGGTTCTTTTGGGCGTGTCCGGCCTTTATAGCCGGCCGGGCGGGCTGCCACAGCGGACCCGCCGCGGGACATAGGCGGTGCCGCTGGCGGTGGCGGCTGCAAACACGGGCGGAAGAGGCGGCGGGTTCGGGGCGGCGTGGGGTCATTTCCATGTGCGCCCTCTGCGGGGTCTCCACAGCGGGCGCCAGACGCGAGGGGGGGTCGGCGGAGGAGGAGGAAGAAAGGAGATGACCACAGCAGCGGGGCCGCTTGCGAGAGAGAGAGGGGCGCGGAGAGGCGGCTGCGGTGGCAGATGGCGCCCGGGAGGACGTGGCGCCATCCGGACCGGCTGCGTGTCGACAGAGAGGGAGGCGGATCCGGGCGGCGTGGGCGGATCCGGCCCGTCCACGCGTCGGCCGGGGGTTCGCGGGGTTTATTTTGATTTTGATTTTCCAGAAATGCGGGAGGACTTAATATAGTCGAGAAAAATATGAAATTACCATAAAAATTCTAGAAAATTCACGGGAATTCCAGTAGGTATTCTTGGGTTTAAGAAAATTATTTTCCCAATGAGGTGACCATTACATCCACCATCTTTGGGCCCACTGTTGGATCCTTTCTCTTTCTTTTTATTTTCTCCTCTTTTCTTTTATAAACTCTGTGATTTTACTATTTTGTGCACAAATATTTCTTTGGCACTTTGCCAACTTATTTATGTTACTTTTGTAAACTTTTTCTCTGGATCATCTTTTGATTCGAATTAAATTTTAGAATTTCCCATATAAGTAAACAGGTGGGCTTTTCCTCAAATATTTTTAGAAAAGTATTTTTAGAATCCATCCAAACATGATGCGTTACAAAACAACCAACAACATTCCTATTACACAGTCCTTTTAAGTTTTCAGGATGTTACAAACCTACAGCCTAAAAAGAATCTCGACCAGAGATTTGGTTTAGCTAAAGAACAAAGCAGGGTAATCTTTGCGCAGCTGATCTTCACGTTCCCAAGTAGCTTCTTTCTTTGAATGGTGACTCCACTGAACTCTGCACATGCGAATGGATTGGGTCCTGGTCCTCTTTTCCACTGTGTCCAAAATTTTGATGGGTCGTTCTTTGTAAGTTAAGTCCTCCTCGAGCTCGATTGCTTCAAGTGGGGCTTGGTCTTCTGGCACTCGCAAGCACTTCTTCAGCTGGGATACATGGAAGACGTCGTGAACTTCAGACATGCTTGGGGGTAAGGCTAGCTGGTATGCAACCTCTCCTTTCTTGGCTAAAATAGGGAAAGGCCCAACATAGCGCGGGGTGAGCTTGCATTTGACCTTAAACCTCTTGACTCCCGCAGGGTGACACCTTCAAGTACACATGATTTCCAACTTCAAAACTTAGGGGCCTTCTCCTTTTATCCGCGTAGCTCTTACACTGGATTGGGCTGCCAACAACCGATCCCTAATCAGACGAACTTTTTCTTCTGCTTGCCTTAGGGTTTCTGGGCCAAACACGTAGTTTTCTCCCACTTCGGACCAATGGAGTGGGGTCCGGCATTTTCTGCCGTATAGAGCTTCAAAGGGTGACATCTTTAGGCTAGACTGGTAACTGTTGTTGTAGGCAAACTCTGCATAGGGCAGACATTTATCCCACTCCTTTGAGAAATCTAGTGCACATGCCCGGAGCATATCTTCTAATATTTGATTCACTCTTCGGTTTGCCCATCGGATTACGAGGATGGTGGCGGTCTGAAATCTAAATGGTACCAGTGGCTTCATGAGACTTGCCCAAAAATGTGAGGTAAATTGGGAACCTCGATCTGAAACAATTCGCTTGGGTATGCTGATGAGGACATCACTTCTTCGGATACACACAACACTCCTACACTTGATATTCAAGGACCAATCACTAGAGCTCGCCGACAATTGAATTTAGAGGTGAGCTCGTTCCTAAGTACTTCTTTTGGTTCATTTGAGAATCGATTGCTACCTAATGATTTAATTATGATTAGGAACCATGGAGAGGATCAAGAAGTACTTGGAGAAGGGCTCTGAGGCGCACAAGTCCAGCAAGGAAGGACGAATCATGTTGGATGTCCAACTCAAACCGACTTGAATCCAATTCGAGGTCAGGACCAAACTGCACTAAAGCGGACCAGATCGCATCGGACTCCGTTTTGGACGTTCCACATATGTATGGAAAGCTGAGAAGATAACCTTTACAATGGCTCTGGTCTCATATCAAAATTCCTTCTGAGTCAACGGGAATCGTCGAAACAAGTGGACGTCCAGAATCTGTCAAGGTGCTGCGACACCGTCTTTTGGGCCGTTCGGCTTTGTATCGTGTTGGAGTCCATTAAGGACGCGTCCAGGGGTTTTGCACGCCCCTTACTCCTTTATATACAGCCGCCACCCCCACCATTAGGGTTGGGTTTTGCTTAGATTAATTCTGTCTTTGAACAGTTTCGCCGTCATCGGTTTGTGAGACCCCAATTTTAGTGCTTCATCAATATATCTGCAATTTGGTTGTGTTCTTCCTTGTTCTTGCTTGTGTTCTTGATTCGAGGCGAGGATTAGCCTTCTTGGCAAGGTCAACGGGCAGCGCACGGTTGATAACTGAGGAGACGTGGTGCTGCGATTGCGGGGTTCGGGACGTGTTGTTCGAAGCGGATCGATTTGTGTCGCGACTCCACCAAATCGAATTTATCCAGAACCTGTTGGAAGATCGGGACCCTGTTCCCATCATATGCCATGTAGGCACACAATGCGGGACATGTACAGCTCAGCTAACTTATCTCCCTTGTACGTTGTTTTGACGGGAATGAAGTGGGCAACTTTGGTCAATCTATCAACAATGACCCAGACTGAGTCACATCCTGACTTAGTTGGCGGAAATCCGGTAATGAAGTCCATGCCAACTTCCTCCCATTTCCATTGGGGTATTTGCAAAGGCATAGCGATCTGCCGGCCTTTGGTGCTCTACTTTACTCTCGGTAGACATCACAATGACGTGCTCAGCAATGTCTCTTTTCATGCCGGGCCACCAGTAGTACTGCCTCATGTCTTGGTACATCTTAGTACTACCAGGATGAAGGGAATATGAGGAGCTATGTGCTTCTCGAAGCATTAGATCCCTAAGGTCCTTTTGAGGGGGTACGAAAGTACGATTTCCGTACTTTAGAATTCCTTGATGATCTAGATTCATTTTAGGGGCTTTTCCTTCTCCCAGTGATTTCTTCCATCTCCTAACAGCTGGGTCTCCTTTTTGCGCAGCTTCTATCATTTCTTCAATACTTGTTTGTTCCTCAAAGGCGGTCAGGGCTCCTTCTTCGACAATTCCTAGGTTCAGGGCTGTCAGCTCTTTATACAATTCAGGTTGGTGCTCCCGAACCATAAGGTGATTGCAGTAGGCTTTCCTACTCAGAGCGTCTGCCACCACGTTAGCTTTTCCAGGGTGGTAGTGGACGCTCATATCATAGTCTTTAATCAACTCCAGCCACCTTCTTTGCCTCAAATTCAGATGCGACTGGGTGAAGAAGTATTTGAGGCTCTTGTGGTCTGTGTAGATATCACAATGATTGTCAATAAGATAGTGCCTCCAGATCTTCAGGGCATGAACCACGGAAGCTAATTCCAGGTCATGGGTTGGGTAGTTGGCTCATGAGGGCGAAGCTGCCTGGATGCATATGCCACCACCTTGCCTTCTTGCATAAGCACACCCCCAAGCCCTTGATGTGACGCATCACAGTATACTTCAAAGTCCTTACGCACATCGGGCAGAACTAGCACTGGGGTGGTAGTCAACCTCTTTTTCAGTTCTTGAAAACTCGCTTCGCACGCCTTGGTCCAGCCAAATGCCTGCTCTTTCTTGAGTAACTGGGTCATAGGTCTGGCAACTCGGGAGAACCCTTCAATGAACCGCCTGTAGTATCCTGCTAACCCAAGAAAGCTCCTCACCTCAGTGACCGAGGTAGGCTGCTGCCATTCCGTTACTGCAGCAATCTTAGCGGGGTTAACAGACACTCCTTTTTCAGACACAATATGCCCCAGGAAGCTGATGTCCTGCAACCAGAACTCACACTTGCTGAACTTGGCATAGAGTTGATGTTCCTTCAATCTTGTCAGCACCAAGCGTAAATGCTCGGCATGCTCGTCTGCGGTTTTGGAGTAGATGAGAATATCATCGATGAATACCACTACAAACTTATCCAGGTAATCCATGAAGACCTTGTTCATGAGATTCATGAAATAGGCAGGAGCATTGGTCAACCCAAAAGACATAGCGTAAACTCATACGGTCCATATCTAGTGGTAAAGCGGGTCTTGAATGTCTTAGGCCTAATCTTGATTGGTGATAACGACCTTAAATCAATCTTGGAGAACAATGTGGCTCCCCAAGCGATCAAACGGTCATCAATCCTTGGCGATGGATACTTATTCTTGATTGTTACTTCATTTAAAGCCCGATAATCTCGCACATCTGGCGGTGCCGTCCTTCTTCTTTACAAAGATAGCAGGGGATCCCCAAGGCGAGGAACTCGGTCTGATAAAACCTTTGTCCTGTAGCTCATGGAGTTGTTTCTTCAATTCTTCTAGCTCATCTATGGTCATCGGTATGGTCTCTTGGAGGTAGGGCAGCACCGGGCTTGTGTTGATAACAAACTCGAGATCTCTCGTCGGTGGCATGCCAGGTAGTTCGTCAGGAAAGACTTCAGTATAGTCTTGCACCACCATCATCCCTTCTAGCGGTACATCTTCGCAATAATATATTTCTCGGCCCCATCTATACGGTCGGTCCACCTTCACCATAATGGTCAATCACGGCCCTTGGTCAACTTAACTTGCCTCAAGGCACAATCTAATATTCCTTGGTGTTTAGCTAACCAATCCATTCCTAGTATAATATCCAAGGTGCGGGAGATTAGCACGACTAAATCGGCTAGGAATATAAATCTTTCCATGACAATTTCTACTCCGGACACACTAAGGTGGCCTTAATCATCCTCGCGGTGAACTAAGCATTAATGCTTTCTTCAATGTGGACGAGCAGCTTAAGTTTATCCACATACCCTTTTGCTATAAATGAATCGATGCCCCGAATCAAAAGGACGCGTCTGGTAGTGTCTTGACAGAGAACGACCCAATATGACTCCAAGCACCTCCTCGGCTTCTTCGGTGACATGATTAACCCTTCCCGATTTGGAGTCGATGCAGCCGGTTGGATTGAGGAGCACGATTCCCTCGCTGGGTCTGAAGCTTGACCACGGGAGGGTGGGGCCCAAGTTGAACTTCACCGGGTGGTGCACCGAGGGCGGCGATAGGCGTAGTGCCCTTCTCTCCACAGTTGAAGCAATTGAAGGGGTCGAGGATTGGTTCTGCGGCACTGCCCGAGGGGCGAGGAGTGGAACGTGCTACCACCGGACGAGGTCTTGGGTTTGGGCTTTGAGGCGGGCTGTCCCGAGAGAAGGGAATTGTTGAAGAATCTGGATGAACCTTCCTTGCGGGTGCCGAACCACCGCCTGTTTGCGACTCGCCTCCGTGTTCCTCTTCTCATTTTCGGGACCAATGCCTTATTCACGAGCTGATGAAAGTTGGAGAAGTCCTGCGTGATGAGCTGCACACGGAGTTCTTCATTCATCCCTTCGAAGAACCGGTCAATTTTCTCCTCTTCATCGCCCACATCCTTGGGGGCGTAACGGGCCAGTTGATTAAACTTGGTGAGGTAATCATTGACTGATAGGCCGCCCTGCTTCAAGGTCCTGAACTCATTCTTCTTTATTCGCATTGCCCCAGCTGGGACGAAATTGGCTTTAAAGGCCGCCTTGAATTCTGTCCGGTATGATTGCGCTAACTCCGGTGGGGTATCCTCATACCCTTTGTGGCGTGTAATTCTCCCACCAGCACCGCCCCTTGGAGTTGATGGGTGCAAAGCGCTGGTCATCCTCTGCAGATTTGGCCAAGCGAAGCTTTCTTTTTGTGTCCATGACCAATCTTACGCTTCCGGGGCTCATCTGCCCGGCGAAGGTAAGCCGGGTCTGAGGAAGTCGCCAGGTCGGAGGCATGAACATTGGTGTGGGTCTGGCGGCTGCAAGATGGCTCAAGTATGTCTGCGTTCTTTGGGCCATAACTTGTGCCATAGATGGGTTAGCGGGTGGGGTGGGTGGTTTACCCCTTGACACAGGCCTCTACCCCTTCACCGCTTCTCGTGTTTCTTGGTGGCTTCCACTTACACTGTATGTCGGGTTTGCTCCGGCTTGTGCGGGTAACTCTATGGCTAGCCATCATGAGATAATTTTAACATTCTTTGAGACCCTTGTTCTAGCCTCCCAATAAAAGTTAATAACCCACGACCAGTACATTTAAAGAACAAATACAAACATCAAACAACAGTAATAAAACACCAGGCCGTTTTCATTAAGCACAGATAGTACATCACATAGCCGACTTTTATGGCTTCCCAAGCCATCTTGGGCTTCTAAACATACACATACTTAGCGATACTAAGGTGCTGGCATAAGCTGCTACTAGTGGGGTGGGGCCTATGCTTGCTACTACAAGCCAAACTCTAGCAAGCACTGCACTAACTGACCCACGCACTGCGTACTCCTCCATGTCACCGAAACCTTTGGGACTGGAGGGGTGTAGTCCGATATCGAGAGCGGGACCGCTACCACTAAACTCGAGGCGGGTCGGTGTCGGAGTGAGGCGTGAGCAGCTACGTCGAGTCTCTCCACTGCGTGGGCGGATCGAGGCCCAGGTCGCACGCTCTTGCGTCTTGTGAGTCTGTGCGAGTCCCGGAACACAGTGGAGGTGGGAGCTGAGTCGGTGTAGGCGTCTGGGAGTGCAGGTGCGGGCGTGCCGCCTCTGCCTTGGCCTCTGCCAAGGCCCGCTCACCGGGCGAGCTGCTCACGCAGGGAGTCCACCTCGATGTGGCATGCGAGGAGGCGCCCTAAGTGCGGTGATCTCCTCCAGGCAACCACATGGGCCGTGCCCATGACCCAGTGAGTCCACAGTAGGTAAGCTTGGTCGTCCTCCAACTCTGTCACCACGTCCCGTCGAACTGGCGTGCTCCGTCAGTGAGGGTGGTAGGTGAGCGGTGACTCTAACACCAGCGTCGCGTGGATGTCGCAAAGTCGGGCCGCGGCGACGGCGACATCTGCGGTCTTCGCCACCGAGGCTCCTCGGTGAGTGGTGCGAAACACGTGAGGCCGGTCTCCCTCGCGCGGGGTAGATGAAGATCTCCACCAACCGGACTCGTCTCCTCCTATCACGGTCCTCCGACCGCGGTAGATGGGCGTTCTCGTAGCCAAGTAGTGGAGTAGTTTGCAGTATATCCATAAACTCTCCCTCACGCATCGTGAGCGAAAAAGTCCCAGTGTCCAACGTCCGCAACTCCTGCCATCTGTAATTAAATAATATCGTTAGTAATTTTTCGAAATAACAACTGAAAGGTAGATCAGAGTAGAGCTAGGAAGGATGCGGGAAGAAATATTACGTTATATTTTAAGAAATTTCCTTTATACATTTTTAAATATACCACAGCCTAAGTACTAACTGCCAACTAAGGTTTTTACCCTACGTCGTATGCTCGATACCGACTCTGTCGGACCGGATCTTGCAATCCGAGACCCTCATGTGCCTTCTTGCATTATTCCTGGATTAGTAGATAATGCACACGATACATTCTTTGAATCATTTCATACATTGCGAATTCATAACAAGCCATAATATTATTACATTGCAAAGGTTAAGTTAGGCCTTCACAAAGCGCGGTAGTTACAATAGGGCCAAGCAGGCCAAATATTTACATTACAAAAGTCTAGCAGCGGAAGAGATACAAAGTAGGCCTTTAAACCACTGGCGAGATCGAGGGCAAAGTGGTCATACAAATATTCTAGGGCTCTAGAATATATGGATGAAACCACACCTTAGTCTAAATGCCTAAGGTTCTAAGCGGATTATTAGTCCTAATTCCAGTGCGATCTTCTCCATCTGCGGCAGTGCTTCCTCGTAGGCATACGGGTCTTGAGCTCTGAGTGCGGATGTTTGATATTGCGGTGTGAGCACACTATCCACCGTGCTCGCCGAGTCAACACTGAATCGCATGGGTAGTATGCAAGGCTTTTAACAAGGGAGGCTCGAGTTGTTTTGTTTGCGGAAATATGCTTTTGAACTATGATACTTAAAATTCCCTAGGACCTAGCCAAGAAAATTTTTAAACATGATACTTAACGACATATACATTTATTTTTACCGAATCGAGATCATCCACCATTACATGATCTACGCTCCTCATACTCATGCCTTCAACAGATAATCGCTACATTACCAGGGATGACACCGGGACAACTCAAATGAGGGCCTTAGTCCGCCTTCCCATAAAGGCCTTTCTCGCCCTTTCTTAAAAGATTTTGAAGCAGAACTATATCTAGTTAAGTTCCATATGCGCCCATAACCGAGGGGCGGCTATTCGAATAGCTTTAACTCGCAGTGTGTACACTTTACCCACACGAGATAGATCGCTCATTGCCCACATGATTCCTTAGCCATGCGGTCGGTAGACTATCACAAGGCTTTTACGATGCATTTTCCTAGCGAGTTGCGACCGCTAAGGTTTCCACTTCCTCGGGTGCGACCACCCTTCGAAGCGCCTCTTGCGCCATCACGTTGGAGGATGTGGCCATCCTCACCCGCCCGTGTTCACACCGACGCAACTCTTACTAAGTCCATGCAAATTAGTTGGCCCTGCCTACACTTTGCCAGCATGTGGTTGTACTTGTTGTATCGTGGGAGATTATCACAAGATTCAGTCCTTAAGTGTTATCTGGGCGGTTCTACCACATCTCTTGTGCTATCACGGCACCACTTTATCACAAATCTGTGCTATCACGGCACCATTCAACACTCCGCCCTCAACCATCCGCCCGAGATAATTTAGCATGTGAGGTTCTTTGAAAAATACTCTTATACCACATAAACCGGTCATCATCACAATGACTGCCCAATACCGCTTTCTTTTAGCTTGCAAGATATGCTAGGTGCTTTCACACCTTGTTTATCTAAAACAACTCTAAGCATGCATTTATAATTATAAACTTAGTTTCAAAAGAGTTGGAGCATTATTACTTTTACTAGGGTGACAAGGATCACATAGCTAAAAGTATTGCAAAGGACATATACTAATTCCAGAGAACATGGGCATATATCTAAAAGCTGAAATTAACATGTGTTGCAACATAGACATAAGCATGCAATTTATAATAATTAAGCCAAAATACTTTATTGAAAACATAGGCTCAAAATGATCAAAGCATTGACTCGCCTTGGTTCTTTGAGGTCCGGTTTTGAACGTTGGATTCTCTGACATTGCACTTCCTCCTCTTGAGTCTCAAAGCTACGTTTTATCTGTGAAAATTTAGATAAAAACATTACAACAATCAAATAATGCAATGAAAATTGGAACAAGCTTCAAAAGTGTTGGTTCTGGTTTCATTTGGTAGTTCTTGATTTTAGACGAATTTAGGAATTTATTTCACTAAATTTGGAGCTAAAATGAACAAGTTATACACATTTGAATACTTTCGGTTTGAATAAATCCCAAAATAATAAAATCGACGAGCGGGGCCCTTGGCGAGACCGCACTGGCGGTGCCGACACGTGGGACCCAGTGAGGGCTCACGCCCGCTCCCGCTGCCCCACAGCAGGCGGGGCCCGGAGGCGGCCGTCGTGGCCTTGATCATTGGTGGTGGGGCCCACCTGTCGACAACGGTTTTAAAAAAATGGCTCAACCTCGGTGACTGCGTGGCGGGCTCGAGCCGAGGGAGCGGGGAAGGAAGCGGCGGACGGTAGCTAACCCGCGACATCGTCATTTTGCATATATTTAGCCGTAATTTTACCCTCATATTTTTATATTTTGGGACTATTTATCATCATATACACGCTTTTCTATAATTAATTGCTCGAAATGGACCCTTTACATTTTTTGTACTTTTCCATGGTCGGCGCGATCGAGGCGCAAAATGATAAATTTGACTTTCGGGATGCTCTGTCAGATGTGCGTCGTTACGGACGACGTAGGAACTTCAGCGATGAAATCGAGTTCGAGGGCCAAAACAAGAAAACACTAATGGGGAAGGACTTGATTGTAATTCACGAAAACACGGAGGCTAAAACGCAAAATTGCCGATTCCCCACCCGGTCCTAACCTAGCCAGCCCCCTGCGATTTCTTGGAGCAAGCAAGACTGTTGAACTCTTCTTCCTTCATCCCTTGCTTCTCCTCCCCTTCCCCTTCTTCTCCTTTATGCAGACGGCGAGGGTCGGACCTCACTCGCCGGTCGCCTCATTTCTCCACCTCACCACCCACCGCACCTCCTCCTCCTCGGACTCGTGGCCGCTCACCTCCGGCGCCATTCCACCACCGCACTCGCCGGTACACCTCCGCCGCTCCCACCGCCGCCACCTTGCTCTCCCTCGGCCCACGCCACCGAGCGCCGCCATCCATCTCCTCTCTCGGCCGCCCTTCTTCGCCTTGCCGCATCCACTCTCTGTCTTCTCCACCGACCGCCTTGTTCCTTTCCTCTCCCACCGGAGGCCGCTTTCAGATCCTCCTTTGCACCGCTCTCAACCGTCTTGCGCCGACCTCCATCAGCGCCGCCGACCAAGCGTCAACCTCGGCGACCCGACCCGACTAGTTCCACATCGCCGCCCCGCTTCTCCATTGGCGACCACGACCCGACTTGTTCCACATCACGCCTCGCTTCTCCATTGGCATCATGACCCCTACTTCCTCTCACGGCCGCAACCGACCTCACCTCTACTCGCTTCTCCTGCTACCACTCTACTCGGTTTAGTATAATCTCTCCCTTTGCCTCATTGCTTTTCTTAGTCACTGCTCAAGTTAATTGATCATGTATGCACTGTGATGGCGAATTGTAGATTTTGATCTGTGCTCTGTGTGTATGTGAAATGAGCTGTGACTGTGATGCATGAGATTAGTGGACATGATAATATGCCCTGTTCTGTTATGCACTGTGATTTTGCATGTATTCACTGAGATGATACTTTGCCCTGTTTATTCTGATGATATATGTGGATGTGGAGCGATAGTTGAGAATTTGTTATCTTCTAATATGTTGGTTTCTGTTGTTCAAAGTTAATAATACTTGTGTCATGTTCTTAGTTTGAGTGGTCATATGTTAACTTAGTGTTTGTTAAATGTCATTGTCAGTAGTAGTTATCGTGTTTGTCTTTGTGTGGCACGAATTAGCTAGCCGACGACCATTCCCTTCCCTTGTCTCATCTCCTCCTTGCTTCTAGACTCCCTAGTTTCTTCTTTTAGCGGTGGATTCGATAGTTAAATCATAAATGCGTTTGTAGTTACGTGTTTAGTGTTGTTCTATCGCCGTCATCTAGTTAGTCGTCGATCGTTTTCCCTCATTCTCTCTCAACTTCGTCTGTGCTTCTAGACTCTCCTAGTGCTTCTCGACTTCCCCTTTCTGTCTTGCGGTCGGTAGTTAGTTAGATTGTCGGTTGGTAGTCGTGTTAGTTTATGTAGTAGCCAGTGTCGTTCGTTCGGTCGTACGACTTCCATTCCTACGGTCGTTCGTTCCGTCGTCTTTCGTTTGTTTAGTCCATTCGTCGTTTCGTCCATACGAATTAGAGTTTGTCGGTAGTTAGCTCATTCATTGTTTTGGTTCTTGTTGTAGGTTTAGTTCTCCCCAGTTTTATTTGACCTAGCTTTAGCTGAGCACCGGTAGCCTCAGTCTAGTCCCTGTGGAGAACACGACACTCGCCACTATTTCAGTGGCAACCCGTTCACTGCGGGTGTGCGGTTTGCATGATCACCGCCGGTTTATCTCACCCTTAAGGATGATTTATCCCTTAAGAAGTCTGTGAGGGTGCTTGAGGCGGCCCGAGGCCGGGAAGACGGTGGCCGTCGTCGGACTCGAGGGACGGGAGAAGCTCGGCGATGGTGCGGAGATGGTGTGGGAGCAAGGAATTGAGCTTCCACGGCGAGATCGATGTGTCGCTGCAAGGGCCGTCGGCGGAGTTGGGGAAGAAGGGGCTCTTCAACGCACGGTTGGCTTTTGGGGCAATTGAGCCGGGAAACGCTGAGCGATACGGCGGTTCTTTTGGGCGTCGCTGCCTTTATAGCCGATCGGGCGGGCACAGCGGACCCGCCGCAGACATGGGCGGTGCCAGGCGGTGGGCAGCGGCAAACACGGGCGGCGGAAGGGGCAGCGGGGTTCGGGGCGGCGTGGGGTCATTTCCCATAACGCCCCCTCTGCGGGTCTCCATAGCGGGCGCTGACACCAGGGGGGGTCGTGTGGAGGAGGAGGAAGAAAGGGTATGCCAGCGGCAAGCGGGGCCGCTTGCCAAAAGAGAGGGGCGGGAGGCGATCGCGGGTGGCCGAGATGGCGCCGGGAGGGACGTGGCGCCATCCGGACCGAACACTGTGTCGACCCGAGAGAGGGAGGGCGGATCCGGGCGGCGTGGGCGGATCCGGCCCGATCACACGCGTCGATCGGGGGTTCATGGGGTTTATTTTGATTTTGATTTTCCGAAATGCGGAGGACTTAATATAGTCCGGAAAATATGAAATTACCATCAAAATTCTAGAAAATTCACGGAATTCTGTGAGGTATTCTTGGGTTTAAGAAAATTATTTTCCCAATGAGGTGACCATTACATCCACCATCTTTGGGCCCACAACTGGATCCTTTCTCTTTCTTTTATTTTCTCCTCTTTTCTTTTATGAACTCTGTGATTTTACTATTTTGTGCATAAATATTTCTTTGGCACTTTTGCCAACTTATTTATGTTACTTTTGTAAACTTTTTCTCTGGATCATCTTTTCGATTCGAATTAAATTTTAGAATTTCCCATATAAGTAAGCAGTGGGCTTTTCCTCAAATATTTTTAGAAAAGTATTTTAGAATCCATCCAAACATGATGCGTTACAAAACAACCAACAACATTCCTATTACACAGTCCTTCTAAGTTTTCAGGATGTTACAACGCCAAAGATGACTGTGACTTACAGGATGGTTGCAAGCCGGGACGATGAGGACACAAGCAGGAGCTACGGTGATGGGCGGATGGGCAACGACAAGGTAGACCGAGACTAGGTTCAGGGAGAAGTCGAGGTTTAGACGGTCAAGGAAGCCGGGTGCCATCATGTGCGAGAAGAGGCATGTGGTGCGCTAGGTGACTTGGGCCGTTTGCAAGTAAGGACAGTTCGGTGGGATCCAGACGAGTGAGAAGCTTGGTGGCAAGTCATTGGAGCCACATGGAAGATGGTGAAGCATGGGCGATGTTTCGTGGAAAAGGAAGCGGGAAGCTTCGTCAAAAGCGGTGAGGTGAATTTTGATAAAATTTCTCAATACCGAAGAATCATGCGTGAGTAAAACCTAGTGTTCGGTGGGGTTAACGGGTTATCCCCGGTTTGACCTAATGAGTGGATCCATTAGGTTTAGGTTTGAGAGACCATGTGAGAGGTGCTCCCATGTTTGTGATGAGTAATTGATACATGTTCTGAAAGTTCTGGTTCTGCTGTCACCAGATTTTTTCGTGCGGTACTACCGTTGTTTACGTCGGTACTCTGACTCTGCGGTACTACCGGCGCCTCGGTACTACCGCTTGTGCATGAACCGATCTTGTGACTTCCGTTAAGCGCATAAAGTTTGAGTTTGATTTGTGTGGTTCGTGCGTGAGTTTGTGACTAGTACAATTGTTAATTCCATTATCTCGAGCGGTGCTATGTGATGTGTTTTCTTATCTGTGATGGCTGCAGGACTTTGAGGCGGAGTCGTGGTGAGGCACGGGATGACCGAACTGGGCACAGGTGGTGTTGAGGTCGAAGCGGTCAGATGTGCTGAAGACGGCGCGGACTCGAAGTGGTTGCGAGGCGTGCATAGCAAGGAACGAGGAAGTTTCCCGGAAGGTGCAGCAGGGGCGTTTTGGGAAAAGCGCAAGACTACAAAAACGGAAGCGGATTCGGTTCGAGTTAATGGATAAAGCAAAAGGGTTGTTGGCACTAATGGGTAAAGTGTGTTTGTGAACCCATTAGTGGAGACTATAAAAGGAGAGGGAGAGGAATGAGGACAAAGTGAGAGTTAGGGTTTCTTTTCTCTCTATGTGTTGCGTGAGTCTTTCTCCTTTATGCTATTGTGGAGTGGGTGGAGTGGGCAGAGGTTGTTCTGCCTTTTTACCTCCTTGTGTTCTTGAGTGGGTTCTAGATTTCTTGATTTCCTACATGCGTATGGTGATGTATTGTGAGATGAACGGGTTGTAGCAACTCTTGTAATCTTTCTTGCATCTATTTCAATCTGAGAAATCAAGTTTCTGAGATGTTTTGATGATTCTGTTCGTTCTCTGTCTCCCTGCGTTCTAGCAGTTCTTGGCTCCCTTTTTGTTGATTTCTTGATTCTCTAGCTGCTGAATCTTTATGCTTTGAACTGGGAATATACTCAAGGTCACTTGACCAATCCATTCCCGAGAGCAAAAGGAAGATTCAAAGACTCGAATTTTCTCAAAATCCTTCGCCACTTTTCTTCCCTGTTCTTGGTTTTTTATGGTAAGGTGGTGCCGCCCTGATTCTCTGCGAGAAACTTGAATATGGGTTTCGGCTCTCTCATCTGAGATCACCTCCTTGCCAACCCCAAAGTTTCTTGAACCAGGAATCCAAGAATCTCGAGTAATTTGGATTTTATTCACCTTCTGCTGAGTTTTTCCCAAAAAACCAAATTTCTTATTTCCAGTTGCTCTTTGTCTGCGATTTCTTCTCAATAAGGTCAATATGTTGTTTAGGATGATGTCCTGTTAAATTGACCCGAGAAGACTAGTGTGAAGTTGATCAATTTCAAGTTTTCGGTTCGCTCCCCGAATTTCTTCGTCTTGGTACTACCGTGTTCAACGCCGGTACTACCACTCGACGAACACGGTACTATCAGCTGCTCAACGACGGTACTACCGCTCAGCGACTGAGTTCGCACCGGTACTACCGTTCGGCTCAACAGTACTACCGCTCGTGACTATCGCTCGTCGCAGTACTACCGCTTGTGCATGCACCACTCGAACCCTGCTTTTCTAGACTATTTCTCTCTGGATCTGGTTTTTGCTCGTTGCTGTGACTTCCAGTGAGTGCATATCTTCTGTCTTCATAGCTTTCATAGCTATTGGAGAAGAAGCATATGAGTGGATACTTAAGGGGAGGATTTGAAGGCACCATTCACCCCCCTCTGTTGCCATTTCGGTCCTACAAGGTTTATGTTGTGAGCCTATACAAGGGGAGGGGAGGCAAGAGCTAAGTTTTGAGAAGATTGACTAAGTCTTTTGGTGCCTAGCTACTCCTCCCTCCCATGGGAGTAGATTAGAGAGTGTGTGTACTCTAGGTTTCGAGCACTGTCCTCCTAAGTGGAGTGGCTATAAAACCGATCATCGAGCAATACATCAATCTTTTGCATCTTCTTGAATTCATCTTGTTGATTGAGTTACTCTTGTTTCGGTTGGGTTAACCTCCCTTCTGCTTTTCTCTTGATTTTGCTGTGCTAAGGACATGAATGAGATAGAGATAATCTCTTAAGATTGATCTCCAATCATCTAGTCACTTTAATAGCAAGTTTATCAAGAAGTCCTATTTTTAAATGAGTTTGGCCCCGTCGAGGGATTTTTTGATCTAGTTCTTTTGATTTAATTCCTTCGGTGATCTTGTTTGCTGTGACATGTGAGAATGTGCTTAAAGCCATCTTGGCTATCTTTTACCCATGAGCAAGTTCTGATCAACCATTTCGGTTTTAGATCTCAGTTCATGTGCGCTTAGTCAAATCGCAAAAAGGTCTCATCTATGTCATGGATTTTTCTATTCAAGAATGGAATAGCTTCCTGAGACCTTAAGAAATACGTGTACAAAGTTTCACTACCTTTGGTTTAGTCGATCGAAAGTTCTGTCGATTTTGGTTCTCGTGGTCGACTGAAAACCCTATTTTTCTGTCGAAAACAGTAGTACCGCAATCCTTGTAGCGGTAGTACCGTAGTCCCTGATTTTAGACTACTCTAGTTTTTGACCATTCTCTGGTCATCAACCTCTCTGGTCGTGTTTCGACTTGGTTCGACCATTTTAGTTTTGACCGCTTATAGGTCGACCTCTCACTGGTAGTTGTTCACACTGGTCGGATCCCAACCTGCTTTAAACACTCGTGTTTGCTCTCAGGTCTTCGACCACATAGGTTATGATTATATCAGTCTTCGACCGTGTAGGTTTTCAACCATTCATTGGTTCTCAACCACGCTGGTCTTTCAATGGTTTCGACCACTCTCTAGTCATTGACCACTCAAGTCGATTTCAGACCACGTCGAATTTCGACTATGTTGGTTTTGTCTACGTTGGTTTTGACCACTCTGGTTTCGACCACGTTGATTTTCGATCACGTTATTTGCGGCCACTCTCTGGTCATTGACCACTCGAGTCTAATTTTGACCATGTTGGTTTCGACCACGTTAGTTCTAGATCGCTGTCTGGTCGTCGACCACCATAGTCGAAGTTTGACCACATTGTTTTCTGACTGGTTTTGCTCAGCTCTAAGAGTCTCTGGTTTTCCAAAGTGATACAGCTCCGTGTTTCTCCAGATTTTGCGTAGGGTTCCTATCTGAAACATCATAGCTTTATAGTTATCGGAGAAAAGGATAAGTGAATACTTGGGGAAACTTTTAAGGCACCATTCATCTCCTCCTCTCTGTTGCCATCTTCGGTCCTACAATTGGTATCAGAGCAAGGTTTCCTCTTTGTGTGATCTTATACAATCATATGCATGGCAACTGGTAGGAAAACTTGTGAGCTCTTCTTTACATCTTGTCGGTGTGTTTTTGCCACTGATGCCCTTCATGACAAGAGGCTTAAAATCAACTAGAGAGTAATTTATTTGCAAGAAACCACAAGTGTGAGCTTTGTGGTACATTCTTTATGTTTGGTTGTTTAAGTGTCAGGGAGAAAAAGCTTTTAGAGTCCACAAATGATGATAGTATTGACAAGGAAGACGAAATTCGACTCATCATGAGCAAGGTAAAATCTCATATGACTTTGGCTTTGTCCAAGATGAATATGCTTGCTCTTAGGGACAATGTGATATGCCTAGATGATAAGAATGCTAGATTGCTTGATGATGATTTTGCTAAGTTGAAATCTCACTTATCATGTGTAGGTTGTGAGTCTTTGCATGTGTATGTTGAAAAATTGAATACTTCTCTTGCATACTTAAAATGTGAAAATGAGAAATTAAAATTGACTCACCGCTAATGTATAGAGGAGCTTGAGAGTGCTAGGACTGGGATTATTGTAGCCTAGTTTCTCTTGATGTTTGTACTAGCTATGTTCCTCTTATTAATCTAATTCATTGGTTGCTTGTATTTTTCATCTCTTACATATATTGTCCTTCTTTGAGAGATGATGTAAATGCTTTGTGGTGAGAGCGTGATGATATGAGCACTGAATCTTGCGACTTAGTCACCTCCTTGTATTTTGATTGGATCTTTCTCGTAGTGAGCTTGGTTCTCAATGTTGGCACTTGTGTCATAGTTTTAGATGTTCCTACTTTGGCTAGTGCAACTCTTGATGGTTCTTCTAGTATTGTTCAAGGGATTTTTAGTAATGATAGTGCTTCTACTTCATTTGGTAATGCTTCATACAAAATTAAGTATCATTGCACCTATTGCAAGAAAGATGGACACAAAGTTGAATTTTGCTCTTGTTGTGCTAAGCATAAGCGTCAAGTGTGCCATTGAGATCATGCTTCTAAGTATTTTGGTGTTCATAGTCTTGCCCATGACATGAACAACCAAGTGTAGAGCATGAAGCCTCGATTTTCGAAGCCAAAGCATAGTGACAGCCTTGCTATTTTTGAGTCTAGACCTAGGGGAGAAGTCAAACCTCCATTACCCCTACGGCCAGACCGCTCTGTGGTCAGACCGGCCGATCAAGGGTAGTCCGACCGGCCCTGAGGTGACTCGTCCCTCTTTTCTTAGATTTCAGTGAGTTACGGTTACTGTCTTTGTGTGGTTCTTCTATTTTTGTCCAGAGGATTTTTTTGTGAGCTTTGTTGATGTTGTGTCCTCATAGACCATATCTCCTAGTAGACCTTTACATCATTGCTCATTTGTGAGAAGGATGGACATCATATAGACATTTCCTTTTGGCGTGCCAAACGCATGCATCGAGTTCATGCTTATAAGTCTCTAAGTATGCATAGCCTTTCTCATGGCATGAACACTCATGATTCTAGCATGAAGATTCGTTTTATTGATGGCTTATTTGACACATTTTCTAGTGGTGGTTTTATGGCATCGTGGACTTGGCTCTCATGATTTTGGTTTTTGTCCACGTGCTGTCCTGAGAGGATTTCCATCGTTTCTCAAGTAGTGAACCTTATTTTGTCTTGTGCACCTCCGGTGAGGAGGAGTTGTGAATTCTTTCGGTGCTCTTGTTGGTTCTGATATAGATGCTTTCAAGTAAGGCATTCGTCGCTTTTCCAGATATGGCACTCGTTTTACTCGTCGAGTTGTCCACTTACGGCGTGCCTCCAGGATTGGATTCTCTTGCATGAATAATCTTTTACATCATGCTAACTCGCGTACTTCTGAGAGACCATGTGGTTATGACCCCATGTTTGTGATGAGTAATTGACGAGGATTTTGGAAAGATTGAGTTTGATTGGTTCGCTTCGTGCCATGACGGCATTTGGCTCAGTCGGCTTTGGTTAGACGGACTTATTGCATATCATTCTTCCGATTGGTCGTTTGGGTCATTTTATGCTTGAGATCGATTTATTGTTGCTAATGAGATTTACATGTGTCGAACGGTGCTATGCGATATGTTTCTTGTCTGTGATAGCTGCAGGATGTCGAGACAGAGTCGTGGCGAGGCACGGGATGACCAGACTAGGCGCAGGCGGTGCTGAGGTCAGAACGGTCGAGGTGTGCCGAAGACGGCAAGGACTCGAAGTGGTTGCGAGGCTTGGACGACAAGGAATGCGGAAGCTTCCCGGAAGGTGCAGGAGGGGCATTTTGGTAAAAGCGCAAAGCCGCACAAGTGGAAGCGGGTTCAGTTTGGGCTTAGCGAGCAAAACGGGTTGGAGACCTGTTAGCCAAAGCCTATATAAGGAGGGGATGTCTCCTAGTGCATGCATGTCTTGAGAGGGGAGTACATGGCTTTTAGGGTTTTGCTTTTAGTCAAAATGGCCTTTGGGAAGGTTGTTTTGCTTTGAGGCTTTAGTTATTGAGAGTGGTTGTGAGATGGCAGAAGGTTGTCTCCCGTAGGTTCCCTGTAGCTTATATTTCTCTTGTGTGTGTTCTTGGGTTTCTTGTGTTTGTAATATCCCGAACGTCGTTACGGCGTAAGTTTTTAAAACAATCGCAGAGTCATGGGTTTTCGATAAATCACGGGAAGGGAAAAATATAAATTGTAGAACAATGTAAAATAAATAAAATAAATTAAAATTTTAATTAAAAATCCAGTGTGGGCTGCCTGGGGAGTGGGCCGACCGCCCTGGGCCAAGGCCCAAGGGGTGGCGCACCCCTCCCTTTGACCTAGCCGCCTCCCCACCCCTCGCCGCAATCCCCCTCCCTGGTGGCGCCTCCCCCGCTGCTGCCATTGGAAGGAGAAGGAAGGAGAAGAAGAGGAGGAGGAAAAAAGAGGGGTGATCCCTTATCTAGGTAAATTTTTCCCATCCTAAACCGTCTGTTTTTTAGAATAATTAGGGTTCTTGGCACGAATTTTGAAGGGGATTAATAGTTTAATTGCCCGATTAGAGATTACCTGATGTCACTCAGATTGATTCACAGCAAGCATCTGTTTGCACAGTTTCGACCTATCAAACGATTTTTCTTGCGGACCCTCCCAAAAGGAAAGTTGTAGAAGACTTAGAAACGCATCTCCTGTATTGTTTTTGAAATTTTTTTCCTTGGGATCTGGGAGTTACAGGGTCTGGGATACTGATGTTCGTCAGGTGAGCAGATTTGGACAGACTGCTATTAAACTATGATTTAGAGATAGTAAATGATTTTTATGATCATGGCCGTAATTGAGAAATTTGTAGAGCAATTGGTAATCTATCTTTTGTATAAAAATTATATTTTTTGAACCCCTGTACTGTTGTTGGAACGCATTTGAATGTTGCTGTCCAGTCTGCCAGAACAGAGATCTTCCTCTGTTTTGGGCATTAAATTACACCTAGCTGTGATCAAAATACAAATATGTGTTCTACATGAAAAATGTAGGTTTTTAAGTGATGAATCCAGGGATGTATCGTTTTCTATAATTGGATCAATATTTTTAAAGATTCAAAAATGTTAAGCAGCGCTGCTGCAGTGGGTAGTTTGTTGAATTGTTGAGCGGAGAGGAGTTTGTGCGGGTTCGGGGTTCTAGCGATGTCTTTAATTATTTTAGTTGTATTTGTATGTTGTGGCTTTGTGCTGAGAGATGTCTTTTGGACATGTAGTTTTGTCCCTGAGCGCTCTTGATTTGCTTCGTTTCTTCGGTTGAGGCAAGTAAACATAGCGGTGGTTGCTACCGTTTAACTCGTTATTCCTTCTACTTGCAATTTACATTATTATCGTAATTTGATACATTATGCCATGATTGTATGATATTCTAAATATGGTGATGGTAGCAAGTATTGATCAATTGATATGTTAATAAACTGCTAGTAGTCATGTGGAATTTTGCTTAATGTGCGAATGTGGAATATGAAAATAAACATGTAGTGAACTTGTGGATGTGGATATATTGTGAGCATGATGATGCTCCTTTGAGGATGGATTAATGTGATTTATGATTATCATATCATTCATATCATATCATGTTATTTGCATATGTGGATGTCGCCGCACCTAGCCGCGACCGTACCGGTACAGCATCGTATATTGCCGTAATACGATGCACCTCTTCTCCCGCTGGAAAAGAGTGATGCGGAGCATAGCATGAAAGCATTCATATGCATTGCATTGTGGAAAGGTCATCGGTATACATATGCAATATATATTGTGGTGATGTTATTTTGTGGAATATTCAATTTCACAGTTGTAATGTAGAATTGGCTCATGTGCGCTATTTGTGGTATGAGGAATGTGGATGTGGTCGTGAAATGGGGTTCATCCCTTGTGTATGGTAAGGGTTGTGGTTGTGGCATGAGATTATTTTCTCTTGTGGTAATTGTTGATAGCAGTTGTGGATATGAGAAATAATAGAGTATTGAAGTACAACATACATATGTTTTATTGTCTTTGGTGGTGATAGTGGTTGAGTTTTTAAAGTAGTCAAATGAGATTTATTTGCTAATGCTTACTGTCATTGATGGTGATTTGAGGTTGAGGATATAAACATTGTTAATTGTGGAAGATTAAATGTTGATGATTAATCTATTGTGGTTTGTGGAAGATTAAATGTTTCATTTGCATTTAATTGTGGATAAAATGACTGCATTCATATGCCAATTAAATCTGAAATTGAAGAGATATGATTCATGGATGTTTGTGGTGGTTTAATAATGGTGGATATGAATTGTGGTTGTGGTTGTATGGAATTATAGATGATGATGTATAACTGTTTGTAGTTTGAATAGCCTGTTAAACTGTTTGCTTGCTAAGATTTTATCTCACCCTTGTTTCCCCCTCCCTAAAGGTGGACTTTGAGCATGCATGGGAAGGGTAGAGCGGCACCACACTAATGCACGTGAATCATATTTTTATGCCGTAATAAAGTTGAAAGGATTCTAGACCTTTGCATAGTTTTGTTTATATTATCTTAATAATGTTAAATTTGTGAATTATGTTTTAGATTAAAATGTTGGATGATGTTTTAAATATTGATTTGCTCTCACTATTCTATTTTCCTTAGTTGTTTATGCTTCCGCTTATATTATCTTGATTAGTAATTATTGTCAGTTTAATTTATCTTGTAAATTGGCTAGTTATGGAGTGGTTTTAGTAGCATACCAGGGTAATGTGGGTCCTGGGGTGTTACAGTGAGAGGATGGAGAGGAGTTGAGATATCATGTAATCATTCCTCTGTTTGTAATCACGTATGGGGACTCCTCTGTGATCCTCATGCTTCTAGGAATGAATCAATTTCATTTGAGATGTTCCTGTCACCCAGTTTTCCTTCATATGTTTGCTCTGCTTGATTTCGCAATTTTTTGTTTCTGTGTTGATTCTTGCTGAGGAGTAGAAAAATGGGTTGCTTTGAACTAGGCGATAATCCAAAGCCATTTGGCTAGTTACCCCTGAGAGCAAACCAATTTTAATTTCAGATTTCTGCAACTCAAACTCCTCTGTTTCTTATCTTCTAGGGTTTACTGTTACAGAGGATTTGTGATGTTCTTGATTTCCCTTCTAAAAGTTCTTTTCAGATATGTGCTTTCCTGTCCTGAGTCTATCCCCTGTAGTGATTGACAAGTTTCATAGCAAAGATCGGAGAATGACAAGCAAATTGGGAAATCTGTTTTATCTTCAGTGCAGTGGCAAACCTCTGCTCAGATCTTAATTTTTTTTTGCTCCTTGTCTGCATTTTACTCTCTTGAATGCAATCTGCTATTTAGTTTGAGAACCAAATCATTCAACCTGAGAAGAGCAGCAATTTCTCATCAATTTCTCTGGTTCTTTGTTGTCAACAGTGTTTACTGCCCTTTGTTTTCGGTTGTCAGGTTTCAGTCCTGTTTTTGCTGATTTCGGCCAGCAGCAGCCTGCTGTGTTTTCTGCATTTTCTGGACTGCATTTCTAGTCTCTTTTCTCTACTGGTTTCAGTTTTGTAGCTGCTCCCAATCTGTTGTTCGGCAGAATTGAAAACTGCAGTTCGGCTGAATCAAAAAGGAAAAACTGCACTTTGCCGATGGTTTCAGTTTTCAGCCAGCCGAATTTTGGTTCAATCTTTTCACTGTTTTCAGCAGCAATCAGTCTTCAGCATTTTAGCCGAGTTTTCTTTCTCTAATTTACAGAAATCAGCCAAGTGCTTTGCAGTCTCATTTTCTTGCCGGCTGTTGTAATCTGGTTTCTGCATTTACTGCTTACTGTCCAGCCGAGAGTGTCTTTCAGTACTTCCTCTTCTCGGCTGCAGATTTTAATTCCCTTGTTCCTTCTTTTTGCTGCTGCTTTCAGGCTTTGGCGAAATCAGTCTCCAGACTGCTTTTGGATGCTATTCATTTTCTTGTCTTTTATTTCTTGCAGCCCATTGTTTTCTGTTGTCTCATATGTCTTCATGGCCTTTTTAGTTCCCTTGTTGTTTTAGTCAGGTTTCAGCTAGACGTTTGCCTCTCTGTTTTGTTTTCTCTGTCTCATTTTTCTTTCTTCTTCCGGTTGTTTAAGCTTCCAGTGAGCATCGAACTTCTTGCTTCATAGTTTCGCTAGCTATCGGAGAAGAAAATACCGTGGATAATTGGGGGCGATTTTTGAAGGCACCATTCACCCCCCTTTGTTGCCATTTCCGATCCTACAACTTCTATTATGGGTGTGTCAAAATTTTAGGTTCCCAAGTACCTGCTTACTAACCCTTCGAGATCCAAGACTTGGGCACTTTGTTCTTCTCATGTGTAGGTGTCAGGACACAGGATGGAGAATATGTGCTTGATTGGGTTATAGTCTTTTGCTTTATTGCGTGATTAAAACACTTGTTGATTCCCCACTTCTTTTGATGGCCTCCAAGAGGCGTATGTTTTCACGTTTGGTGTTTACACATACTTTGTAAGTTATCCTATATATTTATGCCCTTATATTCATGTTTAATCATAATTAGCGTGTTGTGCTTGTCCATGTGCTCACCTGTACTCATATTACATTCTTATCATGTCTTTATGTGTATTTTGCTTATATATCTATGTGCTAGCTAATTATTCATCTTTTGTGGATATATGTGTTTTATCTTCATGAGAATGAGTTACTTGTTAATTGTGTGTTTAAGGAGTCAAGTATCATCATGACTTTGTGCCTTATTGTATCTATCCAGTTTTATTGCTTACATCTTGCTCCTTATGCCCATTCACCATTATTTATACATGTTAGTGTATTTCCCACAATTTTTGTTTGTCATGATGTATGTCTACATGATGTGTGTTTGATTATGGACATTTTGAGCTTTATTATACCTTGGATGCGGTGCATGGAGGAGAGGTACAATGGTCACGGCATGGTCAGGTAACAGGACAAGCTGATGAAGGGGAGCATATTAAGTACATAGTGCAATAAATGGAGTGCGATGACCAGACAGCATGGGCTGAAGAAGAAGCTGTACAAGAGGACGATGAGGACAGTTCGGATGAGGATGAAGCTCCCGTCCCGCAGGAATGGAACCGGTTTGATGCTGAGGGTGTTTCCGCACATGATGAGCACGAATCACCGTGGGAGTTGAGAGACCATGTGAGAGGTGCTCCCATGTTGGTGATGAGTAATTGACAAGTGTGCTGAAATTCTGGAAATTGGATCAGGTCTGCTGCTCCTAGGTTGAGCGGAACTACCGCAGGTTCAACTGCGGTACTACCGGCCGGCGGTACTATCGCAGTGGAACCGGCGGTACTACCGCGTGTGCGCAGACAGAACAGTGAGGGCATAAAATTTGAGTTTGGTTTGGGTGGTTTGGTATTTAGGGCATGTTGTTAATTCATGTTATCGAGCGGTGCTATTTGATGTATTTCTTGTCTGTGTGGCTGCAGGACATCGAGGCGGAGTCGTGGCGAGACACGGTGGACCGGACTAGGCGCGGTGGCCGAGGTCGAAGCGGTCGGGATGTGTCGAAGACGCGTGGACTCGAGGTGGTTGCGAGGCGTGCGAGGCAAGGAGCGCGAAGCTTCCGGAAGGTGCGGGGAGGCGAAATGGTGATTTCGCAAGGTCGCACAAGTGGGAGCGGGCTCCGTTCGGGTTTAGCCGGTGTAACGGGTTGGAGACCCGTTAGCCAAGGGCTATAAATAGAGGTGAGAGGCTGCATGCCTCCTTGAACACATGGGAAGGATTTAGGGTTTCCTTTAGTCAAAAGAGCCTTTGGAGAGGTTGTTTTGCTTTAGGCTTTAATGGGTGAGAGTGGTTGTGTGCAGCAAGGCTGCCTCCACCCCTTGTGTGTGTTCCTCCCAAGAACTATGGAGAGTTCTTGGTGATCTTGAGGATTTGATAGAGTGGAGATGAGTTGAGAGTCTTGTAATCCTTCTTCTTGTTCGAATGTCCATGCGTATCGGGACTCCTTTGTACTCATCTTTTGTATAGAAATGGAAATCAAGTTTCTTTTCACTCTTGTGCTCCCCTGTTCCTCGTTTCTCCTTTTGGGCGAGTTCTTGATTCTTTGTTTTTCTTGTTGTTTCTTGCCTATGAGGTGTGAAATGGGTTGCTCTGTGATGGGATAGTACCTCAAGGTCATTTGATCGAGTTTTCCCAAGAGCAAATCAAGTTTTAATCTCGATTTGCGTTTTGGCTCTCTGTTCTTCATATCTCGTTTCTAGGGTTTTGCTCCAAACCTTGTTTCCTTCTCTATGATGGCTTGAATCTTGGCTCTTAGAGTCTTGTGATTATTGCTAAGATATCCGCAAAGTTTCGTGGCCAAAGGATCAGAGTTGGAATGGAATTTTGGATTTTTGGAGAACCCTCTGTATTTTTCGGGTATTTGTTTTCCCTTTCGATTCTCTAGAGAAATCTTGAAATTGATTCTTGGCTTATCCTTCTGGAAGTGTTTCCTTGCTACCTCAAAGTTTCCCAAGCCAAGAATCAGAATCTTGCGAATTTCTCAGATTTCTCTTTTCTGCGTCTTGTTCTTGGTGCGGTACTACCGCTCGAGAGGTACTACCGCTCAAAGGTACTACCGCATTTTCAACATGGTACTTCGCTCGGTACTACCGCTCACGCGTAATGAGCTTGACCATTTTTCCTTACTCTCTGGATTTGATTTTTTTCTCGATCCGTGACTTCGGTGAGTTCTCTTCTGCTGTGTGAGTACTTGAGGGGAGGATTTTAATTTTTAAAAAGGCACCATTTACCCCCCTTTGTTGCCATTTCGGTCCTACAATTGGTATCAGAGCCGGTTAGCTCTTCTTGATAGATATTTAACCGGTCTCAAGAGCCATGGCGACGGACAAGTACTCGACCAAGCCCCCGATCTTCGATGGGATGGATTTTCCATTCTGGAAGAGTCGGATGGAGACCTACATCCGAGCTCGAGGGCTACGCCATCCGGCGAAAGGTCAAGGTCCGGTTGTTGTTCCCGCCGATGAGAACATCAATACGGGAATATGGTCGATGTTGAGGCAAACGCAAGGGCGAGGAACATCATCATTCGAGGATTGAGCGAGCGAATTTGATCGCATCTCTCACGGCGTCGCCCGATATTTGGGTGACCCTCAATGCTTACCATGAGTGCACCACCCAAATAAAGACGGTGCAACAAGACCAGTTCAAGCGCGAATACAGCAAATTCGAGATGCTTGCTAGTGAGTCCCTTGACGAGTGCTTTTCTCGCTTTCACAAGATTTTGAACAACCTCCGAGCCGTCGGTCTCACATACTCCGACTCGGATAACGCCGACAAATGCTTTACGCACTCGATCTTGGGTTTGGGAGATGAAGGTGACTACCATCAAGGATACCACGGACCTCTCGACCACGACTCTTGGCGCTTTACTCGCGCCTCAAGACTCACGAGATTGACATAGTCTCGTCGGTCGAAGTCTCGATCGATGGCACTAGTCACCGATCCCACTTCGCTTTCTGGTTCTTCTGCCGATTCTCTTTGCGGGTTCTCGCTAGCTGCTCTCGTGGCGTGGCGATGATCAGTTAGAGCAGCTAGAGGATGAACAACTCGCCCTCCTAGCTCGGAAGTTTTCCCATGCTTACAAGAGGAGGAGGGAAAGAGAGCGGACCGCTTATTTGCCGAGTGTGGTGGCCTCAACCACATACGGACAACCGCCCCAAGATGGGGAAGGGCAAAGGAGACTACGACGGTTTGAGCAAGAACGACTACCCCAACAAGAACCGCAACAAGAAGCCCCCAGCTCAGACGCAAGGCAAGAAGACGTTCCACGACCTTGGGAAGGCTAAGAAGCTCTTCCACCGCATCCTCACCGCCTTCGACGACCTCGACCTCAGCGAGGTGGAGGGATGGAGCGACGACGATGGGACGGGTGACCAAGACCCCAAGGGCGACGACGACTTCTCCGGCATGTGCTTCATGGCCCTTGAGGGCGAACTGAGCGACAGCGAGCTCTACTCCGACTCGACGAGGCTCGGCCGGGGGGAAGGAAAGGTTTGGCTTGTAGACTCCGGAGTTCACGACACATGACCGGAGATTCCCGTTGGTTTTCTTCCCTTGCCCGTGCTCCAGGTGATGAGATGATCACCTTTAGAGATGCTTCTTCTGGGCGCGTCATCGCCAAAGGTACTATGCGCATTAATGATTCATTTATTTTGAAAGATGTTGCTTTGGTTAGTAAGCTGCAGTACAATTTGCTTTCAGTCTCTCGACTTCCGATGACGATTTCGAGGTGAGCTTTAAGAAAACAATTGCAAAATTCTTGATTCTTGGGTAGTCTAGTTTATGGATTTCGCTTTGGGATGATCTTTCGTGCTGATTTTTCGAGTCTTCTGGTGATCCTCTCCGTTGTTTAGTTGCTTCTGAGTCCCACGACCTTTCCTTCTGGCATAGGAGACTTGGTTATATTGGATTTGACCATTTGACCCGAGTTAGCGGCCACGATCTCATTCGTGGTCTGTCGAAACTCAAGATGGTCAAAGATCTAGTTTGTGCTCCATGCCGGCACGGCAAGATGGTTGCCATGTAATACCCCGGAAATTGTTTAATTAATTGTTTAATTAATAGAGAGGACTTTGTGAAATAATTAAATTTATAAGAGTTTTGAGGGTTTATGAAAATTTAAGACAACCTTGGCCTAGGCCTTGGCCGGTGGGTTTTCTTGGCCCAAGAGGGAGGGAGGCCACCTCTTAAAACCCTAGGCAGCCCCCACCCCTGCGCCTCCACCCCTGCGCCTCCACCCCAGCCGCCGCCCGTGCTGCCCGGCGTCTTCTTCCCGGTGCGCCGTCGTCGTCTTCATCGTCGTCGTCTCCTCCCCGGTGCGCCGTCGCGGCGTTCGTCGCTGTACCGCGTGGATCCGGAGGAAAGAGAGGAGGAGATCGCGGGCGTGTTCGTCGCCGTGTTCGTCGTGTTCGTCGACGTGTTCGTCGTCGTGTCGTCAAGGGTAATCCCTGGTAGTCTCTAGATTGGTTTTTAATCAAGTTAGATTCGTCGGTTTTCTGGGCTGCTGGGACGGTAGTTGTTTCTCGGCAGTTTTGATCTAGTTTCGTCGGGATTCAGGTCTGGACCCCTTCTAGAAAGTTGTAGAGAGTTTAATTATCTTTCCAGGGAGTACAACAACACGTGATTCGGATTTGTGTAGCGAAAGTTATGAATTTTCTAGTGTTACTGTTCTGCAGATCGGGGTAGTTCTGGACAGAGTTTAGTAGATCGGTTTGTGCGACGGAAATAGTTGCGATTCAGGAGTCCTTCAAATTGAGAAAGTTGTAGATAAGTTTCTTAGCTTTCAATAGAGGTAAAGAAGTCCGGATTCCGAATTTCTGGGCGAAAGTTATGCCTGTTTTAGTGCGCTGTCCAGAGAGTCCGACGTGAATTTGGATGCTTTAGAAAAGGGTTTGGATCGGCTAGTTAATGGCAGAATAAGAGAGTCTCCCCAACTAAGTTTTTGTAGATAATTTAATTATCTTTCTAGAGAGTCCAAGAACGCTTAATTTGGAGTTACGTACTGAAAGTTATGATTTTGGAAGTCGGCTGTCTGTGGTTGGGCAGATTTGGCCGAGGGAGTTGGGGATTTAATTGAGATAAATTGTTGGGTTAATTGGGGTTGCTGTTATTTTATATCTAGAAATCCGCTACTGTCATGTTGGTAATTATTAATTAAATATTCAGGAGGAGAGCGGATTCCGGGGGTTGTGCCTTCTACGTGTTCTTCATTTTCTCACGGTTGAGGCAAGTATATTTGTGATGTGAAAATCTGTATGTTTATGGATTTGTTGAATTGTTTGGATGATGGTTGAATCATGACTGTTTAAATTGTGAGTATGAGTAAGTGATGAATTGAGAATGCTATTTATGTTCTGTTTACATTATGGCATTTATGAGATTGGTTGATGCGTAGTATGGTGAATGCTCGTTATCTTTTGATACATTCACATATATGCATCATATTGAGAATTGTTGAAGTCTTGATCATGCGGTGATCAAGCATCGAGGTCCCCACACTTGCGGAGTGTGGGCAATTGGTCCCTGCACCGAGGTGCAGGCATGGGTGTGCATTGACGGATGCACACTCCGCGTCACGGTAAAATGCGAAAGAGATGAGAAAGAGGAGCTTTTGATCATAATGCATAGCATGAAATTCATATGTAATATGTTTAACTTGAGAGTTAATGTTCATGCTTGCATTTGTTCTGATTATACTTGCCGAGTCATTGGACTCACTCTTCTTTTGTTTTGTTGTTGTTGTTTGTTTATTTTAGGTACCTTCACGAGGTCAAGCATGCATGGGAATAAAGAGGATTAGTATTGTTGCACTTGCACGAAATATTCACCATGGAGAAGATAGAGAACTCTAATTATTATTTGTTGATTAGTTCAAGTGGTATTTGATTATGACCTTGATTAAGATGTAATAATGGATTAGAACTTCTTTATATTGCTTAGTGCTTTACTTAAGTTTTATAGATGTTTCTTCTTAGTAGCCAAATTACTTTGCTTGCGGTTATTCATACCTTTTGATAATATTGTTAGAACTTCATTTTATCAATAAACAAAGGAGGCTCTGTACGAAATTTTATAGAATGCCTTAGCATAGTTTTATTATGTTGTTAGTTTGGTAGCATTTCGTGCCATTGTTTGGTGGGTGTTACTGATTGGTATCGAGCGGGCTTTAGGTCCGTGGTAATTAAACTATTAAATTGACACACTGGTGCAGTGGGATGGGATGGGTCAAGCATTGCATTTATGCTTTTGACATGTTATATTGATGATTTACATTATGAGATAATCTTGTATGCTTATTGATAATCTTGTATGATTATGATTTGCTCATATATTGTTATATTGAGAATAGTCAATGATATGATGTAGATGTTGTGATGTGCTACCTTGGTATTACCAGATTATATCATTGTTTGTAGTATGAGGATTAGCAATGTAGCTATCTCGGGTAACTTAATTGCGGTGTTGGGTGAATTTATTAGAAAAGTTGTTATTATCCTTAAGTTGATTTCGGCCAATTCTTGGCTAATTGGAGTTAATGAATTTCTTTTGAGATTGTGGTTCTTGCAGTTGAGGGTATGCAATTGGTCTCTACACATTCCTTGAAGCGATTATTGTTTCTTTCAGGACTCGAGATACTTTGCTACCGTGCTTTTGTTGATTTGTAAGGTTAGTTCCTTCGTGGGAGTTTGTCTTGTTGCGAATCATGGCTCATTGTTCGCTTGGTGTTTTCTTTTATTAATGCGAATTTTGAGTTGCAAAACTCATTGTTATGTGAAAGCTTTGGATCTATGTTTTCTCTTTACCTCGGCGTTGAAGTTTATTGTTCCTTTTCCTTTTGAAAGAGAGTGTTAAAATCCTTTATGTTGTTTTGCTATGCTTAAGTGGAAGGTGGTAGTCGTATAAACTAATTCATAAGGTTGAATTATCGAGTTGATATGTTAGCATAGTGTATAATTAAATTTTTACTAGTATCCTTGGAAGTGTAGTTGTTTAATTTGATATTGCCCCGTAATAGTTTTAGAAGAACTATGATTAAGAATTTGTTTACTCATGATAGTAACTCATGGAGTTATTGAGGAGTGTGTAATAAGAACAGGAATGATTATTATGATTGTTAAAATGTCTATCATGATTGGATAAATTGAATTATCTGTGTCTTTAGTAATTAATCCGACCGTTTGGAATGATTAAGTAAGGAGGTGTTAGAATATTACCTTGGTAATATTGACCCTTAATATGTCTTTTATTTAGATGCTTTATGAGCATGCACAATTGCTAGTTTCATCTATCTTTTACCATGCTAGATTGTTGAAATACGTATAAAGGAATAGATGAAGGTTGATGCATTGACTTGTAGAAACTTGTCTTACGAAATGGTATCATTGAAGTTTAAAGTCATTTCCATTCTAATTTCGAATGTAAGGTAGGATACAAAATCTATGCTCATGAATGTCTTATAATTGTAAAATGGAGTTAGGATCATGAATGTTGTTATGACCGAATAATAATCAATTATTGTCAATAGTGAATAGAGTACAATCAATTGGTGCTAAGTTAGAGTTGAGCACCAATAAAGAATGGAATATATGAAATCTAGTAAGAAATTTATACTAGCATGATTTACGAGATTATCTTGTTCTAGTATCATCTTGTTTAAGAGCTTTGTTCTATTTATGTGGCTTATGCACTAGGTTCTCCTAGATCAAGTAGTTGCAACCTTACTTAGATATTAGAAACATGATGCAATGATTTCTTATGTTTCTTTTGGAAAAGTTTATGAAGGAGTTGAGGATATGATGATGCTTGTTAAGAATGTATTATTCGATGTTAGTATGTTGGTCCATTTGTGGTTATGATGGTAATGTTGAAGGTTCATTAAATAGAAGAATTTGAATAAATTCCTTGGTACTATTTAAATCAAAAGTTTTGATAGTGTGTATGCGATCTTTGATCTCATGATTTATGTGGTAGCTGAAATTGTTTTAAGCAAAGTGTCGTGTTGAGGATTTTAATTAGTTCTTAAAGAATTAATGTGTTATGGTCTTCAACTCTTCTTTTGTTGGAATTGTTAAGGTGATACCGTATTCAAAGAAGGTTGTTCTCTTTGTTAAAAGGAAAAGTTTGATAAAAGTTTTGAAGGTTGAAGTCAAGTTGTGCAATCTTTGTGAAGTGTGTTTGACTTCTTATTTTCACCGCTTAAGAGTTTCGAGCTCAAATGACAATCTTGTATTCGTATTGGTTGAGATTTGATGTTTTCGTCTCGAGGAGGCATGCGCCTTCACCGTGGTCTTATCCTTTGTTGTCCAAGATCTTTGTTTTCTTGGTTTTGTGTTTATTGCAGATGGACATTGTGCTGAAATTTTCTTCTTTGCTTCTCCAAGAAAGGGTACGCAGTTTGGGTTGCAAAGACCTTTAAGATGTGTATGGCAACCGGTTGGTGTGGTTTTGTGATTAGTCGGGTGAGATTGTGGGTATCAAGATACTTGAGATTCTTGGAGTGATAAATTGTTCGTTGAATAATTCTCGATGAGGATTTGATTTAAAGAAGATGTTGTCCTTGGGGCTAAATAGTTTTATTGTTGCAACTAGAAGAACCTAGCGTGGTTCATGAGTGTTACGTTCATTTTTTCGAACGTTGGAATTATTGAAAGTATGGGAATCTTGATCAATTTTATTGGAGCATCATGATGGGGTACTTTGCAAGGATTATTAGAATGATTATGATGGTGTAGTTAATGAGTTTATAATTGTGAAGAAGCCCAACCGTTGTGGGAATTATTGGGATAGTAAGGATTGTTGAATTTTGCCATGTATAACTTAGCTCAATGAGTAACCCTCTAGGAGTTAGAATCTTTCTCAGATAATCAAGTTGAAAATATGTTTCATATGGTTGTTAATGATTGAGTATGGTTGATTGTGGAAATTTTAGTCACTGAATTTAAGAGTCTTTGTATTAAATATATCAAGTATATGTATAGAAGCCTTAGAGATGGGAAATTTTGGTTGGTGATCTATGCTAGAACCTTGGAGGCTAATGTTATTGCGTGAGAATAGTGGAAGGAGTGGATTCGAATATTATGATGTTCCTTGATAGTATCCTTTGGATGTAGTAAATGGGTATGTGAGCCGAGAAATTCATGTTGATTGTCCTTAAGATTTGTGGTGAAGTGTTGGTGGGTGAAAAATAACGATGAGGTGCATTGGAAATTATTCACATTAAGAACATGTGGGAAGAGGAGTTGACTAGAGTATGTTATTATGAGAATAGTAGAGTCCCTCTACAAAAGTGTGTTGGATGCACTCGGTTTGAACATAGAGTTGATGTTGCCAATTTAAGAGAATTGAGCTAGTATGGTATGGGATAATTTGGAACCTCGTGATTCAAGAGGAAGTTTAATAAAAAAATCGGTAGTAAAATGCTCCCGATTCTTGTTTGAGCTACGTGATGAGAGAAAAGTCTTTGTGGTTTGAGTTGACTTTTGTTGGCTTGTGTGGTTTTCCGGTTTAGGAAAAAAAATGGACGGTTTGACATTTGAGTGATTCCCTTTGACGTATGTGTTGTTTGTTGCAAACCACCTACTTGGAAGGTGGAGAGGTTCTTATGTTGAATCCTCGATTTTCTTTATGATTTGACCCTTTGTTGGGGAGTGGGTGATGCGTGATTGCAATAAGAATCCCTTATTTTCAGTTGTATTCGTGTGTGAAAGAGTGGGTTTACCTTGACCCCGTGGTGTGCCCGTGTTTAAGGGGTGCTCATTGTTAAGGTAAAGAGATCGATTGAGAATGGAAACATGAGATATATGTGCTGTCTGATTGTGTGGGTTGGTACTAAAGGGAATGATAACCCGATGTGTATTTAATCGCTTTGTTAATTGCGAAGTTTTAGGGTTTGTGTATCACTAGGACTACCTTGGGTTCTAGTGTGGGATACACAACGCTTTGTATGACTCGGTATCGAGGAGAACTTGAAAGATCCGGGCGTGGGCTTCATTAAAACCGTTGACCAACGAGTAAGACCGACCACCATTCAAGAATTAAAGCTACACAATTCAAGTGTTGTAGGGGCGTAAGTTCAACGAGTGGCCTTGGTGAGTCGAATCATTGGTGCCTGAGCGAGGGGTGAAAAGTTATGCGATGTAAGGAGCAAGGATCGGGAGGTTGGCAAACCACTTGGATCTTCAAGAACCTATGTGCGAGGTGCAAGCAATTAGAAAAAAATATTTAGTATGTCAAAGCGCTTTGGTCGCAGCAGACCGAGAGAGAAGCAACTTGGGAGTTGGAGACTCGCATCGAAAGCGAGACCGGCGTTGTTCACGTCGGTGCTAGTTAATTGCTAGTTGGTTGTTTTGTTTTCTGTTGAGGTTGCGGTTAGAATTGGGTCGAATTCTGTTTAAGGGGTAGAATGTAATACCGGAAATTGTTTAATTAATTGTTTAATTAATAGAGAGGGACTTTGTGAAATAATTAAATTTATAAGAGTTTTGAGGGTTTTATGAAAATTTAAGACAACACAGGCCTAGGCCTTGGCCGGTGGGTTTTTCTTGGCCCAAGAGGGAGGAGGCCACCTCTTAAAACCCTAGGCAGCCCCACCCCTGCGCCTCCACCCCTGCGCCCACCCCAGCAGCCGCCGCCCGTGCTGCCCGGCGTCTTCTTCTCGGTGCGCCGTCGTCGTCTTCATCGTCGTCGTCTCCTCCCCGGTGCGCCGTCGCCGGCGTTCGTCGCTGTACCGCGTGGATCCGGAGGAAAGAGAGGAGGAGATCGCGGGCGTGTTCGCCGCCGTGTTCGTCGTGTTCGTCGGCGTGTTCGTCGTCATGTCGTCAAGGGTAATCCTGGTAGTCTCTAGATTGGTTTTAATCAAGTTAGATTCGTCGGTTTTCTGGGCTGCTGGGACGGTAGTTGTTTCTCGGCAGTTTTGATCTAGTTTCGTCGGGATTCAGGTCTGGACCCTTCTAGAAAGTTGTAGAGGGTTTAATTATCTTTCAGGAGTACAAGAACACGTGATTCGGATTTGTGTAGCGAAAGTTATGAATTTTCTAGTGTTACTGTTCTGCAGATCGGGGTAGTTCTGGACAGAGTTTAGTAGATCGGTTTGTGCGACGGAAATAGTTGCGATTCAGGAGTCCTTCAAATTGAGAAAGTTGTAGATAAGTTTCTTAGCTTTCAATAGAGGTAAAGAAGTCCGGATTCCGAATTTCTGGGCGAAAGTTATGCCTGTTTTAGTGCGCTGTCCAGAGAGTCCGACGTGAATTTGGATGCTTTAGAAAAGGGTTTGGATCGGCTAGTTAATGGCAGAATCAGAGAGTCTCCCCAACTAAGTTTTTGTAGATAATTTAATTATATTTCTAGAGAGTCCAAGAACGCTTAATTTGGAGTTACGTACTGAAAGTTATGATTTTTGGAAGTCGGCTATCTGTGGTTGGGCAGATTTGGCCGAGGGGAGTTGGGGATTTAATTGAGATAAATTGTTGGGTTAATTGGGGTTGCTGTTATTTTATATCTAGAAACCCGCTACTGTCATGTTGGTAATTATTAATTAAATATTCAGGAGGAGAGCGGATTCCGGGGGTTGTGCCTTCTACGTGTTCTTCATTTTCTCACGGTTGAGGCAAGTATATTTGTGATGTGAAAATCTGTATGTTTATGGATTTGTTGAATTGTTTGGATGATGGTTGAATCATGACTGTTTAAATTGTGAGTATGAGTAAGTGATGAATTGAGAATGCTATTTATGTTCTGTTTACATTATGGCATTTATGAGATTGGTTGATGCGTAGTATGGTGAATGCTCGTTATCTTTTGATACATTCACATATATGCATCATATTGAGAATTGTTGAAGTCTTGATCATGCGGTGATCAAGATCGAGGTCCCACACTTGCGAGTGTGGGCATTGGTCCCACACCGAGGGTACAGGCATGGTGTGCATTGACGGATGCACACTCCGCGTTACGGTAAAATGCGAAAGAGATGAGAAAGAGGAGCTTTTGATCATAATGCATAGCATGAAATTCATATGTAATATGTTTAACTTGAGAGTTAATGTTCATGCTTGCATTTGTTCTGATTATACTTGCCGAGTCATTGGACTCACTCTTTGCCGTTGTTTTGTTGTTGTTGTTTGTTTATTTTAGGTACCTTCACGAGGTCGGCATGCATGGGAATAAAGAGGATTAGTATTGTTGCACTTGCACGAAATATTCACCATGGAGAAGATAGAGAACTCTAATTATTATTTGTTGATTAGTTCAAGTTGTATTTGATTATGACCTTGATTAAGATGTAATAATGGATTAGAACTTCTTTATATTGCTTAGTGCTTTACTTAAGTTTTATAGATGTTTCGCTTAGTAGCCAAATTACTTTGCTTGCGGTTATTCATACCTTTTGATAATATTGTTAGAACTTCATTTTATCAATAAACAAAGGAGGCTACGAAATTTTATAGAATGCCTTAGCATAGTTTTATTATGTTGTTAGTTTGGTAGCATTTCGGGCCATTGTTTGGGTGGGGTGTTCTGATTGCCGCCCTCATCCTCCGATCACAGTTACTATGACCGATGCACCGGGACAGCTGCTCCATATGGACACGGTTGGACCGCTCGAGTGCGATCGGCAGGAGGGAAGTGGTATGTTCTTGTCGTGGTCGATGACTTCTCGAGGTATTCTTGGGTGTTTTCTTAGCCTCGAAGGATGAGACGTTTACACATTTTCGAGGTCTTTTCGGTGAGGCTTTACGCTGAGCTTCCGGTGCCTTACGAGCGATCCACGGTGACAATGGCACGAGTTCAAGAATTCCTACTTTGAGAGGTTCTGTGATGAGGCGGTGTAGAGCACCGTTTTCTTCTCCGCACGTCCCCAGCGAGAATGGCGTCGTGAGAGGAAGAACCGTACCTTGGTCGAGATGGTCGTGACGATGCTCGATGAATACTCTACACCGCGAAAGTTTTGGGTGAGGCTATAGCCACCACGTGCCATGTTTGAACGAGTTTTTCTCGGGCACACATGCACCGCACTTCTTCGAGTTGAGATATGGGCGAAAGCCCGGTGTTTCTCATTTTGTGTGTTTGGTTGCAAGTGCTTTATTCGAAGTCCGGAACCTAGATAAGTTCGAATCACGTTAGTGTGATGGGATCTTTCTAGGCTATTCGACTTCTTGGCGGGCTTATAGGGTCCGGGCTGCGAGTCTAGTAAAATGGTAGAAACACGTGAGGTGACTTTCGATGAGGCGGTCAGGGACTAGGCCCGATATCTCGTGTTCTCTAGAGCGGTCAAGACCATCTTTGTGGATGATGAGGATGATGGAGATGAGGGTTGTCTACCCGATCCAGTCCCTCATCCACCCCTTGAGATGCCATCTTCCACCGCACCTCAAGGCGATCGCCCTTGCCTCTGACTTCCTCCTGGAGCTAGTGGCTCTGTTCCTACCCCGTCGACTCACGAGGTAGAGGCCACTTCTTCATCTCATCCTGGACCTCCTAGACATATCCAAAAATCTCATCCTTCAGAGCAGATCATTGGAGACCTTTTTGAGCGAGTTACTCGCTCAAAACAACATGTCACTCTTTTGTCTCCATTCGCCTTTGTTGCCTTCTTCGAGCCCAAAGACATTTGTCATGCTCTCTCTGATGAGTCTTGGGTCAATACCATGCATAAGGAGCTAGAGAGTTTCGAGAGAAACAAGGTCTAGACGCTTGTTGAGCCCCCTCGAGGTCATAGTATCATTGGGACCAAGTGGGTGTTCAAGAACAAGCAAAGTGAGGATGGGGTAGTCATTCGAAACAAGGCTAGGCGGTTGTTCGTGGGTACTCCTGTGTTGAGGGTCTAGATTTTGAGGAGACCTTGCCCTGTAGCGGACTTGAGGCCATTAGAATTCTTCTTGCCTTTGCAGCTTCTAAGGGTTTCAAGCTCTACCAGATGGATGTCAAGAGTGCCTTTCGCAATGGCTTTATTGAGGAAGAAGTCTATGTGAGGCGACCTCCGGTTTCGAGAACCCCAATACCCTAATCATGTCTACAAGCTTTCCAAAGCGTTGTATGGACTTAAGCAGGCCCCTAGAGCTTGGTATGAGACGCTTAAGTCCTATCTATTGAGACATGATTTCGAGATGGGTAAAGTTGACAAGACCTTGTTCATTCACGGCTTGGCAATGACCTTCCGTCGCTAAATTTATGTCGATGACATTATCTTTGGTGGCTCTTCTCATGCTCTAGTTTCACAGTTCTCGGATGTCATGAGCACCGAGTTTGAGATGAGCATGATGGGTGAGTTGACTTTCTTCCTTGGCTTCCGGATCAAGCGGACTCGGGAGGTACCTTCTTGCATCAAGGTAAGTACACCCGTGATCTCCTGAGACGTTTCGACATGAGTGATGGAAAGCCCGTTAACCAAGGGCTATAAATAGAGGTGAGAGGCTGCATGCCTCCTTGAACACATGGGAAGGATTTAGGGTTTCCTTTAGTCAAAAGAGCCTTTGGAGAGGTTGTTTTGCTTTAGACTTTAGTGGGTGAGAGTGGTTGTGTGTAGCAAGTTGCCTCCACCCCTTGTGTGTTCCTCCCAAGAACTATGGAGAGTTCTTGGTGATCTTGAGATTTGAGAGAGGGAGAGTGGAGATGAGTTGAGAGTCATGTAATCCTTCTTCTTGTTCGAATGTCCATGCGATCGGGACTCCTTTGTACTCATCTTTTGTTTAGAAATAGAAATCTGAAGTTTCTTTTCACTCTTGTGCTCCCTGTTCCTCGTTTCTCCCTTTGGGCGAGTTCTTGATTCTCTGTTTTTCTTGTTGTTTCTTGCCTATGAGGTGTGAAATGGGTTGCTCTGTGATGGGATAGTGCCTCAAGGTCATTTGATCGAGTTTTTCCAAGAGCAAATCAAGTTTTAATCTCATATTTGCGTTTTTGGCTCTCTCTGTTCTTCATATCTCGTTTCTAGGGTTTTTGCTCCAAACCTTGTTTCCTTCTCTATGATGGCTTGAATCTTGGCTCAGAGTCTTGTGATTATTGCTAAGATATCCATAAAGTTTCGTGGCCAAAGGATCGAGTTGGAATGGAATTTTGGATTTTGGAGAACCCTCCGTATTTTTCGGTATTTGTCTTCCCTTTCGATTCTCTAGAGAAATCTTGAAATTGATTCTTGGCTTATCCTTCTAGAAGTGTTTCTTTGCTATCCTCAGAGTTTCCCAAGCCAAGAATCCGAGAATCTTACGAATTTCTCATATTTCTCTTTTTCTGCGCGTGTTGTTCTTGGTGCGGTACTACCGCTCGTCGAGAGGTACTACGCTCAAAGGTACTACCGCATTTTCAACAGCGGTACTTCAGCTCGTAGATACTACCGCTCACCGTGAAACTGACCCATTTTTCCTTACTCTCTGGATTTGATTTCTTTTCTCGATCCGTGACTTCCAGTGAGTTCTCTTCTGCTGTGTGAGTACTTGAGGGGAGGATTTTAATTTTTAAAAAGGCACCATTCACCCCTCCTCTGTTGCCATTTCGGTCCTACAGGAGTATCATGAAACAGAGATTCGGTTGCATTCAATGTTTGCTGATAAGGCATCGCTGCAGGCTGCCATCAAGTTGTGTGCCCTTTTCGGGTCGTGAAATCTAGCCAGGAGCAGTATACCGTGAAGTGTGAGGAGGTTGTGTGTCCTTGGAGGGTGCACACACGTAGACCCAAGTATGAGACTCACTGGATTGTATCAAAGGTGGAGTCGCACTCTTGCATTCTCAGTACTGTTTTGGCGAGGCATCGTAACCTAACTTCCACTTTTGTAGCCAATTTGATGTAACCTAAGACATAGAGGCCATGCACATCGTGGTAGCTATTGAGAAGAAATTCAAGTATAAGATTAGCTACGTGAAGGTGTGGCGTACGAAGCAGAATGCGTTGGAAAAACGTTTCGGGTCTTTTGAGGCGGCGTACGACAATCTTCCTCGTATGCTTAAGGTGCTGCAAGACAGGAACCCGGGTACGTATATCGCTGTGCAGGACAAGCCTTCCACAAGGCCGCCAGGATATGCGTTGTTGCAGCGGGCCTTCTTAGCATTTGGTGCGTGCATCGAGGCATTCAGGCATATGTTGCCGGTGATCTCAGTTGACGGGACCTTTTTGACCGGCAAATACAAGGGGCGGATCCTAATGGCCATAGGCAAAGTATGGAGGCCTGGGGTAGATGTGTGGTAGCCCTGATGTCCTGCACGAGGCTACCGGCGGTCTCCACGCCCACGCCCAGTGCATAGAAGGTGTCGCCCCGACCGACATGGCAGCACTCGGGAGGTTCTACTTTGGCACATCCTACACCACATCAGCCAAACGAGGCTAGGGGTCAACCTTGGGATGGCCTCGTACACCGCCAGGGCAGCTGTTCATGCGTCATTCATACATCTCCGGCTTCCCCACATAGGGGGTGTACTCCGTGCCGTACATCGCTCCTCCAGATGCGATGGCGCCAACTGAGGGTATGCTTCGCCTCTTCTCGGTTTTATCCCAATGTGTTATCTCACGAACTAACGATATTTGTATTGCAGGTCTTCTCTTCCCTGAGCAGGGATGGGGTGTCTCCCCGAGCCCGGACGACTCAGACCAGTACTTTTTGGACTGGCCCGGGCAGGCGTCGGGCTCTGCACCTCGGGCCACACCACCAGAGGTTCTCTCCAGGAGTGCCCTCACCGGTGCACCAGTGGCCACACAGGCGGCGGTGCAGTCCACTCTACTAGCTCAGGGGCGGGTGCGACAATCTCCTGATTGTCTAACGTTGTCAAGGCGTCGTCACCTGTTGCAGTGGAGGATGGCCAAGCTGGGCCGTATGGAAGGACGCGGACGCGGAGATGGAGGGGACCAAGGTGCTGATAGAGGGGGGCTGGGGATGCTGTTGGGGACGGTAGTACTGACTGTACACTTTTTGTTCATGTACTATTTACATTTGTTGTTTATGTAGTGATGTTTACAATACTGTGGCGAGGTTACTTCCACTTCTCCTTACCTTCTTGACGTCCGCACCAAACAAATAGTGAACTGCATTGATGGCAACCACTGCAACGTACGAACCATCAAATTACATGCTTAACGACATTGAACATTATTTCGAACAACAGTCCAGGGTACAACGGTACAACCATACACATCGTTACCTACAGGTGGAAGAAGCCTCGTGGTATCCATATGGAGTATTGCTGAGGGGGCCGCCTCGGACGTGGTTGGTCGTCGTCGTAGTGGCAAGCACATGGACAACTAGGGTTCGCGCAGCAGCATGTTGGGTCGTATGAACTCCCTATGTTGATGACCTCCTTGTTGCCCCTCTCGCGCTCCATCTATTGACGGAGGTCATCGTTCTACTCTTCAAGACTGCCAATCCGTGCCTCCAAAATCTGCGATTCGCCCCCACAACATATGCATGTACATTGCAATATACCATTCATGAGGAGGATCAATCCATTGCACGAAGTCATATTTATCCTTCTTCTACAAAAGAATGTTAACATTGAAACTCTATTAGTAGTACAACAAAATAAACGAGTACGAACTTGTACCCCGGAGTATGGACATCAAAAGAAACGTCGACCGCCATCCGTATGGCCTTTTGCCACCTGCACCACCACGTCCTGCATGTGTTTGCATTTCAGCCACACTGGCTGAGCATGCCTATTTGGCAACATGCGGTACGTAGCGCCAAAGTCCTCCTTCCTTTCGAGCGGAAGGTCCTCCTTTGGTGACCCATATTCAATTAGTCCCTCGGCGTCTACAATGGTGGCTTACTCTACGACGGAGAAGATAGTTGTTCCAACAGTAATGCCCCATCCATTCATTTTATAACGTAATTGCGGTGTCACGATGCCATTCATAACACATGGCAGCTTTGCCCAGCGACAAGACCACACGGGCTGACTTTTTGCAGTGACAAGACTACACATGCCAGCTTTGAGCAGCGGCAAGACTACATACGACAGCTTTCACCAGCGACAAGACTACACACGCCAGCTGTACACACTGAGAAGACCCCACGCACCAGCTTTGCTCAGCGACAAGACCACACAGGCCAGCTTTCCATAGCGACAAGACTACACACGCCAGCTTTGAGCAGCGACAAGACTACACACGTCAGCTTTCATTGGCGATAAGAGTACACACGCTAGCTTTAAGCAATGAGAAGACCGCACGCGCCAGCTTTGTGCAGCGACATGAACGGGCCAGCTTTGCTCAGTGACATGACATAACGACCCAGCTTTTCACAGTGACATGATAGCATGGGGCACCTTTGCGCAGTGAGAAGACCACATGCGCCAGCTTTGCGCAGCAAAATGATCGCACGGGCTAGCTTTCTGCAGCAACAAGACCTCACGGCCCAGCTTTACCACCTTTGCACACTTGATAGCTTTGTGCAGTAATGGGACCACACAGGCACCTTCATGTACCGACAGGGCAACAAGGTGCCCTATAAAAGGAGGTCAAAGAGATTTCTCAGAGAACACTGCACAAGCAAACCCCACACTACACTGGCACTTGCTTCACCACATCGGGATGGATAAAAGGTAGAAGAAACAATGGGACAAGATGATGAAGCAATGGGAGGAGACCCGCGACCTAGCACGGTTAGCTGCGGACAGCGATGAGAAAGTAAGGGCTACTGCGGCCTGGGTAGAACAAGCCCAGCGTGCTACGAGGTCAGCTCCCCGCAATGATGCTCCCCGTAGCAACAACCTCATCCCGAACGTTCCTACCGAGCGCTCGCCGCAACACCCACCAAAGGGGGAGATGCCCCTGAAGGACCGAAATGGCAACAGAGGGGGGGTGAATGGTGCCTTAAAAATTCCTCCCTCAAGAAATCAACCTGTTCTTTTCTCCTATAGCTAGAGAGCTATGAAGTCAAAGAAACAAGCCTCGAAGCGATTATCGCCAGCGACCGGATAGGCGTAAATACGAAACTACAAGTCGAGAACTCGGAAAGTCGGAAGTCGTAATGAGGCTCGCGTGGTCGAATCGAAAACACCGTGGTCGAACAAGTGGGCAAAGTGGTCGTAACCTTCTTCCGAGAGGTCGAACCAGGTGGTCGAAAGGCCAGACACTGTGGTCGGAAGCCGAGAACCCTCTGACCGTGGTCGAAAGAATGAAAACAAACGCCGCACAGTATAAACTCTGTTGTCAGGCGCACGACTGCAACTCGAGATTTTGAAGAACTTTTTGCACAGAGATCCAAAACGGATGAAACTTGAAACCTAGCTAATACAAGATCTCTGGAAGAGAATTTACCAAAAATCTCAAAGTCTTTGCGAAGTTGGAGAAAACCAAAGTCGAAATAGAAACAGAGTGCTCGTGGTGAGATACACAATCGATTTCTCTCGGTTTGATCTTTTGCTCTCGGAGGTGGTCTTGGCAAGCGACCTTTAAGACATTTCCCTAGTTCTGAGCAGATCAAGAAGGCCAACTCTCAAAGAAAACACAGGTAAGCAAGAGAGCATAGAGAAGGCAAATGAAACAACCAAATCATCTCAAAACACAATACTCAGAAGGCACAGAGAGATGAATCCAATCTTTTCTATTGATCATGGAGGTTTTCTGACCACTCCATCGGAGGTACATGAGCATCCATGCTCTACCGAGACAACTCACACAAATAGAAAGAAAAGCTCGAGCAACTCGTGGGAACAACCTCATTTTGCTCCTGAGACCTAACCTCTCTATTTATAGTCTCACGCTAACGGGTCTCCACAGACAACCCATTACAGAGAACTCCAGTGCTTTGCCCATTACCCAGTGGCAACGGCTCCACTGCTTTGCCCGTTTGCACCACCAACTCTCCAGTGCGCACAGTGCTTTCCCAGTGGACACAGCTTCCCCCGCAGCTTTGGCATTTCTCCAAAATGCCCCTCCACTGCCTTCCAGGAAGCTTCCTCCACTTGCCTTGTTGTCCAACCGGTCAGACCACCTGGCAGACACGTCCTCTTCGGCTTTTCCACGTCGTTCTGGACCTCAACAACTCCCTTGTCTAGTCCCGACCTCCTAAGCCTCACCAAGACTATCTCCTGGTACCTGGAACCAACACAAACAACAAAACTATCATATAGCACTAATCTACACAGGAAAACACAACCTGCTCAGCTCAAACCGAGCTCAAGTCTCTTTTCCACAGAAATTAGACTTTACCAAACCTTGTCAAGAAGTAGAACAAACTAGTCCACAAGGTCCATGACTTCACAAGGAACCCAACCGACCAATTCCCACCATAATCGGACACCACATGTGCCCACACGACCGGTTTGAATGGACTCAACCGACCACGGTCATTACGCCAACAACGTGGTCGAATCCGATCGTCTGGCGTGGTCGTAGCACACCCAATCGCCAAAGTGGTCGAACGCCGGGCGATACAACGTGGTCGTAGACCCAAGCCACGACTGCCGACCACGTTCAAACCCACGCTAATGTGGTCGATGCGCGACCACACAACGTGGTCGAAGACCCTAGCGCGTAGCGTGGTCGATACTCCGGCCGTACAAGCGTGGTCGACCGCCCAGCGTGGTCGAGGCTCCGATCCTGGCGTGGTCGTAAACCCTAGCGCCGACCGCCGACCACGATCAAATCTTCCGAGGGCTCCGCAACGTGGTCATATAAGCTTTCGATCACTCGTACACCGCTCGACCGCGACCCGATACTCAGCAACGTGGTCGTACGCTACTCGATAGACTTCCGATCACGTTCAAATTCGCCGGGGACGCCACAGCGTGGTCGTACACCGTCCGATCTCCTTCCGACCGCTTCAAACATGGTCGTACGGTCCAGGGAGCGATCGTACACGACTTGGACATCGGCCAGGGCTAAGACTTCGCATAAAAAGCCCAAAACAAACTCAATTTTCTTTCAACCAAGGGTCAAATACTCATCACAAACATGGGATCATCTCCACATGATCTCTCAGCCCCCCACCCTCTTTGTTGCTGCTGGGACCTGTGCAAGTTCTTCAAGTCTAAGCACCGCATCAGCCTAGGTATGCGTTACTAGGGTTGCGCAAATTACTCCAGTGACTACCCCGACAGTCGTCTGGACACCGCAACCTATCGGCAGCCAGTAAGGACCAGGTGTACCATTTTCCCCTACTTTTTCTCCTTCAGAGTATACACTAACAACATCTCCCATGTATTCACAGTCCCTAGAACCCCTATGTGGCTACCGTAAATGGATCAATCTTGATATCCACCCAGAGGACCAGTGGGCACTCGACTTCGATGAGTGAAATGTCGCAAGGTCCTCCGAGATCCGGGGGGAGGAGCGCCGCAAGAATGAGCAAACCCTACGTATACAACGCGAGACGAAAGCTCATCTCAAGGCGTGCACGCGTAGGGAGCGGGATGCTCGCGAGAGAGAGCACAAGAAAAAGAGGGCAATGGTGACTAAGGCAAAAAAGACCATCGAGGAGTTCAACGTCGAGCTGGCAAGGAAGGGAAAATGGCCCAGGTCCACATAGTAGGTCGCATGAGCAGTTGGATGGGTTAGTCGCACATGATGCTCTATGTTATACATGTAATCAAAAAAGTACGTGGCATATTACTCTCAACTGTATTATGAAGTATATTTAAATTCAGACAAGCTTATTTTCTCGTCTTTTCGCATTCAATTATTTACATAGCAAGTCATCCAACAATATTAACATACCAGTTTTTCCCCGTGTACGAATTCCCTGTAACATCACAATATCACTTACCATCGTACTTACCGATCGTTCTAAGTTCAATCGTTCTTAAAAAAAAGTTTCACAAAGTGTTTTATGCTCCAACAACATACAACGACCATAAACTTTTATTACAAATCCAACAGATTATCTTCGAGTTATAATCTACAAAATTCGCAAAATCTACGAAATTCACAGGGTGGTAGTTTGCGATTAAGCCCTATGGGTAGGCGACTGCACATGCAGTCGCCTGTGGTTGGGCGACTGTCAGACAGCGTTGCTGTCGCTTGCCCGTAGGGTGATAGGCTCCAGTTGCCTAACCGTAGGGTGACTGGAGCCTATTTCTATAAAAAAAATGTCGTCGCGGGTATATTTCTGTTATTTCGAATAAAAATAGATTATTCGTATAAAAAATTTCCATTCATCCTCCTCTATTGTCATCTTCAGTCCTGCACTGTCTCAACTTGTAGCATGGAACTGTGGCATGCGGTAGTCTTACATAAATCCCTTTTTAAGAACATCTCTTTTTCAATGTACTGTTGCATAGAAAATGGCAACGACCAAACAGAGACATTGCAAAGACCAAACAGAGACATTCACACAGTTTTTATCACAGCAAGCTAAGAAAAAAGGTCTTGATACATAGATGAAATAAAATTAATATTATGCTAGATTGTAAAAATGCATCTAAGCATCCGTGATTTTTTTCCCAATTCTTCAAGGAAGTAAAATTACCCATCATTTCAGTTTTTGGACAACAGTCATAGTCAAGTGTAGGACAAGGTGATGTTGCATGTCCAACATGACTTTTGGATCGATGGGGGTGTGTCTACAGCTTACAGTGCTCTTCAATTAGTCCAACCCCTTCTGTAGCGTATATGGTTCTACAGTGCTCATTGTTTTTGTAGCATTACAGCTCAGTACTTGTTACAAGAATAGATACTTAAACTCTTGCAGTAAATTTTTGCACTCACCAACTTGAACACCTTCAAAACACTTTATGGGACATAAGCCCATGATCTGAGTGTCCATACACACTTTACAAAGAAACCTTTTATTCTTACAGCATCTCTGTAGAATGATCCCTATCTGTCCTCAAGTAATGTCCTTGCAATCTTACACTTGCCACTTTTGTGCTCATTTAGTAGGTAGTGCATTGACAATCACATAATGTTCAGGCCTAACAGAACAGGATAATATTTTTGCTAGTAACATATCTGTATTCTCATCTTCTTTGTTCTGCTTCTTCTTGCACCGAATCCCAAGTGGACTTCTAAAAGTGCATATCTTGTAGAACAATTGTAGTATAGAGGTTTCCCACCTCTTTTTATATTCTATTAATATTTTTATTTGAGTTTTGAGAGGACCCTACTTGTAGTTTTTGGTTTGAAGTTGAATAAATGGTAACATGTTTTGATGACTACTGGCAGATGAATGAGAGAGAATGCAGATTCTGAAAATGTATTTTATTTTCAATGTAATGGTGATTACATCTGCATGTTGTAAGGATTGTGCATGATTTCTCACTAAGGCTAGAAGTACTTAATATATATATATCTTGCTACACAATTGAAGTTATTGTCCCATCCATTGACTAGCAAAAAAAGAAATCTAGGAGATCTCGATCATATCTACACGTGGTTATAACTTAGAAGCATTATGTTGGCAAGAATTTACAGGTGTCCTAACTCCTATGATACCAAATGTAAACGAAACGGTTAATTCAAGTGGAGATTATTGGTTTGCAGTAAAATTAATTGCTGTTGACATACGATTATGTATGTAGGACCGAATAGGCAACAGAGAGGGTAAATGGTGCCTTCAAATCTCCCCAAGTATTCACACAACTCTTTTTCTCCAATAGCTATAGAGCTATGAAGTTAGAAGTTAAATGCTTACTGGAAAACCGAAGGAACAGACCGTAAACAGACTGAAGACAGAGAGTAAACAGACGCGGCCAAGAGCAGACAGAGTGATCGAAAGCTCTACTGCGTGGTCGAAAGACTCTGCCGTGGTTGAAATCAGTGATATCTGGTCTGATACTTGACCATGGTCGAGACCAACTTACACGTAAATCCGGTCGACGTACCAGTGAGAGACCACGTGAGAGGTCCTCCTAGGTTGTGGTGAGTAATTGACAAAGTGTGCGGAAAGTTTGCGCTTTGGATCATTGTCTTTGCTCAATTTTCGGAACTACGCGGTGTGTTCAGTGGTACTACTGGCGTACGGTGCCAGGCACGGAGAGCGGAACTACCGGTGCGCAAAAGCAAGCAGTCGGGGCATAAAATCGGGTTTGGTTTGATCATTGTGGTGATTATGGTTTATGGTTATTCCATTATCTCGGCGGTGCTATGTGATGTGTTTCTTATGCGTGTTGGCTGCGGGGCGCCGAGGCGGAGTCGTGGAGACACGGTGGACGGACTAGGCGCGGTGGGCGAGGTCGAACGGTCGGGATGTGTCAAGACGGCGAAGACTCGAGGTGGTTGCGAGGCTTGGACAACAAGGAGCTGAAGCTTCCGGAAGGTGCGGGAGGGGCGAAATGGTCATTTCGCGAGGTCGCACAAGTGGGAGCGGCTCCGTTCGGGTTTAGCCCGAACGGGTGGAGACCCGTTAGCCAAGGGCTATAAATAGAGGTGAGGGCTGCATGACCCCGAGGCATTCCAAGGAATTGAGAGAGAGCTAGGGTTTGCTAGAGTCAAAAGAATCTTTGGAGAGGTTGTTTTGCTTTAGGCTTTAGTGGGTGAGAGTGGTTGTGGGCAGCAGGTTTGCCTCCCGTCCTCCCTCCTCTCTGTATGCCTCCCATGAACTAGGGAGAGTTCTTGGTGATTTTGAGGATTGAGAGAGTGGAGATGAGTTGAGAGTCTTGTAATCCTTCTTCTTGTTCGAATGTACATGCGTATCGGGACTCCTTGTACTCATCTTTTGATTTGGAATGAAAATTTGAAGTTTTCATTTGTTTGTGCTCTCGTTCTTCGTTTCTCCTTTTGGGCGATTTCTTGATTCTCTGATTTCCGTGTTGTTTCTTGCCCATAAGGTGTGTAATGGGTTGCTCTATGATGGGATAGTGCCTCAAGGTCATTTGATCAAGTTTTCCCGAGAGCAAATCAAACTTAATCTCAGGATTTCAGACTTGGGGTCTCTCTGTTCTTCATGACCCATTTCTAGGGTTTTGCCTCAAATCTCGTTTCCTTCTCTGTGATGGCTTGAATCTTGGCTTGTAGAAGTCCAGTAACTATTGCTAAGATATCTACAAAGCCTCTTGGCTAAAGGATCGAGTTGGAATGGAATTTTGGATTTTAAGACAACCCTCGTATTTTTGGGTTTTGTCTCCCTTTTGATTCTCTAGAGAAATCTTGAAATTGGTTCTTGGCTTATACTTCTGAGAGTATTTTCTTGATATCATCAAAGTTTCCCAAGCCAAGAATCCAAGAATCTTACGAATTTCTCAGATTCCCCTTTTTCTGCGCTTGTTGTTCTTGGTGCGGTACTACCTCTCCTCGAGAGGTACTACCGCTCAAAGGTACTACCGCTCAAAGGTACTACCGCTCGCCGGCAGAACAGCCCGAAATTTGTTTTTCTTTCTGGATTTGATTTGATCTTTCAATCTGTGTTTTCCAGAGAGTTTCTATCTGCTGTGTGAGTACTTGAGGGAGGATTTTAATTTTGAAGGCACCATTCACCCCCTCTGTTGCCATTTCGGTCCTACAATTGGTATCAGAGCCAGTTAGCTCTTCTTGATAGATCTTTAACCGGTCTCAAGAGCCATGGCGACGGACAAGTATTCCACCAATCCTCCGGTCTTTGATGGCCTGGATTACCCCTTCTGGAAGAGCCGAATGGAAACATACATCCAGGCTCAGGGGTATGCCATCTGGAGGAAGGTGAATGTTCACTTTGTTGTTCTGCCGATGAGAACATCAATGCCGGAATATGGTGATGTTGAGGCAAACGCAATGGCAAGGAACATCATCATTCGAGGATTGAGCGAGCGAGTTTGATCGCATCTCTCACTGTAAATCGCCTTCGATATTTGGGCGACCCTCGATGCTTACCATGAGGCACCACCCAAATAAAGGCGGTGCGACAGACCAGATTCAGCGAATACTGACAAATTCGAGATGCTTCTTTGGCGAGTCCCTTGACGAGTGCTTTTCTTGCTTTCACAAGATTTTGAGAAACCTCCGAGCCGTCGGTCTCACATACTCCGACTCGGATAACGCTCGACAAATGCATTCTGCACTCGATCTTCGGGTTTGGGAGATGAAGGTGACTACCATCAAGGATACCACGGACCTCTCGACCACGACTCTTGATGCGCTTTACTCGCGCCTCAAGACTCATGAGATTGACATAGTCTCTCGTCGGTCAAGTCACAATCGATGGCATTAGTCACCGATCCCGCTCGGATCTTCTTCTGGCGGCGGATATGTGGATTCTCCTTGCGCTCTCGTGACATAGCGATGATCGGTTAGAGCGACTTGCGGACGAACAGCTAGCCCTCCTAGCGCGTAGATTTTCTTATGCCTACAAGAAGAGGAGGGATGATAAAAGAGGAGGTCATGTGATTTGCTTCGAGTGTGGTGGCCCCAACCACATTCGGGCAAACTGCCCCAAGCTGGGGAAGGGCAAAACTAATTTCGGCGGTTCCGGCAAGAACGACTACAACAACAAGAACCGCAACACAAAGCCCTCAGCACCTGTTCAAGGCAAGAAGAAGCTCGCGACTTTGGGAAGGCCAAGAAGCTCTTCCACAGCGTCCTCGCCGCCTTGACGACCTTGACCTCGGCGAGGTGGAGGGATGGAGCGGCGTCGACGGACGGTGATCAAGAACCCAAAGATGGCGATGACTTCTCGGCATGTGCTTCATGGCCCTTGAGGCGAGGCGAGCGACAATGAGCTCTACTCCGACTCGACGAGGTATACCTATCGTCGACCGACAATGATGCCTTTCTTAAGCTAGGTAAATTTCATGCTAGATCTAGAGCTAGATGTAGCGAGTTGGAGAAGGAAGTAGATAGATTGTCACGGGATCTTACTTCACTTATATCTGCTCCCTCCCATGACGAATGTAATACATGCCCTGCTTTGCTTGGAGATATGGAGAAGTTAAGGACTTCTTATGATAGTATGACCTCTGAGCTAGATATTCTTAAGGTGGAGAATGTTAGTCTGCTAGCTGAACTAGAAATGACTAGGATTGTTGTTCCTTCATACGCTATTGAGACTACTTTCGCACCTCTTGTGAAGATAAGGACAATGCTTTTAGAGGTCTTTACACTATGCTTCTCGATCTGCCAGGAGTCTTGTGAAAAGCGCAATAATCGAAGATAAATCTAAAATGGGCAGATAATAAAATTGCTGATCTACAAGCTGTGTTACTAGAGCCCATTTCTTCATGTTTGAATTGTCCAAAGTTAACTGCTGAACTTGAATCTGTCTCAAAACAGTTTCAAGATATGATTGATCATGATAGGAAGTTGACCCAGTTTGCTTCTAAGGACCCTGTTAGCTCACCATGCATGAATTGTAATAAACTAAAATCTAATTTGATTGCATTGGATGAGAAGTGTATGAAGCTAACTAAGGACCTTCTAGAGAAGCCACCATCTGCTTGTAGTGTGATTGTGGAGAAGGTGGAGAAGCCCCCGGGTAAGGTAGAGGCGTCTCAGCGACGCAAACCAACCAGCTAGTAGTAGGACTGTTCCTTCGAGTCGGTACTGTGCGTGCACAAGCCGATCTTCCTCGCATTGGTTGTTCTTCGCTCCCTTACCTTCTGTCTCTTCTCCTCCTTGCTCTTCTTGCACCTCTCTCTTTCGGGAGTGTCAGTACCTTATGAACACTCTCGAGAAGTTTGTAGGAGGCAAGAAGAAGCTCAATCTTATTCTAGACCAATCAAAGATTTGCAAGTTCAATCGGGGTCTAGGATATGATTTCGTGGGGATGTGAGGAAGCATCCACCGTCGTGCTCGAGACCGTAGCCTTGTTGTGATTGAGGTCAAGCCCAAGAACAAGAATGTTCAATTTAAATCGCGGGCTTTGTCCAAAGGTTTCGACGACAAGGTGACTTCACTGCGACTTGACCTCTCGGCGAAGCCATCTCATGCTACTACGCCTCTCGGAGGGAAGTATCATTGCACCTTTCGCCGAAAGATGGACATTTGATTGGCCATTGCTTCAAGCGTGCCAAGATCGCGCGAAGAGACCGTGTTGAGTCTCTCAGGCGTATTCGTGGTCAGCCCGGACCTTGAGTGCACCTAAGACCAACACGAGGTCTAGGCTTACTCTTGTTGGTAGTTTTGGACTGACATCGAGGACTTGGTTCTTAGGGTTTTCATTTTCATCCTCATGCTCCCTCTGGTCATGACTTCCGCCGTTACGAGGGTAGATCTCGTTTTCCGTCAAGATGCCTACGGCGTGATCGACTTGTTCTTGGGTCTGTTGACTCGCTCTTCCAGTAGCGATCGGACCCGACCAGACTTCAGTCTGCACACGCACCTTCCGCTCGTGTGTGAGGCGCGAGGGTAGATAGAGGTCGATCGTGTTTGACTACTTCATCCGCTCGACGTGTTACTCAAGATTGGGTGCCAAAATCACTCTTGATTTATCCGTCTTGAGACTTTACTCTGTTTGACTCGGGTTCGCGGGCGGTGGAAGGGAAAGGTTTGGCTTGTTGACTCGGGTGTTCACGACACATGACCGAGATTCCGTTGGTTTTCTTCCCTTGCCGTGCTCGGTGATGAGGCGATCACCTTTGGAGATGCTTCTTACAGGCGTCATCGCCAAAGTCTTGTCTTGCATTAATGATTCATTTATTTTGAAAGATGTTGCTTTGGTTAGTAAGCTGCGGTACAATTTTCTTTTCGTCTCTCGACCACCGATGGCGATTTCGAGGTGAGCTTTAAGAAAACAATTGCAAAATTCTTGATTCTTGGTGAGTCCGGTTTGCATGGATTTCTCGTTTTGGGAGGATCTTCGTGCTGATTTTTCCGAGTCTTCCGGTGATCCTCTCCGTTGTTTAGTTGCTTCGAGTCCCGCGACCTTTCCTTACGGCATAGGAGACTTGGTCATATTGGATTTGACCATTTGACCCGAGTTAGCGGCCACGATCTCATTCGTGGTGCGCGAAACTCAAGATGGTCAAAGATCGGTTTGTGCTCCATGCCGGCATGGCAAGATGGTTGCCGCCTCTCATCCTCCGGTCACAGTTACTATGACCGATGCACTAGGACAGCTGCTCCATATGGACACGGTTGGACCAGCTCGAGTGCAGTCAGCAGGAGGGAAGTGGTACGTTCTTGTCGTGGTCGATGACTTCTCGAGGTACTCTTGGGTGTTTTTCTTAGCCTCGAAGGATGAGACGTTTTCTCTTTTCTGAGGACTTTTCGGTAGGCTTTCTGTTGAGCTTCCAGATACCTTGCGAGCAATCCGTAGTGACAATGGCACAGAGTTCAAGAATTCCTACTTTGAGAGTTTCTACGTTGAGACAGGTGTAGAGCACCAGTTCTCTTCTCCGCACGTCCCATAGCAGAATGGCGTCGTGGAGAGGAAGAACCGTACCTTGGTCGAGATGGCCAGGACAATGCTCGATGAATACTCTACACCACGGAAGTTTTAGGCTGAGGCTATAGCCACCGCGTGCCATGTTTCAAGCAGACTTTTTCTCAGGGCACACTTGCACCGCACCTCTTACGAGTTGAGATATGAGCGAAAGCCCAGTGTTTCTCATTTTCGTGTGTTTGGATGCAAGTGCTTTATCTTGAAGTCTGGAAACCTAGATAAGTTCGAGTCACGTTCTTGTGATGGGATATTTCTAGGCTACTCGACTTCTTCGCGGGCTTATAGGGTCTGTAACTGCGAGTCTAGTAAAATGGTAGAGACTTGTGAGGTGACTTTCGATGAGGCGGTCAGGGACTAGGCCGATATCTCGAGTTCTCTAGAGCGATCGAGACCATCTTCGTGGAAGATGAGGACGATGGAGACGAGGATGTCTACGATCCAGGTCCCTCATCCACCCCTTGAGGTGCCTTCTTCCACCGCACCTCAAGGTGATCACCCATGCCTCTGACTTCCTCTGGAGCTAGTGGCTCTATTCCTACCCGTCGACTCACGGTGAGGCCACTTCTTCATCTCATCTGGACCTCCTAGACATATCCAAAATCTCATCCTTCAGAGCAGATCATTGGAGACCTTTTTGAGCGAGTTACTTGCTCAAAATCTAGCATGTCACTCTTTTGTCTCCATTCTGCCTTTGTTGCCTCCTTCGAGCCCAAAGACATTTGTCATGCTCTCTCTAATGAGTCTTGGCTCAATGCCATGCATGAGGAGCTACAGAGTTTCGAGAAAAACAAGGTCTGGACGCTTGTCAAGCACCCTCGAGGTCACAATATCATTGGGACCAAGTGGGTGTTCAAGAACAAGCAAAGTAAAGATGGTGTGGTTGTTCGAAACAAGGCTAAACTGGTTGCTCGAGGATACTCCCAGGTTGAGGTCTAGATTTGAGGAGACCTTTGCCCTGTAGCTAGACTTAAGGCCATTAGAATTCTGCTTGCCTTTGCAGCTTCTAAGGGTTTTAAACTTTACTAGATGGACGTTAAGAGTGCCTTTCTCAATGGCTTTATTGAGGAAGAAGTCTATGTGAGACAGCCTCAGGTTTCGAGAACCCCAAATACCCTAATCATGTCTACAAGCTTTCCAAAGCGTTGTATGGACTTAAGCGAGCCCTAGAGCTTGGTATGAAAGGCTTAAGTCCTATCTGTTGAGGCATGATTTTGAGATGGGTAAAGTTGACAAGACCTTGTTCATTCGCCGGCTTGGCAATGACTTTCTGCTCACTAAATTTATGTCGATGACATCATCTTTGGGCTCTTCTCATGTTCTAGTTTCATAGTTCTCGGATGTCATGAGCGAGTTTGAGATGAGCATGATGGGTGAGTTGACTTTCTTCTTTGGCTTACGAGATCAAGCGAGACTCGGAGGGTACCTTCTTGCATCAAGGCAAGTACACCGTGACCTCCGAGATGTTTCGACATGAGTGATGGAAAGCGGTGTCAACTCCGATGGCTTCTACGGCCACACTTGACCCGGATGAGAACGGCGAACAGTTGATCAAAAGAGTTCGAAGTATGATTGGCTCTCTCTTGTACCTCACTGCCTCGAGACCGGACATACACTTTTCTGTGTGTCTATGTGCTCGGTTTTAGGCTTCTCCTCGTGTATCTCACCGCCAGGCGGTGAAGCGCATCTTTCGGTACCTTCGAGCTACCATTGACTATGGTATCTGATACTCTTCCTCCTCCTGTTAATCCCATAGAGCCTTTTCGGATACAGACTTTGCCGACTGTAGGATAGATAGGAAGAGCACTTGGGCACTGCAGTTCATTGGCACTTCTCTCGTTTCTCGGTCTTGAGAAGCGGTCCGGTGTTGCAGATCCACTACTGAGGCCGAGTACGTTGTGCAGCCGATTCTTTGTAGCTGTGTGCTGGATGGTCTCGACTCTGCGGGACTTTGGGTTAGCTATCGATCGTGTTCCGCTCTTTTGCGATAACACTTCTGTGATTAGCATTGCTAAGTACCTGTAACACTCCAGCCATATATTGGCCTGAAATGCTACTAACTAAACGATATGGCAATTCTAACTAGCTGCAATCTACAAAATTTCGGCAGAGTCTCCTTTGTTTATTGACTAGACCTGAGTTCTAACAAGTATAATCAAGAGCTATAAGTAACAGTAAGCATTGTAATCAAGTAATAAGCAAAGCGCTATCAAACTTAATCAAAACGCGGAAGCAATATAAAGAGTTCTAAACCTTTATTACATTTTAAACCTGATAGCCATAAAACAAATACCACTTTAGTAATTGAATAATTAATATTCAAAGTTCTCTATTTTCTCCTATGATGGATAATTCGTGCAAGTGCATCAACGCTAATCTTTCTTTCTTCTCATGCATGCTGTCCTCATGAAAGTACCTAAAACAATCAATAAACAACAACAACACCAGCAAGAGTGAGTACAAAGACTCAGCAAATATAATAAGTAGTAACAGAAGCAATCCTGAACATCATTTAACCAATTTATCCATCAATCATGTAAATGAACCATGTTATGCAATATGATCAAAAATCTCTTTATCTCTTCTCTTTCGCATTTTACCGGTAATGCGGAGTGTGCATCCGTCAATGCACACCCATGCCTGTACCATCTGGTACAGGGACCAATTGCCCATACTTTACAAGTATGGGGACCTTTAGCCCGTCATGACATCAACATGACGGGGACCTCGACGCTTGGTCATCTCATGACCAAGACTTCAAAATATCAGCATGATGCATATGTCTGAATGTCTCAACAAATAAAAAAAACTTGCATTCACAATATCTATGCATCATAAATTCTCATGAACATCTTCAGTTTCAATCGACCATAAATAGTAACAACAAATCATTATCATAACCAAGATCATTTGAACACACAATTTAGAACAATCATCTCCCAAGCATCAATCATCCACAATTCACACTATAGTTTTATCACCTCAATTATACTTGCAATAGCAATAAACCATAACATGTACCACTTAGCATTTTCATAAGCATGAACACACGTAATCATATCATAAATCACACATCCACATTCATTATTCATCCACAATCCATACTATAAGAATTAAACATTATTATACTTGCCTTAACCGCGAGAATACGAAGAACGAGCAGAAGGTGCAACCCCTGGAATCCGCTCTCCTCCTGAATAATAATAAATAATTACTAACGTAACAGTAACGGGTATTTATATACAAAATATCAACAACCCCAATTACCCCAACAATTTATCTTAACTAAACCCGAACCAAGACAAACTCCTCTCCGCTCGACCAAAGCGGCAAGAACCCTTCTGCAGCAGCTGTTTCACAATTCGTATCTTTAAAATAATGATCCAATATAGTAAACGATACCTCTCTGGAATCATGACTTAAAAACCTACAATTTTCATGTAGAACTCCTATTTTTATTCGGATCAGAACTAGATGTAATTTAATGACCTATATAGAGAAAACTTTATGATCTGGCAGACTGGACAGCGAAACCAAATCGCGTCCCCACGACAGTACAAAGGTCTAAAAATCCCGAAAATTACACATCAACTATAAATCTGAATTATCTACAACTTTCTCAATTACAGCCCTAACCATAAAATTCATCTACTATTTTTAAAATCCGAATTACAGTCGGACTGTAACAATCTGCCCGCCTGACGGACAGCTGTAATCCCGACTCCGTATCTCCCAGCTCCCACGACAGAAAAATCTGAAAAAAATACAGCAGACGCATATGGAAATTCTATACACCTTTCCTTTTGGGAAGACCCACAGGAAAAAAATTTTACTAGATAAAAACCACGAAACAAGATGCGCTGCACGAATAGATCTAAAATCAGGCAGCGAATAAACTCTAATCGGGCAATTAATCTATAATCCTCCATTGAAATCCGTGCCAAGAACCCTAATTATTCCTAAAAACAGAGGGTTTGGGATGAGAGAAAATTACCAATCTGAAGAATTTCCCCAAAATTTTCCTCCTCTTCTTCTCCTTCCTTCTCCCTTCTTCTTCTCCTTTTTCTCCTTCTCCTCTCCTAGCACCAAGGGACAAGGGGTGGCCGTGGGAAAAGAGGGAGAAGGGGGCTGCGCCCAAGGTGGGAAAAAAAGGAGAGGGGGAAGGAGGGGTTTATAAAGGGGGTGCTAGGGTTTGGGAGTGGGTATGGGGCCCCATTTGGGTGGTGGCCCAAATCGGTCGCCCACCCTCCGGACGACCAAAATATTCAAATTAATTATTTTAATTTATTTAATTTATTTTACAATGTTCTACAATTTATATTTTCCTTCCATGATTTACCGAAAAACCGGCGATTCAGCGATTGATTTAAAATCTTATGCCGTAACGACGTTCGGGATATTACATTCTCCCCACCTAAAAAGGATTCGTCCTCGAATCTCGCTCCTCAACACACGAGACAAAAAGAACAACCAAGGAAAGAATAACCAAAGAATAGAGCATCCCAAGGATAGAACATCACAACGGAACAACCACTACGGGTTCACCCTCGCTCCGAAGAATTTGGGTCCTTTTTCTACATTTGAACTTCAAGCTCCACGTCACCTCCTACTCGGAGTGATTCGTCAAGAGGGCTTCCGCATATCTGCTGGCTCTCTTCCTCATGTCCAACTCTGACGAGTCCACGACACGCGCTAGTCAACACCGAGCACTCGCAACTCTTCTGCTGACTCTAAGCGGCCAACAGATCCTGCCTTTCTCGCAAAACTATCAAGCCACTAGCTAAAACCATCCTTTTTTAAAAAAACTTTTTCCCCTATTTATTATAATCGGGATAATACATTGTACCCCTTTTAAAGAATTCGACCACAGATTCCACTCATAACATTACTCGAAGCACAAACAATAAATGTTACAAATGTAACACAACCACAAGAAGAATAAAGCATTCTCAAGCAACACACAAAGAAACGACCTTCCTTGAAGGACCACAATCCAAAACAAAGTTCACAACAAACCATTCACACTCTCCAAATAGATATTCGAGAATCCACATTGCACAAGCCAAGAGTGATAATCACTCGACAAACCAAAACAATCAATTTCTTTTCCTAAGCGGAAAGAATACACCTCACATCAAACAACTCAATTTGAGATGACCTCGCCATAAACATACACAATTAAACAAGAATCAAGAGAGCATATTACTGCTCGAAATATTAATAATTTCCCAATACATTCCTTTTGAAAAAAAAAATTTAACTTCCTTGAACCAAGGATTTCCAAATCATCGCCCCAACACACCAACTCATTTATCTCAAGTTAGCAACTTGACATTACGTTTAAACCGAGTACATCATCCACACACTTGCAGAGAGACTTTCTTGTCTCCACAAAATACATTCTAGTTAAGACCTCGACCAATAAAATTACTTTGACATATAATTCTTAAAGCACCTCAATCCTTTTAAGGATAACAACTCAAAATTCATATCACACCCACAATCTCACTAAAATCAATCGCATAACTACACCAACTAGTTGCTATACACCTCTTAAAGGTCTTTGCAACCCAAACTGTTTACCCCTTTCTTGGAGAAGCTAAAGAAGAAAAATTTCAGCACAAAGACCATCTGCAATAAACACAAGACCAAGAAAACAAAGATCTTGGACAACAAAGGATAAGACCATAGTTGAAGGCACATGTCTCCTTAAGAAGAAAACATCAAATCTCAATCAATAAAAATACAATATTGTCATTTGAGCTCAATAAACTCTTAAGCGTCGAAAATAAGAAGTCAAACACACTTCAAAAAGATTGCACCTCTTGACTTCAACCTCCAAAACTTTTATCAAACTTTTTCTTTTAACAAAGAGAACAACCTTCTTTGATTACGGTATGACCTTAACATTTCCAACAAAAATAATTGAAGATCACAACACATTAATTCTTTAAGAACTAATAAAACCTCTCAACACGACACTTTGATTTAAAATAATTTCAGCTACCACATAAGTCATGAGATCAAAAGATCGCGTATGCAACTATCAAAGCTTTTGATTTAAATAGCATCATGGAAGTTATCAAATCCTTCTTATTAAATGAACATTCAACATTATCATCACAACCACATGCGACTATCATACTAATATCGAATAATACATTCTAAACAAGCATCATCACATCCTCAAATCCTTTCATAAACGTTTCCAAAGGAAACATAAGAAATTATTTCATCATGTTCTAATATTTAAGTAAGATTGCAACTACTTGGTCTAGAAAACCTAATGTATAAGCCACACAGTAGAACAAAGCTCTTAAACAAGATGATACTAGAGCAAGATAATCTCACAAAACATGCTAGTATAAATTTCTTACTAGATTTCATATATTCAATTCTTATTGATGCTCAAGTCTAACTTAGCACAAATTGATTGTACTCTATTCACTATTGGCAATAATTGATTATTATTTGGTCACAACAACATTCACGATCCTAACTTCGTTTTACAATCATAAAACAATCATGAGCATAGATTACGTATCCTACTTTACATTCGAAATTAGAACGAAATGACTTTAAACTTCAATAATACCAACTTGTAAAACAAGTTTCTACAAGTCAGAACATCAACCTTCATCTATTTCTTTATACATATTTCAACAATTTAGCATGGTGAAAGATAGATGAATCTAGCAGTTGTACATGCTCATAAAGTATCTAGATAAAGGATAGATTAAAGGTTAATATTACTAAGGTAATATTCCAACACCCCTTACTTAATCACCTCGAGCGGTCGATTAATTATCGAAGAAAGATTAATTTCAATTTATCCAATAGGATAGAAATTTAAATAATCATAATATTCATTCTAGTTCCTAACTAAACCTAGTTGGTGAGCCTCCCTGAATCGGCCATCTTCTACCCGCACCAACCACTTTTCTTAAAACATCAATTTTCACATTGGGTTCTCTGGACAGCGCACTAAAATTATCATAACTTTCACCCCCGAGTGTCCGAATCACAATTTCTTGACCTTCCTAGAAAGCTAAGATAATTATCTACAACTTTCATAATATGAAGATCCCCTGATTCTCCCGTTTTCTAATAACCCAAACCAATTTACCAAGACGACAGAAATCTCTCGATCTACGAACAGTCCTACTAGAAAAATCATAACTTCTGCTACAATGGTCCGAATGACACGTTCTAGCACTTCACAGAAAGATAATGACGTCCTCTACAACTCTCTAGGAGAAGTCCAGATCTGAATCCCCACAAAACTACCCCAAAACATCCGTCTACCAAAATCTGTCTTAGCAGTCCAGAATACCGACATTGCTACCGCAATTAAAATATACATCTACTGTAACAAGTGGCATAATGCAAATAAATGCAAAGATCCAAGGCTTTCCCATGTTTACGAATTTGCAATATAACACTTTCATTAATAAAAGTTCCAAGTGAACAAATAAGACATGTTTCACAACAAGACAAAACTCCACGAAAGGACCAACCTTGCAAATCAATAATTTTGTCAAATAGCAAAAGTGTCTCAATAGTCCAAAAAACAATAATTATTTCAAAGAACATGGAGAGACCAATTAAAACCCTCAACCACAATAAACCACGAATCCCAAGATAAATTCATCCTCCACCACGGGATAAAATTAACCAAATTCAACTCAAGGAGAGAGAAGCTTTTCTAAAGAACTCATTCCTAACCTCTGAAATTAAGTTGCCCAAGGAAATATCCCTCACCAATTCAATACCACGAATAGTGCTATAACTTGCCATGGCTATGGCGCACCACGACCTCTATCTCTCGACATTAACTATCACCACATAACGGTCACATAGTCAAATCATAGGCACCAAAAGATTATTGCATAACAAGTACAAAGCCAACTATTAAGCACATATTCAACCATGATAATCAACGGAAACGTACATGCAATGCAAACCCCGTTCCCACCTACAGTGCTTAGTGTGTCAAAATTAAAACTTCATTACCCACGGACCTCTGACCGCTCGATACCAAGCTGTAACACTCCGACCATATATTGGCACGAAATGCTACTAACTAAGCGATATGGCAATTCTAACTAGCGCAATCTACAAAATTTCGTGAGTCTCCTTTGTTTATTGACTAGACCTGAGTTCTAACAAGTATAATCAAGAGCTATAAGTAGTAGTAAGCATTGTAATCGTAATAAGCAAAGCGCTATCAAACTTAATCAAAGCGGAAGCAATATAAAGAGTTCTAAACCTTTATTACATTTTAAACCGATAGCCATAAAACAAATACCACTTTAGTAATTGAATAATTAATATTCAAAGTTCTCTATTTTCTCCTATGATGGATAATTCGTGCAAGTGCATCAACGCTAATCTTTCTTTCTTCTCATGCATCTTTGTCCTCATGAAAGTACCTAAAACAATCAATAAACAACAACAACACCGGCAAGAGTGAGTACAAAGACTCAAACAAATATAATAAGTAGTAACTGAAGCAATCCTGAACATCATTTAACCAATTTATCCATCAATCATGTAAATGAACCATGTTATGCAATATGATCAAAAATCTCTTTATCTCTTCTCTTCGCATTTTACCAGACGCGGGTGTGCATCCGTCAATGCACACCCATGCCTGTACCATCTGTGCGGGGACAATTGCCCATACTTTACAAGTATGGGGACCTTTAGCCCGTCATGACATCAACATGACGGGGACCTCGACGCTTGGTCATCTCATGACCAAGACTTCAAATATCGACATGATGCATATGTGCGAATGTCTCAACAAATAAAAAACTTGCATTCACAATATCTATGCATCATAAATTCTCATGAACATCTTCGGTTTCAATCGACCATAAATAGTAACAACAAATCATTATCATAACCAAGATCATTTGAACACACAATTTAGAACAATCATCTCCAAAGCATCAATCATCCACAATTCACACTATAGTTTTATCACCTCAATTATACTTGCAATAGCAATAAACCATAACCTGTACCACATAGCATTATCATAAGCATGAACACACGTAATCATATCATAAATCACACATCCACATTCATTATTCATCCACAATCCATACTATAAGAATTAAACATTATTATACTTGCCTTAGCGAGAATACGAAGAAAGCGAAGGTGCAACCCACCGAATCCGCTCTCCTCCTGAATAATAATTAATAATTACTAACGTAACAGTAACGGGTATTTAGATACAAAATATCAACAACCCCAATTACCCCAACAATTTATCTTAACTAAACCCCGAACCCGCACAAACTCCTCTCCGCTCAGCAAAACGGCAAGAACCCTTCTGCAGCAGCGCTGTTTCACAATTTCGTATCTTTAAAAATAATGATCCAATATAGTAAACGATACCTCTCTGGAATCATGACTTAAAAACCTACAATTTTCATGTAGAACTCCTATTTTTATTCGGATCAGAACTAGATGTAATTTAATGACCTATATAGAGAAAACTTTATGATCTGGCAGACTGAACAGCGAAACCAAATCGCGTCCCACGACAGTACAAAGGTCTAAAATCCCGAAAATTACACATCAACTATAAATCTGAATTATCTACAACTTTCTCAATTACAGCCCTAACCATAAAATTCATCTACTATTTTAAAATCCGAATTACAGTCGGACTGTAACAATCTGCCCGCCTGACGGACAGCTGTAATCCCGACTCCGTATCTCCCAGCTCCCACGACAGAAAAATCTGAAAAAAATACAGCAGACGCATATGGAAATTCTATACACCTTTCCTTTTGGGAAGACCCACAGGAAAAAAAATTTACTAGATAAAAACCATGAAACAAGATGCGCTACACGAATAGATCTAAAATCAGCCAGCGAATAAACTCTAATCGGGCAATTAATCTATAATCCTCCATTGAAATCCGTGCCAAGAACCCTAATTATTCCTAAAAACAGAGGGTTTGGGATGAGAGAAAATTACCAATCTGAAGAATTTCCCCAAAATTTTCCTCCTCTTCTTCTCCTTCCTTCTCCCTTCTTCTTCTTCTTCTCCTTTTTCTCCTTCTCCTCTCCTAGCACCAAGGGACAAGGGGGGTGGCCGTGGGGAAAAGAGGGAGAAGGGGGCTGCGCCAAGGTGGAAAAAAAAGGAGAGGGGAAGGAGGGGTTTATAAAGGGGTGCTAGGGTTTGGGAGTGGGTATGGGGCCCCATTTGGGTGGTGGCCCAAATCGGTCGGCCCACCCTCCGGACAGCCAAAATATTCAAATTAATTGTTTTAATTTATTTAATTTATTTTACAATGTTCTACAATTTATATTTTTCCTTCCATGATTTACAAAAACCGCGATTCAGTGATTGATTTAAAATCTTATCTCAGAACGACGTTCGGGATATTACGATACCAGGCAGCATTCTCGGACCAAGCACATCGATATCGATATCACTTTCTTGAGACTATGTAGAGAAGGGTGACATCGTGCTCGGTTTGTGGAGAGTGACCACCGGTTGGTCGATATCTTCACCAAGCCTTTGGATAGCTCTCGGTTTTCACTCGAGGGAGAGCTTGGGGTGGTTTGTCCTTATGGACTGTTGTGAGGGGAGCTTTGGGCTTCTTGCTTTATCATATTAATTATGCTTCTGTCTCCTTATTGTTGCATTGCATCTGTGGGTGCATTGGGTTTAGTCCTTCCAGCATAGGTTAGAGTGTGTCTCTTGCTGAGTTGCTTAGACTTCTTACTCTTATGTTGTGCTTCCAGGATAGCTGTTTCTTATCTCACTAGGTTGAGCTCACTCACTTCTTGTAGGCTCTAGTGAGGGTTGGGCCACCCTCGGGTAGACAGGGTACATGTTTGCTCTCTAGGGTGTGGTTTCCCGTCAGCTGATAGTCCTACAGTCATATGGGGTAGATGAGAGTCAGTCTGAGCCATAGTATCCTCTATATCTTATCTATGCTTTAAGGACTGCATGTTTATCTTTCTTTGCCAGCTTCTCATTTTTATTGCTTTGGTTCAGGGGGAGTTCATTTGGGAACTTCTAGATCTTAATATTGACATAACTCAACTTGAACTAAAAGTTGCATCACATGTTGAGGGGGAGCTGGATTTTCTGCATGTCATTTTGCATTGTAATATAACCTCATGGAGCCTTGATTATTATCCATTGATGACATGTTAAAATGCTTTACACCTTGCCATGACTTGTGCTTATTTGCTAGATTTATCATGACTTCATATGTATAGACTAACTTTTGCCATGATAAGTTAATTAAACTTGCTCAATTTAAACTAAAACTTGTCATGTTAGCACTCGAGATTAGTCTTTCTTGAGCTATCCTTTTATGATCCATGCCATGTCAAATAGGCTGAGTCGAACGTTGAAACTCAATTGAGCCTTAGATTGAGCTGTTTTAGTCTCTTGATGATGCATAGGTTAGTACAATCATTTCAAAAGCAAAAAGATCTCTTTTGTGCGAAAAAACTGATCTCACCAATTCTTTCTCATGAGACGGCTTGCCATTGCACTAGGCATGAACTCAGGGGGAGTTTTGGATGACCAAGATCATTTCCTTAAGCTTTTCGCTTGGAATGATCGCATAAGGCTTGAGATCTAGCACAAGACTTAACAAAATCTGATTGGACATGACCATAAGTTTCAAAAGAAAAATATGTCATTTGTGCTCAATTTGCTTAAGTTACAACAGAACCAAGTACTTGAACAAATGTGTCATTTTTGAGCAAATAGCACTCTATTTGGACTCAATTTTAGCTTCTTGGTTCCGCTTAGCTTATTGACATGGCCTGCATCATCCTTGGATGTCTCTAGCTAAGACTTTGTTTATTGATGACTTGACATGATAACAAATTGCACCATATTTCAGATTGTCATCTCTTTAGTTTAGCTAGCATATACATATTTTGTCATGATCTAAATAGCATATTTATGTGTTATGGCTTGATGTAATCCTTATGGTCATTTTGGATAATTCTCATGGCTCTAAATGCTTAGAATAATCAAATTTCAGCCATTTTATCCTTTTTCATGACTTATTCTCCTTCTTGCATTCTTGATGTGTTTATTGCCAAAAGGGGGAGAATAGTGGTAGAAAAAGCCATTTTGGGAGCTTTGAGGAAAACTTGTTCTTTCTTTTGCTCCTTCTGTCGACATGGTCATTAGCTTCATTCTATTTCTTTTGGACCATGTTGGACTCTTCAAACCAAACTTTTATGCCTTTTTCGGTGTTTGTCAATATACTCATCAAGGGGGAGATTGAGAGACCACGTGAGAGGTCCTCCCAGGTTGTGGTGAGTAATTGACAAAGTGTGCGGAAAATTTGCGCTTTGGATCAGCTGTGCTGCTCCAGAATTTTCGGAACTACCGCAGCGTGTTTAGCGGTACTACCGGTCGGCGGTACTTCAGGCCTGGAGAGCGGAACTACCGGCTATCTGTGAGCAGAGCAGTCGGGCATAAAATCTGGGTTTGGTTTGATCATTGTGGTGATTATGGTTTATGGTTATTCCATTATCTCGGCGGTGCTATGTGATGTGTTTCTTATGCATGTTGGGCGCAGGGCCGAGGCGAGTCGTGGCGAGACACGGTGGACGGACTAGGCGCGGTGGCGCCGAGGTCGAAGCGGTCGGGATGTGTCAAGACGGCGAAGACTCGAGGTGGTTGCGAGGCTTGGACGACAAGGAGCGGAAGCTTCCGGAAGGTGCGGAGGGGCGAAATGGTCATTTCGCGAGGTGCACAAGTGGGAGCGGCTCCGTTTGGGTTTAGCCGTAATGGGGTGGAGACCCGTTAGCCAAGGGCTATAAATAGAGGTGAGGGCTGCATGACCCCGAGGCATTCAAGGAATTGAGAGAGCTAGGGTTTGCTAGAGTCAAAAGAACATTTGGAGAGGTTGTTTTGCTTTAGGCTTTAGTGGGTGAGAGTGGTTGTGGGCAGCAGGGTTTGCCTCCCACGTCCTCCCTCCTCTCTGTGTATGCCTCCCAAGAACTAGGGAGAGTTCTTGGTGATTTTGAGGATTGAGAGAGTGGAGATGAGTTGAGAGTCTTGTAATCCTTCTTCTTGTTCGAATGTACATGCGTATCGGGACTCCCTTGTACTCATCTTTTGATTTGGAATGAAAATCTGAAGTTTTTCATTTGTTCGTGCTCTCTGTTCTTCGTTTCTCCTTTTGGGCGATTTCTTGATTCTCGATTTCGTGTTGTTTCTTGCCCATAAGGTGTGTAATGGGTTGCTCTATGATGGGATAGTGCCTCAAGGTCATTTGATCAAGTTTTCCCAAGAGCAAATCAAGTTTAATCTCAGGATTTCGGACTTGGGGTCTCTCTGTTCTTCATGACCCATTTCTAGGGTTTTGCCTTAAATCTCGTTTCCTTCTCTGTGATGGCTTGAATCTTGCCTTGTAGAAGTCCAGTAACTATTGCTAAGATATCTGCAATGCCTCTTGGCCAAAGGATCGAGTTGGAATGGAATTTTGGATTTTCGGCAACCCTCGTATTTTCGGGTTTTGTCTCCCTTTGATTCTCTAGGAAATCTTGAAATTGGTTTTGGCTTATCCTTCGGGAGTATTTTCTTGATATCCTCAAAGTTTCCCAAGCCAAGAATCCAAGAATCTTGCGAATTTCTCGATTAAGCTTTTCTGCGCTTCTTTGTTCTTGGTGCGGTACTACCTCTCCTTGAGAGGTACTACCGCTCAAAGGTACTACTGCATTTTCAACAGCGGTACTACCGCTCGTATCAGCGGTACTACCGCTCGTGTCACGCATACATCGTGCTCGCCCGTGAAACGACCCGAAATTTGCTTTTCTTCTGGATTTGATTTGATCTTCAATCTGTGTTTTCCAGAGAGTTTCTATCTTCTATGTGAGTACTTGAGGGAGGATTTTGATTTTGAAGGCACCATTCACCCCCCTCTGTTGCCATTTCGGTCCTACAACCAGCTAACATTTTCACTGACTTCAACTACAACCGACCACAGAGACTACAAGAAAGACATGGTCGTAACTGAAACAGAGGAGGTCAAGAAGGCACACGACCGCAAGATCCGATTTCCGAATAACTTTTGATTCACGGATCAATTGGTCATGAGACTTCAAACACAACAAGATCACGTCCTCTGGCTGAGAAAATCCAGAGCGGTCAAATCTCTCTGCCATGGTCGAAACAAAAGGCGTAGTCATAAATGAAACAGAGGAACCAGATAGGCGCACGACCACCAGGCCAAGAACTCAAAGAACTTTTGACTTAGGGAACAAAAGGCCAAGAAACTTTGCGCACAGAAAGATGAAGATCTCAGGAGGTTGCACTGACTTTTAATTGAAGGATTAGCAACAAACACGAGATCTCTGCTTAGAAATAGCGAAGAAGGCTTACCACCATATCTGAGAGAATAAGGTACTGTGACCAGATCTTGCTCTCAGGAACAGACTAGCCAAGACGACCTTGATGATGATTCCCAGTTCAAAGCAGATCAAATCCTGAGCAACCCAAAAGGAAACAAGGTCTCAGACATAAGAGAAGAGAAGAGAAATGGAGCAGAGAAACACGAACAAATCAATCAATCATCAAACAGACAAAACAACTCAAATAAAAGCACAGAGATGAATGATTGTATTAATGGAGGTTTCTACAGCCACTCCATCCAGGAGGTCTAGGATCACAACCGCTCCGCCCAGAGAACACTCACACAAGAACATAAATAAAACCCCAGAGCTTCTCGCGGACAACCTAACCGAGCACCGGTGTTCTACCCACCTATTCTGACCTTGACTACCTGGGGAAACCGTTAACCCCAACTAACACCGGGTTTTCCACGCAGACACACCCACAATAACTCGCTAAGCTTAATCAGGTCATAGTGCTTTAATAGCACTTTAACCAGAGATTAGTTTCCTTCGCAGGCTTTGCACATTTCTCCAAAATGCCCCTCCTGCACCTTCCCGGAAACTTCTCGTTGCCTTGCTGTCCAAACCGCGCAGCCACATTGCAAGCCTAGTCATCTTCGGCACCTCCCGAACCATTCTAGACCTCAACACCTCCAGTGTCTAGTCCCGGCTCATCCATGCCTTGCCACGACTTAGCTCCAATGTCCTACAACCATCATAGACAAGAAAACATTACATAGCACCGCACAAAACACGGAGACCAATCATCTGCACCAAAGGAATATAATCGTAAATCAATCCCTGGTGGTCGTACACCATTTACGATCGGTCGAATGCACAAAACATCAAAAGCTCATAACCTACGACCACATGACAAGTTGATACGACCACCCAGAAGTCGATACGACCACTTGAACAGAAGCTATGACCATCGTTAATTGCCTTCGACCGCTAAGACAGTCTCTATGACCACATTATAGCTGATCGCAACCACTTCCGACCACATTCAGCGCTTTTCATCGTGGTCGAAGCACCTTTCGACCACATTGTACGTGGTCGAAGCCTCTTCTGACCACGTATAACGTGATCGAAGCCGTACAGCATGGTCGAACGTCAATGTGGTCGAACGCCAACGTAGCCGAAGTCTGCCGACTTTCGAACATGGTCGAAGACCCGACTACCGACTTTCGATCACAGCGGTTGAAACTTCTGACTTCCGACCACGGCCAGTTGAGGCGTCCGACTTCTGACCACAGCCAGTTGAAGCTTCCGACTTCCGAACGTGTTCGTAAACTCGTCTGCCAGCCTCCAACCATGGATAACGTGGTCGTAAGCGACACAACGTGGTCGTAAATCCGTCTAGTGACTTCTGACCGCGGACAACGTGGTCGTAAACCTGTCTGCCGACTTTCGACCACGACCAACGTGGTCGTAAGAGCTCCAATGTGGTTGTAAAGGGTTTGTCGACCTCTCTCCAAGGCTTACGACTTTGCAGAGACAGCTCAAACTTCAAAAACCAAACTCAATCTCTCTAAAACAAGGGTCAATTACTCATCACAAATATGGGGTCACCTTCACATGGTCCCTCAATCTCCCCCTTGATGAGTATATTGACAAACATAGAAAAAGCCTGAAGTTGAGTTTATTTTTTTGTTTTATTTTAAACAAAGTCACACATGGTCTAAACAAAGTAACAGATAGACCTAGGACCATGTTGACAGAAGGGAAAATGGAGCAAAACAGAAAGTGCAATTTTTCTTCACAAGCTCTAGAAAATCCCCCTTTTAGAAAATCCCCCTTTTATGCCTTTTTCTCCATTATTCTCCCCCTTTTGGCAATAAAGTCGTCAAGATGCATGGAGGAAAAACAAAACATGAGTTAAATGAAGTGACTGTATTTTATCCATTTTAAGCATTAGGAGCCATGAAGATTATCCAAAATAACCTTTTCAGTATTACACCAAGCCATAACATAAGAGAATTCTATCTAGATCATGACAATTCATGTATAGACAAGCTAAAATCAAATAAGCCATAATCTGAAATTTAGATGAAATGCTTAGCATGTGAAGTCATTCAAGATCAGAGTCTAGCTAAAGGTATCTAAAGATGATGCAAGTCATGTCAATATTCTAAGTGAAGCCAAGAAGCTAACATTGAGTCAATTTAGAGTGCTATAAATTCAAGAATGAGACATTTGTTCAAGAACTTGGCATTTTTGTAATTGAGCAAATATTAGCACATTTGACATGATTTTCCCTTTTAGAAATCTATGATTGTTTTTAACCAAATTTTTGTTTAGTCGTGTGCTAAATCTCAAGCCTTATGCGCCACTCCAAGCAAGAAGCTTAAGGAAATGATCTTGGTCATCCAAAACTACCCTGAGTTCATGCCTAGTACAATGGCAAGCAGTCTCATGAGAAAGAGTTTGTGAGATCAGTTTTTTGCACAAAAGAGATCTTTTTGCATTCTCTGAAATTAGTTCAAGAATAGAGAGTTAAAACTAACTCAAGCTTCACCAAAGAACTAGCATAGCTCAATCTAAAGCTCAATATAGATTCAAGACTCAACTCAGCCTATTTAACATGGCATGAATCATAAAAGGATAGCTAGAGACAGACTAGTCACATGATCTAACATGACATGTTTTAATTCAAGTTATGCACATTTAATCAAGCTATCATGGCAAAAACTAGGCTACACATATAAAACCATGATAAATCTAGCACCTTAGCACAAATCATGGCAAGATGTAATGCAGTTTTATCACGTCATATAAGGATAATAATCAAGGCTCCATGTAATTATATTACAATGCAAAATGCTGAAATTAAATGACATGAAATGCAAGAAAATCCAGCTCCCCTCAACATGTGAGGCAATTTTTAGTTCAAGTTGAGTTATGTCATCATTAAGTTCCAGAAAATCTCAAATGAACTCCCCCTGAACCAAAGCAAGAAACGAGAGGAAAGAAGCTAGCAAAGAAATCAGAAAAGGTAGTCCTTAAAGTATAGACAAGATATAGAAAATACTATGCCTCATACTGACTCTCATCTACCACATATGACTTTAGGACTATCATCTGGTCTTCTAACACACTAGGGAGTAAACACGTTCCCTGTCTACCCAAGGGGGTCCAACCCTCGCTAGACCTGTAAAAAGTGAGTGAACTCAACCTAGTGAGAAGAGACACAACTAATAACCATAAGATGAGAGAAAAAAGTCTAAGCAACTAAGAGAGAATCACTCTAGTCTATGCTAGAAAGACTAATCCGAATGCACCCTTATGAAATGCAACAGAATGAAACAGGAGCATATAAGCAATGAGATACATAAAAGCAAGAAGCTTCCCCTCACAACAATCCGTAAGGACAGACCACCCCAAGCTCTCCCCGCAAGGTCGAAAACCTCGAGCTATCTAAAGGCTTGGTAAAGATATCAGCCAACTGGAGGTCACTCTCCACAAATTGGAGCACTATATCACCCTTCTCCACATGATCTCTAAGAAAATGATATCTAATATCAATGTGCTTAGTCCTGGAGTGTTGCACTGGGTTTTTGGAAATGTTAATGGTAGAAGTGTTATCACAGAAAAGTGAAACACTATCTATGACTAACGCAAAGTCCCGCAAGGTCGAGACCATCTAAAGCACCTAGCTGCAACAACTAGCGGCTGCAACATACTCATCCTCTACGGTGGACTATGCAACACTGGACTGCTTCCTAGAAGACCAAGAAACAAGAGAAGTGTCAATAAATTAGCAAGTGCCAGAAGTGCTCTTCCTATCTATCCTACAGCCGGCAAAGTCTACGTCGGAGTAGGCTTTGAGGAAAAGACAGGAAGATGAAGAATACCAGATACCATAGTCTATGGTAGCTCGAAGGTACCTGAAGATGCGCTTCACCGCTTGGCAGTGAGATACGCGAGGAGAGGCCTGGAATTGAGCACACAAATATACAACAAAGTGTATGTCTGGCCTCGAGGCCGTGAGGTACAAGAGAGAGCCAATCATGCTTCGGTACTCCTTTTGATCTAATGGCTCGCCATCCTCATATGGATCAAGTGAAGCTGAAGTCGCCATTGGAGTTGACACCAGCTTGCCATCACTCATATCAATGCATCTCAGGAGGTCTCGAGTGTACTTGCCTTGATGCAAGAATGTACCCTCTCGAGTCTGCTTGATCTGAAAGCCGAGAAAGAAACTCAGCTCGCCCATCATGCTCATCTCAAACTCTATGCTCATGACATCAGAGAACTAGGAAACAAGAGCATGAGAAGAGCCACCAAAGATAATGTCATCCAATAAATCTAGACGAGTAGAAAGTCATTGCCATGCCTGTGAATGAACAAGGTCTTGTCTACATTACCCATCTCAAACCTATGACTCAACAAATAGGACTTCAGCCTCTTATACCAAGCTCTAGGGGCTTGCTTAAGTCCATACAGGGCTTTGGAAAGCTTGAAGATATGGTTTGAGTATTTGGGGTTTTCGAAACCTGGAGGCTGTCTAACATAGACCTCTTCCTCAATAAACCCATTGAGGAAGGCACTCTTGACATCCATCTGGTATAGCTTGACGCTCTTAGACGCTGCGAATGCAAGCAAAATCCTAATGGCTTCTAGCCTAGCTACAGGGGCAAAGATCTCCTCAAAATCCAAACACTCAACCTGGGAGAAACTCTGAGCTACCAGTCTAGCCTTGTTTCGAATGACTACCCCATCCTCGCTCTGCTTATTTTTCTAAACCCACTTGGTACCTATGATATTATGACCTCTAGGGGGCTCAACAAGCGACCAGACCTTGTTCCTCTCAAAGTTCTCTAGCTCCTCATGCACGGTATTGACCCAAAACTCATCAGAAAGAGCATGACAAACATCATTTGGCTCAAAAGATGCGACGAAGGCTGAATGCAGACAAAAGTGAGACAATCCAGATTTTGAGCGTGTGACTCGTTCAAAGAGATCTCCTATCATCTGCTATGAAGGATGGTGATTTTGGATATGTCGGGGAGGTCCTGGATGAGAAGAGGAAGTGGCCTCTACCTCATGAGCTGACGAAGTAGGAACAGAGCCACTAGCCACTAGCCTACTAAACAAACCCCGAAAATGACTGAACGTCTCATCCTTCGAGGCTAAGAAAAATACCCAAGAAAACCTCGAAAAGTCATCGACCACGACAAGAACATACTGATCGTGCTAAAATAGCACACCCGCAAGTGCACGGGTTGCCACTGAAATAACGGCGAGTGTCGTGTTCTCCACAGGGACTAGACTAAGGCTACCGGTGCTCAGCTAAAGCTAGGTCAAACGAAACGGGAGAGAATATAACCTAAAACAGCTACTAAATGGATCGAACGAACTAAACAAACGAAAGATGACGGAACGAACAACCGTACGAATGGACGTCATACGACCGAATGAACGACACAACAAGAAACTAAACGAACGACGCACAAACAACAATAACGACTACACGAACGAACACGACTACCGATCGATGTCCTAACTAACTACCGACCGCGAGATAGAAAGAGGAGGTCGAGAAGCACTAGGGGAGTCTAGAAGCACGGAGGCAGTCGAGAGAGAAAGAGGGGAAAACGGTCGATGGCTAACTAGACGACGACGGCAACGACAACATAAATAACTACGACAAACACACGCACGACTTAACTAATGACCAACCGCGAGATAGAAGAAAAGAGGGAGGTCAAGAAGCACAAGGGAAGATCTAGAAGCACAGAAGGAGTCAAGACAGCAATGTGAAGGGAGACGGTTGGCCGGCTAGCTAATTCGACGAGAACTCTCAAACAAACACATATACCAACACGGACAACAGGGCAGGACTTGAACACTAAACACAGACAAGACACTAACCACTGACACTAGAACAATTAACAAATTAACACCTAATCACAATTAGCAATGCTAAGCAGAGTGTCGGGACCCCGGATTACCAAATCCGGACCCTCTGTGTATTACAGCACTAGTCCCAGATCAAAACTAGTGCACACAGTTAAACAGTGATGATTACATTGCCAAAGACGAATATTACAATATTATAAAGAGTACTGACCAAAGGTCTTACAACACAAACGAGGTTTCTAGACCTCACAAATAAACACAAACACAGCGGAAGCAAAATAAACAATGATAAAGTCCCATCAATACGCCACAGGCAATTGACTGGGGAGCGCGACCTAAACGTCTGGAAAACCTTCATCAAATCCATCCGCAGAGTAGTCGTAGCCTCCTTCTTGAACTTCATACACCTCTGAGATATATGTTTTAGGTGTAGCATGTGAGTACATAAAGTACTCCGCAAGTCTTGGGAAAATGCATTAGATGCAAGGTTTAACAAAGAAGGCTATATGGCTCTTTTGCACAAAGCGACATTTTATTTCCAATACCAATAACTATTTTTGAAGGCGACAGTTTAACTGAAGTAACAATTCTAACTAAAATCATTAAGCATTTTTAATCATAAGGATTCTACCACCAAGTTTGATATTACGGGTTCCAACCACCCACACTGGTTCCAACCACCAGGACAATTTCCCCGAGAGTTCTATCTACTCTCGGATTCCCAAAACTTTGTTTTAAACCAAGAATAAAAACCTACCATGTGAAAGCATTCCTTGCCTGCCCTTGACCGTGGGCACGGCTATTCGAATAGTTTTACACTCTGCAGAGGTTGTACACTTTACCCACAAGAGACAAGTCATCTTAATAGTCAGCATGCTTCCTTAGGCATGAGACCCAGATAATTCATCACAAAGCATTTACTCTAGTCTAGCTAGACACCACCCGCTGAGGTTTCACCGCTGAAGGGTTAACCACCCAGACAGAAGCCCCCTCTTGCGCCGTATGAGTACAGTAACCATGTCCCTCACTGTGAATAACCAGTAACCCGGTATCCACTTTCCATCGGTGGTACCTAAACTAGTCTATTATAAGTTAATCACTAGGTCGTACCCATATAGACATGTGGTTGTAAGAGTGCTCGATCGGACAAACACAAGAGTCGGTCCTTAATTGACTAGGGCGGAACATACACCTTTCAAGATTTCGTGCTAACCGCACCAATCCAAACCAACCATCCATACGGTCTAAAACAATTTGCTCATTTTACTTTGTTTCACAAAACAGTGGCAACACCATCTGCCACTAAATTCTGATCAAAAGTCTAGTTCATTGAAATATAATTCCCAATCCAAAGTTACTAAATTTATATAGCTTGTCTAAGCATCTTACTACCGATACCATAATTATCAAAGATTCATAATAATCTCAATAATGAGACAAGGGAATTCCTAGGGTGTCAAAGGTACATGGTTGTCAAAGTCAAATGAGGGTATAACAATTCTTCGGTTTAGCTATTACCTCTACAACAGAAACTATCATTTTATGTAACATAGCAATGCATTAAATTTAAAATAATTGAAAAACATTTCACAAATATAGGTTCAAAGATGATCAAAGGAGACTTGCCTTCGTGGGTGAATTCCTGATTCTCTTGTTGCGGTTCTGCGAACTCTTCAACCAGATCGGATTCTACGCGCAAAACGAGAACACAAAGGACAAATAAATACAAATAAAAGTACAGATATTATAATAATATTACTGGAATGAAGTTTATAAATTTAGATGAATTTAGGAGGAAGTTTCAATGGAATCGGAGTTCAAACGAGGGAGAAAGGGTATTTGAAATTTGAAATTTAAATTACAAAATATCAAATAAATTTCAAAAATTTGAAAGGATGGCAGAAATGTAAAGATTGGAAATTTTGAGGAATTTAGAAATTTGAATGGACTCAATCGGAGTTAGGATGAAAAAGTTATGGCCTTGGGAAGTTTAAAAAGAAAGAAAAAGAATAAACTGGATTTTTAGAATTATTTTTCTAAAGGAAATTCTGAATTATGACGTCAGCAGGGAATTTCTTTTTCAGCCGAATTATTTTTCTACGGGAAAACGGATTTATGACGTCGGCATGACGTCACCGGTGAACCCCATCGGTGGGTCTCGGTCCATGGACCGAGTCCACGACCGTGATCGGCCTACCGAGGTGGCGCGGGTGTGACGTGGCAGCCGACGGGTGGTGTGGCGCCGAGGTGGCGCGGACGTGGCGCCACATGGCGGCCACGTCGGCCACGATGGCCGGCCGGCCGATGAAGGCGGCGGCGGCGGCGGCGGCGGCGCACGGCGGCGGGCGGCGAGGAGGAAGAGGAGAAGAGGGAGCTCATTTCACCTCGGGCGGGGCTCGGCGGCGGCGGAGGCGGCGGCGGCGGAGAGGCGGCGGCGAGGAGGAGGCGGCGGCTCGGGGTCTCCGGTGCGGCGGCGGGAGGTGTGGCCGAGTGCGGAGGGTGTCGGCGACGCGGGAAGCCGAGGTGGTGGTGGCGGCGGCACGGCCGAGGCGGCGATTGCTCGCCGGAGGTGTTGGCGGCGGCGGCAAGGCGCGCAGTGTCGGGGAGCTAGGGCGGCGGAGAGGGAAGGTGAGGCGGTGGAAGGTGGAGTGGGTGACGGGGTGCTTGGGGGGTTTTATAGCGCGAGGAGGAGGTGGTGGCGGTGATTCCTCGCCGTCGTGGGGCGGCGGTTGCCGAGAGGAGAGGAGGAGGAGTGGGGGCGGGAGAGGGAGTGGGCGCAGGCGGTGTGGGGCGGTTAGGGGAGAGTGGGCGCGCGAGAGAGAGAGAGAGAGGCGCGTTGACCGGGCGGCAGTTCTGGCGGGCAAGGCGCGGGAGAGAGGAGGCGGGCGAGGAGAGGGATGACAGGCGGGCCGGGCGGTTAGCGGGTGAGAGAGAGGAGGCGGGCGGCGAGATCACGCCGGTGGGCGTGAAGGATCTGCCGCCCACGTGGCGAGGGAGGAGGGAGAAGGCGGGATGGCGGGGCGACGTGGACGGTGATCCGCCGTGCACGTGGCCGGAGGGGAGGGAGGGGTTTTTAAATTTTTATTTTTAATTTTTGATTTTCAGAAAATACTAGAAAACTCAATAAGCCTCAGAAAAATACAAAATAAACTTCTAAAATTCTAGAAAAATTTATATAAGTTTTTAGATACCTTTTGAGCTTAAATAAAATATTTCCAAGATGTTTTGAAGATATATTTTCATATTAAAATTTCTTTTTAATTCTAAAAATTGATTTTAAAAACTGGAAAACTCAGGAGAATTCAAGTAAGATCCAAATATTTTAAAATAATTAATTTGAATTTAAATTTTCAAGATTTGCAAATTTTGGGATGTTACACAGAGGCTACTGTGAAAAACTTTCAAAGAGACAACTAACAAAAATAAGATGCAGATTACCACACTAAGAACATTTTACCACAGATACTACTAAATCTAAACATCACAGATCAACAGACTGGCAGAATCAATTTACCATCCATAATTAACAGTCAAGTGCACATGCACAATGCACAAGTAAATCCACATTTAATTACAATATTTAGAAAAGAGAAAAGTAAAGAGAAATGAGAAGAGTCAACCGAGGAAGAAGATGTAGCAGGTGGTGGAGTAGTGAAGGCAGTCAGGGTTGGTGGAGAAGAATCGGAGCTCGCCGGCGTCGGTGAAGATGTTGATGAAGCAGTGGCGGCCGACGGCGGCGCTGAAGGGGAAGCAGGGGAGAGGTCGCCATCGGTGGAGAGGTGATGTCGCCGATGATGGAGCGATGAGGACGGTGGCGTCTGGGGTGGTGGTGGAGACAAAGCGATCGACAATGCGAGAGGGTTGAGGTGGCGCGGCGTTGAAGTGGAAGGCGGCGCGAGGGCCTTCGTGAAGAGTTCGCAAAGGTTGGAGGAGGAAGCAGATCGGTGTCGGCGCTGCGTATTTGGTGGTGGTGTATGTGTAATATCCCGAACGCCGTTACGGTGCAAGTTTTTAAATCAATCGCGGAATCGCCGGTTTTTTGGTAAATCGCGGGAAGGAAAAAATATAAATTGTAGAGCATTGTAAAATGAATTAAATAAATTAAAACAATTAGTTTGAATATTTTGGCCTGTTCGGAGGGGTGGGCCAGCTTTGGCTGATCCACCCAAATGGGGTCCGTACCCTCCCAAACCCTAGCACCCTCTTTATAAACCCTCCTTGGCCCCTCCCTCTTTCCACCCCAAACCAGCCGCCACCACCCCTTTGGCGCCTTTCTCCCCTTGCTGCTGCCATGGTGCCAAGGAAGAAAAGAAAGGGAAGAGAGGAAGGAGAAGGAGAAGGAGAAGAAGGAGAAGAAGAAGAGGAGGAAAAATTGGGAAATTCTTCATCTAGTTAATTTTTCCTCATCCCAAATTGCCGTGTACGACGCACCTCTTCGCTCATGGAAGCATCGTATATTGCCGAAATACGATGCATTGCACTTCCTGCCCTGCAAGAGTAATGTGGAGCATAGCATTCATATGCATTGCATTGTGGAATAATCATTTGCATACATATGCAATATAATGTGGTGAAGTTATGTTGTGAAATGTACAACTTCATAGTTGTAATGTGGAATTAGCTCTTGTGAGCTATGGACGGAATGAAGGTTGTGGTTGTGATCTTGGAATGTGGTTCGTCCCTTGTGTGATTGTGATGGTGACACGAAACTCTTTTCTCTTGCTTTAATTGTTTATAGTAATTGTGGATATGAGAAGTATTATAGTATTGAAGTAAGACATACATATGTTTTATTGCCTTGGGTAGTGGTAGTGGTTGAGGATTTAAAGTAGTCAATCATGAATTAATTTGTTAATGTTTTACCGTCATTGATAGTGAATTGAGGTCAAGAATATATATACGTTGTTAATTGTGGAAGATTAAATGTTGTTGATTAATCTATTGTGGTTTGTGGAGGAATAAATGTTTCTTTTGCATTTAATACGGGATAAAATGATTGCATTCATATGCTAATTAAATCTGAAATTTAAGATGTATGATTCATGAAAGTTTATGGTGGTTTAATATTTATGAACATAAATTGTAATTGTGGATGTATGGAATTATAATGATGATGTTTAAATTGCTTGTAGTTTGAATAACTTGTTAAGCAGTTTGCTTGTTGAGATTTTTATCTCACTCTTGCTTCCCCTCCCCTCTGGTGGACTTTGAGCATGCATTGGGAAGGGTAGAGCGGACACCTTACAGATGCACTTGTATTATAATCTTAATGCTGAAATAAAGTTGAAAGAAATCTAGTCTTTGTTTAGCTATCTTATTGACAAATATTTCTTCTTAGTAATATTAAATTTGTGTACTGTTCCTATAGATATTTTGTTATAGTTGATTATGATTATTGAATTGTTATTATTCTGTTTTTCCTTAGTTGTTTACGCTTCCGCTTATACTATCTTGCTTAGTATCGTTGCTAGTTTTAGTTTATTTTTATAAATTGGCTAGTTGTAGAGCAGCAAGAGTAGCATCCCGGGGCATTGTGGGTCCTGGGGTGTTACAGTTGCTATCAGAGCGGGCTTTAGGTCCGTGGTAAATAAATTATTAAATTGACACACTGGTGCACAGTAGGATGGGATGGGTCAAGCTTTGCATTTATGCTTTTGACATGTTGTATTGATGATTTACATTATGAGATAATCTCGTATGAGTATGTTTTACTCCTATGACTGTTATGAGTAAGAATTGTCAATGATAATATGTAGAGATTGTTTTTGCTGTCTTGGCTTTTGCCAGGTTATACCACTGTTTGAAGCATGGGATTAGCGATGTAGTTACCTCAGGTAACTTAATTGCTGATGTTGTGATTGAGTTTCTTAGAAAAATTGTTATCTTCCTTGAGTTGATTTTGGCCAATTCTTGGCCTATTGCAGTTAATGAATTTCTTTTGAGTTTGTGGTTCTTGCAGTTGAGGGTATGCAATTGGTCTCACACATTCCTTAAAGCGATTATTGTTTCTTTAGGACTAATGAGATACTTTTGCTACCTATGCTTATTGTTGACTTGAAAGGTTGGTCCCTTCGTGTGAGTTTTATCTTGTTGTGATTCATGGCTAATTGGTTCGCTTGATTTTTTTTCTTTTATTAATAAAGGTTTTATATTGCAAACTCATTAATATGTGAAAGTCTTAGATCTATGTATTTCTTTTAGATTAATTTGAGTGTCGAAGTTTATTTTCACTCCTTTTTGAAAGAGAGTGTTAAAACCCTTTGTGGTGTTTTGCTATGTTAAAGTAGGAAGGTGGTAATCTTATAAATTAATTTATAAGGTACGAATTGTCAAGCTGAGATGTTAGCATGTTGCATAATTAATTTTAAGTAGTATCCTCGGAAGTGTAGTTTATTATTTTGATATCACCTTGTGATAGTTTCTGGAAGAATTGTGATTTAGAATTTGTCTATATATGTTTGGAACTCATGGAGTTATTAAGGGTGTGCAAAAGAACTAGAATGATTATTATGATTGTTTAAATTGCTATCATGTTGGATAAATTGAATTATTTTTTTGTCTTTAGTAATTAATCTGACCGTTTGAAAATTAGTAAGTAAGGATGTGTTGGAATATTGCCTTGGTAATATTGACCTTTAACCTGTTATTTATTTAGATACTTTATGAGCATGTACAATTACTAGATTCATCTATCTTTCACCATGTTAAATTGTTGAAACATGTATAAAGAAATAGATGAAGGTTGAGGTATTGAATTGTAGAATCTTGTCTTACAAACTGGTATTATTGAAGTTTAAAATTATTTTGTTCTAATTTTTGAACGTAAGGAGAAATATTGAATCTAAGTTCATTATTGTTTTATGATTTTAAATAGAGTTAGATCATGAATGTTGTTATGATAAATTAATAATCAACTATTGCTAGTAATGAATAGAGTACAATCAATTTGTGCTAAATTAGAGTTGAGCATCAATAAGAATTGAATATATAAAATTTAATGAGAGATTTATACTAGCATATTTTGTGAGATTACCATGTTCTAGCAACATCTTGTTTAAGAGCTTTGCTTTAATATGGTGGCTTATGCACTAGGATTTCCTAGATTAAATAGCCGCAATCTTATCTAGATAATAGAAACATGATGAAGTGTTTTCTTGTGTTTCTTTTGGAAAAGTTTATGACGTGATTTGAGGATATGATGATGCTTGTTAAGAATGTATTATTCTGATGTTAGCATGATGGTTAGTATGTGGTTGTGATGATAATGTTGAATATTCTATAGATAAAAGAATTTGATAACTTCCATGATACTATTTAAATCAAAAGATTTGAGATTTGTGTGCGTGATCTTTTTGATCTCATGATTCTTTGTTGGAATTGTCAAGGTGATACCGTAATCAATGGACGTTGTTCTCTTGTTAAAAGAAAGAGTGTCGAAAAAGTATTGGAGGTTGAAATCAAGTTGTGCAATCTTTTTTTTAAAAAAAATGTGAGTGACTTCTTTTTTCTCGCCGCATAGGAGTTACTTGAGCTCAAATGACAATATTTTCGCCGCATAAGAGCTTCTTGAGCTTGAATGGCAATATTGTATTCTTTTTTATTGAGATTTAATTTTTTTGTTCTTCTTGAGGAGGCATGTGCCTTCAGCTGTGATCTTATCTTTTGTTGCCCAAGATTTATTGCTATTTCTTCTGGACTTGTGTTTATTGCAGATAGTAACATCTTTCTTTGTGCTGGAATTTACTTCTTTTTGCCTCTCCAAGAAAGGGGTATTTGATTTGGGTTGCAAAGTCTTTTAAGAGGTGTATGGCATCTAGTTGGTGTATTGGGCGGTGATTTGGAAATCTTTGGTTCAAGGAAGTTAAATTTCCAAAGGGAATGGATTGGGAAATTAATAATATCTCGAGCAGTAATATGCTCACTTGATTCTTATTTAAACTGTGTGTTTATAGCAGAGGTCATCTGCAAATTGAGTTGTTATATGTTGTGGTGTATTCTTTTCCAGTTAGAAAAAGAAAATGATTGTTTTGGTCTGTCGAGTGATTTTCACTCTTGGCTTATGCAATGTGGTTTCTCCAAATGTCTATTTGGAGAGTGTGAATGGTTTTGTTGTGAATTCTTTGATTTGGACCGTGGTCCCTTGAAGGAAAGCTGGTTGTTAGTGTGTTGCATGAGAATGCTTCATTCTTCTTGTGGTTGTGTTACATTTGTAACAGTTATTGTTTGTGCTTCAAGTAATGTTATGAGTGGAATCTGTGGTTGAATTCTTTAAAAGGGGTACAATGTATTATCCCGATTATAATATATAGAGAAAAATATTCTAAGAAAGAGGATGGTATTAGATAAGTGGCTTCATAGTTGTGGTGGGGAATTTTTGTGAGAATGGCATGATTTGTTGGCCGCTCAGAGCCGACAAAAGAATTGCGGGCGCTCGGCGTTGACCGGCGCGTGTCGGGGACTCGTCAGAGATGGACATGAGGAAGAGAGCCACCAGATATGCGGAGGCCCTCTTGACGAATCAGTCCGAGCAGGAGGCGACGTGGAGCTTGAAGTTCAAATGTAGAAGAAGGACCCGAGTTCTTCGAGGGCGGGTGAGAACCCGTAGTTGTTGTTCCCTCGTGATGTTCTATCCTTGGGATGCTCTATTCTTTGGTTGTTCTTTTCTTGATTGTTCTTTGTCTCATGGGTTGAGGAGCGAGATTCGAGGATGAATCATTTAAGGTGGGAGAATGTAATATCCCGAACGCCTGTTCTGGCGCAAGTTTTTAAATCGATCGCGGAATCGCGGTTTTGAGAATCATGGAAGGAAAAATATAAATTGTAGAATATTATAAAATGAATTAAATAAATTAAAATAATTAGTTTGAATATTTTGACTGTCCGGAGGGTGAGCCACCGCTTTGGCGGTCGGCCCAAATGGGGGCCGCACCCCTCCCAAACCCTAGCACCCTCTTTATAAACCCCTCCTTGGCCCCTCCTCTTTCCACCCCAAACCAGCTGCCACCACCCTTTGGCGCCCCTTTCTCCCCTTGCTGCTGCCATGGTGCCAAGGAAGAAAAGAAAGGGAAGAGAGGAAGGAGAAGGAGAAGGAGAAGTAGAAGGAGAAGAAGGAGAAGAAGAAGAGGAGGAAAAAATTGGGGAAATTCTTCATCTAGGTAATTTTTCCCATCCCAAATTGCCGTAATACGACGCACCTCTTCGCCCGCGGGAAGCATCGTATATTGCCGAAATACGATGCATTACACTTCCTGCCCTGCAAGAGTAATGTGGAGCATAGCATTCATATGCATTCATATGCATTGCATTGTGGAATGATCATTTGCATACATATGCAATATAATGTGGTGAAGTTATGTTGTGGAATGTACAACTTCATAGTTGTAATGTGGAATTGGCTCTTGTGAGCTATGGACGGAATGAAGGATGTGGTTGTGATCTTGGAATGTGGTTCGTCCCTTGTGTGATTGTGATGGTGACACGAAACTCTTTTCTCTTGCTTTAATTGTTTATAGTAATTGTGGATATGGAAAGTATTATAGTATTGAAGTAAGACATACATATGTTTTATTGCCTTGGGTAATGGTAGTGGTTGAGGATTTAAATTAGTCAATCATGAATTAATTTGTTAATGTTTTACTGTCATTGATAGTGAATTGAGGTCAAGAATATATATACGTTGTTAATTGTGGAAGATTAAATGTTGTTGATTAATCTATTGTGGTTTGTGGAGGAATAAATGTTTCTTTTGCATTTAATATGGGATAAAATGATTGCATTCATATGCTAATTAAATCTGAAATTTAAGAGGTATGATTCATGAAAGTTTATGGTGGTTTAATATTTATGAACATAAATTGTAATTGTGGATGTATGGAATTATAATGATGATGTTTAAATTGCTTGTAGTTTGAATAACTTGTTAAGCAGTTTGCTTCTTGAGATTTTTATCTCACTCTTGCTTCCCCTCCCTGGTGGACTTTGAGCATGCATTGGGAAGGGTAGAGCGGCACATACGAGATGCACTTGTATTATAATCTTAATGCTGAAATAAAGTTGAAAGAAATCTAGTCTTTGTTTAGCTATCTTATTGACAAATGTTTCTTCTTAGTAATATTAAATTTGTGTACTGTTCCTATAGATATTTTGTTATAGTTGATTATGATTATTGAATTGTTATTATTCTGTTTTTTCTTAGTTGTTTACGCTTCCGCTTATACTATCTTGCTTAGTATTGTTGCTAGTTTTAGTTTATTTTTATAAATTGGCTAGTTGTAGAGCAGTAATAGTAGCATCCTGGGGCATTGTGGGTCCTGGAGTGTTACAGTGTGGCTCGCCGAACCGGAGTTGAAAAGGGGAAGAAGAGAAAGAACGTTGGGCGCTAAGGGTAGAAGAAAGGCGGTGGCGGAGGTGGTGAGTGGCGGTCTGAGGTAAGTGGCGGGGACGAGGACGCCAATCGGAGGAGGAGCGAAGCGGAGAGCAAGGGAGGAAGTAGATGGCGGCGGTGCTGTGAGGTGCGACGACGCACGGGAAGAAGCGCGATGGAGGAGCGGCGGGGGATGGATAGTGGAAAGAAGCGGAAGAGAGAGGTGCTGGGGGAAGAACACAGGAAGGAGGTGGCGCGCTGGCGAGTCGGCTCGGCCTCGCCGGCGGCCAGAGAGGGAGACGGATCGGGGGATGTTTGGTGGCGACGCACGGGTGATGAGAGGAGGCGGAATACAGGCGGGCGCCGACGAGCTGACCGACCCTCGTCGGCGACGGAGAAGGAGAAGAATCGGGGAAAGGAGAGCAAAGGGGAGGAGAGGTAGAAGAAATGGCCGGCTCCCGGGAAATTGCGGCAGCTGCTAGGGTTAAGCATCGGGATTTTGGCATTTTACAGTTTAGTCCTCCCAGTTTTTGGAATTTGCAATCAAGTCCTTCTCCATTAGTGTTTCTTCTGTTTTGGCCCTCAGAAACTCTGATTTCTTCACGAAAAGATCCTACGCGTCCGTGACGATACGCACATTTGTACAGAGCAGTCTCGGAATGCCAAATTTATCGTTTATGTGCCTTGGTCGCGCCGGCCTGCAGAAAAATATAGAAAAATGTAAAATAGTCCATTTCGAGCAATTAATTATAGAAAAACATGTAAATGATGATAAATGGTCCCAAAATACGAAAAATATGAGGGTAAAATGATGGATAAATATATGCAAATATGACGCATGTCATACCCCCAAGCTTAAAACTTTTACTTGTCCTCAAGTAAATGGTATGATATTATCGAACCCGCACAACAAGTCATTATGGTAAAAGACTAGTTTAAGTGCTTGTAATAGTCAAGAGGCATACAAAAATGTAAAATGAGATTGTCTAACTCGAGTTTTGAGAATCATCCAAGAGGAGAATGAATATTCAAGCAAAGATCTCTAGTGATAACTACAACATTCAACTAAAGCAAGTTACACGCAAAAGTGTCGAAATACACTAAGTGATCATATGAATCCAACCAAAATTGTAAGGCATCAGAACTAGTTATAACATCAAAAATGAGCATGTCAAAGAGTCAAGCTAAGGCATTTGATATTTGAGACAAAGAGACTAATACTTGCATGATATTTATGAAAAAGCCCACACTTGAGCCATGATACCTAATTTTTGCTGATTTTTAGCAAATTTAAAACACACATTGGGCATATGTGCCACTTATTCACACTCACACTTTACTTGGGCAAAAGTTTGCCACTTATTCAACACATTTTCGAACCAATGTGACATAGTCACTTATTACACACACTCACGCATTACATCACAATTTTTTCTTTTACTTTTTATTTTTTTTAGTTTTGATTAAGCATCTTTAACCGATTTTCATTAATGCTAAGTAACACATGTCCTTAGGCATGGATACTTAGATAAGTCAACCAAGTTATTGGCTCAAGATAGGACTACCCCTTTCACAAATTTTACATTCAAGCAAAGTATCAATATCTAAAATAACATATGCCAAAGCATGAATCTAAGATATAATCATTCCAGAGGCGATGACTAGAACCAATTCAATCCGCAAATGGTTAAAACACATGCGTAACTCGCAATGAATCAAATGCTATAGGATCACAAGGTTTCTAAGCACATCAAGGATAATAAACAAAACGCAGGCTCTATAAAATGATGCCAAGTGACTTAAAACATACAAGGAACTAATGACAATATAGCTCAATTAAGAAACATTCAGCATGACCTTCCTTGATTAATCATGGCGTGGGCTCACATGGCAAAGATATACAATCAGCCTAACACGAGAGCAATAGTAAAGGCCATATATCATCAACATAAGCACAGGAATGACCAAATATCATCAACTACACAACAATAAACTCAAATGCTCACAATATAATACAAACATGCTAGAACATCATCCACATACATACAAGTCTTCCCCCAAGCTTAAATTGAACAATGAGTTAAGAATGTCCTTAAAGGGGTAAGAAACAGCTCACCGGGCATATATGATGTAGTAGAAATAGAAAATCATCCCATGGCTTCTCGCACATACAAGGATGAAGATCTAGCACGGGACCTGAAATAAAAAGAAAGAAAAGAGGAGAAACCAATAAAAACTAACAAAAGGTATGGAGATCTTTACTATTATAAAAGAAGGAGTTGGTGGTTGGTCCGGCCTCTCCCACCCCTTCTCACAAAAAGCAGCGCTGACATGTGGCCCCAAAAGACCTGCGCTGAATCTTCCCACCTTCCCATCAAAATATCTTTCTTTCCATGATTTAGTGGTCAATGTGGATTTTATCTAAACTGCATTTTAGAGTACATGCTGTATTTTTCATCCAGTACTTAATCTTGTACTAGCTGAATGCTCGTTGCTACGGATTTTAAAATTTATCATACTATATGTTCTGAAACTAACGGGTGATAAAATTTTTTAGAACATGCATACAAATATGTTCTAAATTTTTTTAAAATCCGTAGCAACGCACGGGCATTCAACTAGTATAAAGATAAAGAGATGTGCTCATTTGGGTGTAGCGAGAGGAGGGCCAAGGATGGGACATGGAAAAGGCACATGTCCGCCCTCCTCATGAAACAGCATGCCTCGAAATCCACCTGGATCCCAAGGAATATCGACTCGAACCATGTCCACTCGTAGTCGATGGTACAAAAGTGTAAGCCTACAAGCAACCTCAAAGATATGGCAAGTATGTGTGATAGGGTTGATGCCCTTGAAGTTATCAATAGAATATACAATCACACAAGCATATCGATAAGGTACATCATGAGGACTATATGCGAGATGAACACAATCAATAATAGAGGATGTCTCATCAAGGCCAATGAAGTCAAACCTGAGGTGATCGGAGAAGAGTTTCCATACTACCTGAAGTGTAGGTGAAGTAGAATGTACGGTAGTAGAAACCTCCAGAGGGGCGATGTCGACCAAGGAAGTAACTGGTGGTGGATCAATAGAAACACGCTCCTCCTCGACATCGGAAGCAGCCCCCTCATCATCAAGAATGAATATCTCCATCTCAGGCTCAAAGATCGAATAATCATCTAAGTGGCCCACATCCTCAAAGGTGAATCTCTCCATATCAAGCTCAAGAAGTACATGATAAATGTCAAAGCAGTGAGAGTCCTCCACATCAAAGATAACAGTCTCTAACTTAGGCTCATCCATGAGAAAGTCATCAATCTGAAGTACTACGTCTGGGAGGATGGCGTCAGTGTGAGCTACCATATGCACCATAGAAATGGTATCATCGTCATCAAAGATAATCCGCTGAAGCTCAATCTTGTCACACATAGTATCTGACTCAAAGATGTGTGTATCAATGGTACTCAAAGACGTCTCAGGAATACACTCATCAATATCATCTATCTTGTAGCACTGACTAGGAGATTGGGTAGATGGCTTCTTATGATGATGACATGGAGGATGTCTAGAAGCTGTAGGCTGACTGTGCTGAAGCACTGGTGGAGTAGGTGGAGTAGGCTCAACCAAAGTCGTACCGCTCTCCATGGTGACAGAATGGTAGTGAGCTAGAGAACTCGGGTAAGACTGTGAGGATGCCAAACTATCACAACAGGAAGTCAAAGTGCACATAGCCTCTCTAAGATCATGCAATTGGGTCATCAAAGTCTTTACACCACATAACTGTGACTCCAGATAAGATATATGCAAAACAGACAGCTCGGGACTATAAATCTAATCATGATGAAGAGTAGGTAATCTTCACGAGGTGTAGGAGTAGAATGAAAACTATGCTGGTGTGATGACAGAAAAGGATGTGGCTGACTAGAGCTCAAACTGTACGGATCCATATGATGCTCAGGCGCATGCACTTTGGCTGTCAAAGAATCCGAACAAGGCTTCTCATTGTGCCACTGGAATTGATGGAAAGCCATGTTCTCAATAAGAGTGAATGCGTCATCAAGTGTCTTGTTTGTGATTGCTCCACCAAATGCTGCATCGACTAAAGATCGTGTGTCACATGTCAAGCCTCTGCAGAAGATCTGCAGAACAAGCCATCTCTCTAGACCATGATGGGGACATGTAATATCCCGAACGTCATTCGGCATAAGATTTTAAATCCATCACGGAATCGCCGGTTTTTCGGTAAATCACGGGAAGGGAAAAATATGAATTGTAGAACTTTGTAAAATGAATTAAATAAATTAAAATATTTAATTTGGATGTTTTGGGCTGTTCGGAGGGTGGGCGGCCGCTTTGGGCAAGAAGCCCAAATGGGGCCGTACCCCTCACAAACCCTAGCACCCTCTATATAAACCCTCTCTTGGCCCCTCCTCCTCCTCCCACAGCCGCCACCTCCCCTCCTTTGGGCGCCTCCCCCCTGCTGCTGCCAAGAAGATCTCCCCATTGGCCCTTGGAGAAGAAGAAGAAGGAGAAGAAGGAGAAGAAGAAGAAGGAGAAGGAAGGAGAAGAAGAAGAAGGGAAAAGATTTGGGAAATTTCTTCATCTAGGTAATCTATCCCCATCCCAATCCTCTGTTTTATGGATTTATTAGGGTTCTTGGCACGGTATTTGTGGATAGATATTAGATCAATCACCGATTAGAATTTTGCCGCGGACTGGTTTTAGATCTATTCGCGCAGCGCCGGTTGTCTCTCAGTTTTGGGCTAGAAATAGATTTTTACTGAGGATCTCCCCAAAAGGAAAAGTGTAGAGGACGTCCAGATCTAGCTCTTGTTTTTTTTTCAATTTTTTTCACCAATGGATCTGGGAGATAAGGGGTCGCCAAACTCGCTGATTTTGCAGGCGGCCAGATCTGCGCAGCCGACGGTAAACCGTAGTTTAAAATTAGAAAACGATTTTTCCTGCGGGTCTTCCCAAAAGGACAGTTGTAGATTACTTCCTTATATACCTCCTGTATTTGTTTCAAAATTTTATACCACGGGATCTAGGAGAAACAGAGACGGAATTAACGCTGTCCGGCAGGCAGTCGGGTTGTTACAGACCGACTGTAATTCGGTGTTTAAAAATAGTAGATGATTTTTCTGGCCTTGGCCGTAGTTGGGAAAAATGTAGATAATTTAGAGATCTAGCTTCTGTAAAATTTTGGTAATCTTTAGACCTCTGTGTTGTCGGGGCTGCGCATTTGAATGCGGCTGCCCAAATCTGCAGAGCAGAGCATGTCCTCTGTTTTGGGCATTTAATTACTCCTAGTTTTGATTAAAATAAAAATAGGTGTTCTCCATGAAAAATGTAGATATTTAAGTCATGAAACCAGAGAGGTATTATTTTCTATTTTTCGATGCATATAATTAAAGATACAAAATTAAGAAGCAGCTCTGCTGCAGAGGCTAGAATGCAGATTGGTGAGCAGAGAGGAGTTTTCGCGGGTTCGGGTCTCTAGCGTTGATTTACGTTTTTATGTCGTGTTTGTATGCTGTGATGGAGTGCTGAGAGGTGTCTTATGGACAGGTGGACCTGTCCCTGAGCGCCCTTGATTTTTGTGGTTCGTCGCTTCATCGGATTGAGGCAAGTAAACGTAGCGGTGGTTGCTACCGTTTAACCTGTTGTTCATAATACATTCAGTTTACATTATTATCGTAATTTGATACAATTGCCATGATTGCATGATATTTTAATTGTGGAATTCTTGCTTAATGTTAATATGTTGATCATGAAATTAGTATGTGGTGGATGTTGATTATGTTGAGAGCATGATAATGCTCCTTGCGGATGAATTAATGTGATTAATGGATTTCCATGTCATTCATACCATACATGTCATATCATGTCCTTTGAATGTGGATGTCGCTTATAGCGCGACCGCACTGCAGTCTGGCGTCGTATATTGCCGTGTCGACGCACCTCTTCGCCGCGGAAGCATTCGTATATTGCCGAAATACGATGCATCGCACTTCCTGCCCTGGCAAGAGTAATGTGGAGCATAGCATGAGCATTCATATGCATTCATATGCCTTGCATTGTGGAATGATCATTTGCATACATATGCAATATAATGTGGTGGAGTTATTTTGTGGAATGTACAACTTCATAGTTGTAATGTGGAATTGGCTCTTTGTGAGCTATTGATGGAATGAAGGTTGTGGTTGTGATATTGAAATGTGGTTCGTCCCTTGAGTGATTATGATGGTGTCATGAAACTCTCTTTTCTTACTTTACTTGTTTATAGTAATTGTGGATAGGAGGAGTAATATAGTATTGAAGTAAGACATATATATGTTTTGTTGCCTTTGGTAGTGGTAGTGGTTGATGATTTAAAATAGTCGGTCATGAATCAATTGCTCTTTGTTTACCGTCATTGATAGTGAATCGAGGTCGTGAATATATCGTTGTTAATTATGGAAGATTAAATATTGTTGATTAATCTATTGTGGCTTGTGGAGGAATAAATGTTTCTTTTGCATTTAATACGGGATAAAATGATTGCATTCATATGTTAATTAAATCTGAAATTTTAGAGGTATTATTCATAGAAGTTTATGGAGGTTTAATAACTTTGAACATAAATTGTAATTGTGGATGTATGGAATTATAATGATGATGTTTAAATTGCTTGTAGTTTGAATAACTTGTTAAACAGTTTGCTTGCTGAGATTTTTATCTCACTCTTGCTTCCCTCCCTACTGGTGGACTTTGAGCATGCATTGGGAAGGGTAGAGCGGCACCGCATCGATGCACATATTATAATCTTAATGTTGAAATAAAGTTGAAATAATTCTAGTCTTTTGCTTAGTTATCATATTGATGTATGTTTCACCTTATTAATGTTGAACATGGAATTGTTCCTTTGGTTATTATTGTTAAGTTGATTATGAATATTAAATTGTTCTCATTATTCCGTTATTTATTAGTTGTTTACACTTCCGCTTATACTATCTTGCGTAGTACTGTTGCTAGTTTGTTTTTATTTATAAATTGGCTAGCTGTAGAGTAGTTTTAGTGGCATTCCAGGGCATTGTGGGTCCTGGGGTGTTACAGGACATCTCCTGAGCAAAGCTTTGTATCGCTCCCAAGAATCATACAAACTCTCTCCATCAAGCTGAGCAAAACTGAAAATCTAATCACGGATCTCAAACTGTCTAGATAGCAGAAAGTATCTCTCCAAGAAAGCACATGACAGCTGATCCCAAGTGAATGACCTCGATGGCAAAGAGTAAAACCAGGTACGAGCACCATCTCGAAGAGAGAATATGAATAATATGCATCTAATAGTGTCCTGAGAAACCCCATGGTACTTAATAGTATCAGAATACTACAAGAATGTGCGAATGTGCTCAAAAGGGTCCTCGCTGGGTAATCCTCCAAAACGGGTCTCCTGAACCAAGGCAATCAGACCAGGTCTTAACTCAAAGTCATCGACCTCAACTCCTAGCAAAACTGGCCCTGGCATAGCACTCTGACTACTCGGAGCCCAAAGATCATAAACTAGTGCCATATCCTCAATATAAACCAATAATGATCACCCTGTGGGACAAAATGAGAAATACCACAAAAAGAAATAGAAATAGCTAGAATAGGGTTAGGGGTTAGCAATATATCACAAATATAAACAATGACGAAATGAAAGACAAGTCAGCACAAACACAAAACAAGCAAAAGAAATAAACAACGACCTAGTCTATAGCCTAACACTGTCGCTCTAAGCTAGTCCCCAGCAACGACGCCAATTTCTTGATCATGCTAAAATAGCACACCCGCAAATGCACGGGTTGCCACTGAAATAGCGGCGAGTGTCGTGTTCTCCAGGGACTAGACTAAGACATCGGTGCTCGGCTAAAGCTAGGTCAAAGCGAAACGGGGAGAATTAAACCTAAAACAGCTACTAAATGGATCGAACGAACTAAACAAACGAAAGACGACGGGACGAACAACCGTACGAATGGACATCGTACGACCGAATGAACGACACAACAAGAAACTAAACGAACGACGCACAAAATACAATAACGACTACACGAACGAACACGACTACCGATCGACGTCCAAACTAACTACCAACCGCGAGATAGAAAGAGGAAGTCGAGAAGCACTGGGGGAGTCTAGAAGCACGGAGGGAGTCGAGAGAGAAAGAGGGGAAAATGGTCGATGGCTAACTAGACGACGACGGCAACGACAACATAAATAACTACGACAAATACACGCACGACTTAACTAACGACCGACCGCGAGATAGAAGAAAAGAGGGAGGTCAAGAAGCACAAGGGAAGATCTAGAAGCACAGGAGTCAAGACAGTAATGTGAAGGGAGACGGTTGGCCGGCTGGCTAATTCGACGAGAACTCTCAAACAAACACATATACTAACACGGACAACAGGGCAGGACATGAACACTAAACACAGACAAGACACTAACCACTGACACTAGAACAATTAACAAATTAACACCTAATCACAATTAGCAATGCTAAGCAGAGGCTACTGTGAAAAACTTTCAAAGAGACAACTAACAAATAATAAGACTGCAGATTACCACACTAAGAACATATTACCACAGATACTACTAAATCTAAACATCACAGATCAACAGACTGGCAGAATCAATTTACCATCCACAATTAACAGTCAAGTGCACATGCACAATGCACAAGTAAATCCACATTTAATTACAATATTTAGAATAGAGAAAAATAAAGAGAAATGAGAAGAGTCAACCGAGGAAGAAGATGTAGTAGGTGGTGGAGTAGTGAAGGCAATCAGGGTTGGTGGAGAAGAATCGAAGCTCGCTGGCATCGGTGAAGATGTTGATGAAGCAGTGGTGGCCGACGGCGGCGCTGAAGGGGAAGCAGGGGAGAGGTCGCCGTCAGTGGAGAGGTGTTGTCGCCGATGATGGAGCAGATGAGGACGGCGGCGTCTCGGGATGGTGGTGGAGACAGGCGGCGGCCGACGATGCAGAGGGGTTGAGGTGGCCACCGGCGTTGAAGTGGAAGGCGGCGCCGAGGGCCTTCCGTGAAGAGTTCGCAGAGGTCGGAGGAGGAAGCGATCGATGTCGCTACTGTGGATTTGGTGGTGGTGTGGCTCACGGAACCGGAGTTAAAAGGGGAAGAAGAGAAAAACGTTGGGCGCTAAGGGTAGAAGAAAGGCGGTGGCGGAGGTGGTGAGTGGCGGCGAGGTAAGTGGGTGGCGAGGACGCAAATCGGAGGAGGAGCGAAGCGGAGAGCAAGGGAGGAAGTAGATGGCGGCGGTGCTGTGAGGTGCGACGGCGCACGGGAAGAGGCGCGATGGAGGAGCGGCGGGGGATGGATAGTGGAGAGAAGCAGCAGAGACAGGGTGATGAGAGGAGGCGGAATAGGCAGGCGGCCGTGAGTCCGACCGACCCTCGTCGGCCTTGGGAGAAGGAGAAGAATCGGGAAAGGAGAGCAAAGGGGAGGAGAGGTAGAAGAAATGGCCGGCTCCACAGGAAGTCTGCGGTTGCTAGGGTTAAGCATCGGGATTTTGGCATTTTACAGTTTAGTCCTCCCAATTTTTGGAATTTGCAATCAAGTCCTTCTCCATTAGTGTTTCTTCTGTTTTGGCCCTCAGAAACTCCGATTTCTTCACGAAAAGATCCTACACGTCCGTGACAATGCGCACATTTGTAAAGAGCAGTCCTGGAATGCCAAATTTGTCGTTTATGCGCCTTGGTCGCGTCAGCCTGCAGAAAAATATAGAAAAATATAAAATAGTCCATTTCGAGCAATTAATTATAGAAAAACGTGTAAATGATGATAAATGGTCCCAAAATATGAAAAATATGAGGGTAAAATGATGGCTAAATATATGCAAATATGACGCATGTCACATACCACTTCCCTCCCGCCGACTGCACCCTAGCTGGACCAATTGTGTCCATGTGAAGAAGTTGTCCCGATGCATCGGTCATAGTCACAGTGACTGGGGGATGAGAAGCAGTAACCATCTTGCCATATCGGCAAGGAGCACAAACTAAATCTTTGACCATCTTGAGTTTGGGCAGACCACGTATGAGATCGTGGCTTCTAACTCGAATCAAATGATCAAAGCAAATGTGACCAAGTCTCCTATGCCAAAAGGAGAGATCACAGGACTCTAACGCAACTAAGCACCTGAGAGGATCGCTAGAAGACTCAACAAAATCAGCACGAAAGATCCATCCAAATCTAGAAATCCGGCAAACAAGACTTCCCGAAGAATCAAGAATTTTACAAGCATTTTTTCTTAAAACTTACCCCGAAATTGTCATTGGTAAGCTGAGAAACAGAAAGCAAATTATATTGTAGCTTACTCACTAAGGTAACATCTTTAAGAATAAAGGAATCATTAATGCGCACAGTACCTTTAGCGATGACTCGTCCAGACGAGGTGTCTCCAAAGGTGATCGTCTCATCACCTGGAACTCGGACTAGGGAAGAGAACCAACGGGAGTCTCTGGTCATGTGTCGAGAACAGCCGGAGTCAACAAGCCAAACCTCTCCCTTCCCTACCCGGCGAACCTGAGTCAACAAGAAGGCAGTATATGTGGCTCAATACTGGGGTAAATGAGTGCAGACTTGGGAACCCAGTACTGAGTCACACGATGAGCAGAAGAAGCAATCACACCCGACTAACCTCTAACTACCATACGCTCTCCGTCTCTCAAAAAGCCAGAAGGTATAAGAGCAGACCTGAAGCTGTTGCCGGGTCCGACTACTATAGAAGAGCGAGTCTGACCAATAGCAACATGCTGATCACGCCGCGGATAGCTATCTCGTTGGGGAAAATGAGATCTACCCTCAGGATGGTGGATATACTGACTAGAAGCAACTTGAGGACCAAAAACAGAAGTAGGAAAACTAAGTCCTCGATGCTGCCTAAGCACCTCAGTAGAGATTCCTACAACTCTAGACCTCGTGTTGGTCTTAGGTGCACTCGGAGTCTGGGGCTGACCCTGAATACGCCTAAGAGCACGAACACAGTCTCTTCGCGCGATCCTGGCGCGCCAGAAGTATCTCTCAACAGAATGTCCATCCTTTTGACAGAACGTACAATGATACTTCACCTTCTGAGAGGTCGAAGTAGCACGATGAGGCCTCACCTTCTGAGAGCTCGAAGCAACAGGTGGTACCACCTTACTGTCAGAGATCCCTTGGACAAAGCCCACAGATTTGAACTCAACTTTCTTGGTTCTGGGCTTGACCTCGATCACACCTGCTGTTATAGGTCTAACAATAGCAAGTGGATGCTTCCTCACATCCTCTAAGAAATCATATCCTAGACCTTGATTGAACATGCAAATCTTGGATTTGTCTAGAATAAGATTTAGTTTTTTCTTGCCTCCAACAAATCTTTCAAGAGTGTTCATAAGGTATTGACACTCCTGAAAGAGAGAGGCACAAGAAGAGCAGGGATAAGATGAAGAAAAGACACAGGAGAAGAAGAAGAATATCTAGAGACAGAAGATCGAATAGCACGTACATATATCTCTTTGTGCACGGCCACCTCAATCTTGAGGATTTCGCAAGATACAAAGAGGACAGTCCTAATCCTAGCCATCAAGTTCTCGTGACTCCTCCTAACGGTCTCTAGCATTTCTTTATATTTCTCCCCCACTTCAGCACACAAAGAACAATCAGATTGTGGCTTCTCTAGTAAGTCCTTAGTAAACTTCACATATTTATCATCCAATGCAACCAATTCAGATTTTTAGTTTTTCACAATTATTGCATAGTGAGCTAACAAGATCCTTAGAAGCATATTGAGCTATTTTCTTGTTGTGGTCAACCATTTCTTGACCACATACGACGTGGTCGAAGCCTCTTCGGACCACGTACAACGTGATCGAAGCCATACAGCGTGGTCTAAGCACCAACGTGGTGGAACCGCGCCGACCGCGATATAGCGTGGTCAAGTGCCGACTTCCGAACATGGTCGAAGACCCGACTGCCGACTTCCGACCACGCAGTCGAAGATTCGACTACCGACCACAGCGGTCGAAACTTCCGACTTCCGACCACGGCCAGTTGAGGCGTCCGACTTCCGACCATGGCCAGTTGAAGCTTCCGACTTCCGAACGTGGTTGTAAACTCGTCTGCCGGCCTCCGACCATGGATAACGTGGTCGTAAGCGACACAACGTGGTCGTAAATCCGTCTGGTGACTTCCGACCGTGGACAACGTGGTCGTAAACCTGTCTGCCGACTTTCGACCACGGCCAACGTGGTCGTAAGAGCTCCAACGTGGTCGTAAAGGGTTTGCCGACCTCTCTCCAAGGCTTATGACTTTGCAGAGACAACTCAATCTTTCTAAAACAAGGGTCAATTACTCATCACAAACATGGGGTCACCTCCACATGGTCTCTCAATGTATGATATGAGAACATATGATTCAGTATTAGGATAGTGCTGCAACGATGCCACAATAATTGAAATAATCATTCATATACTTGTTATGAAATAATGTAACTTTGCAAAGAGACGACCTTTGTTTCAAAATTGATTCAATTAAACCAGATCTGTGGCTATGGTTTGGAAAATATTGAAGAAAAAAATTGTTGCAAGGTTGTCAACTAGAACCACCCCATGCATAAGTATGGCTTGGGTCAATTTTAAAACAATTGGAAGCTGTTTGCTAAAACTTGATATTATGTGTGGGTCTGGTGCAATTCATTTTAGAAAATATTGCAATATTTATAACCAAAATTGTACATGTTTTGAGAGGAAAATCAAGTCCTTAGATTGGTTTGTAGCATTTTCCTTAAATTGTACCTGTGATAATCATGTATGTTTCTAGCATTTTCTTTATTTTTTAAGAATATGATAATTTTACCAGCTAACATTTTTGTACGCCCATGACAACATTTCAATTGACCTTTTGTAAAAGTTTGAATTTCAGAAGTTCTAAAGGGACACGGTAGTCTTAGAGAAAATTTACATAATTATGTAGCTTAGTGAGACAAAAGAGCTCTAAATCCGTAGTTCCTTGAAATGGGGTCTTAAATATTTAGATTAAATTATATTTTGCATCAGTTAAATTGTCGTCTATTTTACTTTGCACTAGGGTTAATACATACTTTCACTTTGCACCAGGATAGATCAAATAAAATTTCACTTTGCACTAGTCTAACCTTATTTAGCTTAAATTAGCTCCACATAATGACAAGTCGGTATATACAATTTTGATTGCTCCGTTCCTTCAATTTGATTAGCTTATTTGGGATGGGAATTGATTGGTTAGTGTAAAGTGAAATTTTATTTGATTCACCCTGGCGCAAAGTGAAAGTATAGACCTGGTGCAAAGTGAAATAAGTGACAAGTTATCCGGTGCAAAGTGCAATTTACTCAAATATTTATTTCTTTGATAGTTATGCCAATATACCTTTAGTTCTATGAAATTTACTCTATATTTTTTTATTGGTATATTATGCATTTTCCTACAACTGCCAACTATTACAACATCTTTCGGCTGCCATAGATTTTTTAAAGAAAGAAGCAAATCTTAAGTACTTTATGTTTTGAATCTAATTGAAGTGAATTGCCTCCATTGTTTTTTCCCTAATGTCCAGGGAGAATCTGCATTGACTATATTAAAAAGTATGTTAGTATGGGATTGCTAACAGACATTTGTTATAGCTTTGTTGGGTTATGTAATTGTTTTTTATCAAGCCAAAGTTTTTAGTGGCATACCAAATCAAGAATCTAGAATGTCAAGCTTGATAAGAAGCAAAAAAAATTGACTTAAGCATGTCAGGAAGTACTACAAGGTGTTTTAAGTAATACACTACAGGTTTTAAAACCATGGTTTCCAATAAGGTATTACAATTTTTAGAAATTTGACCTTAAACCAGGTTTTTCTAAAAACACGTACACACCTTCCTCTCCTCCCTCTCTGACACCCAAAACATACCGTACTACTTCCTATATGTTCAAGTAACTGGTGTACACAAAACTGGTATTTTTGAACGTGATATTACTTAAATGCTCAAATAGGGCCCTTGAAAATTTCCGTTAGATGACCAAAGCCAACTTAGATTTTCTGCCAGTGTGTCTAAGATACTAAGTGTTTGTATAAGCATGACCAAATGCAATATTCTACATGGTTACGTGTCGATCCCCGTTTTTATCTTTTTTTTAACTAGGATTTTTTTTCTTTGTGGGTTGTGTTATCTGGACCAACAACACTCCCATTTGTTCCATCTTTGACCCAACCATTTGAGAATTGTGTTGCACTCTGCATGACGCATTCTTCTGAACATGAACTCAACCCATCAGATATCATCCAGATCCCACTATCTTGTTCTGATTTGATTTCACTTATTCTTAATAGTGCTTAATTTCCCTTTTATCTCTGCAGTCATGTTTGAGCTTATTATTTATATTTCATATCGTATACTCTATGCCTTTGCTCTTCTGATTAGTGGATTCAGCAATTGTAGGTACCCACAGTACTCAGAAAGCTTGTGATGAGTGAATGCTTATGGGAAATCCCGCAGAGGGGCAGGAATTTTTTATCCCCACAAGACTAGTAATTAGGATCAGTGCAAACCCGATTGTGGACCAATTCATATTGCCTTCAAAACTTCTCACTTTGCTCTTTGTTGTAAACATAATATTTTTTCAACTACACTTAAAATTCAAAAAAACTACTCATGACACTGATATTTCCCCACTAACATCTTGGGTTTTTTCGGCAATAAGTTTAAAGTTCAATTTTTTTAATAGTATTACAACTGAGAACCGGTACTGGACACCCTGGACAACCAGTATAGGCGACCTGGGAGAATGAGGCTCTAAAGTTTGCTTTGCATTAATTTTCGGCAATAAGTTTAAAGTTCTCTTAGCACAAATTTAAAAGCCTTATCAACTGTCGGTATTGAATGTTGGTTTATATTGAGGGACTGGTTGTGTTGGATCAGCCCAACCACAATTGTCCAGCATGAGCCATGCTAAACACCTGGGTCAAGCCTGGCCTGACCTTCATAAACTTTTGTTGATTACAATCTTGGGCTTTTCATTAAGTCTGCCAGTAGTGGCTGTCGAAAGGTGAAGCTGTAAAACTGAACAGCATGGGAAACCAGCCCCCTGGCAGCCCTGTATATACCCCTCCACCCCTCACATCCCCCACAAAAACAAAGGGGGAAATGAACTTGGGTATCCTGGTTTTGTTGGGATTTAATTCAGTAAAAGTGGAGCTAGCGGATGCATTTCCACATTCATGCTATGTCAGGCATGACCGGGATTAACAATACAATTCCTATTGCTTTACTTTCCATCCTAAGCTGATAATTCCTAGTTGTCCAAGCTACTCAATTTGCATGTTTGGCATGCCAAACCTCGCTAAACTGAAGTAACAAGCGTATCCAAGTGTTCTTTTTGGCAACACTTGGATCGAAGTGACAAAATTACAGTGGTAGACTTTCACATTTGTTTCTCCCCTCTGTTCTTATTTTGTTATCTCCTTTTTCCTTTTTTTTAAAAAAAATCTTCTTTTTTTTTGCTTTAGGAGAGACTCATCTTCTACAGCACTTTGGAAGCTATGAATGTGTGCAACTAGTACGGTAAGGTGCTGTCCTTAGACGCTTTTCTTTGTTGATGTTGTTGGTCGAATAGCTGTCTTCAGGAAAAGCTGTTTGGTCGTCGATCCAGATTCATTTTCCATGTCGTAAGGAGCGGTTGGAGCATTTGAAAATTCCAGTCGGCGAGGAGCGACAGCTGCGTTAACCGGTTGATTTTTACGTTAACAGGCACACTACTGCAGAGCATGTGCTAGTTAGTGCTACAAGCTGGAGGCCCCCTCAAGCTTACACTTACTGATCCTTGCCCAGCTCAGCCTATACTTTTTTGGCTCATCGGATCTCTTGTCCATATGCAGGTACGTTGCGCAACAGTCATCCTCATAAAGTCGGTCTTTTTTGTTGTTTCAAGTTACCCACATGCGAACCTCCATTTGATGCCTAAAACGAGGGTTTTCCGATGGCCCAAAGGGTGTCACTTTTCTTGAGATGGAAGATATATATGTATATATATACCTACCGATGGTAGGCGTCGATGGGGATGTTCGACTGTACTAGACCGCGTGACCTGTGCAGGAATCGGTGAACGGTGTAATCAGGTCCTGAGAATGACGCTCTGAAGGATGGGATTGGAGAGATCTTAAAACATTTTCTGAAGTAATTGACCTTGATGCTGTCACCGCGCGAAATATCATCCAATCCCTGCTGCTGCTGTTGATGTTGTAACACAATGCGCAGAGAGGAGTTTGTGGAGTAGAGAAATAGAATGGTAAGCCAAGAAAGAAAGCATCTCCTTTTAAAGTTTTGCTGACTCCCCTTTTGCTCATTAACGGGCATCATCGAATATGTACCGTCTACTACTGTGCTCTTTGTTGCTCGCTAAAGACCTACAAGGCATGATGATGATGATGATGATGATGATTTCCCATACATGTGTGTACGGAACACTTGTGCCGGTGCCTGCCGGTTGAACCTCTGATTGGGGTTCCTGTGACGCTACCTGTGCTCCTGACGTTGAAATCCTTGTCCAGATTATGCACCTCCCTTCTCTCAGAACCCCTGAGACGAAGAAGCCTCATTATAATATTCGCTAACGACTGTTGCTGAGTTCACAGATGGGGGTAGCTGAGCAAATGCTGCCCCTGTAGCACATTCCGATTGTTCGGGCGTCGCGTGTGGCGACGCGAACCCATCCGCATCATTGCGCTCTCATCATTCACTCGCCACGTACCCTGGGCTCTTGCAGCGTGCATGTACACCTGACCTCCCTGTCCTTGCGCTCGATCGGCGCGGTATCATCATACTTTGCCGCTAAGAACACCTGACCTGATGATCCCTCTCCGACCTCTTTCTAACACCCCCAATTGGTTCATCACTTTGCCATCATCCGTTGCTCTGCACGGCTTCTTTCCGATGCCCTACCAACTTGGGCATGGCATAGCATCTTTTGCCTCTTCTTGGCATAGCATCTTTTCCCTCTTCTTTTGGTGGGTTCGGCTCCACTTTAATTTTAGCGTTACAGTAATTAGCTTTCAAACGATGTATGTTTTTAACACGGAGTATACAAGTTGATTATGGTAAACACTGTATTAACTTCAGATATACTGGCTAAAATCGTATGCAATTGTTTCCCTCTTCACACTGTCTCTCACGAACAGCTAAAATTTAAAAGCCATAAACCAAAACCCACAGCTGCACCCGAAAAAACCCACCCTTTATCTTGGTAGTAAACAGGGGCTGTGGCCGGCTAAAGTCTTGCCACCTGATGGGGGGTTGTTTCCAAACCATTTTGGTGTACAATACAGTGCCGCTACCACACATAGGTTTATCACAGACGGTTGATTACGTCAGTGATAATAGGTAATTATCACAGATAGCTCCAAAACATATGTGATAAGTCACAATGCAGATGATTTTAAAAAATAATCGTCTGTAATATTCCACATATCACATACGGTTAATACAAAAAAAGTCGGTGATGGTCTACGTGTCATAGACAATTTTGCGTTAGAAATCGTCTGCGATAGTTTTTTGTATGGCTAAAATTTTTGTTTTTCGGCTAGCCTCAGGAAATGCTAGTCATACCCTCTGAAAACAAGAAAGCAGATTACAGATAAATAACAAATAAGTGAATTACAACTCAAGATGATTTACATCTCAAAGTGAATTATAACTCAAAATCAATTACAAAAGAATGTTCATGCATTGTCGCAAGAGTCAATTGAATTACAACTCAAAGTGAATTACAGTTGAATGAATTACAATTGAATCAATGTTCGAACATGTATTAATCGATGTCACCAGAGTGAAACTCTCCTTTCGAGTCAATGACCTCCGTCATGAAGAAGGCGGAGAGCCGTCCTCAAATGCCCAAGAGTTCGTTCAGATCGAATGTACTTGATTTGATTGTTATGCCCTGTCGCTAGGAGTAAAGTAGTAAGCATATATATTTAAATCGATAATTAGGACATAATTATTGCGAGATTGACAAACATCTGGATCATTTGTCTTAGCACTCATGATTTCCTGCATATGACGATAAACGTACAATGCACATAGGTTACTTGTAGCTACTGGTGACACTGCAAAAATAGAATTACATACATAGATATAGTCAGTTTAAGAGACATTATTATGAGGTGTGATATATGATTATTGTGTTATAGCGGGTACCAAAAATCGTGTCCTGTATTGTAGTGTGGCGCTCGATTCCTTGTGTCTCCCCTGGCAACATAGGCGCTAAACGACCTACGTGATTTCAAAACATTTATCCTCGACCATTACAAACGAAGGGAAGACTACAATAGAGTTATGTATGGAGGAAATAAGCATACGTGTCAAGTGTTTGTTGCACAAGGGTGAAGTCATGGATGTTTTTTTAGTAGGTAATAAAGGTATATTATCTTGTTCCACTTTGGTACAATGACTATAATGATATAGTGCCACTTACACATGTATATTGCCATAGTTATTAAACATATGTTCATGTTGCGTATAAAGTATAAATAAAATTTGTATAGCAACTAGTGAAGCGCTTACCACTGGTTGTATGGCACTAGTATGTAGTCCTTGTTGCTCTGAGCAAGCAATTCGTCGTTGTGTAATTCTCGATGTAGGATGTGTCTTGGGTGATACATTGCTTAGAGATCAATTTGTAGGTTGAGGAAACCCACCGGTTCTCGCGATCATCGGGCTTCTTACATCATGTATTTATACATAAGTAATGAGTTATGGTATTTATCGGTATTATGTGAATATAGAATTTAATTGTACATACTTACAGTGTCCAACATCTTAGAAGTGAGGTATCGAGGGCGTCTAAATTGAATAGTTCAAATAAGTTGTCGAAACCCACGACGAAGAAACCCGTGTCATGGAGGAAATGCCTCTCTGTGTATCTAACGGTAAATCCAGAAAGCCAATTTGTCCTCCGCATGTACCAGGTAAGTAAACTCTCGCAACCCATTCCAAGGCGAGGTAATAGTGTGTCGGGAACCAATGACATTCCGAGGAAGAACGTCCAAGGCTTGTGAGACGTCTTAATATTCTTTGATTTGGCCTTAGCGTCTCGCCTGTGATGCGTCTTCCTGGGAGACGACTTGGCACGCTTTTCTTGTTTCTTCGGTGTCGTCTCCACGGGAGCCGATACAGCGGCCGTATGAAGTGAAGGTTGAGGTGGAGTCATCGATGGATCTATTGGCGAGGCATGGTTATGTGGAGATCATGGCACTGCAGGGTCTAGGGAGATATCCTCTTGGGCTACTGGACAAAAGTGTGCATGGCATCCCCTAGTGTTATAACGTCTTCGTTCAAGGGCTTCTCCAATGGGACGGCCATGAAATGGACCTGTGCTATGTCCACCTGGACTTTGGCATAACCCTGCATCAGCTGGGCACTGTGCAGCATTGTCCCTTCCTAGCATGGAAACGCTATCCCCCGCCTACCTTCAATAGGAATGGACCCAACCAGCCTCACTTAGAGTTTGCAGGGTGTGGGCTCCTACAAAATGATACATAATTAGCTAAGGTGTCATACATGCCTATATTTGGAGCATTCCAGAGATATACATTACCTGGATTTCGTTGATCGGAAGTCAGGCATCACTTTGGTTAAATTAGTGTGTGGACACACAGCTACTTCGACGGCGATATAGACGGGCTCCCACAATAACGGGGGCGGTCTGTGACTGGCGAAGCACTTGCTCTAGCCTTTCCTCCAAACGTGCTAGCTTCCCGAAAAATTCTGCACAAATCTCCTCTTTTATGCGCTCCTCGTGCTCGGCCTTCAATCTCTTCCGATTCCTGTATGAGTCGAAGTCATCTGGGAATCTCTGCTCCATGGAACGTAAACCCCAAGACCTCGCATACCATGTCTTTCTGCTCATTAATGTATAGGGACACTTCAGTCATGTGTTACAAGACTGTGAAATAGGCTTAAGCGTATATATTTAGATCGAGAGTAATTGCTTTTCTTTCGATGGCCCCGATACCCTCCAGTCACCCCTCATAATGAGACAGAGGCACATCTATCGGTTCCACCTGAGCTATGTAGTCAACATAGAACCCAATGACCTCTTCGGTTGTATAACTATGTACCTCTCAAACGGGTACATATGACGTAAGAACATATAGTCATATATTTTATCGCTTTCACAAGGTGAATAATAAGATGGACCATGATATCAAAAAATGACGGAGGAGAATACATCTCAAGATGACATAGAGTCATCACCACCTCGCCCTACAGACCATCTAGTCTATCGAGATCGATGACCTTGTGAGCAATTGAGTTAAAGAAGTAACATAGTCTCATGATTGTCACTCAGATCTTGTTCAGCAAAATACTTCTAATTACAATAGGAAGCATTTATGTCATCGGCACATGACAATCATGAGACTTCATACCAATTAATTTCAAATATTCCACAGAAACAAGTTTTTTTATGCTAGCGGAGTTACCAGACAAAACTTTCACACCATGCAACCTCTGGCACAGTTCATTTCTCTTGGCTTGGACAAAGTGTAGCAAATTAAGGGAAGGTACATTCGGCCTTTATCGGTCTGTTTCAATGGTAGCTTAGTCCTTGTGTTCATATCAATCAAGTCACGTTGTGCATTGATATCATCCTTTGTTTTGACATGAATATTTAGTCAAAGACCAATCAAGCTGTCACATATATTCTTCTCTATTTGTATGACGTTGATGTAGTGGCGAACTTCTAAGTGCTTCTACTAAAATAAGTACCAAAAAAATTAATCTCTTCTTCTAGATTTTTCTTCCGATGGGTCCTCAATTTACGTCCATTTCCAAGCACAATATCGATATCCTTAACCATATCATAGACATCTTTCGATCTGAAAGGCTTTGAAGATGAACCGTCATTCTTTCTGTCGAATTATTTCTTCATCTTGTGGTATGGGTGACACTTATGAAGGAACCTATGGTAATGCATATACACAGTTTTGCACAAGTTGTTCAGCCACACACTCTTGGTATCATTTAAGTAGTGAGGACAAACTCCAGCTCCTTTTGTACTCAAGCCCGATAGGTTACCAATGGCAGTAAAATTATTGATGATGCAGAACAACATGGCCTGCAGAGTAAAGTTCTCTCGTTTATTCGCATCACATACTTGCACCCCTTCCTTCCATAGTGTTACAAGATCTTCCAGTAATGATGCTAAGTACACAACAATATTGTTCCTAGGTTACTTTCGGCCTTGGATAAATAGTGACATCAAAATATACTTCCGCTTTATACACAGCCAAAGAGGAAAGTTGTAGATACATGATTCATGGGCCAAATGCTATGTCGGCTACTCATGTTACCGAAAAGATTCATTCCATCTGTACTCAACCCAAACCTTATATTCCTCAGTTTCGCACCAAAGTCTACAAATATCATATCGAAGTTCCTCCACTGAGTAGAATCAGCAGGGTAGCTTAGCTTTTAATCTTTCTTTATAGTACAGGATATAGTTTTTCGGATATGTATGTATTCTTTCTACTTCTATTCCAAGGGATAGAGAAACTTCTTGGCTTGGTACGTGGTTTTGGGCAACATGTTTCCCTTTGGAAAAATGTCCACTAAGAGACCTAACAATGCCGTCGAACTCTTGTTGAACCAACCATTGCTTGCTTTCAACTTCAGTAGTTCAGGCATAGATGATAATTTTGTGTATTTTAGCTTGCAATCCAAAAACCATAGTTTCTTCAAGTCCTCCATCAAACCCTTAAATTTACCAACTCTCACTCACTATAGTTCCCTTCTGCATCGCGCAACATCTGATCTAGATTATTCTCATGCAACCTATCCTCATCGTAAGAACAATCGACATTCGGTAAATCGTTGTCTCCCTCTACAATGTTACTACCTTCCTGTATAATCGGCTTTTCACCGTGACTGCTGCAACATGTATACCCCTTTTGAAACTCATTTGAATCAATGTGTTTCTATCTGCGCTGAATTAGTAAACATCTTAGGATTCTCGCAATCAATGCATGGACAGTACATAAATTTTATCCCCCTTTTCAACATATCATACTCAGCAGCTCTTCTAAAACCAGACATGACATCGATGTACTCTTCATTCACACGGTTCCCAACGTACATCTAGCTTCAGTCCATCAACGCTATGTATATAACAAATTAATGTTAAATTAGATCAATACTCTTCTAGGTAGCCATTACATGTACATACACTCTTACACATAATTATCATTCACTATAATTTGTCCATATAAAGTAGCTAGCTATAATTCATGAACCAATCCAAAAAAATTAAAGTAGATCGTAGTGAGATCTCCTCTTAAATTCGAGCAAAAACTACCAAACTCGATCTCCCTTTCCTTACAACTAAAAGTGTGCAGATCTAGCAAGAATATAATGCATTTTATTATATATATAGTATCAATTACTAATCTTAGATCACCAAGAACAAATGGATACACAAGCACCCCTTTGTATCTCTAGTCTCTTTTCACTATAGCTGTCCAAATGGGACAGCCCAACCGTGCCGACCTGTGCCCGATGATCGTTAGCATGGCTCGAGAAACAAGCACGGCCCGTTTTCTTAACGGGCCATGATGACACGGCCCGCTGGATCGGGCCATGCCTGGGCCGACGGCACTGCACGGCCCAGCTAAATATATCCGTTTTTTGACCGTTGTGAGGTAAAAAATTCAAAACAAAATAGCAAAAATTCGAAAAAAATTGAAATTTTTTCTATAAATAGGAGGCATCCGGCCTCCATTTTCCACACCTCAAACCTCACTCTCATCCCTCTATTTACCCGTGAAAAATCCAGAAGTGTTTGCACAAATTTGGTAAAATTAGTGAGAAATTCGCACAAGATTCAGAAAATTCAAAAATCTTCAAAGAATTTTTGAGAGCTGCAAAAGAGGTAATAGTGCTATCTTATTTTAATTTTTTGCTATTATTTATTAATTCAATAGTAAGTTAATTGTTCTTTACTATTCTAATTTGCAGTTAATTCAAAGGAGAACTACGATTTTCAACTCTTCGAATTCAGTCTCTCGGCAGAGGATATGCAATCGTTTCAAGAAGGATATCCATCCGTGGAAGGTCCACATCCACAACAAACTGGGAGCCAGAAAAAGCGACGGACCCGGTGGCGTGGGGTCGAATCGATCCATCTTCTGCTGGCTCAACAAGTGCATCCATAACCCATAGCATGGGTGCAAAAAGAACAAGAGCTAGTACATCAGGAGTCTAGAACAATTTCGACAAGAAGTTCAAGACCGACGATGATGGGAATTCGGTGAGGTATGTTGTTTGTAAACTTTTGGTAATAAATTATCTGCAAAATCTTCAGGTGGGACGAGTCACCTGTAACAGCATGTTGCAAGTTGCAAAAGAAGGCAATGAATACAAATGCGCCAAACGTAGCTGCAATATAACCCCGACAGCTCGATACGTACTCGAGAGTACAATTCAGAGGTAGCCCGAGAATCTCTATGTAGATTAATTGCTTCTCAAGATTTACCTTTAAACTTTTGTGAGTCTGATGTTTTTCAAAAATATATTAGGACTGCTCATAACCCTCAATTTAGTGTTGTATCTAGGTAAACCATAACTAGAGATTTAATTAAATATTATAACAATTGTCGTGAAAAATTGAAAGAAATGTTTCATACCTGTTCATTCTCTATTACTTTGACATCAGACATATGGAGTGGTAGGGCTGGAGAGGATTATATTAGTGTTGTTGCTCATTATGTTAATGATGACTGGGTAATGGAAAAAAGAATTATAGGATTTAAATTAATTAATGTTTCTCATACTGTCGAAAATATTGCAGAAAGTATTATTAAAGTTGTAGAAGATTTTGGCCTCACAGGTAAGATTTTTTTCTATAACTTTAGATAATGCAGCTGCAAACACTAAGGCTATGGAAATTCTTACTCCTTTGTTCAATAATTATGTACAATCTTTCTTACTACATCAACGTTGTGCTTGTCATATTATTAATCTTGTTGTTAAATCTGGTTTAAAAAGATTAAATGCTTATATTGATTCTTTTAGGGATGCAATTTCGTATATTAATTGTTCTAACCAACGGGTAGCCGCATATAACCAACGCGTAGCAATGAACGTCCGTCCTAGAAAATTTGGTTTAGACATGCCTGTTAGATGGAACTCTACTTATCTTATGCTTAAACATATATTGTCATATAAGAGTACCTTATATGTTTTCCTTCACACCCAACATCATCAATCTCATAGCTCCTCCAGTAGAACTCAAGTTAGAGACCCTAAACTTACTGAGGACGATTGGGTTGTTGGTGAAAAAATATTTTCCTTTTAGAACTTTTTCATAAAGCTATACTTTGTCTTTCTAGAATATACTATCCAACCTCTCCTCTAATTTTTCATAACATTTTTGAAATTACCACTCACCTAAAGGCTTTTGAAAATGATCCTATACTACGAGGTGCTGTAGTTGCCATGAAAACTAAGTTTTTAAAATATTAGATGGAAATCCCTATTTTATATGCAGTTGTCTTTATTTTAGATCCTAGGGCTAAACTCCAAGGATTTATAAATGTATTACAACTTTTAAGTGATGATATCGGTTTAGACTATTGTACATACTATAGAGTAGTTAAGGATAAATTATATAAGGTATATGAGAAATATGAAAACAAATTTGGGTCCATGCGTTTGGAAAGACCCCCGATAGCCCCTAGCACCTCTAGGGGGACTATGCAATGGGGTAAGATTTTTTGTTCTTCCTCTAGAGATTCTCGTGCAGGTGCAGGTACACACCAGTCAGGAGGAGCAAGGCGACAAAGCATTGGAGACTTATCAAGCTCAACAGTGATAGCGTTAGCTTCGAGTAAGAGTTGAACATCCTCTCATGGTGGCAAACCCAGAAAGTAACATATCTAAGGGTGGAAAACGGAAACGGATAATTTGTTTTATCCGATATTCGTATCCGAGAAAATGCGAATATGGTAAGCAAAATCCGTATTCAAAAATATTCGTATTCGAGAATATTCGTATCCGTATTTGAGAATATTCGCATTCGTATTCAAGAATATTCGTATCCGTATCCGAGACTATTCGACCCGTTTCTAGAACCCATGAAAAATCTGTACGAATTTTGTGATTCAAAATTTGAATTTAGGTGGTTTAAAACTGGTAACCGGTGAAAAATCGGCAAAAACCGCTAACAATCTGTTTTATCCGATATTCGTATCCGAGAAAATCCGTATTCAAAAATATCGTATTCGTATTCGAAAATATTCGTATCCGTATTTGAGAATATTCGAAATCGTATTCATTTTAAAAATATAGATTCGTATTCGTATTTGAGACTATTCGATGATATCCGGTCCGTTTCCACCCCTAAACATATTAAATGCTATCCATATTAGCGCGAGATGCGTTGACTGTTTCTATCTCTACAGTCTCCTCGGAGTCAGCCTTCAGTCTATTTGGAAGAATAATCGAGGAGCGACGAATAAGTCTCTCGAACGAGATGGTCGAAATCCTTCTGACTGTCAAAGACTGGGAACAAGCTGAATCAAGAGTCCAACATACTGCAGATAATAGAGATTTAGAAGAATCTTTTGAGAATTTATATCTAGATAGCAATAAATAGGATTTTCAATATTTTTCTTCACATGTAGTCACTAATGAGCTTTATAGGATGTACTCTTTTTTCTTTACCAAGGTTTTTTCAAATTGAGTTTTTACTTGGTAAAGTTTTTAATGAGGTAGCCATCTCATGTAATTTAACAAGTTAATTAAGCTTATTATATCATTGAAAATAATTATTTTGATGATTAACAATGTCTACAATTTTCTATAATTTTTCTGATTTTGTTCTTATTTTTCTACATTTTGTACAATTTTTTCTTAAATTTCTACAATTTTTTGAATTTTTTCTCTTTTTCCGGTTTAACGGTGGACCGGCCAAGACGGCCCGTTAAACCGTAGAATGCGTGCCGTGTTAAGACCAGCATAGTCGTCGGCCGTGCACGGGCTCGGCCGCGACTGCACGACACGACCCGTTTATTTAGCGGACCGTCGCCGTCCGTCGGCCCGTGCCGCGTCTTGCCCGGCACGGCTCATTGGACACCACTACTTTTGACCTATTTGTCTCAAAGTCGCCGCTTAACAGATAGAATATCTGTTTGGACGAGCATATTTAATAACGTAGTGAATATCACAAATATTTTTATTCACATCCCGTCTATAATAAATAGGTCATCACAAACATTTTTTTATAAAAAATCGTCTGTGATGTATCACTGACGGCTTTTCATAAAAACTGTATGTGATAAGTCCATATATCACAGACGGTTTTTCTTACGAACCGTCTTTGATACATCACATACGGTTGTGTAAAAATTCATCTGTCTGTGATAAGTAAGTCATCACCGATGGTTCTTACCATCAATTGCAACATAGACAATGACGCTAATAAAATCATCTTAAGATAACTAAGTTATAACTTAAGACCGACATGTTAGTGTACAGTGCGACTGTAGGTCGACAAAGCGAGTATGGGACTGAATGAAAAGTTACCTGAAAAAGTCCCACGGCAACGGACCATGCTAGTCGTGAAACTGCCGGCCACCACCCTACCATTCACCAGAAGCCTGATGTTGACGTAGCCCTCCTCCTGTTCACCTCGGTTCTTGTTCTTTGCCATTTCCAGCAGATTTTTTTTTTTTGTTCGTAACACCACCCTTCCGAATCAACGTGCTGGAACGGCCGGCCGGCCGGCCGGCCGGGGCGCCAATGGGAAGCGAGGCGCAACACAACAGGAGCAAGTGCCCTGAAAAGGTCACTTCCCCCAGGTAGTGATTTCTGACGAACCTAGGGGCCTTTCTACTTGTCACACTGGCTTAGGAAGTGAAAGGGAGGAAAGCTGAGGGGAAGGGGGCACAAAAATGTCGCGAAACTTTGCGACTGATATTTGCGACTGATTACGAGCAGCAAAAGGTGAAAGAATAGGGTTTAAGATGAGAACTGTGTATCATGTATGTGTGTGTTGGCTTGGTAGCTGCTCGCTCGCGTTGGTTGCTCCGTCCTGGAAACGCGCCACAGTCGCAGCGGAATCATGACGGGGCCACGGTCTTTTTGACCGATCGCCGAGAGAGCAATTATGGGTGTTTGATTCTGACACTACAAAATTTCGCCATTGATACACAAATCAATCTGCCAGTCCTTTCTGTTGCTTGTGTGCATGCTAAGCTAAGAGCTGAGAGCTACTCTCTCTCTCTCTCTCTCTCTCTCTCTCCCCCCACGTCCTTAAGCTTTTTTTACCACTGCCATGCATGGCCGAGCTGATTACCATTGCTGCTTTGTTTCCCCTCGTTGTCAGTGTCATCATAGGCTCAATTCATCAAGGGAGACTAGTGGTGTACCTGAGGCTGAGAGCCGAGCCTTTGATGAATGGCATGGTGGTCCCTCCCCGTCTCTCTCTCTTGCACTCCCTTAGCTTTCTTTTCCCCTGTAAAAAGAAAAAATAAAAAAGGAATTTCTTTTCAAAAAATAAATAAAAAGGAAAGAAGCATTGTGGCAATGCTAGGACTGCTGCTCTTGCTTGCCTGGTGAATTCTGCTTGTTGACAGAGATTGAGATTGAGAGAGAGGGGGAGGGGGCTTCTCTCTCTACATCGAACAATACCTCTTTTTGTTTCTTTAATGATCCATAAGCCTCCTCTGTTCACATGTTTTGCCTATCAGGCCATCACCTTTTAATAGAGTCGAAGCCTCATTTCGCGAGGAGGTGCAAGAGAGAGAAGCCGGTAAATATTCCGATCAGCGGTGATAGTAGTAGCAGCTAGTATGCATGAGAGAGAATAGCAAAGAGGGAGAAAAGTGGATGCAACTTTCTCTGAGGCGACCAGCTTTTGGCCTGGGGGCATGCTGCTGATCTAGTGTTCCGGCCGGTAGCCCCAGTCCCGCTCATCCAAACAAACGCCTACTTTTGCACCCTTTCTCGCTGCAATCCCACGCACAACACAGCCCACTGCACTGCACTGCACTCCTTGCAACGCCCCCCGTTTACTGTTTAGTTTAGGCATGCAAGCAATCAAGAAAGAATTCTAGAGAGAGAGAGATGGGAAGCACTGGTTGGATCATGCAGGCTCAACACTGAAAAGAGGAGGCTAGCTTGGCTAATCCATCTCTCTCTGTCGTCCATCCATGCATGCATCGTGCTCTCGCGTGTCACGGCCGGCTACGGAGCGTGCACTAGATGAGCCAATGGCAATGAGCTGTAGCGTTAAGCTGCCTTGCCATTCCACGTACGTACGTAGCTCTCTTTTGCGTTTCATTTGTTGTGTCTTCTTTTTTGTGTAGGCAAAGGTGTTATGCAAAATCCTTACTGGGACACATATGTGTCCAACCAATTACCTCAGTTTTAGTTGCTTCCGATTCATGTCAGGTTTACTCACATTAGTTGCTTCGGATTTAACAGATATATTTTGAGGTTCGTCTTAATGATCAAGGCGCACACCCTAGAACTTACATTCCATAAGACAGTGAAACTTTGCAACATAACACTTAAAAAAACGTGCATGTGCTATACGATCCTGTTATCTCGAGGAAATGTGGGCCCATGGCCCGCTTGTCAGCTGGCCTCATGTTCGGCATGATTTTGCAGTATAATGTTCCCAAGCTAGCCAACTTTTTCTACAGTAAAGATAATATACTACAACGAGAGTAAGTACCAAACATGACTAGAGTAGAGTGTATTATTATCTGTCCCGGTTGGAACTCCGTGGAATGAACGAACTAATAAGGAAGGAATGAAGATTTACTGACGCCGGCCCAAACGGAGCCGAATTCTCAATTCATAGGTGCTGTTTTTTTCGGCTTATAAAAGATGATTTTTGATTTTTCTATAATAACTAGTTTTTAAACGGAATAACTTTTTAAGATAGAGTCTACTAATTGATTATAGTACATACTGTACCGACTTCATTTATATCGGCAAAAATCACACTTAGTTTTTGTTACTCTGTAATCTCTTGTACAAATAGTCTAAAAATCATAAATCGTAATTAAAAGGCACAAGCCACAACAAAAAAACAGACCTTTCTGGTCTGCGTTTTGCAACGGCTCCAAACAGGATGATCGAGGACGGCCACAAAAATTACGCGACAGCTAGCTACCTGTCCAAGCTGGAGTTTTTTCGCAGGCAAAAAACTAGGGCCCGCTCGTTTCGGCTTCAGCTTCTGGCTTCTGGCTTATTTTTCACTATTCATAATTTCGTCTTTTTCTAAATTTTTGGTTTTTTTGAGCTTTTTTGCCGGTTCTTTTTTTTTTGCCGTATTCGTTTGCGTTGTTTGTGATGGGCTAACATATTTTTTAATTTTTTTTAAATTTAATTATGTTAAATAAGTCTCTGTCAGCTACATTGTTTTTCATCCAGCTACAGTGCTTTTCAGTCATAAACCACCAAAAATAAATCAAAATGATCACCACCTAGAGCTGCTCCTACACAGGAGCTCTGCAAGCTCCTACATTTTTTCCCTTTCGTCAGACAAAAGGCTCGCGTAAACGTACAAGTTAGCCAGAGAGCCGTCAACGCATGCACGGCTACTCGAGGACAAGTGCCCACGTATACTGTAGGCCTAACGTGAGTAAACCTAATTAATTTGATGTACCCCTCTTCCATAGGGTTCCATGGACCTAACATGGGTCTGGTCCGGTCTACCTGGTTCCTGCCACTTCGCTTTCGGTAGGCCTCGTATGGCTATGTGCAGCTCGAACTTACGTGCTGTACCTCTTGCCTGTTGTAAATACCGCTTGTATGGATAAAACGGACTAGTAGTTTGGCTAATATCTACCGACCTGGCTGATGGGAATGGTCCGGTTAAACTTGGTTGGTATTTTTCTGCTGATGCCTGCCAAGATACATACAGCTAGCTATACGCCTATACGGTATAGTGTGATATCAGCAAACCCGTCATATTCCACCACGGTAACATTTGGAGCTAGCTCATCTAGCTCCCAAAATCTTCTTGGCATCTCATACCAGCTGAGCCATGACGGAGATGCATTTTAGATGGTGCTCGGTTGGATTGATTATTTGTGATTTATGGCTGAATTTTTACTGTAATTAGCTGAAACTATATTGTAGCATGTAGTGGCTTATTTGATATGATTAAATTAAAAAATAAAAATAGAAAAAACGAGTTAGCCCAGCATATGTAATAGAAACCAATATAGAAAAAAAGAACCGATAAAAACAATCATAAAAACTGAAAAAACAGAAAAAACAAAATTTAAAAATAATAAAAAATAAGTTGAAAATCAGAGGCCTAAGTTTAAATAAACAGGGCCTTGGATGCATGGCTAACATGACCATAAAACAAAAGGGAAATATTCAAAGTTATGATAACAGTGTTGAATGGTGTAGGCTTTCTGTTACCTATATAATATATATCATGATAACAAAAAGGTCTGCAAAGTTTGCCTCAACAGTGAGTTCAAGTGGCACAACCCACGTCATTCCACGAGTGCACTGGGAAACAAAAATAGTAGTCGAGTAGGTTAATAAAAAAACTAGAAATCCCACCTCTGAGGTATACACCAACTTTCACCTATCTTTATCTAGGGTTAATCTTTACTTCCTCCGTCATGTAGGTTGTTATAGTTTCATACGGTCAAAATTTTCAAACTTTAATTATTAATATATATTAAAGTATATAGATTGATTACATAAAAATAATACTATTAAATTTGTTTTGAAAAACTCTTTCTTAATACATTTTTAATTATTTTTGCTAGTATATTATGATAATAAATTATAATCAAAGTCTTATGTTGAAGGCCATAAAAAATCAAAAACAACTTAGATTTGGTGGGCGAAGGCATCGCCCTTTCTTATTCCAGTTAATTTGTTGCATGGACATGCTTCTAGCTAATTACATGCATTTGTGCCTTTCGAGTTTCGAGTGGTGACGTTGAAGATTCCATCATATCCCTCCTGATGAGAATTAATAAAACAAATACAACAAAATTTCCCGCACTATTTACCTTCTTATCACATCAAGTTACAATTCCATCAGAAATTGGCTGTTACAATCTAGCAAAGTAAAAAAAAAGAAGCAGATTGATCGCATCAGAAGTAATTTCATCAAAATTAATTATAAAGGCATTTGCCAAACTATGGAACGAACATCCCACGAAGAAGCTAGCCCATAGATATATGTTTTCTGCTGATTAGAGAGGTCTAAAAGGTTCTTTCCGATAGAAAAGGAGGCCAATAAATTTCAACCCGTAAAAAGGTGTCTTGTCTAATCCGAAGCTTTTGTTTGCAGCTTCATAAGAAAGATATAGCCAGATTCTTAACAAACGGCGAGATGCCTTCACATAGCTCTCCCTAGCCTCACCGTCAAGAGATATACAAGAACTGAGGTGGTTTAGTTAGCAAGCTGTGATATGTGATTATTTCCCAGAGGTCTTCCTTTCAGGTACGTTGTTGCCGCAATATTTAACTGTGCTGCGCTGTGAAACCAAGTCGTTACTCCTTATAGGAGCACAATATTTACTACATCTAGTGAAATTTCAATATTGAAAACTGCTGTACTACCAGTTTACATATTCCAAATGACCGTTCGAGCCACATTAATTTAGTACCGTCGTGCGTATGTTGCATCGCACTGTAAAATGATATTCGTAACATATTATCTTTGGAATTGCTATCTATCGGTTGCATGAAAATTGAGAAAATTTCGGTCACCTTTACTCATCGTTGGATCTCATCACGATCTATGTTGCAGCCCACAGCGTTGTCATACCATTTTTTCTTGGTTTTGGGCCACGTGGGCCAGCAATACTCCTAAACAAAGCTAGGGCCACGCACCCGGGGGTCGTAGGGCCCACCGGAAACCACTACACCAACCATTAATGGTGACCCGTAATCGTGTTTTAGGTCGTTATTCCTGCTTTGCTTTTCTGTGTGTGACAAATGATACGCAGACGTATGCAATACATTAAAATATTCCGGCAGCGGATTGCACGAATCATTCGATGTAAAAAAAAGTGATTGAAATGACCAAAAGGTGGTCATAATCACCGCCCCAAATAATACTATATGTTTCTACGCCCAAAAACGCTATGCCTACCAGCGCCGGCACACAGAGGCGTCATCTAAGCCGGGCTAACCGTACCGGTACGAAGCACAGTATTATTAGTCTAGTCCAGTCATGACCAAGATCTAAACGCGATATACCAGTCTGGCCTAACCAACCGATACCTCAATACAGTAGCTCAGTTCAACATGACACGTATAGTACCGTGCCATGCCAGACACGACATGTCGAGGGGTGGAAAGCTGGTGGCTAAAAGGTGGAGGCGAGAGGTAGTGCCAGAGGGCGAGGCGAGGTGGAGGGGGCGGCGTCGCGTAGAGGGAGCAGCAACCGGCGCCAGAGTCGAGAAGGTTGGCGACATATTCGACGGTAGAGGGGTGGTGTTGGAGGTGGCAGATGGATAGCGACGAAGGAGGTGGGCGGTGGATCTGACAGCAGAGGAGCGGTGGATGGAAGACGGAGGAGGTGGCTAGCGTATCCGGCGATGAAACGACAGGAGCGGATGAGGTGGTAAAGGGCGACGGCGAAGGAGGTGGAGGAGGGGGGAAGCGGAGGAGGTGGGTGGTGCACCGGGCTTAACATACCTGGGCCGGCATGGCACAGCTCATAACCTCATTGGGCTGTACCTGGGACTAAGGCTTAGCCCGTGATTTGATACGATATGACCCGTTTAGTTAAACAAGCCAACTAGATTGTACCTAAATAAGTTGTGCCTATATAGACCCATGTCGGACCATGTCAGATGACCCATTTACTCAGGTCTACCGGCACACTTATGGTACTCTGCTCCTCCTCGTCGTCATTTCCGTCTTTGTTATATATATATAATTCCACTAGTGTTTTGCTATCCTCTCTGTTCTTTTTTTCCTCCAAAAGCACCATTTAATTACTAGATTATCTTTGGGATACGTAGCATGAGCAAAAAGCACACTTTGTTAACTTAAGACTCAGACTGCACTATTATATGGAGAGAGAGAGCTAGTAATCAGGACCTGTTCTTTTCGGCTTTTGACTTTTGCTACAGTAACTAACTTTTAAACTGAGTATTTTTTTAAGACGGAGTCTACAAGTTAATTATAGTACACGTTTAAAACTCAACACGTGTACTATCTAAAATCGCAAGCGAGTATCTCTCTCCGTAATCTCTGTAGCAAACAGTTAAAATTCAAAAATTTCAGCCAAAAGTCACAGCCACAAAGAACAGGCCCTAGGAAGGGTGCTTATTAGGTTTACGCTTTTCGCTTTTTTGGTTTATTTGGTACTATTTAAGGTTTTTTTATTATAACTGTTGTAAGTTTTTTAGCGTAATTAAATTAAAAAAATAAAAAATAAAAATAGGTACTCTCATTACAGATAATACAACTAAATACGAAGAAAAACTAAAAACCAAAAAAATATAATTAAAAAATTAGAAACTAAAAGCCAAACGCATAAATCAACTTGAAGGGCCGGAGTAATAGTATGTTTTGTGTATGTACAGCTTTCAACACAAGCTGCTGCTGTTGCCGTCCTGCCTAGCGCATATCTCTGGTAATCAAGGTCTTTTCCACCCATCTTTTCCTCCAGGAAAGGGGCAGGTCATGTCAAAATTGGACATTTACAGAGTATACTGAATTTAAGCAGCATGTAGCATACATAAAAAGAAATCCACCCACAGAAAAAAGACTTTTTTGGGGGCTAGCATGCGAGGGATAGCCTCGTAGGATATTACCCTGAAAATATATTCTGCAACATCATGATAGGAAATCCTAAAAGGAGTGTTTGCAGGGGGGAAATATGCTAGATAAGTTGTATCATCCGTGGAGCCGACGAGCCCTTCCCATATGTGGCGTTGTAGTATTTTTTTTCAAATCTAGTTCGGTAATATATAAATTTTAAATTTTAACTCTCTCTATGACCACAAAAATAATGACAGATAATACGTATCATCTGCTAAACTCCCACGATGCGGCAGGTTGGACGCACCATGACATCAAAACCCAGCTCGGTAGGCAACGGCCTTGTGCGGTAGGTGAAGGCCTATCTCGTTGGGCAGGTTCGAGAGCACCTGCTGCATCGGATAGCCATATCAGTAGGAAATAATACATGCATTACACTAATGCAAAATGCATTACGACATTCTTAAGTTATAAGTACTAATGCATGCTTACTTAAAGACTACTTAATTTAGAAATAAATCGATGTTACATTTGAACTTTGCAAAAAGCTCACTTAACACTCTCAACTATGAAACCGGCTATTTAACCCTTAAACTTATAAAATCGAGTCAATTCACACCGTAAGGTGGTTTCGGAGGGTGTTTTAAAGATGTGGATTCCACTCAAGGTGGTTTTCGCCATATTTGCAGCAACATCATCAAGTTTTGGCGATAAAGATTCAATACAAGATGTAAACATCTACATCGTAGACCTCTTTCTAACTCCTCTCTCTATACATTCTTTTCTTCTAGTCATCCCTCCTGTCATTTGGATCCGTGCCAACAAAAATCGATGACATAGCTGTTAACATAGCAAAAACCACCCTGAGTTAGATTCCCGTCAACAAAATGCTCTCTAAAACCGTCTTAGAGTGTAAATTGTCCCGATTCTTGTAAATTTGGGAGTTAAATGCCAAGTTTTGCAGTTGAGGATATCAAATAGACTTTTTGAAAAGTTTAGAGTGTAAAATGGACTTATTCCATTAAGTTCAAATTTTGCCGGTCTGTTAGAGTTTATTGCACTGTTCAGTTTGTGCACTGTTGTCGCCTCATCGTTGTGCACACATTGCGGCTGTTTCACTCAGTGCTATAGATCCATTGGACACGTTGACCCCGAAGGGATTTGTGCGTCGCTCCCTAAAAACCTTACTGCCAGATTATCACCACCAAAACACCAACATCGGCCAACATCGGCAAGGCATCGTATTGGGGAGAAAAAGAAAATGTATACCATTTTATAGCTTGCATTTTCATTTTTATATGTAGCTTTACCTTAGTGGTGCGGAACCTTGTCTACATGGCTTACGACGAGAGATTGATTTCCAACTGCCACAGCTTGGCTGGGTTATTCATGTTGAATTTTTCACTATGGTTTTTTTGGATTTAATCCTGTCATGTGTAGGTTGTAAACATTAAAATGACTGCGCTAGCCAACTGTTTCCAGTTTCCTAAGAAAAAAAGTAAATGTATAATGTAGTGCAATAAACTCTCTCTTGAATTTATCCTGCGGAGTTACAGCTATACCACGTTGCTACAATTTAATGTTTTGGATCAACCATCGTGGAAAAATAGCAAGTTTTCTGGACGACATTTGTCTAAATATCAACTCCTTGGTTGGAAACTTGGAAAGCACCAAACGCGTGCAAATCCTACTACTGCGGTGATACGGTTGTGCCAAACAAGCACGCACACAAAATACGGATCTATAGGTGGGACTTGGCCGGACCTTTCTAGGTTGCCCACAATCCGATCGGTTTGGCATGGCCCAAACATGACATAGGCTGACTCGTGCTTCAGCACAAAGAACTGCCCAGGCCGGACTAGGGGAACGCCATGGTTCAGCACGGCGAATGGGTTGTGCCTAGGCTGCCTTGCACGAAAACGGCCCAGCGCATGGCGGCCCAGTGGCACCTCTCCTTCCACCGTGCCACCACCGCCCGTCAGTTCTCATCGGTCTCTCTCCACTCCAGTCTCATACCCTCTCTCGGTCTCCCTCTCCACTCTCCAAATTTGTGCTTCCGCTCCCCCTCTACCGTGCCGCCCGCTGGTCCTCACCTTGCTAGCCTTGTTCGCCACCCGTCCACCGCTGCCACTCTGCCTCCCCCTCCACCTCTCCTTGTCCTTCGCGCCGTCGTTGGTCATCCTTCCCCCTCCACCGCTCTTCATCCTCCCTGCCGCCGTTGGTCATCCTCTCTCCTCCACTGCCTCTTCCCCTACTGCGCCCCTCCTCTTCCCCTATGCCACCCTCCCCCACAGTGTTGGCCACCCCTCCTCCTCTCCCTTCCACCGCACCATGTCAGAGTTCAAGCTATTTAGATCCAACTCTAACATAGCCACCTCCTCACTAGCATTGGAGCGGTTGCCCGCTCTTCCTCCTTGTTGTTCGACATTCATGGGATTTCGAGCTTGAGACCGAGTGCATGAGAGAGTCTGCTCTACGGCTCCAATGCCCTCCCGGGGAGCTCTAGTTAGTAAGCACGAGTTCCGTGGCAATATGTGCTGCCGTTCCTGCCATCATGGCTAGCGAAAACGGTGTCTGTGCCTAAGCACGACAGCAAGGACATGGCGGAGGTGGTCGAGCGAGGAGCCATAGCGGGCGTGGCCATGGCTGAGCAAGGCTCGACAACGATGGCACTAGAGAGGACCTCCACTAAAGCGTGCCCAAGCGCAGCGGCACAGGTGGTAGCATCGACAAAACCGATGGCAAGATGAAGCCTTGAGGCGCGCGCTTCGTCCCCCACCCTTTGGACGGGTGTCAACGAAGCCGATGGTGGGACAAAGCCTTGACATGTGCACTCCATCCCCCACCCTTTGGACTGGCGTCGACGAAGCCAGTGGTGGAACAAAACCTTGAGGCGCATGCTCCATCCCCCACCCTTCGGATTGGCATCGACGAAGCCGGCAACGGGATAAAGCCTTGATGTGCATGCTCTGTCCCCAACCCTTTGGACTAGCGTCGATGTAGCCGGCGGTGGACGAAGCCTCGACGTTCTCCCCACGACTGCGAGGCGGTCGGATGAGGTCTCGAGCACGATGTGGTCGGAAGAAGTCACGACCGTGAGGCGGTTGATGAGGTATCGACCACAATGTGATCGGACGAAGTCGTGACCGCGAGCGGTTGGAGATCGCACGAAGCCCAGCGAAGACAACGTGAGGTCGGCGGGGACCCACGGAGGCCACACGAGGTGCGGCGGTGGCGTAGTCAGCGTGGAGTTTAGGTATCAAGCGAAAAAGAAATATGGTGGAAGACAATGAAGAAAGAAGTGGCGAGAATATGTAGCAAAATTGATGTCGTCGACCAAATCAAAATAGATCACGAAACCCTCGGGGTTATTACAACCTTACCTATTCACGAATGGAAATGGACGATGTCGGCATGGACTTTATGACATGGAGCATGCCTACCATTTGCTCGGTTTCATACAACGTTACCAAGCTAGTATTAAAATATTTGTTTGAAGCATTATATGGTAGAAAATGCGAGCCTTTGATTGGTCGGAAGGGGCGACAATTTACGGTCCCCAAATTGTTCAAGATTGAGGCTCATGTCAAGATATCGAACAGACGCACAAGGCAAGGAGAGAGATTCTGTGACAAGCAGGGAAAGATCTAAACTTGAGTTGGAGATTTTGTCTACATTAAAGTTACCCCATTCAAAATGGTCAAAGATTTCAAGTCGAAAATTAGCTCAAAGATGTGGGACCTTTCAAATAGCGAAAGAGTTGGGGAAGTAGCTTATAAAATGTACTTCACCCAACTTATCCGAGATACATAATGAGTATCCCAACTTGAAAATGTCTCGACAACCCACATTATCGGATATTGAACTACAAGATGATTGGACCTATCCGGAGGACGTTCTGAGATACGACTTCGAGAGGCAGCTCGAAATAGAAATGTCAAATTCTCGAGTGCGGTTGGAAAATCATACGGTAGATGAGTCTACTTGGGAAGAAATCGAGACTTCGTGGGATTTTCCTAACCTCCTGGACGATTGAATCTGGGGTGAGATTCCTTTAAGGAGTAGGTTGAAAGACCTCAAAATTTCAAACCAAAATTTTCCTAATTTTCCTGAATTTTGAATGAATTTTGAAAACTTTCCCAATTGAAATTCCGGCTCTTTCACTTTCCTTCTGGGCAAACGTTTTCCTTGATCTTTGGCGTCTTTCTCCGAGCGCCCTCTCGTTTCCGTTTTCTCCCGTGCGCCGGCCCTTCCTTTGCGCGGGGGCAGTAATGGCCCGCGGTTTTCCCGCCCGGGACTTGGTCGGCAGCCCGTCTCGCGCCGCGCGTCCGGACCGCCCTCGGGGTCCCACTGTCGGCCTCGCTCGCCGCTCGCTCAGCCGTACCTGCCAGCTCGCCTTGCCACCTCGCCCGGCCGGTGGCGGCTTCGCCCTGCGCCACGTTGCTCGTGACTCTGCATTCCGTCACTTGACGTCCCCGCTGCCGATGGCCATGTAGCTTCTCTCTCTGCGGGATGCGCTCGATCGCCGCTCCCTGCTCCTCGGCCTCGCACCCCCTCTCTGCGCTCAAACCGCGCGGACAAACTCACCTACCACCCTGCGACTCACCGTGCCCGCCTCGTGCCATCGTCTTCCCAAAGCTTCTCCATTGGCCCTCGTGCCGACCTTCCAGCCACCCAGAGCCTAACCACCTCTCAGACCACTTCCCTCACTCCCCGATACTCCAGAGCGTGGTCGGGAGTTTCTGCTGCAATCGTCTTCTTCATCTCGGTGATCACCCAAGCCTCTTCTCTTCATTTCTTCATTAAAATCGATTACTCTTGCTAACTTTGTTCTCCTTGTCTCTCTGAGCTCAATGGTGGACTTCTCGGATGAATCGCCCTTCTCACGTGAAGCTCGTAGGTCGGCAAAGGGGCCAAGTGTGACTCACGGAGAGCTTCGGCTCGAGCCACAGCCTGTCCCCATGTCCCGGAGAAGCTCTAAGAGGCTCGAGCACCAGCGATGGTCTCGATGCGGAAAATCGTCGTGACTCTTCTCGGCCATTCTTCGCCAGTTGAGCCTCGGCGTCATCCCAAACCGAAGCAGGAACTTCCCCACAGTTTCCGGAGAACCCTCGGTGGCTCCATTCCGTTTCATGGCAGCTCACTGTTTCTCCCGTGAACTAGGAAGAGGATGACGAAGGGGCGCGCCATTCCCTCAATCGTTATCGTTTAAAGATGGCGTCGGATGATCTTACTCGGGACCGTCAGATCTCACTAGAGGTCTCGAGCACGATGTGGTCGGAAGAAGTCACGACCGTGAGACGGTTGGATGAGGTATCGACCACAATGTGATCGGACGAAGTCGTGACCGCGAGACGGTTGGAGATCGCACGAAGCCCAGCGAAGACAACGTGAGGTCGAGCGGGGACCCACGGAGGCCACACGAGGTCTGGCGGTGGCGTAGTCAACGTGGAGTTTAGCGGAGTTCGTGCGAAGTCTGTCGAAGATCGGGTGAAGTCCTGCGAGGTCTAGCAGAGGTAGACCATGTCTAGTGGAGGTGACATCCACGCGGGGTCCGGTAGAGATAGCACAAAGTCTCATGAAGGTTGTGCGCAGTCTCCGCGCAGACACCGTGCAAAGACTTCGGCGAAGACCTCTTCGATGCGGGGTAGCCCTCACGCCACATGGCCCGAAGGCCATGAACACCTCGGTAAATACCCCTCCCTCGTGGGTAGCCTTTGTGCGGCGTTTGTGTGACACAGACAGCTTCGGAGACAGAGCCAACGTCTCATGAGTGTGGCACCAAGGCCCAGAGACTTCGACAAATGGCCAGTCTAAAGCGAAGGCGAGACTTCACCGAGGCCGTTGACGTGTCCACGCAGAGGCCTACGAGGGTTCATATATAGGCCAACGGGGAGAGCGAAGTCTTCGGCGAGGCCGTTGACGTGCCCGCGCGGAGGCTTGGGGTGCGCTGGCTAGACGAAGTCGGCGGCGAGATGAATCCTTGCGCCCGTCCCCCACTTTAGAACTCACGAAGCTCTGAGGCACGAAGGCCAGCGGAGGGATGCACGGAGCCTGCGGCGCGAAAGCCAGTGAGGTTCTTCTGGAGCTGAGCGAAGGCCAGCAGAGGTGTGTGCGGAGCTCGAGGCATGAAGGCCAGCGGAGGGACACGCGAATCCTACGGCACGAATGCCAGCGAGGTCCTTCTAGAGCCAAGCGAAGGCCAGCGGATGGGGCACGCGGGGAATTCTCAGCGAAGGCCGAAGGCGTGGGCTGGAAGCCAGCTGCGCGGCATGGAGTTCACACTTCAGACTAGCATTAACAAAGCCGGCAGCGGGACGAAGTCTTGAAGCACGCGCTCCATCCCCCATCCTTCGGACTAGCGTCGGTGAAGCCGACAGCGGGACGAAGTGTTGAAGCGCGCGCTCCGTCCCCCACCCTCCGGACTAGCATCAACAAAGTCAGTGGCGAGGCGAAACTCATGCGCCCGTCCCGTCCCACCCTTCGATCTGTGCATGGGCGAAGTTGACGACGAGCTGAAGTCTTTCACACGCGAGCGTCTGCGATCCGAACCGCGAGTCGGTTGGCCGAAACGTGTACAACCATGAGGTGGCCGGACAAAGTCACGACCATGAGGTGGTCAGATGAGATCCCAACCACGATGTGGTCGGACGAAGTCATGACCGCGAGGTAGCCGGACAAGGTCACGACCGCAAGGCGATCGGATGAGGTTAGGAACACGCAGCAGTCGGACGAAGTCATGACCGCGACGTAAGCGGACGATGTCTGGACCATGAAGTCGGAGGAACGGTAGACTGCCGCCGATGGCAGCATCACTTTTGAAAACCAGCAGAGTCCCTCTCTAGTGCCTTCCCTTACGCAGCTTCTTACCCGAGTCCCCACGGACGACGTCAACTATTGTAGCATGGCTACAACAGTGGGGTACAATGTACCATTCTCCATAGAAGACATAGTCAAGAGAACTTAGAGAGAGAGCTAGTGATAAAATAAGTGGATCTGCTCTCCTCATACTCTTCTTGGAGGTTTATATATACGAATGGAATAGGATGTAAAATTCTCATCATATCCATTAATAATTACAAAAGATAAAGATGCATTATTACGTTCCTCTATATTATTAGATTAGTTATAAGGTCCAATCACATGAGTTGGCCACCCTAGTGTGCATGTGAAATTCCTAAACAATTGCGGTACACCTTTCGATCTTGTCCTAGAAACAGTCTAAAATTTCAACCAACGTACCCAGCTTTTTCAAAAGTTTATCATTAATGCGAATAGCTTTTCCAGATGTACGCCCCCTTAATACGTGTATAATGTATGCAGCTCATACACGGCGCCTCACCAAAATTGGTACCCTTCTCTGTTGGGCATGCAATTAAAACTCTCCTCTCTGAAGACAATAGTCCTTGGCCATTGCATACCTGTGGGGTTCCAGAGCACATAGATGCCTACCCCTGTTCAACCAGACCGACATGCAAAATAACATGCACGACGAACCTATCCGTGGCTAAGGCCCTATTTAAAAATTCCATAGTTTTTAGCTAAAATAATATTATAGTAGTTGTTTTCTAAGATCCTCAATTAAAACAAATACATAAATAATAGAAAAACTACTAATAAACGCAAACGACTAAATAAATTATAGGACCTCGTCGCATCGTATCGTATGCGTCTAATTGACAGCTTTCAATCCTTTGTTTTGGTGAATTGTTCGTTTGTGCGTATAAATCTAATTGAGCTATTAAGACGAATTAACGGCACCAGTACCGGTTGTCGCAATTGAAATGCAGAGTACTTTATATATGTTTATAGCTGAACATTTAGCGGATTAGCTACAGAACTTGTGCTAAAAAGCACAAACGAACGATATGCAATAATAATGAGAAAAATGGTACTAGTAGACGGCACGTCGCGGTGGCGGTGCAGGAGCGAGCGAGATTGCTGTCACCTATTCCACCATAATAATTGTAAGGGGGTGAGCATAGGCTTTTATTTTCCGGCTTTTAGAATACGTCGATTTATTAATTTTAATTTTTAATATTTTGACTTTTTTCTCTTTTATTTCTTTGTATTGGCTATAAAAATATAATTTTTTAAATTTAATGATTTTTTTTAAAAAAACTAATGACTGCTATTTTCCAACGATGTCGTGCTTTTTCAGTCGCTTTAGGAAAAAAAAGGCATAAACCTACCGTTGTTGCAGCACTATCGTAGTAGCGCAACGCAACAAACTTGTACAATCCCTCCAATATAATTTACATATAGGCCTTGTACCATAAAGAACAGAGTAGCGTTATACAGAGGCTTTCCTCTTGCGGGGGTGGCCAGTCAACCCTGCCCAAAGACCAGAGAGAAAAAAAAGGGAGCTCTTGAGAAACGAAAAGGTGAGGAGAGAGAAAAGAAGGGAGAGATTAGCTCCCCTTAAATTCCTAGGCTGCCCTCCACAGCCCTTCTCCCTTCTTCTCTCCTGTCCATCTCTCCGTCTCCATCATCATGCATCATCATCCATCACAGTTCACACCCTTTGTTCACCGCCTACCAGCAGCGGCGGTAAGCCAAGGCTGTGAGTCCCAGGCCTCTACTCTCCCTTTCTCCTCCCCCACCCACACATTCCATTTCTACGATCTACTACATTAGGTACAAAAATCTTGGGCTTATTGTATCTCACCACAGGCAAGGAGCCGGGAGTGCAGAATTACAAGCTGCCACAAAAGATTTTTCAATTTTCTGGGGCTAGTGTTGTGTACACACTAGGTAGGGCAGCCTATAGAAACTAAAAGGAAAAAAAATATTATTGCTGGTATTAGGAGGAGGCAAAGGAGAGACTCTTGTACTCCCCCCTCGTCTCTCTTCTCAATTCATCTCCCTCTGGAGCGCCCTTCCCTTTTTTTTTCCTATCAAACCCTTATTTTTTTCTCTCTCTCTCTATACCTTGGCATTGTTTTCTCGCAAATCTTCCTTTCTAAACCCCAAAACCTCCAAGAAATAACCCACCCACCCCGCGCGTGGATGGACGGCCCGCGGCGGCTGCCGCCGGCCAATGCGATGGACCGATCGCGGTTGCCCCTGCCGTCGTCCGCGGCCGCCGCCGACGAAGACGGACGCCTCTGGCATTAACCCCGGGCAGTCAAGAATTCCCCGCCGCCGCCGCGAGATTGGATTAGCGGCTTGGTGCTGAGAAAGGAGGTTCTTTGTTGTTGTTGGCGCGGCGCGTGATCGATCGATCGATCGTTCGTCCGTCCTCTGGCGAGGCGATCGGTCGGCATGTCGACAGCCGCGAAGGATGAGCCGGCGGCGTCGGCGGGGGGAGCGGCAATGGGGGGCGAGGAGGCGGTGGCGCGGGCGGCGCAGAAGCGGTACGAGGGGCTCCTCACGGTGCGGGCCAAGGCGATCAAGGGCAAGGGCGCCTGGTACTGGGCGCACCTGGAGCCGGTGCTCATCCCGGCCGCCGACACCGGCATGCCGCCCAAGGCTGTCAAGCTTCGCTGCGCCCTCTGCTCTGCCGTCTTCTCCGCCTCCAACCCCTCCCGTACGGCGTCGGAACACCTCAAGCGCGGCACCTGCCCCAACTTCTCCGCGCGGCCGCCTGGCGCCGGCTTGGCAGCGGGCGCGTCCGGCTCGCAGCATCAGAAGCAGACGCCGGAAGCGACGGCGCAGTTGTTGCCGCCCAACTCGACGGCGTCGTCCCCTATCCCCATCTCGTCCATTGCGCCCTCCTCGCCGCGTCACCACCACCACCACTCCCACCCGCATCACCACCACTCGCAGCCCCAACAGCAGCAGCATCACCACCACCACTCCGGCAGTCGCAAGCGCCACTCCATGCCTCCGGCTTACACCGCCGCGGAGTCCGTATCCCATCACCACCACCTCGTCGTCGTCGACCCGTCGTCGGTTTACTCCCCGACGCCACCCGCGCTGCCGCCCCCGCAGCAGCAGGTCCAGTCGGCGCTCGTGCTCTCCGGCGGCAAGGAGGACCTTGGCGCTCTGGCCATGCTGGAGGACAGCGTGAAGCGCCTAAAGTCGCCCAAGGCGTCGCCGGGGGCGATGCTGCCAAAGCCGCAGGCCGACGCGGCGCTTGCCCTGCTCGCCGACTGGTTCCTCGAGTCGTCGGGCGGCGTCTCGCTATCCGCCGTCGGCCACCCGAAACTCCGGGCCTTCCTCCGCCACGTCGGTCTGCCGGACCTGCAGCGGGCTGACCTCGCTGGCCCGCGCCTCGACGCCCGCTACGCGGGGGCCCGCGCCGACGCCACGGCGCGCGTCCGCGACGCTCTCTTCTTCCAGCTCGCCGCCGACGGGTGGCGGGAGCAGGTGGTCACTCTTTCTGTCAACCTCCCCAATGGCACGTCCGTGTTCCACCGCGCCGTGCCGGTGCCCGCCCCGGCGCCCTCCGACTTCGCCGAGGAGCTGTTGCTCGACGCCGTGGCGTCGGTGTCTGCCTCTGGCTCCTCCAACGATCTCCACCATTGTGCGGGCATCGTCGCGGACCGGTTCAAATCGAAGGCCCTGCGTGATCTCGAGAACAAGCACCACTGGATGGTGAACCTGTGCTGCCAGGTCCACGGCTTCACCCGGTTGGTGCGGGACTTCGCGCGGGAGCTCCCGCTCTTCGGCTCCACCGCGGCTAAATCTGCCAAGCTTGCTGCCTACTTCAATGCCAAGCCGACGGTGCGGTCCCTGCTGCACAAGCATCAAAACCAGGAGCTTGGGCACGCCTCGCTCCTCCGTTTCGCGCCTGCGCCGTTTAATGGCAGCGGCAGTGACTTCCGTGCAGCCTTCGAGATGCTGGACGATGTATTGACCTCAGCTCGTGCTCTCCAGCTCGCCGTGCTGGAGGAGTCCTACAAGCTGGTCTGCATCGACGACTCGGCAGCGAGGGAGGTGGGGGAGATGGTGCAGAATGTGGCATTCTGGAACGAGGTTGAGGCTGTGCACTCGCTCGTGAAGCTGATCATGGACATGGCGAAGGAGATGGAGGCTGACAGGCCTCTCGTTGGGCAATGCCTGCCACTCTGGGAGGACCTACGTGGCAAGGTCCGAGGCTGGTGCGATAAATTCAACGTCGATGAAGGCAGCGCCATGAACGTGGTCGAGAAAAGGTTCAGGAAAAACTACCACCCGGCCTGGTCGGCGGCGTTCATATTGGATCCCCTGTACCTCGTCAAGGATGCCAGCGGGTGTTACCTCCCGCCGTTCAAGTGCCTGACGCCTGATCAGGAGAAGGATGTGGACAGGCTCATCACCCGGATGGTGTCGCGGGAGGAGGCGCACCTCGCACTGATGGAGCTCATGAAATGGCGGTCCGATGGGCTGGACCCGTTGTACGCGCAGGCGGTGCAGGTGCGGCAGCCTGACCCGTCCACGGGGAAGATGAAGGTCGCGAATAAGCAGAGCAGCCGCCTTGTTTGGGAGACATGCCTGAGCGAGCTCAAGTCGCTGGGCAAGGTGGCGGTGAGGCTCATCTTCCTCCATGCCACCGCTAGGGGGTTCAGGTGCACACCGTCAATGGCGCGCTGGCTCTCCGCTCCCGGCAGCTTGGCCGGCGGCATTGATCGTGCACACCGGCTGCTGTTCGTTGCGGCAAATTCCAAGCTAGAGAGGAGGGACTTCACCAGTGACGAAGACAAGGATGCGGACTTACTCACTGAAGGGGAGGATGATGTGCTAAATGAGCCTGGCCATGCGGAGACATCCTCAGTGTAACATCCCTCTTTCATTTTCTGTTAGCCTTTTGTAGAATTTGATCCCTAGGAATTGCTAGGTTTTTCCCCCCTACTTATTTTTTTGCTTCCTAGAATTTCTTCCTTGTGTCCATGTTGTTAATTCTTACTTCCTCGCTCTAGATTTTGGTGGGGGTGGGGAGTGGGGCATGAGATGGAGGTATGCATCATCCATTGCTCATCAAGTTCGGTTAACGAATGACTGTCTCTTGCCATATATGATTCTACGGGGCAATTGAACTTGCAGAGATTGATGGAAGTCTTTCCTGTCAATATATGTGTTCATAATCGGGCGATGCACCGTAAGCGGAAGAACGTGTAACCAATTTGTTGTTTTTGTGCAAATAATATTAATTTGCAGTTGAACGCAACATGGCTTGCCTCTCTCTCTCTCTCTCTATATGTTCTGTGCTGCTTACATTTCCACGGTGTTACAGTGCTATTTCTTCAACTTCTTCCTGCATTGTTCGTAGTCCACTCCGCTCATCTGTGAACAAGCTTTGAACAAAACAATGACTTCTTTGTTTTTATCCTGAGATCAACTCAGTAGTAATGCCGACTGCTCTACAAAATCCGTGGTTGCCTAATGTTAATTACCACCATCCCTGGTTTTGGTTCGTTCAAATATGCTTGGTTTTGTTTCTGGAGGCATTGTGCATCGTTGGGGTCTGGCACCTTCTGTGAATCTCTGCCATGACTGATGAAGGCTTTGGCTTAACCTTCTAGGAGGTTCTTTCGGCTCTACACGGCTTTTCACTTTTATACATGATGCTGCTGTTGGAGGTTTCAACTGTAGCAGCAGCAGCAGCTTCTTCAATTTAGGCGATCTTGCAAAGGTGAGCCCTGGCATCTCTCGCATTGCCTCGCAATCTTTGCTCCTAGCATTTACTGTTTTCACCAGAGTAGACTCAACAGCAATGGTACTCCCCTTGCTCAGTGATCATGCGAGTTTATCATCATCATTGCCGCCGTCGTCGTCATCCCGTTGCCCCTGCCTTCGTCGTCGCCTAACTGGTCATGATTGCACCAGTTCACATGGCTTCATCTCGACGGTATCCGGAAAGGCGAAAGCACCACGACGGGTGTCGCGGCCGGAAAGCCGGAGTTGAAGGTGCAGACATGGTAGCCTTTCCCCCATGCTTCCCCCATCCCCATGCCCATCACCATCAGGGTCTTTGACAATCATGCCTAGCATCAAAACACGGCCTTCCAATTTTGCAGAGGTACAAGCCGCTAAGCAGAGTGATTGCAGATTCCTATCCCCTTGCACTCGAGCTCATAGATCGTGTTGAATATTAATACAGAACGTTCATCATGGTGTCATCACGGTAGTGGCGGCGCTCTGATGGTACAAAGGGTGGTGAAGGAGGTCGAGGATCAGTGGTGTATCTGACACTCACAAAGACGAACTATGGTGATTAGGCCTTGATGATGAAAGTCATGCTCCAGGCGCGCGGGCTCTAGGACGCCATCGACGCTGGCGACGCTGATTTCCAGAAGGACAGGATGGTGCTGGAGGCCATCCTGCGCACCGTTCCACCAGAGATGATCTCCATGCTTGCCATCAAGGCAACTGTCAAGGAGACGTGGGATATCTTGAAGACCATGCACATTGGTATTGATCGAGTGCGCAAAGCCAATGCTTAGAAGCTCCGCAAGGAGTTTGAGAGCATTGCATTCCGCGACGGGGAGTCGGTCAACGACTTCGCGTTGCGGCTCACTGGGCTGGTAAACAAGCTTAGCACTCTCGGCGACCCGGAGCCGCCGCACAAAGTTGTCGATAAGTACCTACGTGTCGTCCCCTCCAGGTTCTCCCAAATCGATCTTTCAATTGAAACTCTGCTTGATCTCTCAACGCTCTTGGTAGAGGAGGTGACTGGGAGGCATAAGGCGGCGGAAGATCGGCTAGACCCAGCGCCCGTCGCCGGTGCTAGCGGGAAGCTGCTCTTCATAGAGAAGGAGTGGTCTGTGCAGATGAGGGAGCAACAGTAGGGGGAGGGATCCTTTGGTGGCTCCAATCCGATAACCGGCGACGCAAGCCGCCGCGATGACGGGCTAATAGCAGCGATGCGGATGAAAGCAGAGAAAGGCCAGGATCTGGTGGCGGCCGCGACTTCTAGAAGGACAAATGCCATAACTACGGCAAAATGGGCCATTGGGCCAAGGATTGCTGCAGCCGGCAGAAGCAGGCCAAGGCGCACCTGACGCAAGGGGATGACGACGAGGCCACACTCCTGATGGCCAGGGCCGTTACCATCCCTGAGTCCTCGACGCAGCAAGCCACCGTCCCCAACTCCCCATCGCCGCGATACAGACCTCTTCGACTGGTCGAGGCGAAGGTCTTCTCACAGCTAGAGTGTGATGACGGGCTTTGGTATCTCGATACTGGTGCGACCAACCACATGATTGGCTCACGTGAGGTCTTCTTCGATCTTAGCTCCGAGGTGGTCGGCACCGTGAAGTTCGACTACGGCTCTGTCGTCAACATCGAGGGGTGCAGGACGATCCTCTTCGCGTGCAAATCCAGGGAACATCGCACTCGTACGAGGGTGTACTATATTGCCTGGCTCACCACTAACCTCATCAGCGTCAGACAACTTGATGAGACGGGCTGCCGAGTGTTGATTGATGGTGGGATCTTGAGGATGCGCGATGAGTAGCAGCATTTGCTAGCATGAGTCGGGCGCTCTCCCAGCTGGCTGTACCCACTCTAGCTCAAAATCGTGCAACCGGTGTGCCTGTCAGCAAGGAGCTCGGAGGAGGTGTGGCAGTGGCATGCAAGGTACAGTCATCTGAACTTTCAAGCCTGTGCAAGCTCACACAACAGATATGGTGCGAGGGCTGTCGCGGATTGATTAGTTGGATCAAGTCTGCGATGGTTGTCTCACCGGGAAGCAACGGCGGACCCCCTTCCCGGAGCAGGGAACGATTGCTCGTGACATGTCCTCGACCTCGTCCACGGCGATCTCTGCAGACCGATCACACCAACGATGCCGAGCGGCAACAGCTACTTCTTGCTGCTTGTGGATGACCTGATCCGCTACATATGGCTTAGTCTCTTTGCAAGCAAGGACTAAGCTCCAACGGGGATCAAGCGCTTTCAAGCCATAGTGGAGGTGGAGTCAGGGCGCAAGTTCAAGGTGATCCGAACTGACCGCGGCGGGGAATTCATGTCGGTGGAATTCGGCGAGTACTGTGCTGAGCGCGGTGTGTAGCAGCAGCTCATGGCCCCTTATTCCCCACAGCAGAACTGGGTCGTTAAGCGTCACAACCAGTTGGTGGTCACCATGGCACGCATCATGATGAAGGCGAAGGGGCTTCCTGGGAGGTTCTGGGGTGAAGCCGTTTCCACCGCCATCTTCATCCTCAACTGTGCGCCGACACGAAGAGTCAGCGGGAAGACGCCGTACAAGGCTTGGCATGGCGAGCGGCTGGCGTTGCACTTCCTCCGCTCCTTTGGTTGTGTTGCGCATGTTAAGAACACAAAGCCGCACCTGAAGAAGCTGGACGACTAGAGCATGCCGATGATCTTCGTCGGGTATGAGTCTGGGTCCAAGGCATACCGCGTGTACGATCCTATCACCCAGCGTGTGCACGTGACTCGTGACGTCGTCTTCGACCAAAACGCGTAGTGGGACTGGAGAGCTTATGGTGAGGAAGGTATGATGAGCGAACTGGAACCTTTTCACATGGAGTACACTACGGTGTATGAATCAGGGACGGCGGAGACCACTAGCGACGGAGACCAGGGCTCGCCACGCCACCCGCCTGCGTGCGTTCTGGCAACACAGTGATGTTAGGGGCGGATGCGGTGACGTTCGTGATTCCAGGCACAATGGGGTTCGCATCACGGCTAACAAACTAGGGAGAGGCACTTGACGTCGATCACGATGACGCACCGCTTCGGTACCGTACCATCGACAATGCCATCGAGTCGGCTTCACCCCGTGGTTTCACACCATGCGACCTCGACTCCGTTGGGTTGCTATTCACCATAGCCGACGAACTAGTATCCTTCGGTGAAGTAGAGAAGCATGAGTGCTGGTGCAAGGCGAGGCTCGAGGAGATGAAGTCAATCGAGAATAACATCACTTAGGAGCTGGTCGATCTCCCTGCTGGCTACCGACCCATTGGGCTCAAGTGGATCTACAAGGTAAAGTGCGACGAATATGGCGCCATCGCCAAGTGCAAGGCGCGATTGATCGCAAAGGGATATGTACAGCGTGCCGGTATCGACTTCGAGGAAGTGTTTGCTCCCGTGGCATGCATAGAGTTAGTCCGGTTGCTGCTTGCTATGGCATCGCACGAGGGGTGGCAAGTGCATCACATGGATGTCAAGTTCGCGTTCCTCAATGGTGACCTGACGGAGGTGTACATGGCCCAGCCGCCTGGGTTCGTCATCGACGACAGTGAGCGCAAGGTACTCCAGCTCCGAAAGGCGCTCTACGGCCTTCGCCAAGCACCCAGGGCGTGTAACGCCAAGCTCGACGCCAGCATGTCAGCGCTGGGGATTCACAAGAGTGTCTCCGAGCATGTTGTATACACACGTGGCAATAACGTGAGTCAGCTGATCGTCGGAGTAACGTCGATGACCTGATCATCACCGGCACCGAAGTTGCTGACATTTGCGAGTTCAAGGCCGAGATGAAGAAGATGTTTCGGATGAGCGACCTGTGTGGTCATAGTCGTAGCGGCCGTGGTTGTAAAGGTCATGGCAGTAGAATCACTATAGCAGTCGTAGTTGTCATGATCATAGGATCACTATAGCAGTCGTAGAGGTCATGGTAGTAGAATCGCTGTATCAGCCCTAGTTGTCATGGTTGTAGGATTACTGCAGCAATCGTAACAGTTGTGATCGTCGAGTCGCTGCAGCAGTTGTAAATGCTCGATGCGTGCTTAGTCCAGCGAGAGCATGTCTTTCGTTCTGTTAGCGTCGTGTGTGACATGGTCTGAATCCGTAGGATCGTGCAGGTGGTGGCGCATAATAAGGGTGGCTTAACCACCAAAGTTAGGCTAGGATTTTCTTTATATAGCAGGCTAATACAGCAAAAAAGCTATCTAGTTTTTCAGCAGCATAAAAATTCTCATGTTCCTACTGTGTTTTTATATTCGTGTGAGTATTTAGACGTGTTGATCCATCGAAGTTCCTGACAGATGACAGGAATAGCCACCCCAGCTAGCGTAAAGAATCCTCGCCATGAGAGCGCCTCTTGTCCTTCCGTTCGTCTAATCCTAGCTGGCAGCTGCTCTCTACGGTTAGTGTGTCGTGTCACCTTAAGGTGGTGATCGGTTCGGTGAAAGTCAAGGCTTATGGTCGAAAACATGTGAGTGGTGAAAAAAACGTTGTGGTGAGAGAGGCTTATTTGACATAATTAAATTTAAAAATTTAAAATATAAAAATATGCTAGCCCATCACAGACAACGCAAACGAATACGAGAAAAAAAGAACCGACAAAAAAGCTCAAAAAAAAGTCAAAAATTCAGAAAAAGACGAAATTATGAATAGTGCAAAAATAAGCTTAAGCCAATAAGCTTAAGCTATATTGAGCAGGGCCTAAGCCTCTACTGAACTTTAGGGTTTCAAACTTTAGGGTTTGAAAAAAAAAAGAGGGGTCGAATGGGCGGCACAGCAAGGACAGCTTCCGTTAGGGAGGAGACAAGGCTGCGTTGCACAGGCTGTTCCTACATTGGTAGAACACACAGGGGCGCGTGGTCCGTATCATTTGATTTCCGGTCTCTGGTGTTGCTCCTCTTGGTTCCTCCGCTGCCCAAGCACATGTTTTACCTGACTGATCATTACGATTTGAACTTTATTAGGCGCCCGTCGCGGCGAACGGAGCAAGGTAATTATTGGAGGTAATGCAGGCAGTAAGTGGTGGTATGGTGTGGATGGTGTTGGCACATCTCCTTGTTTTTCTTTTCTTTTTCCTCCGGTGTCAGTACTGCTGGAGTTGTGTAGTTGTTAAAGTAGAAGTAGTCGTAGTACAAACTAATTGCTGGAATAGGTGTATGCTGCTGCCTTTTCCTCAGTGGCTCTTGCAACTAGGTGTACTACACATCTTGTGTAGTAGTTGGGAATATGATGCTCCGAGGGGTGTCGAAGCCATGGCCTGGAGACAAAGCTCGCTGTTGTTCTCCTTTTCCTCGTCTTAGACTAATAATCCAGGACAATGCAATCAAGCTCTTATTTGCTTTTCCTCTCTGGTCAATAGAAAAATGAATGGGAAAGGGAGGCCAAGTATTGGACCCTAGCTTGTCGCAAGTATAAACAAGTGTACTACAATCCCTGTCCAAGAAAGTGACCCGCCGCAGGGGAGGAAGAGGAGCAAGCCTCATCAAAAACAATAACCCCCTGCTCTTAGATGTTCTCAAGGATGATTGCCAAAAGAAAAACAAGTCAATACAAAGGCAAGAAAAGAGCCTCGTGATGATGATACACGCATGTGATTCCTCCCTAAATCCCAATCAAACGGAATAAGTTGGGATGTGGATGGCGCCATGTAAAGAAGCACACTTTTTGCGGTTGATGCAAGTGAGAGGGTTCTTGCTAAGAAAGGGGGAAACACCTGAGGGGATGCCTTTTTTTGTCTTGAGGCCGAGGTTTCCTCTCACTGCGGCTGTTGTTTTCTTTCGCTCTCCCTCTCCCTAGCCTCTAGTCTCCTCTCTCCTCTCTCTCTCTGCAAGACAGTGAGGTGAGTGCGGAGGCCCCACGGTGAAAGCATCGCTTCGCTTAGGAAGTCATTGTTGGTTGACGCGATCGACGACGACGGTGGCCGTGGCGGTGGCGGTGCGGGCCGACGCCAAACGTCGATGCGATCGTACGTCGGCGGTGGAGCCGAGGACGCCATGGGTGTCGTCGGGGCAGATGCTGAGGACATGCGCTAGAGTACAATTAGGCTTACGGGCTATCTAGCGTAGTAGTTTAATGAGTACTTGTCGACGTAGCTAGCGTACGTACCCTCATTTTTTTAATTGGTACTTGGCGACGTACCGGTAAAGATGGCGTCTTGTTGACAATAATGGAGGTTGTCATCTACAGTTGACAGCAAGTGCTCTGTTCTTCTTTACAATTCAATACGACGATCCAGTTTCGAAGGTGGCGCGCGGATACCTTGATTAGAAGTCAAGTTCTGCTTTTGTGCTTAGTAGCAGTCTGATGAAGAGAATTAGCTAGAGGGCGAAATAGATAAACGGATGACGGATAAATGAATTCATGTGCAGGTAATGGGCAAAGATGATATTTTGAAGTATGGATGCTAAGAAAAGATGTTTCCAAATGGGATTAAGAGAAATGGATTTTTTTAGTAGGGAAAAACATTGCAATCGTATTTTTATTCATACATGGAACATGTGCACTTACGAATTGGAATATGAATGATGGTGATGATTAAAGAGCAGGTGAGTGTGTACATTTAGGGTGTAAATGATTGTAAGTTCTAGTGGGTGCCGGTTCGTCTTTGTAAAAGCTTTCAAAAGAGAATCTTTAGTACGTACAGTGCTTTATGTTGGTTTAGCTTGCTTAATAAGAAATAAAAATCATCTCATGTGCATTCTTGTTTTTGAATTGCACATAAGGATCTTTTCTTCAGCATGGTACAGGTTGTTTTCATGCTCTCATGCTCCTCTGTCCCCCTTTGTCTGAAACTCAACGCATGGCCTTGCTGTATATATATTTTTAAAAATAATTGTCTGCATCATTCAATGAGTGGTTTTTTGGGATAAGTGCGGTTAAACTTTCTAATATTTGACTATCGATATCTTTGATGTATTTTAGATCATGCAATTAAAAATGATACGTAGATTTGTCATAAAAAGTATTTCCATAATATTATAAATTATTAGATTTTATAAATATATTAATATAAAAATTAGTGATCAAAGTTATGTTTTGAGAACTATAAATTGTCCTTCGGCTCTTCCTGGCCTGGCCTCCAAAAGCACATGACACATCAAAATAATTCCCGCACAAATAAAATACAGGCTCGAGAAATTATTCTATCAAGTTCAACTGTGATTGATCTGCACGCATTCATCTAGAATGGTTCAGGACGCGCACTAGCTACCTACCTACTGGTAATCAAAGATCTCGTGGGTTTGAGCGCTTGAGAGATGCATGCATGAACGCGCATTACAGTATCTTTGGCGCATCAGCCCGGTCAGTAAACTAATGCCGCTGCTGATTTTTTTTTGATCACACCGCTGCTGATTATTCAACCGGGACGTTGGGAAAGCGTACGTGGCCTTTTCTGCAACAAGGGGAAGCTGATCAGAGTCAAGAGCCATTATCTATTCGGTAAAAGGCCTGAGCTTGCTACGCTGAAGAGCATATTTATAGAGAAAGCTTGGCTATGCATGCCTTTGAGATTGATATTTAATTTCGTCATTGGCGCTGTTTAGTTTATAGTCTCTTGGGAGAAAAGGGTGCATTCCATAAGAGGCATTGCCATCTCACGTATCCCCATTTGAATGCATCTTTCATCCCATCATTTCCCCATCTTAGCAAAGGCAGCAGAAAGAAAAGCTCAGAGGGAGACTCTGTGTGTGTGTGTGGGCATTCGAACCCTAATCAAAGGGGCATGAGGGGATATAATATGCACCTTGTTATTCCCGGTCAAAAGTGAAGATTTGGATGTTGGAGTTGGGCGGTGGGCCCCACCAGGGAGAACAAACCATAGGAGCGTAAACAAAACAAAACAACAAGCATCTCAATCTTCATTAATGTAATCTATCCGTATCTCTAAGCCGCAATCCACGGGTTCTTTGTTTTGTTCTCACTTTCAAAAGTTCTCCCTTTTTTTATTTTATAGGAAAAGCTAATATGCTGAGGATATTCGGCGGTAACGGAAATTCTACAGCACTTGCCCTATCGGATCATATAATAGACGGATCGGATTGCTGTATTCATGCTAGAATTGCTACCCATGGGCTGTTCTTTTCAGCTCCCGTCATCCATGCGTGGCAGCGATGTTTCTAATCGTATGAGTGTTTCAGAAGCTTCGATAGAGTCATACCTACCAGTACATACAACAAACGAAATATTAGTACGAACATTAATAATTACTTCATAATACAATTTACATTAATTATGACTAACTAAATAACAGCAATATGACTACGGAATAACGTTGAAAGCACTGTCGCGTCCTCAATAATTTATGCATTGTCTTCTCCAAATATTTAGGTACACACTATTAGTTTTGATAATACCTTGCAACAAATGGGACAAACAGAATATTATTGCGAATATTCATAATAACAATAACATACTACAAGTCAGTGATTACATGCGTGCGTGAATACTTCACTACTTACCAATAATTTGATTACTCATCCGAAAAAAAGACGAGCCATTCATTACCAACGTCCTTAGCACTAACTCATTACTTACCCCAAACTAACGAATTATGGGTACCGTATGTACAAAGTAATAGTACAAAATATGTCTAAATTACTATGACATACTTACTTCGTAATACAAACTACATTAATCACGACTAACTAAATAACACTAATTGACTACATTTACGGGAATAACATCGAAAAATACGATAAAAAATTACCTGTCTTTGTAGAGAAGAAATCAACACTGCTAATTTTGAGCTACGCACTAGCTTCTCGAACTAATGAGCAACGACCGTGACATTGACCTTCTGCGATGAGCGATTGGGACACTGCCTTCTCGATCTAATGAGCTACGCATTCGCTAGAGGTGCATATTTATGCCTGAGTGAAAGAATCCATTATCACTATCAGCGCTTCGGGTGAGGGGGGCAACATCATAAGAATAACAAATGTGCAAACGAGGGAGCGGACGAGGGGGGACGACACTCAAATAATAACATTAGTGTGAACGAGAAAGCGCGTAAGAGGGGCACATATAGAGAGAGTGATAATCGTGTGAGCCGGATAGCTACAAATAATATATACCACGATTGCCCGACACATGACACTTCAAAATAAGCGCTACGGTCGTTAAATTCATGGTTAAGTTAATCCGAACAAACATGGCTAATTCGGATATCATAAAATTTCCAAAAAATTATATAATAACTATTACTACATCGGGAGACTTCACATTAAATTTTGTAATTTTTAGAGCTCGTTTTCTATGTGCAAAAACTCATAAAATATCAAAATTATATGAATTTTTGAGCAACATTTACTACGGATAAAATTCCCAAAAATTACATTGTAAGGAACGTTGTGTCGGGAAGCTGTACATAAATTTTCGTAATCTTTTAGATCATTTGATATATTTAAAATTCAAACAAACACGGTAAGTAGGCCGGCTAAATAGCCGGTCTAATTACCTACCGCTCTCGGGCAACAGTCGCCACTGTCTAGCCGGGCCGGGCAGCGGCGTCGCCACCGGTGATGACGTCACGCGTCGCCTCACGGGCGCTGCCGCCCGGACCTCGGACGACAAAAACAATATTTTTGTCAATACGGTTACCATACTGCTATTTTTACAAATATGGTACGAAATAGTGCCAAAGTGATTTTGGGCTTGCTTTTTACGACTTCTAAAAGCGGCTTTTGTCTTTTGCTACAGTACCTAACTTTTGAATGGAGTATTTTCTCAAGACGAGATCTACAAGTTAATTGTAGTACACGTTAAAAGCCTAACATGTATATCAATTAAAATCACAAACAAGTATCTCTCTCGACTTCTGTTACAAACAACCAAAATTTAAAAATTTTAACCAAAAATTACAAGCCACAGAAAAAAAGCACAGACTCTTCATTCAAAAGTTACAGCCCACCCATACTTCTAGTATCTATTTTATTGTACGTATATGAAGTAGACTTGCTGGGCACTGGTCCAGAGCTGCACGGACGTGTCAGATAAAATTTCACACAGCATTACGCAAACTGTACCTCTCTTCTTCTTGCGGCCGTACCGTCCTGACGTGAACGTTTCACCGTGGACTCGGCCCCCCCTCCCTCCCCCGCTCGAGACGGGTATTTTACTGGGGTAATTACGTAAACTTAAGGAAGTTTTCTGACCGATAAGGGCTGTCGATTCAGGGAGATTAATGGAAGCAGCAGCTGGTGGCTGGGCGGTAGCAAGGCTGGGGTTATGTGGTACATTTTGAGCCACGGGGAGGCGAAAAATGGCCCGGTCAAACCACGCAAGGACATATCAGGAGACAGTGGAATCTGCGTCTCGCTATCAAAAAAACATACTTCTCTTCGACATTTGAACGCAAGAACTACTAGCACAATCTCTCTCCCGAACATGTACACGACTCACCTTGGAGTGAGTGAGTGTCAGCAATGATTTGGGAAAGCCTAACGCAGCACACCGGAGTCGTAACTCCCAAGGGAGGGCAGCAGTGATTTGACGCAGGAGTGTACTACAATCACTTTCATTTTCTGAGGGCAGAGCGTATAATGATTCGGTATGATGGACTGATGGTAGCCCTGGTAGTGCTAGCCTTGATTCCCGGACTTCGGTGGTTTTCCGGAAAAGTATCGGCATGAATCGACCTTAAACTGGTGTGAATTGGTATTATATCCATTGACATCGGTGCGTAGAAAACAATTGAGAAACGGAAATCCACCCTCACCGGTTTGTCCTAAGACCAGCGGAAACTGACTAGATCTCATGGATAGTCTGAAACTTGCTAGCAAGTGCGCACGATTGTTGTAGAACTTCTGATGAATAAGGGCATATGCCAAAATCTCGAGATGAGTGGAATATCGAGGGAACACTAGATGTTTTCCGGTTCCCTGAAATTATCTAACTACAATAGTGTTATCTAGGGGTGGGCATTGGTTTACTGGTTCGATTTATTTGATAAAACAATATTTTAGTCTTTAAGAGATAGCCATTGAATTAACCAAACTAAAATAACAAACTGAACCTAATTAAATGATTTATTCAATTTAGTTAATTTGGTAATCCGGTATATGGAAATACACAAGTCAGAGAGGTGGACACTCCCCTTGCATCCTGCCTTCCCAAATCGTATGGGTTCTGATCGTGGATTCGAGCAATTCAACCGATTCCAAGCAAGATCCATATTTCTTTCCCTCAAATTGGTGCCAAATTCATGACGAAATCATTGGCCAAGCACACCATGATGTCCTCGTCGATGGTGTTGTCCCTCCTCTTTGCATCGCTTATAGCGCTGCTGCTCTTCGCCCCACGCCTCTTACCGACACCGCTGATGGTGGCTAGGGACAAGGAGGTGCCCGCCATCGCCGGGGGTGGCGGTGCCCATGTTGTTAATGGGCTGATGCCCAGCACATGTCTAGTCCAAGCCCAATTTTCCTCTCATTGATCTATATCTAGCTTGATCCAAAAGGAGATAGCTCTAAGCACTACTACCGGTCATCACCGGTTCAAAACGTCATCACCGACACCGTCTGATGTCATCACGGGCGGTTTTTCAACCGCTCGCGATAGCTCAAATCACGACGGTTTTAACTAAAACCGCTCGTGATATGGTGATAATCACAGACGATTTTAACTAAAACCGTCGCGATATGATAATCGACGGTTTTAACTAAAAGCGTGCAGTGATTATCATGTACCTGACGGTTTTAACTAAAACCGTCGTGGTATGATAATCACTGACGGTTTTAACTAAAACCGTCGTGGTTATGATAATCGCAGGCGTTTTTAGTTAAAACCGTGCGGGATTATCGATATCCGACGTTTTTAGTTAAAACCGTGCGTGATTATCATACCACGACGGTTTTAGTTAAAACCGTCGGGTACATGATAATCACGCACGCGTTTTTAGTTAAAACCGCGGGATTATCACATATCCGACGGTTTTAGTTAAAAATCGTCGTGATATTCCTTCTACCCCTAAATCTATTCCTATTTATTGGCTAGCCTCAGAAATGCTAGCCATGCCCTCTCAAACAAGCGGATGAACAAGTATATAAGGCATCCATAAACATCCAATACACATCACATTTCATTCACAAACATAAAGTATCCACTTCGAAATGAATCAATTGAATTGAAATAAAATATCCATTACATCGCATTACAATGCAATAAAATTCATGGTGCACAAAGTGGAACTGTCTTCCGACTTTATGACTTGAGCCACCAAAAATACGCCAACTCTCCTCGAATTCGTGAAATATCGGGTTGTTCCAATGCGGTTGACGGGATGTACGCACTGTGGATAGGGATATGAATGTGCGATATATGTAACGTGATAAGTATGAAGTAAATATGGAAAGATTGATAAACCTTGGAATTGGTGATCCTTGAGGAATCGAGAGTAGGTCCATATGGTGGCAAACATAGAATCCACATGTGTTGCCGTGTACTTTGGTGGCTTGCAAAAATAGAATGAGCAATAATTCAAGAGGCATTAATACGAATGCGCATAGGATTAATTAATGTGTAATAGCGAATACCTTAAAATCTCGAGTATGTCTCGTGCCTTTGGCCCCTTGCTTCGAGACACCCCCATTTCAACGTACATCGCGAACGCCCACGTGATTCAAAAAGTTAACCTTAGTCAATCGGAATGAAAGAAAGAGTACAATATAGGTATGTATGGAGAAAATAAACTTACCTATCGATTACTTGGCGACAACTGTGAAGTCCATTTATTCTTACTTAAGGAATCAAGGTAATATACCTTGTTCCATTTTGGTACAATGACTATTAAAATCCAATGAAAGTTTTGATTGTAGGGCATAAGTATATAATCCTTATTGTGTTGAGCCCGCAGCCCTGATGCAATGTACCTCTCGACGACGGACATATCCTCGTCGATGGTATACTTGGCGACCATGTGTGGGTCCAAGAAACCAACCGATGATGACGGGATGTTCTAGCTTTAGTCCACATGTGTCTACATATACACACGAAAGCAACAAATTATATATGGCATTTATCGGTATGACATGAACGGAGACTATGATTGTGCACACTTACGGCGCCCAAAGATCGAATGAGTGAGACGTCGAGAGCGTTGAGCGTGAAAAGATCGAATAAGTCCTCGAAGGCGACCACGAAGACACCGTCTTGAAAATTGTGATGGAAATGCTCCAACGCGAATTTGACAGTGATACCTGATCTCCGTTCGCCCTCTGGCTTATTGGACTGTTCCATGTACCACTTGTGCAATTGGTGGCAACTAATTGGTAGGTGTTGGAGGCCCTTTTTCTCGAGCAACGGCTCGCCAAGCACGAATTTACGGGCCAATGGCAGGTACGGGCCAATATCATCATTGGTCTTCTGTGCTTTGCCCTTGCGCCCTTCTCGCCTTTGTCGCCTCGGCGTGGGTCGACTTTACGGTGAGTCGACTTTAAAGGTAGCGGCGGGGCAAGTTGCTCTGGCGAGAAGAGCACTGTGGAGATAGCACCGGTGCAGCTAGCGGTGGTGGAGACAAGTCTTGCGGTGGAGATGGCACCGGTGCTGAGATCTGGTCACGCCACGGTGAAGAAGCCTCCGAGGAGATGTCGCTTTTAGGCCTTTGGATGAATGTTCCAATGGCCGCCCTAGAGCCACGATCTCGTCGTTGGGCGGCTTTGAGCGGGACGACCTCAAAATTAACATGCACACCATCCACATGAACTTTATGAAGCTGGCGCTAAAGCTTGACCGTGCACCCAGCCCGTTACGACCGATATGCCCGGCCCCAAGCAGACAAGGAGCGGAGGCATATCTCACTTGAGCCCGCATCCGTGGCTCCTACATAACGATCTGTAATTAGCTCATCGAATAGGCCTATCAATGGAGCAAGCATTCGAGAGATAAATTATTACCGGATGTCGTCCACAGAAAATCGGCCTCGGTTTGCGTCGGATTGACGCGCAACTACTCGGATGGTTGTGCGGGCTAGCTAGCATAGGAGCGGGCGGCTGCTGATTTTCCGTCTGCTTCGCACCTCATCTACGATTTTATCGCCAGATCACCCATTATCTCCTCTCTTAGAGTAGCCTTGAGCTCTTCTCGCCGTGCGTCACGCTCGGCTTTGTTTCTCTTACGACGATACACATTTGAGTCATCTTCAAACCATGTTTCCATGGAACGTAAAGCCCAAGGCCTCTCAGACGACCCGGTGCTCCTTGTTTCCCGGGGCGCGGAGAGTATATCTTTCTCCTTGTTCCATGGAATGACCCCAGGAAGATTCAACAATCAACGCTTCGCAAGAGCACGACATGTCATTTCACTTCGTGCACGAAGTTGTGGAGTAATTACAAGCTACGAGTTCGATCGATATCTTACCAATACCGAGACACTTGCTGGTCTGCGGGGTTTGAAATGAGACATCCCGATGTCGTTGTAGATGACCTTGCTCTAATCCAATTTCGAGCGGTCATCGGGATATTGGCAAATGGCGGGCGATGTCCCTGAGTCGCTGCTCGTCCTCCCTCCTCCATCTGCGGGATTTTACCCATACCCAGTATGCCAAGTCGTGGGGTGTGTGTTTTTGTTGGAGGGCCTTGTGCGCCGCACTTGTACTTTTGAACTCTTGGTTGTCTTCATCGCCTTGAACTCTTCCCATTGTGGTTCCGTGAATGGGTATTTTTGAAAGGGTGTTTCGTCCTTCTCCACGTAGTCCTTGACAAGCGTGCTCTTGAAGTTCTTCCATGCTTTGCATGCCCCTAGCAAGGCTTGTCGTTGCGGCGTCTTGGTGTTCTTCGGGATCTCGAGCGATGCCAAAATTTCGTCACCGACTCACGTTTCGAGTCGCGAGCACGCTCTTCCACGAATCGAATGTGATTTCAATTCGTTGTCGTGCAACTATTCCGATCGTTCTTCTCCATGCGCTATCGCTTTGGGAGGAAAGAGGGACCCAGATACATCGACTTGTGTGATGGTAAATCGTCCCTCATGCTTCTTTGATAGCCCTCTTCCTTGGCGTCTTGATTTTGGAGCGGGCGCCCCGCGATGATGTTGAAGAATGCGCGGATGACATGTTGCTATTCGACAATTTGTGGGTCTATTAGGATAAAAAATTTGCGATATAAGCATAAATATAATTCCTCTATAATTATATAAGCACACCAATGACATCAATCCATATAATCAATCACATACTTTTCATCGATTGGTTATTATATTACTGAATTCAATCTTTGAGCTCTTAACCTTGTCACTTTCAAATTAGATAATATATCATGCACATGTGTGCATTCGCCAATGAGACGAGAATCAAAAGACACAAGTGACAATAATTAAAAGACAACAAGTGATGATAATTTAAAGACAACAAGTGAAGAATTAAAAGACAACAAGTGACGAGATAATATATTCTTCAAAGCTCACGATTAACAATAGTTGCATGATATGAGCATGAATCAAAAGACAACAAGTGATGATAATATATTCTTCAAAGCTCACGATTAACAATAGTTGCATGATATGAGCATGAATCAAAAGACAACAAGTGACGATAATTAGAGCTCAAAGATTAAATCCTCCAATCTCAAACATAAGATTTTAATCATCATAGAGCAACAACCGATCCCACAAGCAATCTATGTCCTTCAAGACAACGGTGAAGTGAAGTGAAGTGAGCGAGAAACGGAGATGGGGAATGGATTCAACCGAAGGAGTAGAAGTAGCAGAGGGCACCGAGGAGGTGGACGGCGACGGGGTTCCGCGGCGGCGACGGGGCCGAGGAGGAGGACGGCGACAGGCGTCCGCGTCGGCGACGGGCCGAGGCAGAGGACGGCGACGGGGTTCCGCGGCGGCGGCGGGGCCGAGGGGAGGACGGCGACGGGGTTCGCGGCGGCGGCGGGGCGAGGCAGAGGAGGGCGGCGGCAAGCGAAAGGACGGCGGCGACGGGGTTCCGCGGCGGCGGCGGGTCGGAGGCACGGCGGCGGCGACGGGGACGATGGGCTCGATCGGGATCGCTGAGCGACTAACCCTAGTCGGGCGCGCGTGGGGTTATATAAGGAGATTATCACGGACGGTTATAAACGAATAACCGTCCGTAATAATATATATCACAGACGGTTATTAATTTAGAACCGCTCGTGATATGTCGCTCGACAGTGGGGCCCACCGGGCGGTCTCGAAAAAAAAAGAAAGGCTCAACCTCAGCGCTGCGTGAGCGGGGCTCGAACGCAGCCGAGGGAGCCGGGGGAAGGAGTGGCGACGGTAGCCAACCCGCCGCCGGTTTTATCTCACACTATAATGGTAAGTATACCCATTATCACGAGGCGGTTCGAATTGTTAACCGTCGTGATATATTATCCTGACGGTTATTAATTGAGAACCGCTCGTGATAACCCGTCAGAAGTTACCAACGACATTCATATACATCACCTACCAGCATTCATCAACATCACCTACCAGCATTCATACACATTTTCTCAGATAAACATCAATTCACATATACATCACATACATGCATTGTTATATACATAAATGCAAATTCACATATACATCACATACATGAATTGTCATTTTCAACATTCACCTAAATATCACACATTTTGAACAATTGGGTGTATGACTCAATCCACTTGCTTAGTTCCTTTAAAAATTAGCCCTTCATGATGATCAGTGCGTACGTAACTAGTTTCGTCACGTTGTTCATCATCGACCCTTATGCCATTTCCAAAAGGAGGTAACTCGTCAAATTGATTGTATTCTTCCTCATCCACTACATTCTCTACTCCGACAATTCTCCTTTTCCATGAAGAACTACATGTCGTTTCTTATTTCTTGGGTTGGTTACATAGAAAACTTGAACAACTTGATTGGCGAGTACGAATGGTTCGTCTTTGTACCGACACGTTGGAGGTCCACGGTAGTGACACCGCATTTGTCAACCTTCACCGTGGCGGATGCACCCAACGGCGTGAAATAAGGGGATCTTGAAAAGCACGTAGTCGAGCTCCCAAATCTCTTCTATGAATCCATAGTACGAGCTTCTCAACCCATCGGTACTGAACGCATCTATGCGGACACCGCTGATACAGTTAGTGCTCTTTACATCCCGATCCCTGTATAGAATGTATACCCATTTATATCATACCCTTGCCATGTCACAATCAGAATGTTGGTCCTTTTGCCAACCATGTCAACAACTCACTTTGCGAGCTCCTAGCGATTTGGTCCTTCAACCATTGGTTGAACCGAGCGTTGTGTTGCCTCATGATCCAAACATCTGGCGCTCCGGATTACATTGTCAAGCACATCCTTGTCTTTGGTCAACATAAGCGCCACTTGATCATGTGTTGCAAGGCGTGAAATGGGCTTGAGTATCGCGTCCATATCGGAGTGATTGATTTCCTTCGATAGTTACGATACCCTTGACCTCCCTCATGACGAGATTGAGGCACACCTATCGGTTGAATCGAGCCATATAATCGACACAAAACTCAATGACCTCTTCGCTTGCATAACCTTCGACGATCTTGCCCTCGGTCGAGAACGATTCCGCACGTAGGACTTGAGAATTCCATGAACCTCTCAAATGGGTACATGCTACGTGGGAATCTGAGCCCACACATTTTATCTCCACACAAGGTGAACAATGAGATGGACCATGATATCGAAAAAGCGAAGGAGGAAATACATTTCAAGATGATATAGAGTCATCACCACATCGTATTGCGAGCATCTAGTCCTTCGGGATCGATGACCTTTCGAGCAATTGTGTTAAAAAATAACATAGCCTCATAATTGTCTCTCGGACTCTAATAGGTAAAATATTTCTAATTGCAATAGGGAGCATCTGTGTCATCAGCACATGACAATCGTGAGACTTCATGCCATTTAACTTCAATTCTTGCATCGAAACAAGTTTCTTGGCGTTGCGGAGTAACCAGACGGAACTTTGACACCATGCAAGCAGCGCACGATTCTGCTTTTCTCCACCTTGGACAGTCAGTAACACGCAGGGGAAGGTATGTTCGTCCATTGTCATTGCATGTCGGTGCTAACTCGGCCCGATGTCCATTTCAGCCAAGTCAAGCCGTGCATTGACGCCGTCCTTTGTTTTATCACGAATGTTCGAAGAAGAGACCAATCAAGTGTCACATACATTTTTTTCGTGCATGACGTCGATGCGATGTCGAACATCTAGGTACTCCCAATAAGGTAAGTCCCAAAATATTGATCTCTTCTTCCAGGTGTTTTTCTCACGAGCCCTCAATTTGCGTCCCTTTCCGAGGACAACATCTAAATCCTTAACCATATTATAAACCTCTTTTCCTTTAAATGTCTTGGAGCTGAACCGTCTTCCTTCTCTCCGTCAAATTGTTTCTTCATCTTGCGGTATGGGTGAGCCCTCAAGGAACCGACGGTGGACGCATGTAGACGGTTTTGCGAGAGTGTTTCACCACACACTCTCGGTACCATCTAAAGCAGTGAGTACAAGCTTTGGCACCTTCGTACTTTGGCCCGATAGGTTAGCAAGGGCGGGATAATCATTTATGGTGCGTAAGAACAATAAAGCGCAAGGTGAAGTTCTCTCGCTTGTACGCATCCCATACACTGCACCCTTCGTTCCATAGTACTTTTAGATCTTCCACCAATGGTGCTAGGTACACATCAATATCATTCTCGGTTGCTTTGGCCCTTGGATAAGTATCGACGACAAAATATACTTTCGCTTCATACACAACCAAGGAGGAAGGTTATAGATGCAGAGAGTCACGGGCCATGTGCTATGTCACGCTCATGCTACCGAAAGGATTCATTCCATCTGTACTCATCAGAACCTTATATTCCTTGGTTTCGCACCAAGTCGCAAAACTCCTATCGATGTTTCTCCATTGGGCGGAATCGACAAGGTGTCTTAGCATTCCATCTTTCTTGCGCTCCTCCGAGTGCCAACGCAGCAATTTTGCCTCCTTTGGATTTGCAAAAACCTTTTCAAACGGGAATTATAGGAAAATACCATGCCACCTTACCAGAGGTCCTTTCTTCACCTCATTCCCTCGTAGTCATCGATTGATTGTTACGTTTGTATCGGGATGCGTTGCACACCGGACATACATGCATGTTTTCATACTCTTTACAGACAGGATACGATCGTTCGGACATGCATGTATTCTTTCTACTTCAATTCCCAATGGACAAAGGACCTTCTTGGCTTTATACGTGGTTTTAGGCAACTCATTTCCTCCGGAAGCATGTCCGCTAAAAGACCCAGAATAGCAGTGAAACTTTTGTCGGACCAAGCTGTTGCTTGCCTTTAATTTCAACAGTTCAAACACCGACAACCTCGTGTACTTTGACCCGCAACACGTGAACAAAGGTTTCTCCGAGTCCTCCATCAAGCCACGGAATTTAACATACTCTCTCATCATAATTCTCTTCTACATCGCTAAGCATCCGATCCAGTTGTCATCGTGCAACCTATCCGTATCCGAACCACAATCGACATCATCCGCGCCATGTCATTCACTTCACCGGCGATGTCATCCGGCATATCATTCACTTCACCGGCGATGTCATCCGTGACATATGATCATTCACTTCGCCATGATCGGTCCAACACGTATAACCCTTTTGAAACCCTCCGAATCAAGTGCGCTTCAATTTGCCCTCGGTTCTTAAACATCTTTAAATTCGCATCGGCGCATGGACGATACATATATTCCACCCCTTATTCAACATATCCTCCTCGGCGGCTCTTGTAAAAGACCGCCATTAATATACTCTTCACTCACACGGCTCATGGCATACATCCGACTTGGTCCCACGTTACGTACATACATAACAACTCAAGATTAAAAATACCTTAACTAATTACTACTACATATATACCGGCCACATGTATTATATTGAGGTTTAATTTGCTAGCTCAAATCATATTATAAACACAACGACTATTATATAACCAACAATTTTACAAATTAACCATCTTCAATAACACTCACCAATTACTTAAATCTAAATTGTAATGCAATTAAAGAAAAATAAATTATCTTACTAACCATATCGATCTAGAGCTAGCCCACGGCGAGGAAAGTATGAATTGAATGAATCTTCAAAGCTCAATCTCGCCTCTTCCCACCAAAATAAGCGGCCTCAAATCGCTTAGGCTCGAAAGTGCGCGGCATGGCTACTGATCCGGATCGAAATGAAGACGAGGCGGCCCGAGCGGCGCATTAAATGCCGTGGCATTATCACCGAGCGGGTTTTTATTGCAAACCGTCAGGATCATTCACGACGGTTTTATATTAAAACCCGTCGTGAAAAGTTATCGCGAGCGGTTATTAATAAACAACCGTGCGGATAACCGACTTTTCGCGACGGTTGTTTATTAAAACCGTCTGCGATAACCGAAACGTATCTCTTGTTTCGTAACGTATCTCCTTCGTTATCTGAGCGTCTCTTTGGTATCTGAACCGTCTCTTTGAAGGTTAAATATGCGCGCGTGGTCTTCACGACGTACACTCTCATCTTTGCTAGTCGTTCTTGTGATCACGTCGTTCTTACTAGCATCATCTCTCCTTCACGATCTCAAGCGCCTCCGCTCCTCTCCTTCATCTCCTTCATCACCTCCGTTAATATGGATTCTAGTATTCTCTGCTCATCTCCTTCCTCTCATCTATCCACACCGAGTTGTTCGGTAGTGTCGACACAGTGCGCCAACAATCCACGTCTAAAGCGACTCCTCCGCCACGCCCGCTCTCCTCCTCGACTCGCTTCCATCCGTCATTGGACCTCATCATCCGCCGACGGAGGTGTTGTCTTCTTTGCTCGGGAAAGGGAAACCGCTTACCCTCGTTCTTCTCTACAATGTGCACAAAGCGGAGGAAGCATTTGTGGCAATGAGAGACAGATGGATAGCATTGCCGCCAAGCGTAAACGGCGATTCGAGGAATCTTATCATGCTATCCTCTACGAGCTTATGACGACGCTAATGATCATTTGCCAATCTTTGGAGGACGAAGTGCGAGAGGACAGGGCGATCTTAACGGCGTTCGAGAACTCGGGGCGCTCCTCCATGTCCCAAATTCGAAGAAGAAGCGTCTGAAGCCCGAAGATTAGAATCGGCAATCTCTTTATCTCTCGCGACATTTGTAATAAATTTGCATAAAATTGAAATTAATATATTTGCCTTTTATTTTGTGATTCCCTGTCTCTGTATGAATTTGATTGGTTGTTACTATGACAGACGGTTTGTAATAAAAAACCGTCTGTGATAATTCCAGATTATCACAGACGGTTTTTTATTACAAACCGTCTCAGGATAATTATATCAGCACGGTTCATAAGTAACAACCGTCGTGATAGTTCAACCCCGCCATCGAGATATCTCAAAGGAGATTATTACCCTTATAGAGTAAGCAACACCAGGGAACCACACGGCTATCGCGATCTCTGTCTCCCACGCTCCCTCGTGGCGTTCGAGCCCCCGCTCACGCAGTCACCGAGGTCGAGCTATATATTTCTATTAAATCATGCCGACATGTGGGTCCCACCTACACAGATGCCCGGATACTAAGTATCACAGACGGTTCATAAGTAACAACCGTCTGTGATAGTTCAACCCCGCCTTACTGAGATATCTCAAAGGGGATTATTACCCTTATAGAGTAAGCAACACCGAGTGAACCACACGGCTATCGTGTGATCTCTCCCCTGCTCCCTCGGCGTTCGAGCCCCGCTCACGCAGGCGCCGAGGTCGAGCTATTTCTATTAAATCCGTCACGACATGTGGGTCCCACCTACAAAGTTCAAAAAAGACATTTCAGTTCTTGATTGACGGTAGATCGACATACCGACTTCTTGGTGGCGACTATCCATCTGCTTCTTCCCACTTCTTTTCTTGTGGGAGAAGTGGGAAGGAGCAGATGGATAGTCGCTCACCGAAGAAGTCGGGTATGTCGATCGGCTGCTCACCGAAGAATCTGAAATATCTTTTTTGAACTTTGTAATAAAATTGCCTTGAATTTTGCGAAAAAGAAGGATTGTCGAGTGGACATCACATCTCGACGATGAGTCGGCATCGTCGAGGAACATGCAAATCTGAGGCAAGCACAAAACTCAACAACACATTCGGATCGATCTATTACGGGATGACAAGCTAACAAACCCTTCGTGGCACGACGGTCCACACTAAACAAGACACACTTACGACACTTACGGCAAGAGTGTGTTCTTTAGTATGAACCGTTCGTGCCGCGATGGAGGAGGTGCTAGTTCACAGCGGAGGGGAGATGCATACAGGAAGCTAGCTAGTGGATGAACTCACGCGTGACTAGTACCGGTGGAAAGGTTGATGGGAGTTATTAATAAGGGCCGGCGTGGAGGAGGCTGGTGCCGGCCATTCGATGTGGAGAGAATAGCGGGTGAGATCGAAATCGTATATCGCCAATTATTGGTGACATGTATTATTACACACCAATTATCGGTGACATGGGATTATCACGAGCGGGTTTTACTAAAAGCGTCGGAATTATCACTGACGGTTTGTTACTAAAACCGTGCGTGATAACCGATTATCACGAGCGGTTTTTAGTAACAAACCCGTGATAATTGGGATTATCACGACGGTTCTAATACGGACCGTCAGCGATATAAAAATATCACGAGCGGTTCATAGGTATGAATCGTGATACTTTTTTCGCCGACGCCACCAACACAAAGCGGTGTTCAAATTAAAACCGTCTATATTACTATCGTCGCATGACGGTTTTATAAAAGATTTGCCTAGTATTAGCCTTTACGTAGTAGTGAAGCTCGGCTTGAGTCCAAATGAAAGCCTGGGCTTTGATCTGAATAGACTAACTGATTCGTTGTCTTGTGCAGAGGAGATGGACGTGACTGGAGATGGTGAGCGACTAGAAAAGCTGGGTTCTGCTTGTACGATGGCCTCCTTCTACTTCCCACAGCCTAGTAGCGGATCTAGAACAAAAATGACATAAGGGTCTCATACTTTATACGTATACTTATCGACACATCCATTAATAATGTAATTGGTAGTATTGCGTTCTAAATTTTATATCTTTTGACTCACTATACTCAAGCCAACCGTGATACTGATCAAACCATATATTGTTAAATCTTCTCTTTTTCTTTCCAAACATTGTATATGAAAAATCATATTTGCGAGGTTGGTAAGGCCCATTATTCAAGTACGTTATTCTTACCACATCTTTTTAATTAGGGAGATAGTCGTCTATTCTTTTCCTTTTTCTAAATCAAACTGAATCTCCTCTTCCCAATTGATTTCTGGACTTTCTGTATTCGTAGCATTTGCACTTAATCATGGTGCCTTTCTTTTTTAGAAATAGCTCCATGACTATGGACTATCAGCCATGGGGGATGACAATTATCGAAAGTTATAACACATTAAATTAGATATTAAAGCACATTAAAAAATTTCCTAATTGAATATTACAAAAATCGAAATAGGGTATTCTAATATTAAAGCCTTGACCCACAAATATTTTAAAGATAATAGAATTAAAACCTTGAAATCTAAATCACAAAATTTAGTACCTATTTTAGTCGACTGATCATTACTTCGTTAGCTATGAAGATCATTGAATGCTTGAACTTTGAAAGCAAAGAGCCAAGACGAGACAATGAGCGGATGACCTCATATATTGCAGTGACCATCGGCCATACCGCATACAACATAATACACCAAGACTTACTTCATTTGCATGCACACGTAGTGAAATTAACATAGCAAAAATTTAACCACACCATCGGCGACGACGTGGCGCGAGTAGTAGTGGCGTGCTCCTAGACGACAGCAGCTCCGGCGCCTGGCCTGTCACCATTGTAGACAAAAGGTTGCGTGCATCGCGTGCCACGTGGGGAACAGGGGAAGGTAGGTTAAGCATCGTCTGGACCTGGCGTTGGCTACTTGGTTGGCTTAGGGCTGGTGCTGGCTTGGGCCTTGGGCTGGCATTGGCTTGGGGCTAGAAAATATTATTTCAAATAGTTGGATGTTATGTGGATTTTATATGTAATCCTGGAAAATAATCTTACAATTTGTAATTTGAAATCCAAAATTCAAATTCCAGTTCAAATTTAATTTCTAATTAAAAATCCGAATCCAAAAATCTAAAACTAATTTCCTTCCTTAGGCCAATCCATTTCCCTTTTTCCTTGGGCCCAGCCCAAGTTTTTTTCTGACCCAGGCCCATCTTTTCTTTTTATTTCCTTCATCTCTCTCTTCTTCTTTTCTTTGCCTGGCCCCTGCTCTGTTTTGCCGAACCAGGCCAGCCGCCTCCTAGGCCATGGCACCAACCGAGTCACCCCTCCTCTTCATTGCCTACAAGGGAACCATCCCCATCAACACAAACAATCAATCGCCATCCGTTTCCTTGCCATTTATTCACTCGTTTCCATTTATCTCGTCCGTTTCCAAACATGAACACAAATCATCACCACGACGCCACTAAACATACAACCCAAGTGAATACTAGTATTGCCTCACTAGATAGTTATCCATCCGATGGTGCCAATGGAATCATGTCATTCAAACTATCAAGTGAGGGATTAATAAAAATTGGTTAATGACTACCAAGTACAAATGTTTGTATTAAATTAGCAATGCATGATAATTTAAAAAACAAAAAAATAATAAGTAGATTTGAAATAATAGATTCAATATGATCAAAGATCATGACTTACCTTGGCCTTACACATTTATCACTTCTTGGACTTCAGTTTCTGCTTCTGCTCTTTCAAAGACGTTATCTAACAAGAGGGAAGGCGAATGAAACACAAAAATAAATTCAAATTAAATTAGAAAATAACCAAATTAGAACCAAAAGATAGAGCTCTATTGTAGATGGATTTAGGAAGAACAATTGTGTCAATCGGAGTTTGGATGGAGAAGAACGAGCTTTCAGAAGATTTAAATATAAGAAAAAGGAAAATGCACTATTTTGCTTTTTCTAGATTTATTTTCCTACAGGAAAAATCAGATTATGGTGTCAAGGTTTTTGAATTTTGGCTGAATCATTTTCTAAAGGAAATTGGGTTTGGTCATTGACAAGTGGACCCTATCGAATTTTGGGATTTTCAAATAAATAAAATTCTAAAAAATTGAATTAGATGCTGATATGTGGGCCATTGGTTCATAGACCATGTCCACGGTTGATTTGAGTGTGCGGTAGACTTGGTGCATAGGGGTTAGGCAAAGGCTGATGTGGTGTTGACTGTGATGACACAGGAGCAAAAACAAAGAGGTGGCAAACATGTGGCAGTGATATGGCTATGATGTGGCAAGGGTGGTGTGGTGCGATGTGGTGGCAATTGGGTCTTGTGTGGTGCAGACATGGCACAGATGTATGCTCCACGTAGTCACTATGCACCGATGCGACTGCCACTAGGGATGCTGACTGGGATTTTATCAACGGTCTACGATGATCTTCTTTGGCGATGACAATGGTGGCTCGCTAGACTTTGATGAGGATGGAAAAAGCTTACCTATGCGCTAGTGATCTCTATTGTTAGCTCGGATTAGATATCGGATTAGATGGAGGGGCATGACAAGGGGTTCATCGGTGAGAAGGTCTGCGATGTAGGCATGGTGAAGACAAAACCGGCGAGGTGCAGCCTAGCTAGGGGTGGCATGGCTTGTACAAGCTTTTTGAGGACTTCACAAAGCTAAGGGATCGGGCAGAGAGACCGATGGTAGAATGAGGTGACAAGTGGTGAGCTTTGGGTGGCGAAGAGATTGGGCATCAATGAGATTGAGCTCTAGTGACGCAAGTACCTTGGCGAGGCGTGGAGAAGAACAAGGAGTGCACTGGGAATCTTCTGGAAGAGATGGCGAGGTCAGAGCAGCTCTGGCATAGCCTCAATTCCTTGCCGGAGTTGATGTTGACGATGACTCGAATTGCCATGCGAGATAATGTGTTGCAAGGGAAAAGATTGGGTGGCTTGAGGTGAAGCTCTACGGCTTGGTGTGCTCTCTTTTATACACGGAAGGTGGCATCCGTGGTGAACACGGCACAAGAACCCAATGCGGGCATAGCGGCGAGTTTGAGACGGAAATGGCATGTGAAGAGAGACTCCACGATGTAGACAAAGATGGCCTGACAAGTAGCTTGGCTTGGCAGTGAAACAAGTGAGAAAGAAATAGGCTGCTGATTGTGAGGATTGGTGACATGTGGCCACAGAGAGGATCCAACTGCTGACGAGAATCGACCAAAAGAACTAGGTTGAGTAGGACGTTGTGCCACGCTGGCTGCAAACTACATGCCAAGATGGGACAAGGGCGAGGCAAGGCCAAGAAGATGGGCTGAGAAGGATTCGGTCCGCAAGGTTTTAGAAAATATGAAAAGGAAGTTTGAGCTCTAGAAAATAGCAAATAAACTCCAAAAAATCCAAGAAAATACTAAAACTAGTTTCAATTTAATTGATGTTTACTTTATTCATATTAAATCTTTTATATTCTAAAATTCAAATTAAGCTTTAATTAATTCAAGAAAAATCTAAATGCTTATTTTTATTTTAAAAGCTTCAAAAAGACTATGAAAACTAGGATGTTACATAGTGCTAGTCAGGCAGACAGAACTTGATTATTGAACTTTGGCAGATAAAGCCTTAATATTAGTGTTGGTAGCTAGAACCTTCACTAGAAATTACCTAGTTTTAGTTATTGCAATTACTTTGTTAAATTGATGCTTTGGAAAATAAATAGTGCTAATTAAAATAAAATGCTACTTTGTGCAAAAGAATCATATTATCCTTCTTTTGTAGAGCCTTGGTTATGTAATCATTACTGCTTGAGTGTGTGCACTAGTTTTGATCTGGAATTAGTGCGGTAATATATAGAGGGTTCGGATTCGAAAATCTGATCCTGATAGTACTAAATAAAGCTCAATATAAGACTCAAGATTAATAAAGCATTTTTCACATGGCATATATCATAAAAGGATATATAGAGTGCAAACTAGTCAAAAGATCTATCCTTGCAAACTTAAAAGATACCAATTGTAGAAATTGATTCCACTTGTGAAATTACATTCAATTTGGCAAGTTAAGTTAGCATGAAAAAGATTTAATCATATATATAAAAGCATGACAAAGCTAGCAAAGAAGGCATAATATGGCAATGAGCAATATCAAATCAGAATTATATCACAATTAAGTAATAGTCAAAACTCATATTAAAATACATATCTTACAATGCAATGCCATGTATACATGATGAAAAAGGAAGCACAAAAATAAAACTCTCCCTAACTACTAGAACCACTTGCAAAGGAAAAGCAAGAGCTAAAAGCAATAAAAAACAAGAATCTTGCTAGAAAGGGAAAACTCTACTTCACATGGTTTCTAGCCAAAGGAAAATAAAGTGCTAAGGAGCAAATCATCCACACTAGCTATTCCTACTACTAGACTCTAATGAAAGAAGAAGCAAGATAGTGAAAGAAGAAGCAAACTCAACCTAGACAGGGTAAGAGATCCTATAGAATCTAGTAGAGAAGAGAAGTGCCTAAGAAAGACACAGAAGGTATGACTCAGAATACCCTGAACTGACCTAAAAACTATAACACTAACAAATGATAAGCAATACTGAATATGAAAGCAGAGAATTGACAAAGCTCAAACATTAAACCTATGTCACACCGCTTGGAGGTGAGATATAGTTGATGTAGTCGAAGCTAGAGCAAGCTACATCCTGAGAAGTGAAATCCATCACCGGATGCCCAAAGTGAAGTAGGGGATCCAAGGAAACTAACATGATCCACATGATATCCTCACCTGAAAAGCCTACATCAAGGAGATAGAATGAGCCTATGCTTTGGTACTGGACTTAGTGAAATAAGCATGAGGTATCTAGCACCAAGACATACGTGTAACATCCCAGGAGCTGCATTACCCTGGGGTGCCACTAAACCACACTACAAACTAGCCAATTTACTTTACAAAGTAACATAAACTGGCAACAATTTCTAAATCATGTTAACCTAAGCGGAAGAATACTAAAACAAAGATAAAGGAACACTGCTAATTAAAAAACAATCGCTAATAACTTTAACCAATTAAAGCGAACCACAACCTAACTTTAATAATTAAAAGTGATCAACAATAAGAGATAAAAATGAGTAACTGGAGACTGCACTTATTAATTACAGCATGAAACATGATATGGTATGTGACAATGATGTGCTGCTCTACCTGTCCCATGCATGCTTGAGAATCACACGGAAGTGGGGGGACAAGAATGAGATAAAATCTCAACAAGCAAACTATTTAACAGGCTAATTAAACTACAACAGTTTAATCATCAATATTTATTTTCCACAATGACCACGTTTATATCCTCAACCTCAAATCACCACCAACGACGGTAAAACATTAGCAAATAAATCTTGTTTGACTACTTTAAAACCTCAACCATTACCACTACCAAAGACAATAAAGCATATTTATTTTTACCTCACTACTTTATTATTTCTCACATCCACAACTGCTATCAACAGTTACTACAAGAGAAAAGAATCTCATGCCACATTCACAACCCCTACCATACCACAAGGGACGAACCCCATTCCACGACCATAGACATATTCCTCATACCACAAGTAACTCACATGAGCCAATTCCACATTACAACTATGAAGTTGTATTTGACTGCAAAATAACTTTACCACAATACATTGCATATGTATGCAAATGATCTTTCCACAATGCAATGCATATGAATGCGTATGATCCACTGCACCCTTACCCAACAAGGTAAGAGTGTGTATCGTACTACGGCAATGTACTACCACATGGACCACATTAAGGAAGCATGTAACAATGACATAGCACCTCAAATTAAGAGAATTAATTAATGTGAATGTAGAATAACTAACGAGTTAAACAGTAGCACAACAGCTACATTTAGTTGCCTCTACCGTTGAAGCGAAGCAATCACGTGCGTTCAGGAGAAAACCACCTGTCCAAAAGTACCTCTCAGCACAATACAACAGCAATGAAAACACATCTTAAGAAGTAAAGATATCGTTAAACCCCAAATCCCCACAATATCGCTCTCCGCTTAACGGTTCTACACTACATTGCTAGATGTGCTTTTTTTTTTGTATCTTTAAGATTATTAAACCATTTACAAAGACATATATATTTCTGGATTTCTCACTTAAATACCTTTACTTTTCATGTAGATCACTTATTTTTATTACGTTACTATCAAGGTGTAACTTAACATGCAAAACAGAGGACGTTCTCTGTTTTGGCAATCTGGGCAACCAGATTCTAACGCATCCCAACCACAGTGTAAGGCTCAAAAATTATTATTTTTATATAGAAGTTAGATTACTGTATTCCTATATTTTTCTATTATAACCAAAAACATAAAAATCATCTACTACTCCTAAATCACACCTAAAGAGCAATCTGCCCCAGTCTGCACCCCTGACAGACAGCGAGGTTCCCAACCCTGCTACGCCCAAATCCTGCGGCCAACAATTCTTAAAAAAATACAGTAGGTAGGTCTCGTCATCCTCTACAATTTGTTTTGAGCAGACTCGCAGAAAAAATAGTTTCGTGGGTCTAAACTGCACAAACAGTTGCGCTGTGCGGATTGATCTACAGACAGACAACAGGAATTCCCTAATCGGAGAATCTAATTGCTAATCCCCACAAATTCTTAGGCTAAGAACCCTAATTACAGAAAAATCAGAGAGATTTGGGATAAGGAAGAGTTACCTAGGGAATCCCCTTGGGATCACCTATCTTCTTACCCTTCTTCTTCCTCCTTCCTTTCTTCTCCTTCCCTCCCTTCTTCTTCCTTCCTTCTCGCTTTCTCCTATCACCAAGGGACAGCAATGTGGGAGAGGTAGAGGCGCAGGGAGGAGATGGGGGTGGCGGCAGTGGGGAAAAAAGGAGAGAGGGCCAAGGAGGGTTTATAAAGGGGTGTTAGGGTTTGGGAGGGTGCGACGACCCCTTTGGGTGGGTGGCCCAGCGGCTACAGCCCACCCTCCGGACAGTCCAAAATATCTAAATTAATTGTTTTAGTTTATTTTTAAATTTTGGACAATTCTGTAATTTAATTTTTACCTCCCGCGATTTACCAAAAAATCGAGAAACTCCGCGATTATTTTAGAAACCTACGCCAAATCGACAATCAGGATATTACAATACGACCGGTAGAAAAAGCTCCAAAGCATGGGTTAGCATGAAATATGACAGGACACATCCTAGAGCTACCCAAACCCCTTTCAAATTCTCGTCGTGGACCAAAATGAGAGAAAACATATCTAGGGGCAACTCTGGACCTAAACTCACTCTTCTAGAACCTAGAACCATGCCGCTCTCTAAAGCCACCAAAAGAATTAAAGAATCAATCCACAAAGCGAGGTCTAAAGGCAACTCTAGGGACACTAGCTAGATGGGGCTGATCCTGAAAGCTCCTCATAGCTCTAGTTATATCACGACGAAGTTTCTTAGCCTACCTAAAATAGAGTTCTACGATGTATCCATCCTTGTCACAAAAGGTGTAATGATATTTGACCTTTTGAGGGGTTGTACCTAATAAAGTAGAAGCACTTACAATGTTTGAAGGGTTCTGGAAAATCCTACAAAGTTGAACACTATCTTGGCAGGCTCAAGAGAGGCAACCTCAAACTTACCACTCTCAACTACTCTCACAACCTTAGGAGGATAACTCTTAGAATGCTCATAGTAGTTGAATCCTATACCTCTTTTAGCTTTGCTAACCTTGGATTGATATAGAATCATGTTTAGGTTGTTTTCTTCCACTTGAGGTCTTCTCAAGGTTTTTTTAAATAATCATTCTCCTTAGCTAGAGTGACACAGAACTCATAGTCTTGGCTCTTAACAGCTCTAGCATGTCTCTCCTTATGCACAGCCAAATCTAGCTTCAAAGCCTCACAAGACACACAAGACACATTCTTGACTCTATGTAACTGCCCATCAAATTTAACTCTAAAAACATCATGCATGTCATCCAAATCATGTCAAAATTTAGCACAAAATGCAGAAGCTATGGGAGTAATAGAATCAACATTTGATGCATGAACGGAAGCAGGAATTTCTTTATCACACTTGCAAATTTTTTGTGAGAGCTTCAATTTTAGAAGCGAGCTTAGGGCAATTATCACAAGATTAAGCTCTAACATCATTAATATTGTTAGTTAATTCTTTCATTTTTCCCCTAAACTCACAATGTGCACAAGAATATTCAGGACTAAATTGGAGCAATTTTTTAGTTTACATGACAACTTTCTTTTCTAATTCATCATAGTTAAAGTGTGGCAAAGCACTAGCTCTAGAGATGTCACTAGCTCCTAAGTAGTTAGAATATGGACTAGCACTAATGTCAACAATTTTAGCTTTTGTATTTTCTAGTTTTTTCTAGAAATGATGACCCAAATGATATCTATTTCTGAATTTCAGCATGCAAAGTAAGGCAAGAGCTATAGATATCATCATCAGGAATAAGAGATCTAAGCCTATCTACTTCCATGTTTAGAATCTCATTTTTAGTTTTAAGCTTGGCATTTCTTTTCATGACTTATTCCATTCACTCAACTTGCTTCAAGTGTTTAGCCACTACTCTATCATATCTAAGCATCACTGAGTCAAAGGGATCTACCTCATCATGCTCAATGTAGAGATCATCCTTGTCATACAAGCTATCGTGATCATCCTCACTTGCAGACATGAAGCACATGCTGGTGAAGCCAACATACTTCTTGTCCTTCATTTTCTTCTCCTCATCGCTCAATGTTGAAGAATAAACATTGCTTAGATCTCGAACATTGAGGGCTGTGAGCAATGACATAGTCTCCTTTTTGAGTGCGGCATCATGCTTGCAAACTCGATAAGGCTTGTTGTTGTATTCCTTCCTCCCACGGTCATCTTCATCTCTGTTCACAAAGTTAGAACATCTAGTATGAAAATAACCCATCTGACAACACTCAAAACACACAATAGGACCACCTCTCCTACATTGTCTTGCTTTGTTGTAGGCATGGGTGAATATGCTAATAATGAGGGCTAGATCAACAATGGGAAGACTCTCAAGTTGCTCATTGCTCATAGCTTGAAAAGTGGATAAGGAAAATGTAACACCCCAGGACCCACATTACCCTGGGATGCCACTAAAACCACTCCACAACTAGCCAAATTACAAGATAAAATAATCTGGCAACAATTCCTAAACAAGATAGGATAAGCGGAAGCATAATCAATTAAGCGAAACATGATAGTGATAATCAATTTAATAATTTAAATCAACCTCCAACAATCTAACCAAAGAATAGTTCTCAAGTTTAATACTATTAAGTTAAACTAAACATTGACGCGATAGCTAGGCAAATAACTAGAATCTCTTTATCTTTATTACAATATAAATCTATGATCCAAGTGACTAAGGTGGTGCCACTCTACTCTTCCCATGCATGCTCGATGATCACCTGTAAGGGGGTGGGGGAAACAAGGGTGAGATAAAAATCTCAGCAAGCAAATTGTTTAACAAGCTAATTAAACTACAACAGTTTATCATCAACATTTTATTTTCCACAATGATCACGTTTATATCCTCAACCTCAAATCACCACCAACAATGGTAAAACAATAGCAAATAAAACTTGTTTGACTACTTTAAAACCTCAACCACTACCACTACCACTACCACTACCACTACCACTACCACTACCAAAGACAATAAAACATATATATTTTACCTCACTACTTTATTGTTTCTCACATCCACAACTGCTATCAATAATTACTACAAAAGAAAAGAATCTCATGTCACAATCACAACTGTACCATACCACAAGGGACGAACCCCATTCCACGACCACAACCACATTCCTCATACCACAAGTAGCTCACATGAGCCAATTCCTCATTACAACTATAAAGTTGTATATTCCACATTATAACTATGAAGTTGTATATTCCACATTACAACTATGAAATTGTATTTTGACCACAAAATAACTTCACCACAATACATTACATAGGTATGCAAATGATCTTCCCACAATGCAGTGCATATGAATGCATATGAATGCGTATGCTCCACAGCACCCTTACCCAACAAGGTAAGAGTGTGCATCGTATTACGGCAATATACGATACTGTGCCGGTACGGTCGCGGCTAGGTGCAGCGACATCCACATATGCAAATGTCATGATATGATAATCATAAACCACATGAATTCCAACCTCAAAGGAGCATCATCATGCTCACAACATATCCACAACCATATATCCACCACATATTTATTTTCATATTCCGCAATAGCACACTAAACAAATTTCCACATGAATACGAGCAATTTATCCAACATATCAATTGATCAATAATTGCTACCATCACAACCACAAATATTCACTAAGAATACTTACCACTTAGACCACAATATACTTGTAAAGTTTTCTACCCCACAACTATATTGATTCATCAAGAACAATTCCGCATATCGACAATTAAACCATCAAGATTATAAACAATTGAATTCTTAAAAATACTACCATCTGGACCACATTAAGGAAGCATGTAACAATAACATAGCACCTCAAATTAAGAGAATTAATTAATGTGAAGGTAGAATAATTGACAAGTTAAACAGTAGCACAACCGCTACGTTTACTTGCCTCAACCGTTGAAACGAAGCAGTCACGTGCGCTCAGGAGCAAGACCACCTATCCAAAAGGTATCTCTCAGCACAATGCCACAGCATACAAAGCACGACTTAAAAATTAGAGACGTCGCTAGAACCCCGAATCCGCACATACTCCTCTCCGCTCAACGATTCAACAATCTACCTACTACAGCAGCGCTGCTTCATATTTTTGTATCTTTAAAAACTTCAATCCATTTACAGCAAATGATATATCTCTAGATTCCTCACTTAAATGCCTTCATTTTTCATGTAGATCACATATTTTATTTTGATCATAGCTAGGTGCAACTTAATGCATAAAACATAGGAAGCTCTCTGTTCTAGCAGTTTGGACAGCAAGGTTCTAACGCGTCCCAACCATAGTACAAAGATCAAAAAAATAATTTTATACAGAAGCTAGATTATTGAATTCCCTACATTTTTCTCAAATGCGACCATAATCATAAAAATCATTTACTACCCCTAAATCACACTTGAACAACAGTCTGTCCCAATCTACTCCCCTGACAGACAGCGGTGTTCCCGACCCTGCAAGACCCAGATTCCACGGACAAAACTTCTGAAACAATTACAGAAGATGGGTCTTGAAGTCCTCTACAATTTTCCTTTTGGGAAGATCCGTCGAAAAAATCGTTTAATGGGTCTAAACCACGCAAACAGACGCGTTGCACGAATTGATCTACAGGCAGACAGCAGGTAATTTCTAATCGGGCAATCTATCTATTAATTCCCTTCAGATGCCATGCCATGAATCCTAATTACTCTACAAAACAGAAGATTTGGGATTTGAAAAAATTACCTAGAGAATCCCTTGAGATCACCCTCTTACATTCCTCGGTAGAGACTGACTGGTCTCGTCCGGCGCTCTGCCGGCCACGACCACGACCACGACCTCTACCCCTTGCCATCTCTATATAACATAAATAAATATAGAGTCACACAGCACAAAATCAATAATCATAATCAGCAGCAATATTTATAGATGCGATGCAAAACCCATCCCCATCTACTGTGCACAGTGTGTCAAATTTAATATTTTTCACTACCACGGACCTACAGCCCGCTCTGATACCAACTGTAACACCCACCAAGCAATGGCACGAAATGCTACCATCTTCTAGCTAATAGTAAAATTTCTAATAACTATTCCATAATAACTCGACAAAGTCTTATCAATTTATTCATTAATAGCAACTCTAGATAAGCGAAATAGTTCTAAATCCAAATTAATGAGCAGGCGATAACAAATAGTTCTAACCATTATTACATTTAACCTGACGAAGGATAAAAGAACCAATTAAGCTAACCAACAAAAATGATTATAATAAATATCTTTATTTCTGGTTGAATGAAAAGTGCACGTGCAACTGGACTAGCCCTTTCACGATCCCATGTATCTTCGATCACATATTGGTACCTAAAATAAACAAACAACAACAAGGGTGAGTCCAACGACTCGGCAAGTATAAGCGTAATTAAAGCAAGCATGATCATTAAGCGGCAAGTTAAACATATGACATATGAATTTCATGCTATGCAATATGATCAAAAGTTCCTTTTCTCATCTCTTCGCATTTTACGTGACGCGGGTGTGCATCCGTCAATGCACACCATGCACTACCCTCGTGCAGGGACCAATGCCCATACTCCACAAGTATGGGGACCTCGGCGCTGATCACCACATGACCAAGACTTCAACAATTCTCAACATGATGCATATATGTGAATGTATCAACAAGATAAATATGCATTCAACATACTATGCATCAATTTAATCTCATAATGCCATAATGTAAACAGAACATAAATAGCATTATCAACTCTTAACTTTACTAAAATTCACAAGTAAAGCATTCATAACTCAATCATCACTCACAACATGCAATAACATCAAATCACACAGATAATCCGTATCAAGGTTATACTTGCCTCAACCGCGAGAAAACGAAGAACGAGCAGAAGGCGAAACCCCCGGAATCCGCTCTCCTCCTGAATAATTAATTAATAATTACTAACATAACAGTAACGGGTTTCTAGATACAAAATATCAGCAACCCCAATTACCCCAATAATTTATCTCAATTAAATCCCCAACTCCCCTCGGCCAACTCTGCCCATCCACAGACAGCCGACTTCAAAAATTCATAACTTCCAGTAAGTAAATCCAATGAAGCGTTCTCAGACTTTATGGAAAGATAATTAAATTATCTAAATAAACTTAGTTGGGGAGCCTACCAGATTCTGCCGTTTTCTACCCGATCCAAACCCTTTTCTAAAACATCAATAATCACGACGGACTCTACGGACAGCGCTTAAAACGATCATAACTTCCACCCGAAACTCGAATCCGGACTTCTTTACCTCTCGGAAAGCTAAGAAACTTATCTACAACTTTCCCGTTTAAAGACTCTGAATCGCCACAGTTCCGTCGCCCAAACCGATCTACACAAAGTGTCGAGAACTACCCGATCTGCGAGCACCGCACTAGAAAATTCATAACCTTCTCTACACAGATCCAATAACGCGTTCTAGTACTCCTCGGAAAGATAATCATGTCCTCTACAATATTCTAGAAGGGGTCCGACACGAATCCGACGGATCTACCCCAAAACTGGCGACTAACAATTTACGTCTGGCGGTCCGAAAACCGACGAATCTAACTCGATTAAAAACTCATCTAGGGACTAACAGGATTACCCTTGATGACACGACGAAGAACACGTCGATGAACACGACGACGAACACGATGAACACGGCGAACACGCCGCGATCTCCTCCTCTCCTTCCTCCGGATCCACGCGGTGCGGCGGCGGCACGGCACGGCAGGCGAGGCGGCGGCGCTGGCGGCGGCTTGCCGCGGCCGTGGCGGCGGCGGTACGGGCGGCGGGAGGCGGGCGGGCGGCTGGGCGGCGGCTCGCGGGCGGTGCAGGGCTCCGGCGGTGGGGCGGCGGGCGGCAAAGCGCCGACGACTAGCTCTTGGGCCAAGGCCTAGGCCCAGGCTCATGGGGGAGGGGTGAGGGCTAGGTTAAGAGGTGGCCTCCCCCCTCTTGGGCCAAGGACACCCTCTTGGGCCAAGGCCTAGGCCCAGGTTGTCTCGCATTTTCAGAAAACCCCACGTCCTCCGCTTTAATTTAATTAAGTAATTTAATAAACATTCTGAGGCATTACAGTAATCAAAGAGGATAGTCCAGATCTCATGTGCGGATGCAAGATAAGCCACTCGATTGAATTCATTTGTCCTTAGGCCTTGGATCAAGAAATTGCATGCTTTAGCATTTGTCTCAATCTCAGTTGATAGGACAGCATCGAGCACCACATCATCGCACGCATAACAAAGGAACTTCTCACTTTGTTCCAAATGGCTAGGACTTGAGCTTGGATGTACATCGCCATCCTTGTCTTCCAATAGGGATAGTTGACCCTACCAAAGACAGAAGGCTTGTTGTGATACCTCTTCGACGCCATTGCTCAAAAGACCGGTTAAGATCTATGAAAAGAGAAAACCAGACTCTGATACCACTTGTAAGATCGGGTATGGTTAGAGGGGGTGAATGACTATTTCAAAATCTTTTCCCCCATGTATTAACAACATGTAGCGAAAACACAAAGTCACAAGCTCACCAAAGCAAAGTGTCAAGGATCACAAAGATCGCTTGAGACTTCTGTCTCAACTAGTTTGATAATCGACTTGGATGTGGCTTGACCACTTGCTGGTCTTACCATGACGGTCTAACCATGCTGGTCTGATCGGTCACTAAGGAAAAGTGCAAAACAACACTGCATGTGATCCAAGAAAAGAACCAACTCTCAAACCACTGATCTAATTTCCTTGAAACTTGGCACAAGCTCTCTCTCGGATGTCAGGAACCTATTCCAATTATGGGTCATAAAGATCAATACCAAAGTTATAACCATTATCCAAAATAAGGAATGTTGTACTAAAACTAGGTAAAGAGAGAAACCTTGATGTACTCTTGTTCATGAGTCTCACATGTCATCGCAAGCTAGATCACAACATGAATTCAACCCCAATCACCCACAAGAGCAAAACTCTAAAATCACTTGGGAAAACTTAAGAATTCTCCCTAGAAGGTGTATAGATAGATGGAATCTAATGTCCAAGAGATATTTCCACCTTTTACAAGTCCTTGACATCAGAAAAGATCAAGAAGAGAGAAATCTAAACAAGAGAGCCAAGGAATTCAACCCCAATCGCCCACAAGAGCAAAACTCTAAAATCACTTGGGCAAACTTAAGTATTCTCCCTAGAAGGTGTCTTGATGGATGGGATCTAATGTCCAAGAGATATTTCCACCTCTTACATGTCCTTGACATCAGAAAAGATCAAGAAGAGAGAAGTATAAATAGGAGAGCCAAGTAAATCAAAAGCACAAGGAAGGACCCATGGCACAACTCACTTGGGCATACTTTGGACATTCATTTTACTTTGAGAGGATGTTTTACAGCCACTCCCTCCGGATAGCAGAGCTCTAAGCCTAGAGCACACACATAAAAAACTCTAACATAAGGAAACCCTAACCTAATTTCTCTCCTAGAGTTGATATCTCTCTCAGCACACAAAGGCTTATGTAGTGGAGGCTCCTTACCTCTCATTTAATCCTAACAACCAGCCACACCTTAGTGGATTACACCACTTACATATGGGAAAACCCGGTAACCCACACACAAACTAGTTTTACATTCACACATACTTGCATGCTTTTTAAAGCGTAACATCCAAAGCTCCAATAGCCCGATAAGACACTTTATCCATAAAGGCATGACCTAAGCCACTTAGGCCAACGCCATGGTTTTGCTGTTGGTGATATGCCCTAGAGGCAACATGGAGATGTTGAATATATCACATACTATGTTTATGATACATTGCTTTGTTCCTTGAAATAGACATTATCATTATTGATCAATGAGTATGTGACTTATTCATGAGACTCTTAATGCCAAAATGTTGCTATTTCTAAATGATCCCTGGTTATATTTCATATGAGGAACAAATATGATTCAAAGATCAGCATATGTATTGATTGATGATCATGTCTCATGGATCATGGTATGGAGATACCAAATCAATAATATGGACATGTGTTAGTGAACATATGTTGGATAGACCCACCATGAGACACTGCAGAGATTCCATGTGTCATTAGTTGGTCTCAAGTAGTGTTTATGTGGAATCCTTAGACTTGAGATCATCATGGTTCCCAGTATGCGTAGTAGCTTATTTTGGGACTACTAAACACTACTCCGTAATTGGGTAGTCATAAAAGTAGTCTTTAGGTTTGCCATAAAACATGTAGTGGGACCCCCGCCCGCTGACCGGCCAGCGGGACCGCCGTTGCGTACACGCATAGATTGTTATAGAAACACACTCATGTCAGGGCGGTAGAATACGTTCTACGCTTAACTTGTTTTTTGCAGGGAATGATGTGAATGGTATGGCATAGATGCATATGTGATGCATGTGTGTTTTGGCGGCTGTGTGTCGTATTAATCACAGTAGGGTTGAGGTCGTTCTTTAATTGTATAACGACTGCGTGTCGACTTGTGATGCTTGAGCTCCTCATGTAATTCATTTGCTACCTATTAGTTGTAATAGTTTAGTTCTTTGCTATGGAGGCTTCAATCATGATGACAAAGATGACAAGAAGTGTGGCGAAGAATATCACCGTGGAACCATGGCGATGGCGACCACTACGATACAAAATGCCATACCATTCACGGTATAATGTGATTATATGCATGTGATGTTTATTTCTTGTCATACTATTCTTTCATGCCATACCTATAGAGGGTGTGTTTTCATGATAGAATAGCTTCTCTCAAGAAAAATTAAGAATTTGTTTTGATGCCCTTCCAATTCTGCGCCTATAAGAATCATGATCATTGTTTGGTAGGTGCCAAAGCGAGTACCATCAACTATCTTGATCTAATAGGGTGGATGTCGGACATCCACATGCATAGTATTGGTTTACTTGACAAGGCTATCAAATTGGATTTGGGCCTTGGGGCATGGTGTTGGGAGCCGGGGCATTGGATGCCACCCAACAAACAAGAGTCACATAAGATGTGATTAGCAAGTGTTGCTTACCTCGTCACTAGGTTTCTAGCGGTGATGCCAAAGCTCACTAGAACTTAGATGAACATGGATCTTGACCACTATATGTCGTTAGAGGAAGGCGATTACAAAACATATAGTGGGAGTATCTTTGTTAAATTGTTTAATGGAAGATCAAACATGAACATAGTGCTAAACTTTGCATATTCTTTGTTGTAGATCATGTCACTAATGCGCATCCAGTTCTTTTAATTTGCGATCTATTCTTGAGAAAGAAAAACTCAATGGAACGAACTTTTTGGATTGGTATCGCAACTTGAGAATTGTTCTCAAGCAAGAGTGCAAGGAGTATGTCCTTGAGTCTCCTTATCCCGATGACTTGCACGATAATGCTCCGTGGCTGCGGAGAGCTTATGAGAAGCAAACAAATGATTGCCTTGATGTGAGTGTCTCATGCTTGCCACAATGTCCTCTCGAGCTTGAAGCAATATGAGAACACAGATGCCTACAATATCATTGTGGGGTTGCGTGGTATGTTTGAGAACCAAGCAAGGGTGAGAGGTTCAACACTTCAAAGTCCTTGTTTGCGTGCAAGCTTCTGAGGGAATCCGTCGACCCTCATGTGATTAAGATGATTGGCTACATTGAGAGTCGGAAAAGCTTGGTTTTCCCCTTAGCCAAGAGTTGGCTCTCGATGTGATTCTTGATCGCTCCCAGAGCTTTGAGCCATTCATTCTGAACTATCACATGAACAACATGGACAAGACCTTGGCTGAGTTGCATGGGATGCTAAAATCTGCCGAGGAAAGCATTAAGAAAAGCACCAATCATGTGATGATGATGCAGAAAGGCAAGGGCAAGCCCTATGTCAAGAAAGGCGTGGTCAAAAGAAAGTTAGCTCCCGATGAGATCGCGAGCAGTTCTAAGGCCAAGCAAGTCAAGAAGGGCGCTGCTCCTGATGCAGATTGCTACTACTGTAAGCAATCAGGACATTGGAAAAGGGCGCCCAAAGTACTTGGAGGATCTTGAGAAAAGAAGGGAATACGACTTCGCTCCGGTATAAATGTTATAGAAATCAATCTTGCCACTTCTTCTCTCGATTCTTGGGTATTTGATACGGATCGGTTGCTCACATTTGCAAATCGTTGCGGGGCTAAGAAGAAGTAGAAGTTTGAGGAGGAGCGAAGTGGATCTTGGCGTTGGCAATGGAGCAAAGTTTGTGCGGTGGTGTTGGCACCATGCCATTGTCTTTACCTTCGAGGATTAGTTTTGGAATTGAATAATTGTTATTGTGTTCCATCTCTTTCCAAGAACATTATTTACGCTTCATGTTTACAAGCGAAGGTTATGACTTTAGATCGTGAACAATGGTTGTTCTCTTTATTTCAAAGATATGTTCTATTGTCATACTCCATTGGTGAATGGGTTATATGTTCTTACTCTTGAAGATTCATCGGTCTATAACATTAATGCAAAGAGGCAACGATCGAATGATTTGAATCCCACGTTTATTTGGCACTGTCGCTTAGGTCACATAAATGAGAAACGCATGGAGAAGCTCCATAGAGATGGTATTCGCACTCATTTGATTTTGAATCATTTGAGACATGCGAATCTTATTTACTTGGCAAGATGACAAAAGCACCTTTCACCGGTCAAGGTGAGCAGGCAAGTGACTTATTGGCACTCGTACATTCGATGTATGTGGACCAATGAGCTCAACGACGAGAGGTGGTTTTCGATGCTTCATAACTTTCTTGATGACTTTAGTAGATATGGATATATCTACGATGAAGCATAAGTCCGAATCCTTTGAAAAGTTCAATGAATTCCAAAATGAAGTGCAAAATCATTTAGGCAAGACAATCAAGTTTCTACGAATCGATCGTGGAGGCGAGTATTTGAGCCATGAGTTTGGTAATCATCGAAGGATTGTGGAATTATTCCACAATTGACTCGCCTGGAACACCTCAATGGAATGGGGTATCGAGAGAAATCGCACCTTATTAGATATGGTGCGCTCCATGATGAGCCATAGTGATCTTCCGTTGTCTTTTGAAGTGCGCTCTTGAAAGACCGCTTTCACACTAAGCAGGGTTCCATCAAAATCGAGAAAAGACACCATATGAGATGTGGACGGGACAACGTCCTAGCTTGTCTTTTCTTAAGATTTGGGGATGTGAGACTTATGTAAAACGTTTACAATCGATAAGCTCGGTCCTAAATCGATAAATGCTTCTTTATCGGGTATCCTAAGGAAACAAAAGGATATTACTTCTATAATCAAGAAGAAGGCAAAGTGTTTGTCGCCTGGCATGGTGTCTTCTTAGAGAAAGAGTTTCTCTCAAGAAGGGATAGTGGGAGCATGGTGCAACTTGAAGAAATTCGAGAAACACAAAACGTTTCAGCTCCTCTGAGAACCACAACAGGATGAACAAGCTGTTGAAGAACTGTTGTGGACACACCGCACCACGTAGGTCGAGAGGTCACGTCGTGCACCGAGAGGTACATGTTCTTGACTTGACTACTCAACTATGAAGAAGCGATGGTGGGACATATTGTTGTTCCATGACAACAATGAGCCTAAGACCTATGAAGAAGCGATGGTGGCCAAAGGATTCAAGGTATTGATTATGATGAAACTTTTTGCCCGTCGCAATGCTAAAAATGGCTTGAAGCCATGAGATCCTTAATGGAAATCGAGTGAGGATGTGAATCCATGATCCATCACCGGAAAGATATGCAAGCTGCAAAGATCCATTTATGGATTAAGCGAGCATCTCGGAGTTGGAACATTCGTTTGATGAAGTAATCAAAGGGTTTGGTTTCATCAAGAACGAAGAAGAGCCTTGTGTTTACAAAAGGCTAGTGGGAGCGCACTCGTGTTTACGGTCTTATATGTGGATGATATATAAAATAGTTTCTCTATGAAAGACTTAGGAGGCGACATATATTCGGGCATCAAGATCTATAGAGATAGATCAAAGAGGTGATTGGATTAAGCCAAGATACGTACATTGACAAGGTGTTGAAAAGGTTCAACATGCGGATTCAAGAAAGGCTTCCTACCTATGTCACATGGTATAAATCTTAGCAAGAATCGGTGTCCTAGTACACGATGAGCGGGATAAAATGAATGCGATTCCATATGCTTCACTATTGGATCCATTATGTATGCCATGCTTTGTACCGTCCGGATGTCTCGTATGCTTTAAGTGCTACGGTAGATACCGATCGATCCGGTGAAAGTCAACTGGATTACAGTAAAGAACATCTTGAAGTACTTGAGAAGAACTAAAGATGTGTTCCTCGTCTATGGGGTGAGGAAGAGCTCGTTGTAAATGGTTACACCGATGCTAGCTTCCAAACCGACAAAGATGATTTTAGATCGCAATCTGGATTTGTGTTACGCACGAATGGCGGTGCGGTGGTGGAAGAGTTCAAGCGAGAGACAGTTCTTGATTCTACAACGAAGCCGAGTACATAGCGGCTTCGAAGTCGCTAAAGAGGTCGTTTGGATCAAGAAATTTGTTTCGAGCTTGGTGTGATGGCTAGTGCCTCCACCCAATGGACCTCTCTTGTGACAACAGTGGAGCCATTCGCAAGCCAAGGAGCCTAGATCGCACTGTAAGTCCAAGCACATTCTCGGCGATTTCATCTCATCCGCGAGATTGTGGAGAGGCGATGTTAAGATATGCAAAGTACAAACGGTTTGAACATTGCGGATCCGTTAACAAAGCCGCTTCCCACCAAAGCATGAGGCTCACACTAGGGCAATGGGTATTAGATACCTACATGGTTGACTCTAGTGCAAGTGGGAGAATGTTGGTGATATGCCCTAGAGGCAACATGGAGATGTTGAATATATCACATACTATGTTTATGATACCTTGCTTTGTTCCTTGAAATAGACATTATCATTATTGATCAATGAGTATGTGACTTATTCATGAGACTCTTAATGCCAAAATGTTGCTATTTCTAAATGATCCCTGATTATATTTCATATGAGGAACAAATATGATTCAAAGATCAACATATGTATTGATTGATGATCATGTCTCATGGATCATGGTATGGAGATACCAAATCAATAATATGGACATGTGTTAGTGAACATATGTTGGATAGACCCACCATGAGACACCTGCAGAGATTCCATGTGTCATCGGTTGGTCTCAAGTAGTGTTTATGTGGAATCCTTAGACTTGAGATCATCATGGTTCCCAGCATGCGTAGTAGCTTACTTTGGGACTACTAAACACTACTCCGTGGCGGGTAGTCATAAAAGTAGTCTTTGGGTTTGCCATGAAACATGTAGTGGGATGTGAATGATCAAGATAGAATTTGCCCTCCTTATGGGAGAGATATCTCTGGGCCCCTCGATGTAATGGATTATGAAAGTGCATGGCCATGCCAAGGTGATTGAGGAGTCAATCACGAGTTTATAATCCATCACGGAATCGAGAGAGTGATTGAGCTATTAAGAGGATGACACAGGTCTCGCCTTGAGCTTAATCTATATCGTGAGGCAAAGGGATTAGTACATGAGAACATTACAGGTTCAGCCGATATGATCTTTACGTATACTTTGGGGTTAATATGTCTTACTAGAGACCGCTATTAACACGGTGACCGGAAAGGTGTTTCTGGGTCGCGACCAAGTATACGTGAACCTACAGGGTCGCACACTTAACGGGTTGGAACACTAATTCGAATGTGATTCGGATGTGGGCTCAATTCGGATAGAGATCCGGATAGACTCCTATTGGGCCTCGATCGCGAGGCCCAAGTGAGGAGGTCTATATATATGGAGGCGAGGGTTGAGGGCGCCATCGATAATCCCGAGCTAATCCTAGCCGCCACCTCCGAGCCAAACCCTAGTCGCTCGCGAGTCTTTGGTACACTCGCGATCGGCGTTCCGACCCGGACGTGTGGATACCGGTGAGGCGCCGCTCGTGCGGCGTTGATCGGCATCAATCTCTGATTGGATCTGCTCGTGATGTGGTTGATCGCGTGGAGAGCGATCGGTTCGGGACGATCGACTACTTCCACTACTACCTCGACGCGTGGTTGGATCGGCTTCTCCAACTCTTCTTCATTGCTGCTGCTGGCGTCTAGTGGTAACGATCCATGATCCCTCCTTATGCATGATGTCCTTGTGTGCGCGGTAGAAAAGTTTTGTTTTCTGCTTGCATAGCCTACGCGCGATCCATTATTTGCAAACCGCCATTCCACCCGATATTGGATAATTTTCTCAATTGCCACAGACTGGTTTTCACGGAGATGCGATGCCCAATGCCTTGTTGCCAAGATTTTACACCTGCTCCAAGGCCATCGCCACTTGAAAAGCCTGAGTTCTATGTCACACCATATCACACTATAGTTTGTGATACCTAATTACTTACCACCAAGATCATACATCTGCTCTGAGAACTATCACCAGTTGAAATGCACAAGTCCAATCGGCACACCACATGTACACACTTGCCTCCTCACGATCCTTGTTTTTCTCCAGTGCTTCTTTGCTTGAGATGATGCTCCACTCGAACTTATACGACATGTCATGGCCACCAAGCCTTTGTCTTGTTGCTAACCGCAACAATCACCAAGCACCTACACATCAAAGAACAAGCAATCGATCCGAGTACAAAATGATATGCACTTGACTCTCATTAGTAAAACACATGCATGGACCTATACTGTGAAAACACATGCATGGACCTACACTGTGACTAACACCTATGTGGACAACCCATGACTAACACTTGTATGGACACCCCATGAATAACACACCCCAAAAACAAGTCAACTTGTCAAACTGCCATGACAAGGTCGGTCAGACCGCCCAAACCACACTGGTCAAACTGCCATGACAAGGTCGGTCAGACCACTCTTTTCTAGTCATATCACAACACCAAAGGCAATATTACCGCACTAACTCACAACCCAAAACCGCCAAAAGACCTTCTCTGGAAAATTGCTACCACCAACAAAGGCTAGTACTAGTACATATGGTCAAACTGCCATGCACTGGTCAGTCAGACCATCACTCCAAGGTCGGTCAGATCGCTAGCTATAGACAACAAAAACCAGAGATGCAAATAACACAAAATCAAAGTCAAACAATGGTAGCAAATTATAAGAAAAGTTAAATACTCATCATCATCATGGGGCTACCACCACATGGTCTTACATCGCATATACTACATGCAATGCACCAAAGAGAGTAGAGGTACCCTAGGAGGATACTAATACCACTCTTACCCCTAATCCTAGGAAGAGGAGGAGAGCTTCGATAGCTCAAATCCAAGGTTCTCGGAGATTGCCATAGAAACAACAGATTGAGCAGAATAGTTCGCTTCCTAAGATAGTTGAAGAAACATAACCTGATGTTGGGATAATCCCTGAAGTGAGTCATCCTAAGGATGATAACTCTAGAGAACAATTGGGCGTACAAAATGACGCTAGGAATTCGGAACATCCAGACTCCATCATTGAGGAAAATCATGAGGAGCTGGAGGAAGTCAATGAAGAAATTTCCACAAATTATGTGGATTCAGGAGAGTCGTACAACAGAAATGTTATACTTGTCAACATATATTTTGCCTCTAAAATTGCTAAAACTCTTGATCTAGATCCAAAACCTAAGTCCATGGTAGAGTGTTATAAGTGCTCAGATTGGGTCAAATGGAAAGAAGCAATCGAGGTAGAATTGTGTTCGCTTAACAAAAGGAAGGTCTTCGGTTTTGTTGCGCAAACAACTCCCAAAACTTTCCTTGTTGGATACAAATGGGTTTTCTTCTGGAAGAGAAATGAGAACAACCAGGTGATAAGATATAAAGTGAGGCTCATAGCACAAGTGTTCACACAAAGACTTAGCATCAATTATGATTAAACCTACTCTCCTGTAATGAGTGGAATCACGTTTTGATATTTAATATCAATGACAGCTAGCATGAATCTTACTATACAGTTAATGGATGTTGTGACATCATATTTACGTACGTACGTACATACATACATGTATATATATATATGTATAGGTATATATGTGTATGCATGTATATATATGTATACATATAGGACACCACGATTTTAAATACATGAATTCAACCCAAATTCGGGTATATTTTTCAAAAATTTCAATTCTAGGGTATATACACATCTACAACAATTTATATGAAATGCATTCCTTTGAAAAAATATACTCGAATTCAAAGATTCAAAGATGACATGCTTTGCTGATTTTTATATAAAATCAGCACATACCTACAATCAAATTATTATAAAAAAGTAACTACAGCTCGAATTTTAGTTCAAACTTGTTTGAACTAGTTAGTAAACTAGTTAAACTTGATATCCAAAAAATTTCAAAATTTTCGCACGTGATACGTAGGAGAAATACCATATTTTAGATTATGGTACACAGGCACCATGATATCCTTGTTAATTATACATACATATATGTATATATACATATGTATATGTATTCATACATATATACATACATATACATATACACATATACATGCAAACATACATACATGCATGCATACATACATACATACATGCATGCATGCATACATACACATACATATGTATGTATGTACGTACATGTTCGGGAACATATCTAGTGTGAATGGACAATTGGGTGTTAAAGTGTGAAAGGCCACATGGGGCGTTGGATTTGGCTCGGACGACACAGATCGAGGCTGGTGGGAACCCCGTCCCCTCTCACTATATTTTGTTGAAAACCACCGCATGGTTATTTCTTTTCACAAAAAAGTCCCCATTGATTACCCCCTTTGCCCTCTCTCTCAATCTTCATTGTTCCCATATCCATTCCTCTCACGAGTCACGAACTTTGGACGCCGCCTCCTTCCTTTACCACTACGCTGCCACCTCCACCACCTCACCACTACCTCCACCATCGTGACAATGCCTCCCCTTGCCAATCTGTGCCGTTGTCACCCCTCCCGTTGATCTGCTCCTGCAGCTGCTCTGTCTAGGGTTAGGCACTCCTCTCTATATGTAGCGCTGCCGCCTCCCACCATTTACAACGCTATCAACTCCCTCCATGTTCTAAGTTGTGATGCCTCCATTCGTCTATAGCATCATTGCCTCCCTCCCCTACTACACACCAATCCATCGCTCCCCAGCTAGGCTCCGCCCCCTGCACCACTAGGAGCGATGGTGCCACTGCCTCTCTCCATCCTACCCTCGAAGCGCCATCACCTCCATCCATCAAGTCCCAAGCTGCGATGTTGCCTCCCTCCATCCCTTCCTACGCCGCACCGACAGCTCCTTCCACACCAGCCCCTATCATGAAGTGCATCCAGTTTGTTTCCATCCCAGCTTTGGTCGTGTGTGGAAGGCAATGTAAAACTTCAGTTTATTTTTATGCATTTTGTGAGTTGATGCAGTTCATTCAGCATGAAGTGCATCCACTTTGTTGATTTAGTTTGGTTGCAGGTATACCCCATTGTTGTTTATGCATGTTAGTTGTGAGAGGTTGGATTGTTGGATAGGGAGAAATTTGAGGAAATTGGAATGAAGCACGGTAGGGAAAGGAGAGTATGCAGTCTTGTAAAGAAAAGTGGCAAACGAACATGTCTATTGTCTTGTAAAGAAAATTGAGTTCGATGCCTGACCTTGTAATTTTGCTTGTACTCCGTCATTTTCATTGTTGGATATGTAATGGCTTAGTAATGCCATGTATGTTCATGTTCATGTATATGGTTGATGGCGAGAGGAAGGGCACTCACCTATGACCACAACTGCAACAAGGTGTAGCAGACAGGGAGGTTCGGCTTGCTACTAGCATGTTGCGAGTAGTGCAACATGCTAGTACAACCGCAACAAACCCCTATAGGTTGTGCAAAGTACAATTGAGTCCCAATTGTACAGTTGGACTTGAACTGGCTCAGCGTCCACCAAGGAAACATAACCTACCTAAACATGAAGAGTAGTTAAGCAACAGGTGGGACTTCACAACCTCCAAAGGCGTGTCTGTTGGGAAGTGTCTATACCGTGTAGTCATGAATGTGGCACTCCTGGGATCTTGTTTAGAATGGGATGACCAAACCTGTGCAATAGACATGCCTTGCAATTAGCTGTTCGGGGGTGGAACCACGGTGTGACCCCGTAGTGGTAAGCTGGTAAGGCAAGCAACATCCTACAGGATGATGGACATCTCCCTCCACCAAAAGTGAATCATATGGGTCTCCAGTCTCCACTAGTCAACAAGAGCTGACAGAAGTGGTAAGTCAAATGTGAACGAGTGCTCAATGTGCATCATCCTCGTTATGGGCAACAACCCAGCCTACCGCAAAACTAGATCGTAGCGATCGTCGAGAGGCTATTCCTCTCGAGGAGCTCGGAGAACAAAGGGGGATGATCCATTGCCATTCGATCATGCTCGACAATGATGCTGGCCATTCCATGATGGGTCCAGCAACGTACCATGCTTGTAACTGCCACCAGCATCCATTTCCTGCATTATAGAAAAATGTGTCAGTGTCTGTACAAAATTTACATTAAAAGTTATGGTAAAGAATAACATTACGACTCAACTTAATTTAAAATGCATGAAATTTTGCATTGCAGAACAATTACTTCATTCAGAGTTACATTGCACGACATGCCGTGTCAATGCAGATGAAATCCAACTATTTCCGATGATGCTAAATACAACTAAATATAATACAAAATAATCATGCAGTGTACATAGCTGAGTTACCAATTATGGGTACTTTTTTCGGTTACGACTTATAGCTTTTGGCTTATTGCTTTTGAAGTTGGCTATTAGCGAGAGAGAGTATGCAGAGAGAGACAGCCGTGTGTGATTTTGGCTGATATATCTGAAGTTGGTATATTGTCTACTATAATCGACTAGTAGGCTCCATCTTGAAAAGATATTTCATTTCAAAGCTAGTTATTGTAGCATAAGCCATAAGTAAAAAAGAACGAGGCCTATACCTACGACCATATGTTTATATGCATGTATAGAGGTATACAAATATATGCATGTATACAACACACAATTCTACAATCTTATCATCATGTCCTCTAATTTTTAATTGCACCGTATATATATATATATATATATATATATATATATATATATGTGTGTGTGTACATATTTCATAAATTGTGAAGGCACCAAGAACATTGAAAAAAGGTGTGTATTTCTTCAGATATTTACAAAAAATCATCATTATCACCACTAATACGTCATTGATATGGATAATTACAAAATATCATCCGTATGAACTAAATACATACGTCAAATAAAAATGGTTATAAAGCACATTCTATACTACCAAACAACTATTATGCTAATGAAACGCTAATGGCATATTAAGCGCATTGCTTGCATACGAATGAAATATCCTGTTCTTGAAGGTCTTCACCGGATCTGCATTCTTTTCAAGTGTGAAATCCCCTCAATCATAGCAAAACCACCTTGAAAAACTATTTAAAACTCTCTTCTACTCTCCCTGGCTTTCTCTCACTTGGTAGGGAAGAAACTCAATTACGATGCTTCAGATGAGACGACAGAGAGAGAGAGAGAGAGAGATGCAAGCCATTTTAATTCCAAATTTTGTGAGGAGATAAATACAATAAACTAGTGATGTAAAGCTTACTACTAACAGCAGGCTACTCATCATACTTCAGAATATACTCAAGAAAAATATAGTAACAAAGTCGTACGTGCACGCGAACGACTTACTTGTTAGCCTGATGAAGAACAGGAAGCCACGCAGGCTTGCCGCAATACAGAACGTAGATGACGCAGTGCAGTGAGCGGTCGCATAAATGCGCTGTCCAGAAACCTTATTGCCGCCCCGTGCAGTAACTCTCTGCGGCAACGGTTCGGAGATAACCACTCTCTCGTTCCAGGTGCACGTCGGGAAGAAAGGTCGACGAGGTTCAGACGGCATAGCACTACAGCACAACAGCAGAGCAGAAAGTACAAGAAGAATGGAGGTACAAAATTCTCTCTCTTTTATAACTTGGACGTCTCTAGGTATATATAGATTTGCAAATTACTCTCTAGTAACTGCCCCGTTCAACTGAGATAATTTACTGGTAACTGCTCAATTATTCATTGGTACCTGATAACATTGAACCAGTGATTTACCCACTGATAACTGCCTATCATCAAAAACCCAATTAAGCCTCAAATTCAAACGTTTGAATCTCATTCAAACAGAGAGAGTGAGGTGTAGGGTTCAGCAAAAATAAAGATGGACTTGGTCTGCCAAGTGGCGCGCCACGTCACGGCACGGTCGCGCGTCGCGTGCATGTGCGTGTGTGTGACTAGACAGAACTCTCCTCATACCATCTCTATCCATATTTAAGGAGTGGTGATGACTCCACCTTATAAATCAATTTTCCTCACCTTGCCTTAGTAATATGGTACTAAACCATGCATGCTTTGGAATTAAGGAAATGGGCCATAAATAAATGGGCCAATTTCTAACAATCCCCCACTAATTCCAAAGCAAGAAATAAACATATGGCAAAGATATTGTGCTGAAGTACTGTTACTATACCAGCCATTTAGTGTAACTCCCGTACGGGTTGAACTTGCACCTAGAATGACAAGATTTATCTTCTCACAGCTGATGAATGGACTATTCCTTGAATTCACAGTTTTTCGTGATCAAATTTCACTTGAAATCTCAACTAGTAATAGGCTACCAAGGAACCATGCCTAAACGGAGCGTTATATGGTCATGCTCCCGTATCTGCTCATGAGCTTTCTAGAGAATGCCCCGTTCCCGTGAACTGTGACCACACAGTTAAGCTCAAGTAGGTGTATTCTTTTTAGGTATCCTGCAGGCAGGGCCTATTCTTTTTGGCTGCGGCTTATGGTTTTTGGCTGAAATTTTTGAATTTTGCCTGTTTACGGTCTGATTACGGAGAGACCGATACTTACTTACGATTTTGGCTGGTACAGATGTTGGGCTTTTAACGTGTACTACATTTAACTTATAGATCCTATCTTGAGAAAATACTCCATTTAAAAGTTAGGTACTGTAGTAGAAGACAAAAGCCGTCCGGCTTCTTGCCTGCCGAACATGCCCTAATACCTTTTCCTTATTTAGACAACAGAATACATTAATGCTTTATACCAACCTTCCATACAGTTGAAAGTACATTGTTTATTCGGACATGGGTACAATAAATATATACCTCTTATTACAACATCAATTTGTTTTTTCTCATTGCCTAAGTCATGGGATCTCCGATCAAGAACGTATGGGTTACCATTGAGATGTAACTTAAATGGGCCTCAATCTGATGAAGCGAAGTAAAATCAAGAGCGCTCAGGGACAAGACCACCTGTCCAAAAGACAACTCTCAGCACAACCACAACATACAGCAAATGATACCTCTCTGGATTCATGACTTAAAAGCCTACAATTTGCATGTAGAACATATAATTTTATTTTGAACACATCTACGGGTAATTTAATGCCCAAAACAGAGGAAGAACTCTGTTATGACAGATTGGATAGCAGTGTTCAATCGCATCCCAGAAACACTACATGGGTCCAAAAATTATAAAATTTCTACAAAAGCTAGATTACCAGATTCTCTACAATTTTCTCAATTACGTCCATAAGCATAAAAATCATTTACTACCTCAAATTCCCGAATTACCATTGGTTTGTACCAATTTGCTCGCCTGGCGAACAGCGGTATTCCTGACACCGTATCGCCCAGATCCCACGGCCAAAAATTACAAAAAATTATAGGAGACACATCTGGAAGTCCTCTACAACTTTCCTTTTGGGAGAGTCCGCAGGAAAAATCGTTTACTAGATCAAATCCGTAAGGATAGTCACGCTGCGCGAATCAATCTACAGACAGACATCAGCTAATCTCTAATCGGGCAATTAATCTATTAACTACCATCAAAATCCATGCCAAGAACCCTAATTGTTCATAAAAACATAGGGTTTGGGATGGGAAAAAATTACCAAGATGAAGAATTTCCCCACTTTTTTCCTCTTCTTCTTCTTCTTCTTCTTCTTCTTCTTTCTTCTCCTCTCCTTCTCCTTCCTTCTTCTTCCAAGGGGCAGACTATTTTGGGAGGAGAAGCACCAATCTGTGGGGTGTTCCAAAGGGTGGAGGGGTGGCTGGTTGGGAGCAAGGGGAGAGGGCTAGGGTTAAGGGGAAGGGTGTGCGGCTTGGGGTGGGCGCCACCCCTTGGGCCTTGGCCAGACGGTCGGCCCACTCCCGTGTGGTCCACTTCGAAATTTAAAAATAATTTTTAATATATTTTATTTCCTTTCTAATGTTCTATAATTTTTATTTTTCCCTTCCCGCGATTTACTGAAAAACCAGCGATTCCGCGATTGTTTTAAAACTAACGCCGTAACGACGTTTGGGATATTACATTCTCCCCACCAAAAAATGATTCGTCCTCGAATCTCGCTCCTCAACCCACGAGACAAAGAACAATCAAGGAAAGAACAACCAAAGGAGTAAAACATCCCAAGGATAGAACATCCCAAGGAACAACAACCACATGTTTTCACCCGTCTCGAAGAACTCGGGTCTTTCTTCTACATTTGAACTTCAAGCTACCACGTCACCTCCTGCTTAGACTGATTTGTCAAGAGGGCCTCCACATCAACTCCGTCGAGTCCACGACATGCGCGGGACAACGTCGAGCACTTGTAACTCTTCTGCCGGCTCTGAGCGGCCAACAGATCCTGTCTTTCTCGCATAATTGTCCGCCACAACTATCAAGCCAGTATATAATACCATCTTTCTTGGTAGAATATTTTTCCTCTATTTATTATAATCGGGATAATACATTGTACCCCTTTTGAAGAATTCAATCACAGATTCCACTCATAACATTACTTGAAGCACAAACAATAACTGTTACAAATGTAACACAACCACAAGAAGAATGAAGCATTCTCAAGCAACACACTAGCAACCAGGTCTTCTTCAAAGGACCACGGTCCAAATCAAAGGATTCACAACAAAACCATTCACACTCTCCAATAGACATTTGGAGAATCCACACTGCACAAGCCAAGAGTGAAAATCACTCGACAAACCAAAACAATCTTTTCTTTTCTTAACTGGAAAAGAATACACCACAACATATAACAACTCAATTTGCAGAGGACCTCTGCCATAAACACACAGTTTAACAAGAATCAAGAGAGCATATTACTGCTCGAGATATTAATAATTTCCCAATCCATTCCCTTAAAAATTAACTTCCTTGAACCAAGGATTTCCAAATCATCGCCCAACACACCAACTAGTTGCCATACACCTCTTAAAGGTCTTTGCAACCCAAATTAATTACCCCTTTCTTGGAGAGGCAAAAAGAAGAAAATTCCAGCACAAAGGAAGATGTTACCATCTGCAATAAACACAAGACCAGAAGAAATAGCAATAGTCTTATTTTTAACTGGATTTATGTCGTGCCAATCCAACATAAGCCCTTATTTTATTTACTTTTTATATCTAATTTGTTTTCTTACCATTGTATTTCCATTGACAAAGGCCTATTGAACAAATAGAATTTGTAGATAGATAGGTCTCTTTATCCTCACTCCATATTAGGTTTTTCTGCCTACACTTCGCTCAAATGATAGGGTTGTCCCTCTTGCATGTACTCTCATACAAGATTTTTTGATTTCTATAAATAGAAATTGCTAAAAAAATGACAATTTTGCCATCGTGATTGGAGCCGCTCTTTTTAACCTTAGTGAAATTTAAGGACTGTTCATTTTAGCATTTGAGTGTTTTAATGGGGATAAAATCTTTCTTTTGATGTCTTTCTAGTTCAATGTTTTGACAGAGCGTGCAGTGTAATTCCATTGATTTTGGGTTTCGATCGTATCTAAGATCCTATTTTCTCGGGTTGCTAACTCAATGGTAGAGTACTCGGCTTTTAAGTGCGACTATGATCTTTTACACATTTGGATGAAGCAACAAATTCCTTCAGACTCTTGGTAGAGTCTAGAAGACCACGACTGATCCTCAAGGGTAATGAATGGAAAAAATAGCATGTCGTAATAAAATCAAATTCTTATTTTGATTTTGGAATGGAATAAAAAATTCGATTTTCGGGTCTAGTGAATAAATGGATAGAGTTTGGCTCCAGTTCTGGTAAAATAAAAAGCAATGAGCTTAACTTCTTAATTGAAATGATTCCCTGATCTAATTAGACGTTAAAAATAGATTAGTGCCTGATGCGGGGAAAGGTTGGGTTTTCCTATGAGCGGACCCTTGATTTTTTTTTGTTTTTTTAGAAATCCTAATTATTCTACTGGAAGGAAGTTCATAATTTTATATGAATTTAGGAGGAAGTTTCAATGGATTCGGAGTTCAAACGAGGGAGAAAGGGTATCTGGAAGATTAATTGAAAAATGGGTTTACTGGAAAATAAAATATTTGAGTTCAGAAAAATAAAATAAACATTTTTAAAATACTAAATAAATTTGAAAAATTTACAAGGATGGCAGAAATGAATAGTTTGGAATTTCTGTTGAATTTAGAAATTTGAATGGGCTCAATCGGAGTTAGGATGAAAAAGTACGGGCCTCGAGAAGTTTAAAATCAGAGAAAATGAATAAACTGGATTTTTAGAATTATTTTTCTAAAGGAAATTCAGAATTATGACGTCAGCATGACGTCAGCCCTAAGGTGGGTCGGCTGACAGTGGGCCCTGGTCCATTGACCGAGTCCACGGAGGGGGAAAACGGCTGAGGTGGCACGGGTGGGGAAATACCGACGGGCCGAGGGGACGCCGAGGTGGCCGAGGCGTGGCGCCGCGTGGGTCGCCACGTGGGCACGGGTGGCGGTGGCCGGGCGGCACTCGGGCCGGGCTCGCCGGTGCTCCGGCGGGCGATGGCCGGCGAGTGCGGAAATGGAAAGAGGGGCCGAGGAGAACCCTGAGGTGGCTCGGGCTTCACTGGGTGGTGCGGCTCGGTCGACGACGGTGAGTGGGCTCCGGTGGCGAGAGGCGCGGCCGAGGCGGCAGTGCGCGCGCAGGGCGGCGGTGGTGGGACGGCGAGGCTTGAGGCGGCCCGAGGCGGCGGCGATTGCTCGCCGGACTCCTAGGCGGCGGCGGGCTCAATGGCGCCACACGCGGAGGCGGTGGAGCGGGGAGAGAGAGGAGTGGAGGGAGAGATGGAGGGACAACGGGGTGCTCGAGGAGGGTTTATAGGGGTGAGGGAGGATCCGGTGGCAATTTGTCGTCGGAGTGGGGAGGTGGCGGTGGCGGTTGCGGGCGGTTGGGGAAGTGGGGAGAGGAGAGGGAAGTGGGCGCGTGGGGCGGGCGGGACGAAGGGAGAGGGTGGGGAAAGTGGGAAGGCGGGGAGGCCGGAAAAGACCGGGGCGGTTGCGGGCGGCGAGGAGGAGGAGGCGGCGGGAAGATGGATCGGCAGTGGGGCCAGGCGGTCGAGAGAGAGAGAGGCAGGCGTCGGATGGTGATCGGGCGGCCGAGGGAGAGAAGAGGCGCGGGCGGCGTGGATCGGGCCGGGTGGCGGCGTGGCGCAAATCGGCGTCCATGTGGCGGCCAGAGGAGGAGGAAGGCGGGATGGAGCGGCGACGTGGCAGCGATCCGACCGTCCACATGGCAGCCGGAGGGGAGAGTTGGATTTTATTATTAGTTTTTTATTTTCAGAAGATCCTAGAAAATTATATATAGCTCGAAAAATACAAAATAAACTTCAAAAATTGTAGAAAAATTCATATAAGTTTCTGGGGGTATTTTGAGCTTAGATAAAATATTTCCAAGTTATTTTGGTATTATATTTTCAAACTAAAATTTCTTTTAATTCTAGAAATTAATTTTAAAATCTGGAAAATCTCAGAAAAATTCAAATAAGATCCAATTTCTTTAAAGTAATTAATTTGAATTTAAATTTTCAAAAATCACAAATTTTGAGATGTTACACTCTGGCCTGGTCCAATGACGGTGGTGGCGGTGGCTAGGGGTAGGCACGTGGCCACGTCGACCCTCTGGCTTGGTCAGCTGCAGGTCAGGCTCGTGCACGTGGCCCTCCGGAGCCTCCTACCTAAGCTATAGGATGTGGCGGCCTCGGCGTACACGTCGACATGGCCTGGACGTAACGTAGACCTAATGGACAATGTGCAGCAGCTCGTTGTGCGATACCTCCAAACTGTGGGCGACCCTGTTCACGATCGACCCGGTGTCCCTCGCAATCTCGGCGGTGATGTCTTTCTGGAAGAAGTACATGAAAGCATCAAACTAGTAATTGTAGTAGCCATACTCAGAAACTTTGAAACACGAGAGTACGTACCGCAAGGGCGAAGTTCTGTGCTAAGTGCATTGGGTACGCGTCAGTCAGTGCTGGTACGTGAGCGGGGGGAGGGTCAACGACACATACCAGCCTGGTGCGTGTCTATGGAGCGTACCTGCGTACGTACTCATCGTACACGCTGGGGTCATACACGGTTCTCTTCTACATGAAATCCTCGAGTGCCTCCGCCCACTCCACCACACACGGCACCATCTTCGCGGCCTAGCTCGTGCTGCTACCACCCTTTGTATTGTGCCTGCGAAACATACAACTGCAATTAGAAGATCTTGTAATAGATCGAGTCAAGCACCCGATTCCCAGCGCACGCGTCAGTGGTGAGGCAGTCGAGGTGCTCAACGAAGTTATCGTACACACGGTGACCTACAGTTGTGCAAACTGTGCCTGCGAGCCAGAACAGTGGTTACAAAGGATAACCCGTAATACACATATAGTAAAGATTTAAGAGAGTACGTACCCATCTACGGCACCAAAGGGACCCTGTGGTAGGCCAGTTCTCAGCGCCCCATGGTACATATCCGTGCGGTATGAACCATTGTCGAGCAGCATCAGCCCCGTGGTACATATCCGTGCGGTATGAACCATTGTCGAGCAGCATCAGCCCCGTGGTACATAATTTTTCGTCATTTTGTTGGATCTAGTCCTACTCTAGTTTAGATGTGAGGGACATGCGTTGAAATATGAATATATTGGCCATCTTTACTTGAATCATATTAGTAATTTTTAGAGTAAAATTCATAAATTACAAGTTTTCAGTCAAAACTACCAAGGAACTACAAGTTTTAAAACCAGTTTTATCAAACTACCGGTACCTTGTCATATTTAATGGTTGATCTACACCTTGTTGCCTTAGACGGCACTTAGACATCTCGGACTCACCAGGCAGTTCCACACAACTGTGGAACAGTTATAGTACGTAGGTGCATGTTGCTAACATGAATCGGTTTAATTGTAGCTTGGCGATACAAATTACAAAAGTATCTGTAGTTTTGAAATTGATTCTTAAACTAGTTTTTTAATATTTTTTATAAGATCGTAGTTTTATAAAATTTACTATAAGTTTTATGAGGTACCTCCTCCGTGCAAACTTATAGGGTGTATTTCTCTTGTCACATAGATAAGAAGATATTGAATATGACAAGACCGTCCCTAATTATTATCTGTAAGCATTATATTTAATGCATACATATCGAGAATATAAAGTAAAACTGGATAATTATTAAGGATATAGAGGAAACGCTACACTAATTTCGTATTGGAATATGAAATACGTCTTATATTTACAGACAAAATCATTCAAAACACCCTATATTTTTGGATGAAGGGAATATACGCACAATTTGCATTAGATTGTTGTCATTTCAAACTAAGTTGCTAATACCACCCAAGGGCTAATAAGACATCGCCAAGAGTCACCTCCATCCTTGCGAGCTTTTAGGTATTTGGGGATGAGATGCCAGATACTCCCTCCGTTTCATTAAATTTGTTCATGACCTCTGGAGTATCTGTTTCAAATTATTTATCTATTACGAGAATCAAGAGTGTATTTATTGTAATATTTTAACTCTCTGTTCTTAATTAAATGCTTTAAAAAAGGTTAAACGATTATTGTATGTTATTTAATAAATATATGCATGGTTATTTATTATAAACTTTTCTTAGATTTACATCCGTGCGTATGATAGGGTAGGAATAAATATAGTGAAATAGAGGGAACAGATTAGAAGTGGAAGGGTGCTCAAAATACAGTTTCCAAGCCGCCACCAAAGACCTTATTAAGGCTCCGTTTCGTTTCAACACGCCTTATTTTTACTATTCATAATTTCGTCTTTTTCGAACTTTTGGCTTTTTAAGCTTTTTGCGGTTCTTTTTTTGCAGATTCGTTTATGTTGTTTGTGATGGGCTAACATATTTTTATATTTTTAATTTTTAAAATTTAATTATGTTAAATAAATCTTTATCAACTACAGTATTTTTTCAACTAGCTATAATATTTTTCAGCCATAAGCCACCTAAGAGGCCTCCACATAGAACAACGCTCCAAGCCGATTTTGGCGCCAAGAAAACAGGGAGCAGCTCACGGCCGCAGCAGATAATAAAAACAAGTCTGCAGAGGTTTTAAAGAAGCACCACATGTCAGCCGGTGGCGTTGTTATTATATTGCTCTCGAAATGCCTCTGGTCCCCGGCGACTGAAGGGGTTGGACCGTAGAAGAAGGTCGTCATGGGAGGAGCAGCAGCAACATGGTGCCGCCACTTTTACCTTGTTCTTTGGGCCCAAATACTCTCTGGTCCGTACACATTAATTTCGTGTGCAGGTGAGCTATTCTAAAATAGAGATAGTTTGGGCGTATATGCATGGCATGGTAGAGTTTTTTTCCCCGTTTCTCTCTTTCTAGCCGAGGTTATGATGCTGTTTCACCATGGCAGGTAAATTTAATGATTTACCATGTGCTTTTACTTTCTCATACCATTCACGTTTGTAGAAATGCATAAGTTACACATAAGATTGGAAAACCACACCACTATCCATAACTATGAATGGTGCACCACCATAGACTCCGTCTTTTACTTACATCGTCTGTTGTCAATATGCCGCTATTCTACAATCTAGCTACAGAAAGATACTATTGTTGATGTTGTCTTCCTATTCTTCTACAGCACCGCCGCCACCCCATTGTCTTAGGTATCACTCGTAGCACATTCATCACCTCTCTATTGCTTCCTCCCCTTGCCAAACTTGCCACCAGCGCCTCACCTAACACAACACCCCGTGTTGTCTTCGGATCTATCATTGCCAACATCTCTTCACTAGATCTAGGTTTGAATGTTCATTCGGTATGTTTCGTAAATACGGTTTTGTATCACTCGTGGCGCATGTTATGCCTCTATCGCCGTCTCCCCTCGCCAAACTTGCCACCAACGCCTGTCACCTAACACGACACCACATGTTGTCTTTGGATCTACCATTGCCGCCACACGTCTAGCATCTACTATCCATTTTGGATCAATCTTTGCCATTATAGTAGTTACTCTTTGTTGGATCTATTATCTGAATGCTGAAACCGATTATTTTCACGAAAGCCAAATTACAAGGAGAGATCTGATAATAGAGTTGAGGTGGAAGAGAAACTGAAGGTTTAGTAATCAATCTTCATCAACCTTTGTCTTTTGTGTACTGCAATAGAGAAGATAGCTAATAGGAAGAAAAGCCCATGAAGAAGATCATGTGCAACACGATGGAGATGAAGAACTTCTAGCCAAATTAAGCGAAGAGCCTAGTTAGGGATGTGGGGCATGACATGCTAACTACTTATTTAAAGGAGCGTTGGGTGAAAGAGAACGACCATCTTTATCATTATGCGGATATATCCTCTTTCTTTTAATACCTATATAAAAATATTTTGCATAGTAGATACCTTAATATTGACGGTAGATGATATGGTTAGAAGATCTAGTGGCCCATGCGAACCGTGGTCGGAACCATGCATAAAAAACATATTATTGGAACCATCCTCATCTTTATAACTTCTCTTGAAAAAATAAATAAAAAGATTTTTTCATTGCTATTTCAAAACAATTTATTGAGATAATTTTTTAAATAACTTATTAATATTCAATTTATTTATATAAATACTTATACTAACACTAAAATCATAAGTCCTAGTTGAAAATACCCACCCTCACGTTCTATGCAGCGGCAACAACCCACTGAAGCAGAGGAAGTAAAATAAGGCCAAGCTGTTCACCATTAAACATTTATTTTACACCTTAGTTCTTCTGTCACCACAAAACAAATTGTACTGCGTGACAGAACAGACGAAGTAATTTTCTATTATGAAAGGACAAAATGAATTCAGGTACTGATTAGTCCCTGACCTGCTAAGCGACACCTTGGTTGAAAAGCCTCTGCTCCACACATATGATGTACTATATATCGAATCAAGTGGGAGTACCTAAAAGTAATGATCGCTACCTGTCCTAAAATTTTCAGTCGGTTTGACACTTTGACTGCATAGTGTAAGCAATCAAGATTTGTGATTAGGACACCGTTTGATTATGCGGCGGCGGTTTAGTTTCTGTTGTTTACTCCTATTAAATTGCTTTCGCATATTCGGATTATGTCACGTAATTTTATCATGCTGCATCCACCAAACTGCCAGTCGCCAGGACAGAAAATTGTCCGGCAATAGTAGTAGCTTAATTTAGTACTCAGTACTCCATATAGATGCCTCTTGTCAATCCTAGGGTGATGAGTCCATTATTATATAAATTTTACGCCGCTTCTAGAACCAGCAGTAGTTTATAGTCTACACTGCAGTGGCAGCTATACTTAATACGCTGAGTTTTCGGCACATCTACCGTGTTTTGTATCCTCACTTACAAAAATAACAGTATGTATATATGAATGATAGAAATATCACTTTGACCATACGATAACCAAATAGTAGCGTTATGGAGCTGACATGTGATCAGCAGAGCCCCGTGATAATGCAGCAGGGCCCGCCGCCGCCACCGTGCAGTCGTACGCCTACCGCCCAGCCATCGTGCGCCTCCCTCTCTACTGCTCTACCACCAGATGGCAGGTAATTAAGCCGACTAACCTGAATTAATATTTTATGTTTATCGCTTGTTCAAATTTTTAAATATAGAAAATGATCTAAAAGTATGAAATTTTATGTGCAGCTTCTCGACATAACGTACGTCAATGTGTAATTTTTTTAATAATTTTATCCGCTCTGAATGTTGCTAAAAATTCATACAATTATGATATTTGTACGAGTTCATGAAACCGTTTGTGATGAACTTTTATGTAATAGTGGACGTTTTCTGGCACCCTGTGCACGAAACTCAGGTACACCATCAGCCTCCCGTAAATGATGACCTCGGGCTCGGAGGCAATTTGCATGTCTTGCTGTTAGCCACGGAGGGCAATATGGGAATTCCCAATTGAAAAGGGGAATGAAGGCGGGCCCAAATGTCAATGAGCCGCGAAGGAGTAAAGGGTAGGAGAGTTCGTCTCACCCCGTGCGAGTCTCGTGCGTGGATCGAGTCGTGCGCTGCGACCGTTTCGTCTCCTCGCCAGATCTGACGATTTCGGCATATACGGAGAGATGGCGGCGGAGGGGCGGTGGCGAGGCGTGGGTTGGCCTGGGTTTCTCGGAGGCGGCCGCTCGCGCCACCCCGCAGCCAACTCTCGTCCTCTCTATTTAAGGCCGCACGGCTCCACGGTAGGGATATCTTCTTCTTCGATCCGGATTTGTTCCTTTGAGTTCCTCCTCCTCTCTATTCTTCGGTTGGCGGAGATTTGAGGCTTCGGCGCTATCTTCGATTGAGACCTTGGTTTCGATTTCCTGTGTGAACCCTAATTTGGGTGTGGGAAACCAAGCTCAAAGGCCGATTCGAGGAGACATGGTGGCGTCGGCTCCTGTTGTGTTTGATTGCTCACGGCCGAGCAATGCAGTGGTCTTGTGCGGCATCCCGCACCTCGGTTTCTTCTTGACTTCTACCGAGAAGAGAAAAGCGGCATTGTATCTCCGTGAACCATCTCCCTGCTTGCAATAGTGGGTTGATAGGTTTTCTGGGACAGCGATTTCATCGTGCCTTGCCTTCACTTGGTTTCTTCAGGTGATTTAGAATATCACCTCATCGTGAGTATATCAGTTAATTGATTCTTTGCAATTTGTGATCTATTTCTGTGAGTATCACTAGTTGAAGATTGCAAAGGATTCACTGTTTACTATATGCTCTGTGATGAACTAGTTGAATATTGAGATTGATCTAGCTAGTTGAATTAGGATTGAGCTCTATAAGATTGCTTTCACCGTTCGAATCGTAGATTATACTTTCTTCTAATCAAGGTTTTCAATAGCGATAAATTTGATCTCTGTGCATTAGATGGTCTTGAGTAATTCGGTTTAGAAGTAACTACTCTTTTTATGCTTGTCTATTTGAGACTGCAGTTTTGATCTATTGCCTTGGTACTGCTACTGTATTCTTTGGCTGGAAGCTTTGATCCAGAAAGTATATAACTGTTGTTCTCTGAATATTCGAGTTTTGACAATGAAAACATAAATTAGAGCTCAAGTCTTAATTATTAGCTTTTAGATCTTTGTGAAAAATATTCAACATTGACATGAGAAGGCCAAGTTTCTTTAACTTGTGCAACTCTGTTCTCAGAGCACTAAAATTAAATAAACATGTTGGACTTGTGCAGTTTTTAGTCTTTTGGACTAGACTATTCTTGATGGCGCATGTTATAAATCTGAATTTTTATATGTATTGATCATATATGTTAAGTTTTCAATAAGATTAGCATGCAAATACATAAATGTTGTTAATGCCATGTTAATGTTGGACTTATATATGATATCCATGTTGAGTACATACTCATTTTACCATGACTTGATTGATGCATATATCAATATGTTGTTTAAGTCATTCTTATGCCATGTTTGGGTCATTATTATTATCATAATTATTATTGGAATTAAAATAGAAAATATGCTTATACTGCAAATATTACAACACTGCCTCCATGCTATGGTCCCATTCATCTTGACGAGCTCCTATAGGCCATTCGTGCGGGTGATCCCTCGATCGCAAGTTTCATCACCATAGCGAATACCCTTCAAATGCGACTTGAATCTCGTGAATATTCATCACGCCGAGCCCCTCCGCCAAAGCACCTTGTATTGTCATGTCGATAAGTTCAATCCATCGGGTCCTACTCGTACAAGACCATCGCCATAGAACACTATCAAGTCTTGCATGTCTGCGACTACCTGAAGCCATAACAACCCAATTTGCGATGGCGTTATAACAAATAATGATTAAAAGCAACATGCAAGTTAGTGATTACATGTGTGTAACTACATACGAATAATTCATTAATTAGCAACCATTTGATTACCCGTCCAAAAATTAGTTACGAGTGATTCATTACCCTCGTCCTTAGCACTTAATTACTTACCACTAACTCATTACATAACCCTAACTAATTGCCACTACAGAAATTACGACTGATTAATTACATAGTACCATACAATAACAAATTATTGGTACCGTACCTATAGAAAATTGGTACAAAACTACGGCTAAATTACTACGGCCTACTTACTTCATTATACGAACTACATTAATTACGACTAACTAAATAACCGAATAACTACGACTACAAGAATAATGTTAAAAGCATGCGATAAAAAATTACCTGCATTTCGGGGGAAGCAATCAGCACTGCTATGATCGTGATGATTGCTCTGATATTTACTCTCTAGAAAATCTTAATTATGCTATGCGCTCTTAATTATCAGCATTGAGCGTGAGAACAAGAAGTGAAATGCATTTGAGATGAGCGATTACGAGAACTTCGTATTTATGGCGGCGAAATGGCAACCCAAAGGCGCTAACACTGAAATTAAGGACTCATTGTCCACGCAAAGACCGCTGGCGAGGGAGACGGCATGGTAAGACCGACATATGTGCGGACGAGCGAGCTGGCGAGGGGGATGGCATGGACACAGTGGCATATGTGCGGATGAGGGAGCGAGTAAGGGGCCGGGGACGGTATGGACGAGCCAACATATGTGCAAAGGAGGCAAGAGAATGGGATAGCAGCAAAGGGCCGACATATGTGCGAACGAGAGAGGTCACGTACTGTAAAAGATGCCTACCGCATGGTGGCCGTGCGGCCTACGATTTCAATAGCTCATTGAATAAGCATCATATATCGCTAATTATGATTAAATAACACGAAGTAACATGGAAAATTTAGAGCACATAAAATAAAAAATTAGACAATTAGGTCGACTTTGTCAGGAGGCTGCACATAAAATTTTGTACTTTTTGCAGCTCATTTGCTATATGTAACAACTCCTAGAAACAACATAATCGTATGATTTTTTGAGCAATATTCACACTAGATAAAATTATAGAAAAATTACAGAATCAATTATGTTGTGTCAGGAGGCTGCACATAAAATTTTATAATTTTTTGAACTCATCTATTATATTTAAAAAATTAAAAATAGTAAATATAATTAAGACAAGTAATTAAGCTATCTAATTAGCCGGCTTAATCACCTGCCGTCCGGTGGCAGAGAGGGAGGCGCATGATGGTCGAGCGACATGCATTCAGCTACATGGTGGCCGGGCTTTAGGCCCCTGCTGCACGGCCACGTGGCTCCGTTGGCTATGTGTCAGCTCCACGGTGCTACCGCCCGATGACCGTGCGACAGAAGTGACATTTCTGCCATCTCACATGCACACTGATATTTTTACAAATACAGATTCAAAATATGCCAAATGTGCCTAAAATTCTAACACGCTCCCACGGATAATGACAACGAACACTTCCGAATGTTAATATTCCACGACAACATTTTACATTTGTACTGGCAGTTTAACTTTAGTAAATGCTATAGGCCCTTTTCTTGTTTGACTCTTTCTTTTTCTAGTCTTAGAGACTCGATTTTGATTATTATATTTTAAGAAAAGTTCATTTTATAACCTTCAAGTATGTCCTAAGTCCAATTTCAACTGCAATTCTAAAACCATTTCTTGTTCATCCTCAAACTCTAAAAATTGGTACAAAGCACACCCTCGGCTCAAAATCACAATGGTTTTGGTTGACATGGCAGCGGTTTTCACTAATGTGGACCCCTATTAGACATTATACGCTAACATGGCATCCCAGCCAGCTATAAATGGTGAACTTAGCAAATAAAAAATGATTGAGACCACCAACAGTATCATCTTTTTCTTTTTTGACGGAAAATAGTAGGAGAGGCTCCTACTGCGCTATATTAATATAAATAAAAGAGGACAAAGGAGAAAAAGAGAATGGGGGAGAAGAACTGAACAAGAAATCAGAGAGATTGAATCCAAGAAGAAAGTAAGTCACGAGTGTCCAACTTGACCCTATGTAATAAAAGGGAAGCCTCTAGTCTAAGCCTTGATTTCCAAATATTGACACTATGTAGCTGCTGCTGGAAGATGAGACCATTTTTGGTTTTGACACTATGTAGCTGCTGCTGGAAGATGAGACAATTTCTGGTTTTCCAAATGATCCAGGCGGCCAGGATAAACTTCTCCATGAAGAGGTGACCGATGAAGGCTCGCTTTGCATTATAAACTCTTGCTGGAGTATTTGCATCTGAAACCAATGAAAGCCAATGTTATTATAGCATTGAGTAGAGAAGGGACAGTCAAAGAAAAGATGACTAATGGTTTATGCGCTTTGAGTATTGCAGAACACACAATGATCATAAGTATCAAAGATGAAATTCTTCCTTCTTAGCATGTCTTTGGTGTTCAGTCTGTCCACTAAAAGGAGCCAAATAAAGACTTTTGTTTTATAAAACATTTGCATTTCCAGATCAGTGGGAAGATCGAAGGGATTGTTATGAATTTAAACTGTTGAGAGTACCATTTCTGCGAGGAGTAAACAGAGTTGCCCCAGATGTAAGTCCACTGATTAGAGGCATTATGGTTAATGGCAACTTCATTGGTGTGATATAAAACCTAAAGATATTCTGTGTAAGCTTCCTCCGACAGTGGTAGCTGAAATCTATCATGTGGCTCCAGCGATTGCATGAAGTCTTTGATTGAGATATCTTGATTATGAGCATAAGAAAATAGTCTTGGTTATTTGGTGCAGAGGAGATTTCCATCCCAACAGTCTTTCCAAAACAAGATATCTTGGCCATTGTCTAGCTTCCTCATTGCAATGCCCTGGAATTGAGTGATAGTTTTCATCATGTCTTTCCACCAAAAGGAGTCACGAGGGGCTACACCATGCAGAATCACATTTGTGTAGTACTTGTTCCAATTCAATTTGACCTAGGGTATTTCCGCTCTTTCGTAAAATTTGTGCTAGTACTTTATTAATAAACCCTCATTGAGAGCTTTAAGGTTGAGGACTCCAAGATGCCCTTTGCTCTTTAGCTTACAAACCATGCCCCATTCTGCTAGGGAGTTGTAGTGAGTTTGAAGATTTGAAGAGTTTCACCAAAGACAGTGTCGCCTCGCTCTATTGATCTGATCAATTACCTTGTTTGGCAATCTTAGCAAACACATGTGGTAAACAGACTGCAAGGAGGAGACAATATTAACTAACATTAGTCTTTCCCATAGGAAAGAAAATTCATGAAACTAGCTGACGTCTTTCCACCACATCCACCATGGGCAAAAATCCTTCACTTTCGGCTTTGTTGTTCCCAGAGGAGACCTAAGTAGGTAAAGGCATGGATCTAGTTTTTAACTAAAACACCCACGAGATTGACAACTTTGTCCAAGGGGACGTTGATGGGAATAATGACTAACTTATTGAGGTTGACTTTCAAACTGGTGGAGGTGTAAAAAGTCTGAAGCGATCCTCTTAGATAGAGAAGTTGCCTGGAGCAAGCTGACAGAATGATAAGGGTGTCATCTGCGTATTGAACCACCAAAAACTGCTGCCTTCTTGGGGAGGGATCGGATGTTTGGGAATTTCCTTCTTGGTGCCTTATTGATTATGCATTGCGAAGATTACCCCTAAGACAAATAGGAGTGGAGAAAGAGGATCTCCTTGTCTAACCCTCTCTTGCACTGAAGGAGTTTCTGGCACTCCATTTGTTAGAACCAAGAATGCCCAGAGGAAAGGGTACAAGCAATCTAGGAGATCCACTTTTCAGGAAAGCCTTTATCCCGTAGATTGCTTCATGCTATATGGTGTCAAAGGCTTTTTCAAAGTCTAATTTGAGAACTAGAATCTCTTTTTTGTTGTGCTTGCATTGATGAATGTATTCAATGCCTAGGCCGCACAATCCTAGATTGTTCTTATTTTGATGAATCCGCATTGATTCTTGTGAACTAAATTAACAATTTCCTTTTACGACTTGTTAACCAACAACTTTGTAAGTATTTTTAGGATTGAATTGAGCAAAGAGATTGGTGCAAGTCATTTAATGTTTTCGGGTTCAGTTTCTTTGGGACCAAAGTAATTTATGAACCATTGATGCTTTGAAAGTTCACCCCCTCATTAAAGAAGTCATGGCATAGGGAATAGAAATCGTGCCGAATTATGCTTCAACACTTATGAATGAATAGGCCATTAAAACCATTCGACCTAGGAGGTTTATCTTTTGGGAGCAATTTGAACATGTCGCAAGAGAGGATGAAGGGAGTGGAGAGGGTGTGTGGAGTGGAGAGAGTGTGTGGAAGAAGAGGATGGAGGTGGAAGATGGGCTGACTTGTGGGCCCCATGTTTTTAAAATTTTATTTGCTATCATGTTAGATGACATCGTTGAGTTGTCTTCTTGGTGGAGGCCAAGTCGGCAGAATGACTATGGTTTAAGGTGAGAGTTGTGTTTTAGATGGTTTTGAGAGTTTGAGGTTGTAAAGTGAATGGTTTTATAGTTCAAGTTTGAAAATTGAACTGATATCAAAGTTTAGGGTTGTAATGTGAACTTGTTCCTGTATTTTAAAACTTTATACTAAAATGTTTTGATAGAAATGTAAAAGAGTGGGAAGATTGTCTACCGTATGTTGAATTTGCATATAATAGGGCGGTGCATTCTACTACTTAATTGTGTCTATTTGAGGTGGTGTATGGTTTCAAGTCGACACGCCACTAGATTTGTTGCCACTGCCGTTGCATGAATATGTCAACATGGAAGCATCAAATGAGCCGGATATGTAAAGAAGATTAAGGTCAAGACTAAAGAAGAAATTGAAAAAAAGTGACGATACTTTGCTGAGAAAGCAAACAAGTTCAGAAAGAAGATGCTATTTGAACCAGGTGATTTAGTTTGGGTGCATCTACGAAAAGAATGTTTTCCGGGCAAGTGCAATTCCAAGCTAATGCCTCGAGGAGATGGTCCATTTAGAGTGTTTGAGAAGATCAATAACAATGCATGCAATATCGAATTTTCGGGTGATGCTTATGCTGTGAGTTCTACATTAAATATTTCTGATTTATCACCATTCTTGGGTTCAAAAGAATCAGAGTCGAGGATGACTGCTTTCCAAGAGGGGAGAATGATGAAGACATCCCGAAGACACCAACTGGATCGATTACATGACCACGAGCTAAAAAGAGTAATCAACAGGTGAACTCGCTCCTAATTGAATTTGGTTTTAATTTACGAGAGAACTAGATATTACCTCATGCAAATGTTGTGTGCATGCTTAGGTTTGAATGATGTGAAGCTTTTGGAATTGAAAACATGGAGGTAAAGCTAACGGAGAAGAAGTATATGGAGCCAAGCAAGGGAAGACACGTTCAAGTCCTCATTACCATGTCGGATCGTTCACAAGTTCAATCGAACTCACAAAGATGCTTTGGACATTCTAACGATTTCAACTAGTACCAAAACCTACCTTTGGATCGTTCTGATTGACCTCAGATGTGTTCATGACCGTCTGATCCACATCGGGTGCTCGCAAGGCCTTCGGAACATTCGAACTAGTCTGAATGGTTTCAACTGTCCAAACAGTCTGTAGGGCCCCAGATTTTACTATCTGGATTCCTCTGTGATTTATTGCACTATTCCCTGGATCAGTAGATAGTGCTCACAGTTACAGAAAATGAATATCACATACATACCATGCGGAAGCATAAATAAAATAGTAATCTTACACATGGGCCGATTAGGACGAAATCAGTAAATTGCAGCAGCGGAAGAACGAAACACACAAATGGGACCTTCAGAACATGCCCACAGGCAGCCAACTGGAGGTTCGCGACCTAGCCCTTGACATCTTCATCTTATTTGCCATCAAGACCCAAAAGTATTGCTGATGTGTAGCGATCCGATTCCTGCTTCTGGATTTGTTATGAGAGCGAGTGTGAGCACACTAACCACCGTGCTCCGCGAGCCAATACACAGAATGCAAATAGATAGTATGCATGGCTAATCAAAGGAGAGGCTCGGGTTGTTTTATTTACCAGAAATTGCTTTTAGCATTATTCTTATTATTTAATCGTGTTGTTACCATTGCTGTCTAGAACTCCGAACAGCGAGTGTCATCATTTACCCAACCCATAGATCATACGCTTTCTATTTTGTCACCCGCCATTTCATTAATCCAGCCATGGATGACTGATTCTCACATAGGTCTAGCATTCCCCATAAATTTGTTCCTCCAATCAAATTTCACCAGAACCGTATAATCTCGACTCCAGATCCACCAATTGCCAACTTATTAACTACACAACCTTTTTATAATCCAATACCTTTACTTGTGACCCTCCGATCAAATAATTCCCCAATGCCTCCTCCAAAATACTCGAGAATCGAATCAAGTTACCAATTCGTACATGAGTCCGAATATCCATCACCAATTCATAAATCTAATCTTAAGCTCATTATTCAACAATTTAATTAGCTCCTCATTCTAATGAAAATCTGGTGTCCTTTATTTTGTATCCACCGATATCTGTTGTGTCATGGATTCCTAATATTCCAATCGTTTTGGTCATTGATTCCCAAAATCATAAATTGGCCCTTCCAATAGTCCATCCTATTTTATATTGTCTATCTCTAATTAATTCACTAGTGCACCTCCACTAAGAATATCAATGATCAAGTTTATACCCCAATCATCATATCTCCAAGTTTCCAAGAATTCAATTCCTCCATCTAGTATTTGATCGAATCCTTTTAATCTCGTTATAGCCAACATCTCCCAAGAATTTATATTAGTTAACAGTGTCGTAATCCAGCAATTTCCTTTGCACTCCCTAATTCTCCAAGAATCATTTAAATCCTCTACCTAGCCTATATATTCTTTTTAGATTTCACCAATTTACTCCCAGAATCCACATTAACGTTTCCCTTGTATGATCGACATGAATCCACCAACATCTTTTATATTTTTACCATAACAACTATCTTCTTCTCTACATCTCTGTTTATTCCTCCTGACCTTTTATTTGGTGATACATATTATTATCATTTGCAAATATAATACATAGAAACTTCCTGAGACTTAGCAGTTTGAACAAAACATAATGTGTAAGAGAATGCAATAATAATAGCGATTCAGATTCCATCCACCGTTACATGGCATTTGCACCATATGCTTATTTCTTCAGCGTTATAGCCGCTTAACTTATCACTGGGGCGACACCCAGGGCAACACAAATCAGGGCCTTACACTGCCCTTCGCTTTTCCATTTCCACCCACAAATCATTTTGAAATAGAGCTATATCTGGTTAAGTTCCCATGTCCGCCTATGACCGTGGGCACGGCTATTCAAATAGTTTTGACTCTGCAGAGTTTGTACACTTTCACCACAAGAGACAGTCAACTAGTTGCCCCACATGATTCCTTAGTCATGCAGTTGAGCAGACCATCACAGTGATTTTTCAAAATATCCAGTTCCTTTTGTCATCTCACCTTATGGGCTTCTCCCACTTGCGGTGGGTCCCATCTATGCACGGGATGTTCCCCATAGTTACTAACGCAGCCGGGCTCCACTCCCCGCAACGCTTAGACAGCTGGGAAACCTCACCCTTCCCTTGGTGTCCCTTTAGGCCTCCCTTGCCCTTGCTTATCCACTTCTCTCCACTACCGGTGAGATGAGTCCGGAGTTTCGATAAATTTACTTAGCCAAGTTGTACTTTTACTGCACTTGTGGTTGCTTTGTTTACATAGGAGGTCATGACAAGATTCGGTCCTTAGTGGTATCTGGGCGGTTCTACCACTAACCACTTTGTGCTTCCACTGCACCACTCACACACCAGCCCCCAAACCATCCGCCCAGATATTCAAGCAAGTTGAGGTCTTTGGGAGCATAAAATAACCATATCGAACATATACCAGTCATTACCACCATGACTGCCCAACCAAATTTTCTTATGATTAAAAGTGATGCTTGCCACGCCCATGAATATCTATGCAACACTACGCATGGCGATAAATTACGGACTTATTTTCAAAAGGTTGCTATCATAATTTCGCTAGGGCGACAAGGTTCATATATTCAAATATTCAACAAGGGGGTGTAATATCAATCAAGGCAAACAATGGGCATATAACTAGAATCTTGAATTAAGCATGTATTTGTATATAAATTAACAGCATGCATTTTGATAATTTAAACAAAAATAATTTGCAGTAACTGTAGGCTCAACATGATCAAAGTATTGACTCGCCTGACTCGGGTTATCACAGTCTTGAGCTTCACACGATGCTTTCTCTGGGGCTTCTGGTCCTTATCATCACTTCGCTCTTGTTCACGCTTAATCCCTTGATTCTTCAGTACTCCAATTTCTAGTTACGCACTAGACAACTGAATCCAAATAAAGAAAAATAACTTAAAAAAAGATCCAAATAAATCCAATTGAACTTGATTTTAGTTTTATTATGAGTTAATGGGTGATTTGAGGCAAGCTCGATGGGGTGCGGCTTATTAACGGAGTCAAGCAGAGCTTAAACGAAGTGAGGAAACGACAATAGAAAAATCTGTCGAGACGGATGTCAAGGGGGGGTTCGGGATATAGGAATATTGACGATGTTATTCTTACTTCGGATTTGAGGATGGCTAGGTTCAGCCGGCTATTGAATACCACGGGTTAGCCCATTTTATCTAATAAATTTTATTATTATTATTTTTAATATTTGTCAAGGAAGTTCCTTGAACCACGCTAGACCTATGGGTAGATGTAAGACTGTAGTGGGGTGTAGGGTATTGCCTTGTCTAGTGTTAGCTTTTAAGAGTTAGGGCATGAGTTATATACACGATGTATATGATTTCTGGTTTACCGAATTAATCTTGTAGTTTATATTTTTAGCAATTCGAGATGTATTATTTTAGGTTGTGCTAATATTACCTTGTTCACTAAAATGCAAAGAGGTAAGATTTTTCTTTTTTTATGACCAATGACTTAGGAATTTTAGTAGATATGCCAACATGACTTTTAATTAAAGATGCTCTTCAGATTAGGTATCGTGAATATTCTACGCATATTTTAGTTATTATTATGGTGTTGTTATTATTATTATTGTTATTTAAATTTACTTATCTAGGACCGAGCATGCTATATCAGGTTATACTTTACTATCAATATTCAATTAAATCTACGGTTGATATTTATTAATCATTGACACGCTAGTGATGACTACTAATTACATCGCTACATTAGGTAGATTACTTTTAACATCTGATGAACTAGGGTTATTACATATCTTTCTAACATGACATTTCTACTTAAAGACGCCCTTTGATTAAAGGTTATTAATTTATGTATCTTCGATTGTTGTTTAGTGTAAATTAAGTTTTAAAGAAAAGATCGTATATATATACATTTAGGTGATAGTCTGGCTTGCTATTTATAGTCACATCTCACTATTGTTATCAACCAGACTTACGGCTAAGATTCGATTTACCGATGGCATGCAAATGGATCAAAGGTTGAGGCTAGGATACTCTTATCTTGGAAAATTCTTTATTCCAATTCGTAGCTTAACCCTTTCCTTGTTTTCTTTAGAATCTTGTTTTGCATAGACAACCATTTCATATGTGTATGCCATCACATTTTGATTTCTGGATTTTTCTTAACTAGCTAGCAAAAGCCGAGTATAATTGCCTTGAGTGGCATTGGGCCCATATGTCATTGAGGGAAGAGAGACAAATGGGGGAGGAAGAGGCTGCCCTGCTCTCGGCCACATAGGAGAAAAGAAAGGGAAGGAAATAGGGGAGGAAGGCAGAGCACGGGAGGCGGCGGCACTGGCCAAGGTGAGCCGCCGCCAGTAAGGGAGGGCTGTAGAGCCGACGGCATAGGGTGAAGTGGAGGGGGTGAGGAGATGAGGAAGCCAATTGGGGCGGCAGGCTGGGCCGAGGCGGCGGCGGGAGCGGCCGGGGCTGGAGGCTGAACATGGTGCCAGCGCCGGAGTGAAAGAAAGAGGAAAAGGGAAGCGGCATGAGCTAGAGATGGACTAGGAGGTGCTTACCAAGCCATTTGTCGGGCCGGAGGAGGTCCAAGGCTGGCCGGGCGACGGAGCAGAGGGCGGCGCGACCGCCACTGTGGCGAGGGTTGCTTGGGCAACGAAATGCCGGGCGGCGGTTGGGGAAGCTTCACGGCCGAGGTCTTGCTCCCAATGTGTGGAATTAGGCGGTGGTGCTCGAGAGGAGAATGGCGGCGACAATGGCGGTGGTGGATGGAAACGATGGAGGGCGGCCGTGTGGCGAGCCAAGGGAACCGGAGTCCGATTACTCGTGGGAGGAGGGAGGAGGCTGCTGGGGGCGCGCCATGACGCGGTCTAGGTGCGGGACTTCGACGGAGCGGTCGGGCGGCGTGGAGGCGCGGTGGCAGTCTTGGCCGAACTAGCGATGGCGAGCGGGAGCAGGAAGAAGAGGAGATGGAAAGCGGGGGACTTCCTATAGCATGGGAGAAGGAAGGGGCGAGAGCGGGCTCACGGTGTGACCGGGTGGCGACGGTGGATCATGGGCAAAGACCGGCGGGTTCGGTGCTGGAGGCACAGTGGCTCGGTGGCGATGTGACCGGGCGGCGGCGAGTGCAGAAAGAGGAGAGGAAGGCGCGTGCAGAAGACAGGTGCGACTCGGCGCAGGAGAAAGGAAAGAGGAGACGCAGTATTCTCAGCCGCAGAAGGAAGGAGCAAGGCAGGAGAAAAGAAAGGAGCACGACGCGCGGGAGGGAAGAAGAAAGAAAAAGAAAGGGGGGAAGAAGGGCCCGCAGCAGAGAAAAAGACCTCGGCATGACATTCGAAAAAGAGGAGGGCCCCACATGTAAGAGAGGGAGAGTGAGAGGAAAAATTTGAGCATTGGGATTTTTAAGTTTTAATTCACATTTTAAATTTTATGTTTGATTTATCGATTTCAATCTTTGCATGACATTCAAATTTAAATTTTTATTTAAGTTTTGTGTCCACTTTTGGATTCGAGTGCAAGTTAAAATTGGTTTAGGATTCATAATTCATTGGTTTATATTATTACTTGGATATTTATTTCTCAATATATCTATTTGCGTGCCACCCAAAAACTCAAAAGAATTCAACTAAATATTCAAAATAAATTCAAATGCCAGCAAAATATAGGAAAAGATTTTAAAACTCCATATTTTTGGAATAACCAAATTTTGGGATGTTACACAGTCCGATCAGCGTTGGACGCTCGGATGCTTCGGAGACGTTCGGATCGCTCCGAATGATCGCGCCGTCCGATCTTCCATGGACCACCCGATCGACTTGGACACGTTTGGGCCACTCCAAATGAATCGCATCACCGATCTTCAACGGACAGCCCGATTGCCTTGGAGACGTTCGGACCGCTCCGAACGTTCGTTCATTCCGCGATGCTCGATCGGTTTTGGATGGGCGATATTGATGGTAACATTCGGACCAAATTGACTTGGAGGTGTTCGGAACAGTATAACCGTATCTCTGACCGTATACCTAGTGTATAAAGGCAATAACTTTCACATACGAGGTCCGATTGAGGTGATCTTAGATTCGTTTAAAAGCTTATTTCAAGGGCTACGTAATGAAGGAGGATTTATCTTCAAAAGTGTCATGGATTTTTATTTTTTATTTCTGTTTTGTGAGAGTCCGAGTTTAAAACACTTATGAATTGTGTAGAAGACATTGCGGCCTCCCAAGGGTTATAGAAGCCTTGTAATACGTAACTTTTTGGCAGACCACGATTGAATTTATTATTTTTAAGAGAGAGCTATATGTTTGTTCTTCTTAGAGTTTGCCATCTGATTACAACATAGAGGGCAATTGGGCGTTTCTCTACATGTTCTTCTTGTGATTTCTTATGATTCTCAGGAGCTGCGATGTGTTTGCTTTGTGGTCAGCTAGACGGAATCACGAGTGTATGATTGGACGAATTTTTTCGTCGCATGTTGATGTTCTGATCATGGTTGGCGCCATCGGTTCGTAAGGTTGCACGGATCCAAGTTATCATTATCGATCCTACGTCGTGAAGATCAGGCACCTGTATCACAAGTTGATTTTCTTTCTCATCTAATAAAAAAGCAGCATTCGCAGTTTGCATCCTTTTGTTTGACCGATTCCGCGATTGTTTCTTTTGAGCTCTTTTTGATGGCTTCTCTAGTGACGAAGACACATAGTGATTATAAGATGCTAGTGATTTTGAATGTCCAAATTAAAAGTACTATGAAAGAAAAAGTTGCAAATCACTATTGAATCTTGATTTCATCGCTTACCTATACATTAATTGTAAAATGACAGTTCACAACAGAAATAAACTCATATTACAAGGCGATCAGCAGGTCGTTCCAAGGCTTCAAGTTCTGCCATGCTCGGAGAATAGCAAATCAAGCTGTGTATCTTTGCGCCAAAACCCTCTAAATTTAGAAAATCCTTGTACGTAATCAATGCCACCTCTATGTTTCTTGCTAATTGTATTCCGCAGGATTGTGTTCCCCTTGTGGAAAGTTAGGAGCTTCTGGATTGATCTCGAAAAAGAAAAATTAGCATGCTTAGCGAGTTCGTTCAAGCTCATTATCTCAGCTGTCATAACTGTAACTAGCCTTTTCTTATAGAAAGTTATGTAAAAACATTTCAGGGCATATTAATATACGTGTCAATTGTCACACCCCCGTTGCCAGGGGTGATGAGGGGACACGGCGTCCCGCAACTATTCACGCATGAACAGTTATGGAACGTCGCGCAAGAGTATACCATCGCAGATTACAGCAAAAGACCAACATATATTACAAGATAAGGTTTAACAACCCAGTTTTACAGCAGCGGGCATGCAAGCCCGAAATATATTACAATACAAAAGAACTACCAGGAACTCGAGCGTATTTGAGACCTAAAACCAAGGATCTTCATCGGGGATCAGCTCCTCAGGCGCTTCTTCGACAGAGCAGCCTTCGCCAGCATCTTGATCATCTAATGTGTTCAACAAGTCGTGAGCTAACCAGCCCAGCAAGCCACAATGGAAACCTAGCTTAACTATTTGCACGATTTAACAAAGGTTGGGAGTATACTTGGTTTATTACTTGGGTGGATGCAGTTTTATTTAATAAATCTTTGGAAGATCAAAATAGGACTACTTAATTCATGGGGTTTTCAAAGTTTGAATTACCAACTAATCAAGTTAAACATATTTGTGAAAACTACTTAAGCTTTGCAGCTGGAAATCACCCATTTGACACAGCTCCATTAACCGGAGCACTACGATTCGAATACCATTTAATTGACTCGCAGAGTTGCTCAACTTTACCCACAAGCATTCTTAACCCTCATGACCGAGTTAAGAAACCGGTCTTTTCACCGCGGTTCTTCGCTTACACTCTACCCGATAGGTTCGTAATCCATATACCCTGTATCCAGAGGCCAAAACGAACGCCAGCCCGAGTTATAGGGACCCATCGTTATTGTGTATGGATCTACATACCACATACCAATTCTCATGTAGGGCTCCACTTGGATTTGAGCAGCTACTAAACCGTGGTTGACACGCCAACACCGATGGTTGAGCGATTACTATGTCATATGCTTAGCGCAAGGGGTTTAGTCCTTATATTTTCTCATGAGGTTCACAACCTCCATCTCGTGGTAATCGGTGGGCGAAGACCGCCTCACGGTTTCCCACAACACTCTTACCCTAAATTTCAGATATCAAGACTCACCGACTTAGGGTACGGTGTCCCACACCACCCTACCCTAACTTCGGGTTTTCAAATCATCGCCCACGGCCGCAACCTTAGCAAATGTAAAGATTTGCATGATGTAAATATAACCTATAGCTATTAATTCGATAATTTATTTACTACTAGGGTTAACAATGGAATGGCTGCAAGTTTAACATGGCATTTATTGGTGGCAGGTATTATCTATATCGCATGTCATTCTAAGCATTTTATTTTACACAAACTAGCATTTTACAACTAACAATAATGCAAATAGTGTAAAGACATAATTTAAAGGACATGGGATTCAACATGATCAAGGGTTGCGACTTGCCGTGAAACTGAACGACTTCGGCGATCTCGTAGGCTGCAACTCCTGAATCCTGGTCTTGCACCGAACCTTCCGGTAGTTCCGTCACTAGCGCAAACACATAAAATAACATAAGTCCTGCTCAATTCTAATTAAGCAAGGCAAAATAATCTATAAAAGAAATAAAGAGGAAGTAAATTGCATAAAATATCAAATGAAAAGGGCTCTTTGAATTTTAGATTTTCTTTGGGAATAATTTTGGAAATTGGAATTTACTGATGTGTTCTAAAAAGAGAAAGGAATATTGTGGTGAAATTTGGGAATTTTGGGATTTTCTGTGATTTTCTAGAATTTATTTGGATTTTTCTCGATTTTGAAATTGAGAAAATCGAAAACCGATGAACAAGAACGGACCGCCCAACCGCAACAAAGGCAGCCCCAAAGACTGCATGTGCGGCTGTGGTCAGGGCGGCCAAGGCCCACGGGCGAGCGGCGGTGCGGGCCGGTGCACAGGCCCTCGGTCGGATGGCCGACACGTGGCTCGTGTTCTACCGAGATGGGGCGACGGTGGGCGGTCTCGATCGTGCGGGTTAAATGAAATCGGACGGTGGTGAGGAGGGGGTTCAGATCGGGCGGCTGTGGAGGGGGACTTTAAGTAAGATCGGACGGTCCCGAGGCAAGGCCATCCGACGACTATCTTTAAAAGAAAACGATCGAGGAAAGGCGAGGATGCACCACGTCCTCTTCGCTCTACCTCCCGCCGAGCTCACGAGAAACAGAGAGCGGCGGAGGAAAACGACGCGGCAACTCGGGTGGCTCTCAATTAATCTGAGGGTGGAGAAGGGTTCCTAGGGAGATGGGGAAACCGCTTCGGGTTTGGAACGAATGTCAAGGTTCAACGGTGAAGATTGGCCGGAGTGAAGTCGGCTATTTTTCGGCATTAGAGACCAAGAGTGGCGCTACGAGCAAATTGGTAGCTCTTGGAGCTTCTCTGGGACATGGGGAACTCGATGGTGGCTGTGGCTCGAGTGGGAAGCTCTCCGTGAGTCAGCCACGGTGGCCCCTTTGCTGCCGACGGCGAGCTTCGTCGCCAGGGCAGGGGAAGGGCGCATTCATCCGGAGAAGTCCACCATTGTGCTCAGGAGACAAAGGAGAACAAAGTTAGCAAGAGTAATTAGATTTTAATGAAGAAATGAAGAGAAGAGGCTCGGGTGATCACCGAAGATGAAGAAGACGATCGGCGGTAATGTAGGTGCTTAGGCTCCGATCGGCTGCTCGGGGAGCATCTGGGGAGTGAGGGAAGCGTTTGGGAGGGTGGTTAGGGCCTGGGTGGCTCGAGGAAGGCTGGCGACGAGAGAGCAGTGAAGTGGAGTTTGGGGAAGACGATGGCGCGAGGTGGAGCACGGGTGAGTTGCAGGGGTGGTAAGGTGAGTTTGTCCGTGCGGTGAAAAAGAGATTGAGCGCAGAGAGGGGGTAAAGGCGAGGTGAGGGTGAACGGGAGCGGTGAGCGGCGAGGCAGTCGGTGGCGTGACCGCACGGAGAGAGGGAAGGGCAGCCACTGGCAGGTGGGGCCTTGAGTGGACTGCGGTGGGGAGTCAGCAGCTACGTGGCGCAAGGGCGAGCGCAGCCACTGGCTGCTGGGCGAGGTGGCGAGGCGGAGCCGGGGCGAGGTGCGCGGCCGGCGGAGCGAACGGCCACGTGGGCTGACAAAGGGACCCGAGGGCGCATCCGCGACGCGTGGAGCGGGACGGGCGCATTCGGACCAAGTCTCGTGGCGGGCGAGGAAACCATGCGCGGTTGTCCCCAAGCGGCGCGATAAGCGCGAGCGAGCGGAGAGAGGCGGAAAGAAGGAGGGGCGCTGGGAAAAGAGAAGGCGGAAAGGAGAAAGACGCCGGTACCGAAAGGAAAACGGTTCGGCCGGAAAGGAAAGCGAAAGAGCCGAAAATTTCCCAATTGGGAAAGTTTTCAAAATTCACTCAAAATTCAGGAAAATCGGGAAAATTTTGGTTTGAAATTTTGAGGTCTTTCAACCTACCCCCCTTAAAGGAATCTCGACCCCGAGATTCAACTGGTCCAGGGAGTAAGTTAGGAAATCCACGCAAGTCCGATTCTCTCTCCCAAGTAGATTCATCTACCGTATGATTTTTCCACTGCATCAGAATTTGACATTTCTATTTTCGAGCCTCTCAAGTCTCGAGTATCCAGAATCGGTCCTTCCGGATAGGTCCAATCATCTTGTAGCTCAATATCGATAATGGTACTTCATCCGTGGGTTGTCGAGACATTTCGAAGTTGGGATACATGGAATACATTATGTATCCTCGGATAAGTTGGGTGGAAGTCGTACTTTATAAGCTACTTCCCCAACTCTTTCAGTTATTTGAAAAGGTCCCACATATCTTGGAGCTAATTTCCCCTTGACTTGAAATCTTTTGACGATTTTGAATGGGGTGACTTTAATGTAAACAAAATCTCCAACTTCGAAACTTAGATCTTTTCTGCGTTTGTCAGGGTAACTCTTCTGTCGGTCTTGTGCAATCTTTAGTCTGTCTCTGATAATTTTGACATGAGCCTCTGAATCTTGAACAATTTGGGGACCCGTAAATTGTCGCCCCTGCTTTCGACCAATTCAAAGGCGCTCGCATTTTCTACCATATAATGCTTCAAATGGGGCCATTTAATACTAGCTTGGTAACTATTGTTGTATGAAAATCGAGCAAATGGTAGGTATGCGTCCACGCACGCTCCATACACAATAGTACAAGCTCTCAACATATCTTCTAGAATTTGGTTTGTTCTTTCTCGTCGACCATCTGCTTGTGGATGATATGTCAGATCGAAATTCGTGTCAATGCCCATGGCTTCATGTAACTTCTTCCAGAATTTGGATGTAAATTGTGCTCCTCTATCTGAGACAATTCTTTTAGGGATTCCATGGAGTGTCACAATCTTTGTCGTATAACTCGCGAGTTTATCTTTTCCATAAGTTTGCTTGATTGGAAGGAAATGAGCCACTTTGGTTAATCGTCGACAATGACCCAAATGGCGCAAAACCTTCACGAGTTTTGGGGAGCCCAAAGGATAAAGTCCATGCCGACATCGTCCCATTTCCATTCGTGAATAGGTAAAGGTTGTAGTAACCCCGAGGGTTTCGATGATCTATTTTGATTTGTTGGCGACATCACATTTTGCTACGATTCGCCACTTCTTTCTTCATTGTCTTCCACCAATATTTCTTTTCGTGTCTTGATACATCTTGGTGCTTCCTGGGTGAATCGAGAATTGAGAGGAGTGAGCCTCAGCTAGGATCAATTCTCTCAACTCCTTTTTGTTGGGGATGCAATAACGACCACGGAAAATGAGAATCCCATGTTCGTCTATTGCATAATCTGTCAACCCTTCTTCTTGAATTTTCTTTTAAGTTCTTGAATTTCTTCATCTTTTTCTTACCGCCTTGATTTGATCTCGTCAAGAGATTTAATTTCTAGTCTCGCTTCATCACCTTCTTCGTTATAACTAGGTTCAATCGTTGTATATCTTTTGTAATTCAAGGGTATTCGATCGCCTTTGGTTTTATGATGACGAGTCTTTCTGCTAAGGGCATCAGCAACCACATTTGCTTTGCCTGGGTGGTATTGTAGATCTACATCATAGTCCTTGATCAATTCCAACCATCTTCGCTGCCTCATGTTTAACTCTGGCTGAGTGAAAAGGTATTTCAAACTTTTATGATCAGAAAATATTTCACAACGATTTCCTAGCAGATAGTGTCTCCAAATTTTGAGAGAATGCACTACAGCTGCTAGCTCCAAATCATGTGTTGGATAGTTCTCTTCATGCGGCTTCAATTGTCTGGATGCATAAGCAACAACCCTTCTATCTTGCATTAGCACGCATCCCAAACCTTGTTTTGAGGCATCACAATAAATTTGGAATTCTTTTTCTGGGTTTGGTAGAATCAAAGCGGCGTTGTTGTTAACTTGGTCTTCAGTATCTGAAAGCTCTTCTCACAGGTATCTGTCCAAATGAATGACTTGTCTTTCTTCAATAATTGAGTGAGTGGACGGGAGATTTTTGAGAATCCTTCTATGAATCGGCGGTAATAGCCTGCCAATCCAAGAAAACTTCTCACTTCAGTCACTGTCTTGGGTTGGTTCCACTTCATAACTGCCGCAATCTTCTCTGGATCAACTTTGACCCCTTCTTCGGAAATAATGTGACCTAAGAAAGCTACTTCTTTCAACCAAAAACTGCATTTCTCAAACTTGGCATATAATTGATGTTCTCTGAGTCTGGATAACGCCATATGCAAATGTTGTTGATGTTCTTCTTCGCTTTTGGAATAAATCAAGATGTCATCTATGAAGACTATCACAAATCGGTCCGCTTGGTCCATATGCACCAAGTTCATAAGATTCATGAAATATCTTGGTGCATTGGTCGAGACCAAATGGCACAACCGTGAATTCAAACAGTCCATATCCGGTTGTGAAAGCTGTCTTTCTCGATCTTGTTTTCGGATCTTGAGTTGGTGATAACCTGAACGTAGATCAATCTTGGAAAATACTTTAGCTCCTTTGAGTTGATCAAACAAGTCATCAATTCTCGGTAATGGATATTTATTCTTGATTGTGACAGCATTCAATCCTCGATAATCAACACACATTCTTAATTCTCCACTCTTTTTCTTCACAAATAATACTGGGGCTGACCAAGGTGAAATACTTGGTTGAATGAATTCTTTTTCTTGTAATTCATCCAGTTGTCTCTTGAGTTCTTTTAATTCGCTGTCGACATTCTCGCATCGATGTTTGGCGATCGGCTTAGTGCCCGAATCAATTCTATGGCAAGTTCTATTTGTCCGTCGGTGGTCTTCCGGCAATTCTTCCGAAACACATCAGGTACTCATGCACCACGTGTACTTGATTAAATGTAATGTCGCTGCATTGAGTACATGCTTCTTGGTTTTCTTTACCAATTCTCGATCTGTTTTTACCACTAACGGTCTAGACCTTCGGGGTGACTAATATAACTGTCTTGGATTCACAGTTTACTTGGCCTTTATTCTTGGCTAGCCAATTCATACCCAGAATGGCATCTAGTCCTGTCATGTCTAGCTGCAGTAAGTCTGCCTTAAAATCTACTCCTTGTATTTTTACTGTAAGTCCACCACACCCGATATGGGACTCCATTTTAATCCCAGGGGTTTGGACTACATAAGGTTTTGGCAAGGAAACAGATGGCAACTGATTTCTTGAAGCAAAACTCTTTGAAATGAAAGAATGTGTTGCACCAGGATCAAATAAAACCAGTGCAGGTATGGAATTGATTGGAAACATACCGCAATGATGTCGCTGCTCTCGCTGCGTCTTCAGCAGACACATGGTTGACTCGCTAAGAAGGTAGGTGCGAGCGGCCTCTACCTCTACCTGCAGCTGTGTAGTTTGCTATGCTGGCTGGTGACTGAGGTCCTGCTGGCTTTATCTGTAAGAATCCTCCTCTTGCAGGTCTGGGTGCTCGCCTCGTGGTTTCATTTCTCCGCCGATTGAGAACTTGTGCCTTAGCTACTTCTGACGGCAAATTTTTCTTGGGACATTGGTCTCTGAAATGACCAATTTCTCCGCAATGGAAGCATGCATTTGTTCTTCGCGGACAATTGCTAGCTAGGTGATTACCACCACATGTGAAGCACTTAATGGACAGCGGCCGAGGGGCTTGATTTTGCTGTGATTGATTTGATTGAGTTCTTGAAGAATTACAAGTCGTCATGACGATCGGGTCGATGACGAGGATGACCCAGTTGTTCGTCCTCGTTGAGCACCATGTGAAAATGATTGTGGTTTATACATTGCTTTGCGTTTCTTAAAATCTTCTTTCTCATTTCTGGCTTCTTCAGAACTGATAAGACTATCCACCATTTCAGATAGATCTTTGAATTTTATTGCAGAAATGTGAAATTTTAATGTCTTCTGCAACCCAGTTCGAAATTTTCCCATCTTCTTATCTTCATTGTCAACATCATTTGGAGCAAATCTTGAAAGCTGATTAAACTGATGCAAATATTCCATTACTGTATTATTCCTTGCTTAGTGCTAGAAACTCTCGGCGCTTAGCTTCAATGATTCCATCCGAATATGGGCTTTACTAAGGCTTTTGAGAATTCCTCCCAAGTGATTTCTTCATTTCTCTGATACCGATAGTTAATCCACCATGTCGATGCGGGGCCTGTATGGCGATGTGAGGCATACAATACTTTTCTTTATCATCACCTGCATCTTGTTTGTAGCTTCCTTTCTACATCCAACAGCCAGTCCTCTGCTGCTAGAGGATCAGCCGATGTAGAAAAGATTGGTGGACGGGTCTTTTGAAAATCAGCCCATCGAGAGGTGATTGGGGCACCTTCTCTATTAACATTATTTCCACTTTGTTGACCTAGGGATCGGGTTGCAATCGCTCAAGAAACACGGTATGTCGTTCTAATATTTCGCCATATTACATCCGATCGATATCGTTGCTCGCTTATCATAGCTAACACACTTGCAATTGTAGTCGATCGGTGGCGGTGCACCGCCCACCGGTCCGCTCGACCGCCGTGTTGGGTCCATTGTGAGAGTCTCGCCGGTTGGAAACTTGAGATTAGCTTTGCAATGCTTGGGTAAACAAGAATAGATAAGTAAGACTTGAATTTTTCAAGGCAAGTATAGGATGAAAAGGTAAGAATTAAGACGAACAAGACAGAAGAAAGCTTTGAATACATCGAGAATACTGATAATTAGGTAAACAACATAAAAGATAGTTAACATAAGGATTACAATAAGCAAGTGGTATACACACACCACTTAGGGTTCATGATACAACTTGCATTACACTACCAAAAGTACCACTACTACGGTGGTCGACTAAACTAACAGATACTAACTACTCCTCTCGGCATCCGGTGCCGGCAAGGTGCGAGGAGCGCAGGATCGAACCACGCACGGTACTCCCGAGCGGCTGCGCCACGGAGACCTGCACCGAGTCGCACGAGGAGGCAACGCCGGAGACTCTCCAGATCGACATCTCGCCTGCCTCGACTGCCTCATGGCGGACGAGGGCGAGACGGAGCTGCTGCGCCTCCTGACGTGCCTCGCGCAGCTGCTGCTGAAGGGACCGTGACTCCTTCACGCCCGCCGTCATGGAGCTCTGTTGGGCCACGATGTTGGCGACCCCCGGCAAACGGGGATCGTCTCCCTCGTGGAACTGGGGCACTAAGAAGGCCCTCCGCCGTCCAACGACCGCGGATCGGATCAAAGGAGACTCGCCAACCCGGATCGTAGTAGTCACGCGGTAGATTGCGGCCTTCCTGGCCACATCCTGCAAGGCATCCTCCTGGCTGATGCGGCGAGCAACGAACCTCCGCTCCTGGTCCGGGCGGACAGGCAAGGGAATCAATGTCACCCATGCCTTCCACTCGTACCTCTCCTGGTCGTGGAAGCAGCTGACGGCATGAAACACAGGAGTGTGCCACCGCGCTCCCAAAATCGCAGATCTCCCAAAGCTTGAAGGCCAACCTCCATACGCCGGGACGGGAGTGGATGAAGTGCACCATCTGCGAAACGAAAATTTTGAAGTTAGACAAGTAAAGTAATAAACATTTTGCAAAAATAAAACTTAAGTCGAAGCGCACTAAGGCAGGTAAGATAGCAACAAGAGAGAAGCAAGACAAAAGAGTACTTATATTTTTCATCAACTTCTTTTAGAATTTAAATTAGGTTTTGCGATGAAATCGCTTCCTAAATTTCCTTAGGTCTCAACCTACGGTCAAGAAACCCGCCTCGATACCACTTTTTGTCACACCCCGCTGCTGGGGTGATGAGGGGACACGCGTCCGCAACTATTCACGCATGAACAGTTATGGAACGTCACAAGAGTATACCATCGCAGATTACACAAAAGACCAACATATATTACAAGATAAGGTTTAACAACCCGGTTTAAACGGCGGGCATGCAAGCCCGAAATATATTACAATACAAAAGAACTACCAGAACTCGGCGTATTTGAGACCTAAAACCAAGGATCTTCATCGGGATCGACTCCTCAGCGCTTCTTGACAGAGCAGCCTTCGCCAAAGATCTTGATCATCTAATGTGTTCAACAAGTCGTGAGCTAACCATTTCAAGAAGCCACAATGGAAACCTAGCTTAACTATTTGCACGATTTAACAAAGGTTGGGAGTATACTTGGTTTATTACTTGGGTGGATGCAGTTTTATTTAATAAATCTTTTGGAAGATCAAAATAGGACTACTTCTTAATTCACAGGGGTTTTCAAAGTTTGAATTACCAACTAATCAAGTTAAACATATTTGTGAAAACTACTTAAGCTTTGCAGCTGGAAATCACCCATTTGACACAGCTCCATTAACCGGAGCACGCGATTCGAATACCATTTAATTGACTCGCAGAGTTGCTCAACTTTACCCACAAGCATTCTTAACCCTCATGACCGAGTTAAGAAACCGGGTCTTTTCACCTTTCAGTTCTTCGCTTACACTCTACCCGATAGGTTCAGAATCCATATACCCTCGGGTATCCGTAGGCCAAAACGGAACGCCAGGCCCGAGTTATAGGGACCCATCGTTATTGTGTATGGATCTACATACCACATACCAATTCTCATGTAGGGCTCCACTTGGATTTGAGCAGCTACTAAACCAGGGTTGACACGTCAACACCGATGGTTGAGCGATTACTATGTCATATGCTTAGCGCAAGGGGTTTAGTCCTTATATTTTCTCATGAGGTTCACAACCTCCATCTCAGGGTAATCGGTGGGCGAAGACCGTCTCACGGTTTCCCACAACACTCTTACCCTAAATTTCTGTATACCAGCACCACCGACTTAGGGTACGGTGTCCCACACCACCCTACCCTAACTTCGGGTTTTTCAAATCTACTGGCCCACGGCCGCAACCTTAGCAGTGTAAAGATTTGCATGATGTAAATATAACCTATAGCTATTAATTCGATAATTTATTTACTACTAGGGTTAACAATGGAATGGCTGCAAGTTTAACATGGCATTTATTGGTGGCAGGTATTATCTATATCGCATGTCATTCTAAGCATTTTATTTTACACAAACTAGCATTTTACATCTAACAATAATGCAAATAGTGTAAAGACATAATTTAAAGGACATGGGATTCAACATGATCAAGGGTTGCGACTTGCCGTGAAACCGACGACTTGGCGATCTCGTAGGTCGCAACTCCCGAATCTGGTCTTGCACCGAACCTTCCTATAGCTCCGTCACTAGCGCAAACACATAAAATAACATAAGTCCTGCTCAATTCTAATTAAGCAAGGCAAAAATAATCTATAAAAAGAAATAAAGAGGAAGTAAATTGCATAAAATATCAAATGAAAAGGGCTCTTTGAATTTTTAGATTTTGTGGGAATAATTTTGAAATTGGAATTTACAGATGTGTTCAGAAAAAGAGAAAGGAATATTGTGGTGAAATTTGGGAATTTTTGGGATTTTCTGTGATTTTCTAGAATTTATTTGGATTTTTCTGGATTTTGGAAATTGAGAAAATCGGAAAATCCGATGAACAGTAACGGACCGCCCAACCAAGCAAAGCAGTGCAGCCCAAGACTGCATGCGGCTGCGTGGTCAAGGCCGGCTGCCCACGCGGCGAGCGGTTGCGGCCCAGCCAGGCCCCTCGGTCGGATGGCCGACACGTGGCTCTGTGTTCGGCCGAGATGGGGCGACAGTGGGCGGTCTCGATCGTGCGGGTTAAATGAAATCGGACGGTGGTGAGGAGGGGGTTCAGATCGGGCGGCTGTGGAGGGGGACTTTAAGTAAGATCGGACGGTCCTGAGGCAAGGCCATCCGACGACTATCTTTAAAAGAAAACGATCGAGGGAAAGGCGAGGATGCAGCCACGTCCTCTTCGTCTACCTCCCGCTCGAGCTCTCGCCGGAGAAACAGAGAGCGGCGGAGGAAAACGACGCGGCAACTCGGGTGGCTCTCAGCCGAATCGGAGGGTGGAGAAGGGTTCCTAGGGAGATGGGGAAACCGTTTCTGGGGTTTGGAACGAATGTCAAGGTTCAACGGTGAAGATTGGCCGGAGTGAAGTCGGCGGCTATTTTCTGGCATTAGAGACCAAGAGTGGCGCTCTGAGCAAATTGGTAGCTCTTGGAGCTTCTCTGGGACATGGGGAACTCGATGGTGGCTGTGGCTCGGTGGGAAGCTCTCGGTGAGTCAGCCACGGTGGCCCTTTAGCCGACGGCGAGCTTCGTCGCCGAGGCGGGGAAGGGCGCATTCATCCGGAGAAGTCCACCATTGTGCTCAGGAGACAAAGGAGAACAAAGTTAGCAAGAGTAATTAGATTTTAATGAAGAAATGAAGAGAAGAGGCTCGGGTGATCACCGAAGATGAAGAAGACGATCGGCGGTAATGTAGGTGCTTAGGCTCCGATCGGCTGCTCGGGGAGCATCTGGGGAGTGAGGGGAAGCGTTTGGGAGGGTGGTTAGGCTCTGGGGTGGCTCGAGGAAGGCTGGCGACGAGAGAGCAGTGAAGTGGAGTTTGGGAAGACGATGGCGAGGTGGAGCACGGTGAGTTGCGGTGGGTGGTAAGGTGAGTTTGTCCGTGCGGTGAAAAAGAGATTGAGCGCAGAGAGGGGTAAAGGCGAGGTGAGGGTGAACGGGAGCGGTGAGCGGCGAGGCGGTCGGTGGCGTGACCGCACGAGAGAGGGAAGGGCAGCCACCGCGGTGGGGCCTTGAGTGGACTGCGGTGGGAGTCGCAGCCACGTGGCGCAGGGCGAGCGCAGCCAGGCCGCCGGGCGAGGTGGCGAGGCGGAGCCGGGCGAGTCTTGTGGCCGTGAGCGAACGCGAACAGGCTGACAGGCGGGACCCCGAGGGCGCATCTGGCGACGCGTGGAGCGGGGACGTGGGCGCATTCGGACCAAGTGCGTGGCGGGCGAGAAACATGGCGCGGTTGTCCCCAAGCGGCGCAAGCAAGCGCGAGCGAGCGGAGAGAGGCGGAAAGAAGGAGGGGCGCTGGGGAAAAGAGAAGGCGGAAAAGGAGAAAGACGCCAGCGCCGAAAGGAAAACGGTTCGGCCCGGAAAGGAAAGCGGAAAGAGCCGAAAATTTCCCAATTGGGAAAGTTTTCAAAATTCACTCAAAAATTCAGGAAAAATCAGGAAAAATTTTGGTTTGAAATTTTGAGGTCTTTCATCAATTGCTGGGATGCTGGATTTCTGATACACGGCACGAATTACGGTAGCTGCATACCTGCATGTACCTACCCAGTCAATGCAAATTTATGGCCAGAAAATCTGCCACATGTGTAGGTTCGTAAACAAGCCAAAATGATGAACAACTGGAGGGTATGATACAACTGGACCAGTTATCACTTGTATTCAGCGGTCAGAAATCATAATTGGCTTCTTCGCAGGATAAACACCTGCAGATTCTCGATCGAGGAGCTTTATTTCTTCTTGTCTTTTGCAGCAACTACTGGCATGCATTTGCAGACTTTTTAGTGGATTTATCACTGTTAGCGAAGGTATTTACAAAAGTAGCAGTATGCGTATCGTATTTGCAGAAATATCACTTTTATCGTCGGGTGGGCGGACGTCAGCACCGATGAGGTGACACGTGGGGGCGTCGGCGGGCACTGCCGCCCGCCAACAGATGCGAGCAACCCGCCGCTCGGAGAGAGACAGCGGTGCCAATTTTTTTCTCTTAGTGTTTGTTTGAATTTTTACATATACTAAACGAGCTCAAAAATTACAAAAATTTATGTACAATCTCCCGACATAACTTACTTGATAGTGTAATTTTTGGGTAATTTTACCCATTGTGAATGTTGCTAAAACATTCATAACATTTTGATATTTTTGTGAGTTTTAACATATAGCAAACGAGCTCTAAAAATTATGAAATTTTATGTGAATCCTTCTGACATAGTCATAGTTATTGTATAACTCTTTCAGAATTTCATGTGATTCTAATTCGCCGTGTTTATTTGGATTAATTTAATCATGAATTTGCGAATGTTTCATAATTTTTTTAGAATTTTATACATTAGGAATACTTGTACATGTAAAACTAAATGTAGTAGTAAAAAATGCATCACACTGGATGCAATATGGCTCACCCAGTAGGCTCAGGTACAGTAGGCTAGGTCCGGTAAGGGTCGATGTCCTTCAACTGAGACATGTCAAACTGTGAGCCGTCCGCAATAATGTCATGAACGAAGGACTTTAGAAATCCCCCTCGTGGTGCGAAGGAGCTCTCGCCTTGACCGTATGACATGACAGCGAAGCCGGAAGAGCTCTGTCCACCGAAGTGTCCAAACCCTATGTATGCTGTGAACGTTGAGCTCTGCCCTGTACATGCTGCAAACTCTGGCACCATGTAGTGCTCTCTGGAAGCATCTGAGAGGCCCGTATCATCATCGGTAGACTCGTCGTCACCGCCACATTGAATAAGAGGCTACAAGATGAAACGATCTGAGTCACAATAAATATTTCGGATGTACAATATGAATCTCATACCTCCCGAATGTGCAGCGAAGATGAAGAACGGGTAGTGGTAGTCTGTGCAGGTGGTGCGGACGTCAAAAGTAATGTATCTCGACTATGGACCTGCAGCGGGAGAACGACATGATGTTAGTGGAACGCAAGGCCAAATAGGAAAACAAAATATAGGTTTGTACGTAAGTTACTTCCTCGTCATACGGCGCACAGATGATCGACAACTAGTACTACGACGCCAAGCAGACTCGTTAGATTGCGATGGCCGGCCAGACTTGCTAGGTCTCAATGACCTCGTGGGTGAGCATGGTGCCCCCACTGGGTGGCTTATGTGCACAGTGTGATCTGTGGAACGACACCAGCTTAGGTTGTATACTATTTTTTTGGCCTGCTTTAGGAAGTACTTCAAAGTATTCTGTATGGTCGGTGGTGTCTCTGGGTTGGTGATGGTGGCCTCGGATGCCCTTGCATGCGCTGCGCCTCTTCATCCAAGTGACATACGAAATAGTTTCAAGAATGATCGTATAAATTTCTTAAATGAAACAATAAGAAATTAGAACTGTTTTACACCGTCATGCCGCCAAGCACCTTGTGGGGATCGATTGAGCATTGCGGTGCTTTCCTCGTGCGTGATCCGCCGGGGTGATCTGGTGGAGGAATGGTGAGTCTGCTGCGTGACAGGGGTATGTACCACTCCATGTACTCATCGTACATTTGGACGTCGTCTGAACACTCCTCCATGACAATATCGAGGTCCTCCTTGTCTGTCCATGCTGTTGTCCAAGATTGCCGCAGTGTTCTTGATCTATACCATGCCGACCAGCCCTTGATTGTCTGCATTTCTAGAATCATGGATATTACATAGCAAGACATATAAAGTGTACACATTAGTCGGATAGAGTTTGACTAAGCGGTGTACGGCTTGCGGTAGGAACACATCATCCAAAGGAGGCACGGCTTGATGTAAATTGAACTATCGCATCATGCGTTGTGGCTGTAAGCCTCCACCTTGTGCGAGAACACCAGATGGTGTGTCGTCGCCCATAGCTCCTCGTCCTCTAGGCATTGCAGGGACAGCCCGTACGGCGATACACGATCCACAAAATCTATAGTCTATGGACCGCATATGATATTGCTATTGTACAACTACTCGAACTGATTGTGCCACAGCAAGTAACACTTCGACGGTTTGCCCTTCGCCCAGCACATTGTTAAATTCATGATTAAATTAATTCAAATAAATGTGGCAAATTTGGACCACATAAAATTTCTAAAAAATTACACAATAACTATGACTGTGTGGGAGGCTTCACATAAAATTTTGTAATTTTTGGAACTCATTTTGCTATATATAAGAACTCATACAAATATCAAAATTTTATGAATTTTTTAGCAACATTCACGATGAATAAAATTACCCAAAAAATATGTTGTCAAGTACATTATGTCATGAGGCTGTACATAAATTTTTGATCTCATTTGTTATATTTAAAAATTCAAATAAACACTAAATAAAAAAATTGGGTCTTAATTATTCGCCACGGCCCCTCCCACGCGTCGCCTCATTGGCGTTGTTGTTCATCCACGGACGGCAAAAGTGACATTTCTATAAATATAATATATATACTACTATTTTTGTAAATATCGTGACCAGAAAGATCAAATTCGCTAAAAATTCGCATTTGCAACGATGTATATACCTACAAGAAAGGGCGAACTAGCATGATGTAAAGTTTACTAGCCTCGTGAGCACGGCGCCACGCCGCCAGCAATCGTAATCGCGAGGAATTATTAAAAAAAATCCAACGGTATATGTGTAATTTCGAGGAAGGTAAAGGGTTTTTTTGGAAAAAAGCGAGGACTTGTACGTAAATAAAAAGCGAGAGGAACACTGACGTAAATAACCGAGGACACGTGCGTAATTTCAGAAACCATGGGGCCATAAGCAAAGGGAGGGCCAAAAAATAGGCGGGGACTTTTTGCGAGAACCAAGGACCAGACGTAATTTCGGAAAATACGAGGGAATTACCACCTCGACCGTACAAGAATTGGTGCCACACGGTGGCTGTGGGCGACGTGGCCAAGCCCGCTGCAGTTCCTTCCTCGCGTAATAGGGGTTGATTTCGTCCAATGTACGCGTGTTGACCGTCACAATCTTTAAAACTTTACTCTCCGGTCACAAAACATTGTGGTTGTAGATACGTACAATCAAACATTTCAAACTTTAGCTATTATTATTTTTAAATATTTTGTTGGATACATAAAAAATATATGAGTAGATTTATCTTAAAAAGTACTTTCATAATATTTTAATAGTGGTCAAAGTTGTATTTTAGTGATCATATCGATGTCTAAAATAATTTTTTTTGTGACTGAAGAGTATGTTATCTAGATGACATTTTGGGTGGTCAATGCAAGAAATAGTGCAATATAAATCTAACTGTAAGCACAGTTTGTAATTCAGTTCTTTTAGAAGCAAGTACTTTGATGTGTAAATCTCAATTTTTCAAACAGGGCCTAATATTTGAAGGAAAATGCAGGATATATCACTCGAAAGATTGGCATGGTTCAGGAGACCACTATAAAGATTGTCATCCAAGATATGCCACTACAAATACATTTAGATCAAGGTAATACCATTTATACTCATTTCTTGCGTTTTCCAGACTTTTACACCTTTTTGCCTGTGGGAAAATACATCGTTGCCCCCGAACTGCAGCAGAACTGTCTAGCTTGTATGGATGTAGAACCAACTTGCACATAATCAAACACAGCCAACTTGCACGGAATCAAACACAGCATCTTGTACTGCAGTACATTAATCATGCTATTTTTCTACTCCGTGCGGTCACCAAAGGAAGCCATTTTAGGTTAGATCTTGTTCGTATTGACTTTTAAAAGGTATTTTCTATAGTAAATAGTTTTTCGCTGTTTAATTTTTAAACAAAGTGTTTTTTAATATGGGGTCTACTAGTTGATTATAATATACACTGTAGTGACTTCATTTATATTGATCAAAATCGCAAACAAGTGTCTTTCTACAAGCTGTTACTATTCATAAGCTAAATCAAAAAGTCAATATGAATAGGCCCTATATATGGTCAAACATTATAAACTTTGGCTAATAATATCTTTTTGAATATTTAGATTAGACACATGAAAATGATGCATGCAAATTTGTCTCAAAAGTATTTTTATAATTTTAAATTTTTAGAGTAATTTCCAGTTTGCATCAGGTATTAGCACAAGATTTTTGCAATAATTTTACTTTGCATCACCATGGGCACTCTAATGTTGCACTTAACACCACCTTATGCTTCCTAATGTGGCACTTTGTGCCAGCCAGTCCATTTTGAGGTCCAACTAGACTCATTCCTGGCAATATTTGGGCCACATCACTACAGCCGAACGGGTGAGCCCCATGCTAACACAGCACCAGAGCTAATTTGTTTGGTTATGTTTTGTGACAGATGGATACATGTTGAAGGATAGGGGTATGTTATATATTGTACAAATTAATGGAGATGGTCTCAGGTTTCTCTTTTGGGTAGATGAAGGATAGTCCTAGGTTTCTCAAACAAACTAGCTACGTAAGCGCGGCGTGATGCCGCGCTAGCCACCGTGTGGACCGAAGTAAAAGAGACGATAATTCGTGAGGTGTTTCTTAAAAAAAATCGAGGACGCATGCGTAATTTCGGAAAAATCAAAGGGCTTTTTCGCAAAAAACCAAGGACCCACAAGGATCTGTATGTAACTAAACAAGGACCTATACATAATTTTGGAAACCGCGGGTTGCTATCGGTGAAGTGGAGGGTGCTTTTTAGAAAAAACCTGGTAGGGACCTATTTGCGAGAAGCAGGGACCTGTTTGTGAGAACAGAGGACCTCTACACGATTTTATAAAACGCAGGGACTTTCTCGCAAACAAAATGACGTGGCATAACTGCCCGATCGGGAAATCTGCCGGCTATAATATAGGAGTTATGTATCACCTTGTCAGCATGGGGCTCGCCCTCGTGGCCATCTGGCCGTAGTGAAGTGACCCATATATTGTCATGATTCATGAATAAGTCTGGTTAGATCTTAAAATGAACCTGTTAGAGCAAACTGTAACAATTTAATGTTTAGGGTGGTGCAAAGTGCAACATTAGAGTGTCTACTATAATACAAAGTGAAACTATTGCAAAAAAGGTGAAAAGCGAAACTTCATACATAATACCTGATGTAAAGTGTAATTTACTTAAATTTTTATTAGGTTTTATAAATATGTTATAATAGAAATAAATGATTAAAGTTGCATTGTAGAGATGTATCAATGTCCATAGCGACTTCCTTTCGTGACCTGAGGGTGTACCTTTTAATATCAATGCAAGAATCATACTGTAATACAGTTTTTACAAACTTTGCTAAACTGGTTCAGCTTTGCAGCTGTGTGACCATCTTCCTAGCCCTAGCCCTGTGCCCTATGGTAGAATCATCTGTGGACTGCAACAGCCTTGCTTCCATGCATGACATTGCCTTCTCCATCGGGGGCAAAACGTTTGTTTTCAAACCAGAACAATACTACTACTTCCATGGCTATTACCTTGTGTATATTTCTGTGTGGAACTGCATCAAAACTCCCAGTTATTTTTAGTTTATAATTTATGGTTTTTCTCAAATAAACAAACAAGTCGATTTGTTTACCGTTGTTTTAAAATGACTTATTATGATAGCTTTTTTTAAAGTGATTTATCAGCTTATCGATATTCGGTTCATTTACACAACCACTCATACTAGGACCAAAAGCTATAAATCACTGTCATAAGCTATAAAGAATGCATAACTATCAAGTTTAGCAAGTGTCAATTTTTTATTTGAGATTCCAGATGATTTTCTTCCCACTAACGTTTGAAGATCCATTCCTTCGATGCATGCTGTGGGTTTGCTCCTCTGAGAAGTACTCTGTGAATAGAAGAGCAAGTCCTCGAAGTTAACGGGGGCACAGATGTCTTCCTACGGGTGAAAAGGTGTATAAGTCTCGAAAATGCAAGAAGTCAGCAAAATTGGTATTTTATGAATCTAAATATGTATGAAGTGGCATATCTTAGATGACAATCTTCAAAGTGATATTTTGAGAGCCATACCACTATTTGGAGTAATATATCTTGAATTTTCCCATATTTGAATGCACACACGCCCACTCCCTTCCGGCCTCCTCTACCCATTACTTCATCCTGTACTACCACCAATGTACCATGCCACCCTTGCTTAGGTCTCTAAAGTAACACTACCAAAATTCAGCGAAAAAATTCATTATTTGCCACTTCAGAGGTTGCAACTCTAGATTTGCCACTCTTCAGGATGCAATTCATGATTTGCCGCTTCAAAGATGTTTGCGCTCAGGATTTTGCCACTTTTGTTGCATTCTACTCTTTCTGTCCTAGAATATAAGTTATTATTCTTAGAAAACGTCATTCCATGATATAAGTTTATTACGGAGATTAAAAGAGTAGTTATTACAATACTTTCATTATATACATCTATTTTAATACTAAAAAAATGAGTGAGTAATTATAGCATGTTATTTAATAGGAATATGTATAGTTCAATTGTATTAATTTTTCTTAAATTTAATATCTTCTTGAACGGTGCTCCTAGTGACAAGACTCAACTGCTCCTACATCGTCTGAACCGGACCAGTGCCTATTTGTAGCCGCGGAGCCTAGAGTTGCAACCTCTGAAGTAGCAAAAACATAAATTTCCCAATTTCAGCGCCTTCCTTGACAAATCTATCGTCACCAGCCGCCATGAAGCCTTGTCACCTGGTCACACTGTCTCATGTTGTCTTTTGAGCTACCACCGCCCGCAGCTCTTCACCGAACCTATGGTCGGCGGTGCCAATGTTGCTTACCGTCGATCGAGTTACCGGCCGCGTAGGAGCTAATATACAATGGTCCTGAGTTGAAGTGTAACCCTTGTGACAGTTACCAAACTATGAGCCTGTTCTTTTTGACTGTGGCTTGTGGTTTTTGATTGCGGTTTGTGTTTTTTAAGCTATTTGTGCGAGAGATTACAGAGTAACAGAAATTCACATACTGTTTTTTGCCGATATAAATAAAGTCAGTAAAGTATGTACTACAATTAACTAGTAGACCCTATCTTGAAAAAATACTTTGTTTAAAAGCTAGTTACTGTAGAAAAATAGAAAAACAGCTTTTAGAAGCTGAAAAGAACATGACCTATACCTACCATGACAAATTAGGTAGGGGTAGAATTGTAGCCTGTAGGAGTACGTTAAAGTAACCATGCCATAACAAATCAAAGGTATGTTCATTTTTATTTCGACTTATGGCTTATGGTTGTGATTTATGATTTTTAGACTGTTAATAAGAAAAAATATGAAGTAATAGAAACTCATTTGCGATTTTGATCGGTATAAATAAAGTTACTATAATATATATTACAATTAATTTATAGTCTCCATCTAAATAATACTTTATTTGAAAAATAGTTACCGTACAAAAACCGAAAAGTAGCTTTTATAAGCTTAAAAAAAAGCCCACAACCTGTACTGCGACGAATCAGGGAGTAGAACTCGAGCTAGGAGTAAATTGTTGAGCAGTTATTGCTGTGATTGCAAGGTGGCGGCAATGAAGATTTGGGATTAGGTCACCATTTGATTGTGCGGCGGCGGTGCAGTTGGTGTTTTTTACTCGTATTAAATTACTTTCTTATATTTGCAATATGTCAGGTGATTTCATAAAGCTACAGCTACCAATCTGCCACTCGTCAGAGCAGAATATTGTCCGGCAAAAGTAGTACTTGTACTCCATGTAGATGGTAATCTAGTCTAGCCAATGAGTCTAATTAGATTAGATTTACAGTTGCCACTAGAACAAGGAGTAATTTAAACTGCAATGGCAGTATACCTAACACGTTTCCTGGGATGATTACAATGAATATTTCCTCAACAGTAATATTCCAGGCCAACATTGTACTAATGTTTTTCAATACCAGCTGTAGTCCCTCTGTTTGTAAATAGACATCATTTTTTAGACATGGGCACAGTTTGCAATACATACTTTTAACCACTACGTTTTCTAATTACTACATGGTAGCCGTCGTTTTTTTACTTTCAGTTTTAAAATATGTGCAATCAACTTTTCGAAACTTTGACTACTAATATAGATAAAAATATTTAGATTTGTCATATAAAAACTATACTACTAGATTCATCATAAAAAGTACTTCTATGTCATAATATTTTAGTAATTTTCTCTAATATATAATTATAAACGTAATAGTAAAAAAACGTATTGGAGACCATGCCAATGTTGAAAGATGAGTTAAAAAAAGAGGTGGTATGGAAGTATAATAATTTATTTATATTATTTCTGTGTGATAACAGACCCTAAAAGGATTATGGTAGTTGGACAACCTACAAAGATATTGCAAATGTATGGAAAAAATCTGCACAAAAAAAAGCTGAATGAAGAATAATGGACCATATGTCGTCATTTTTTCCCTCTGTAAGAATTAACATCTTGCAGCATACACACCTACCTGTCCTCGATGGGCTGTAAACGTCAAATTCGAATTGGACAGTGGCTAGCTAAACCATATCTGCATCCATATATTCTATGTCGGATAAATACGAATATAGGATGTGAGTTAGATACAAATTCGAAACGAATATTGACTCGTTACGGTGGGATTCAATTGGATGTCCACATAATCTGTATGTCGGCGGGGCAATAATAAACCTTATACACTCAAATGAAACATAATATAGTATTGTAATATGTTAAAATAGGTTAAAGGAATCATATTCAACACTGAATTAAATATAATTGCTTTATTAGTGGTATTGCAGCAAAAATTGGTCAATAATTTTATTGAGTTTGAATTCAGATGTTGATTCATACGGAGAAAAGTATTCCTCGAATATAAAAAATATTAAAAACAATTTTCGCATCGAGGTATCTAAGTAGCATCGATATGCGGATAGAGAAAAATCTAAACAATATTCGCAATTTATTGGATTCGGTAATCGAATATTTCATATATGTAGAACTCAAGAATAATTGTGTGTAATCCCACAGGGCCCCCACACCCGTTATTTATTGTAACACCCCGGTCCAACATCTGGGCCCAAAATGCTACCTCTACTCTATATCACTCTGAATTATAATCTGTTCCCAAATCTCCACCTAGACAACCCATAATCCAACTAAAAGCATGCCACAATAATACAAACACACAAATAAAAAGAGCATGGTTCCTATGCGGAACCCGACCTGATAAATCCCCCTCTCACGGATGTTTTTTCCCATTGCCTTGGTGACTAATCGACCATGACTCATATGATGGAACCCAACCAAAGTTTTTCTAACGGACACAACGGCGAGCACTGGCAACCAAGTTCTAGTTAGCGGCACTACTAGAAGCATACCCCTAAAATCACTTAACCAAAAACAGAGTTCAAGCACTATACAAGAACTCAACCAATTATCTGCAACTTCCCTATTTACCATACCCTAAACTCCCTACATCTTCCACTTCTAGATCTAAAATTTCCATTACCACTACGAACCACATCTAACTACGAACTAGCCAACCACGAAGATTAACCACGCTACTCACCCCTTCTCCTCTATTACCACTACGAACCACATCTAACTAAGAACTAGCCAAGGAAAAATACATCATATCTCTACCCTAGGAATCGAAGCGACCATGACATCGAGATCGGTGAGAACACGAAGCCCTTCCCTTCTCTTCTCCTTCCTTTCTTCTCTTTCTCTACTTCCCTTCTCCATCCTCACAGTAGAACACCAAACGGCTCGGCCTCCTCTCCTCTTCCTCTTCCTCTTCCTCTTCCTACTTATCTCCTTCTTACTCTTCTTGGTCGGATCTAGCATTGGCTCAGCCTCCTCTCTTATTCTTCCTTCCTTCTACTCTCTTTTTGTCCCTTCCTTCCTTCCCTATCTCCCTCTTCTTTCTTTCTCTTAGTAGTAGGGGTAGCGAGTAGCTAGGTCGCCATGCAGGTGGCCACCAACGATGGAGTAGCAGGGCTAGAGATGAAGGCATTAGTCAGCAGGGGAGTAGAGGACAGTACAGCCGCGTGGCGGGTTGGAGGCAGTGGCGTCTTGGCTTAGGCAACATCGGTGCATAGGCGGGAGAGGCACATGGTCGGCGCAGTGGTGTGCAATGCGGAGGGGCATGGCTTGGTGACTGCGATCGACAAACAGAGGGAGGCAGTAGACAAAAGAGTGGTGTGGGGTAGTACTGGGAAAGGGAGGGGCGGCGGCTTGGCTAGGGCAGTTGCCCTCCCAACCCCCCTTTAAGTCATTTGCCTGATTGTGCCATGGTCAACACAACCCATGAGCCTCCCTCTATCAATTTTTTATTTTGGAATATTACATTTATAGAGGCGCAAAAGTGCAATAGGCCATTACAGGATTATCTCTACTATACTCACTACTCCTTCTCAAGATGGGCCAAAGACATCAATCATGCCCATCTTGTTACATATTGTAGCACCCTTGCTAGGACCTAACCTTTGGGTGAAAGAGTCAGCCAATTGTTCACCAGACTTGACATACTCCAGCTTCAGCAACCTACCATCGAGCTTCCCCTTAAAGAAGAACCAATCAATCTCAACATGCTTGATACGATCATTTTGTATCAGATTGTTAGCAATATTGATTGCAAATTTATTGTCACAATGCAACACTAAGGGGTTACTCCTCCATACCCAAAGCTCGGACAATAAACCCTTGATCCATATCATTTCACTCAAGCTCAACACCATTACTCAGACTCGCCCTCTCATAGACCAAGCCACTAACCTCCTGCTTCTTGCTCCTCCATGATAGAAGGTTACCTCACACAAAGATGCAATATATAGAGATAGATCTCTTGTCATCCATGTTGCTTGCCCAATCAACATCGCAAAAACCTTCCATATTCAGGTGTTGATTCTTCCTGAACCAAAGGCCTTTCCTAGGGCTACTCTTCAAATACTGCAGGATTTGATAGACAACATCCATTTGTCCAGTTCTAGAATCATGCATATATCAACTCACCACATTCACTGCATATGAAATATTAGGTCTTGTGTGGCACAAATAGATGAAATGCCCAACAAACCTCTCGTAAGCCTCCCTATCAATTGGATCTCCTGACTCAGCATATAGCTTGTGATTCCTATCAATAAGTGAAGCAATAGAGCAACACCCAAGCATACCTGTTTATGCCAATAGATCAAGGACATACTTCCTTTAGGAGAGAACTATACCCTTCAAAGAATAGGCAATCTCAATCCCAAGAAAGTATCAAAGACTTCTAAGATCGTCACCTCAAATAGCTCTCCTAGTCTTTTCTTCAAGGACTTGATTTACTCAGTATGATCTCCAATTATCACAATATCATCAATGTAGACTACCAATATGGTGATATGTGATCCTCTATTCACAATATGATCTCCATTGCACTAAGAATATCCCATACTACAGGCTGCATGCCTGAATCTATAAAACCACACCCTTGCAGGTTGTTTCAGACCGTATAAAGAATTTTTGAGTTTACACAATTCTCGTCAGTGTCTATTCTCAAAGCCTAGAGGGATCTCCATGTATACCTCCCCTTGCAAATCAACTTGTAGAAAAGCATTCTTCACATCTAATTGATGTAGGGGCCATCCGAAGTTAGTCACACAGGCGATCAATGTTCTCATTGTGCTCACCTTCACCACAAGTGCAAAGGTCTCATCATAGTCTATCACATATGTTTGACTATAACCTTTTGCAACCAACAGTACCTTATGTCTCTCTACCTTGCTTTCAGGAGTTTGCTTAACCGTAAACACCCATTTGCATCCCATTGCTCTCTTTCCTACTAGAAGTGGAACAAGATCCCATGTATTGTTCTTCTGAAGTGCACTAGGCTCCTCGTTCAAAGCATCCTTCCACTTAGGATCCTAGTTAGCAATTCACCAATCATTTGGAAGAGGCAATGTCTGAAGAGATGCAATAAATGTTTTGTATACATGTGAAATATAGGAATATGAGATGAAATTTGCAATGTCATACTCAAAGCCATTCCAAAGCGGAGGCTTTCGGCATTAGCTCTAGTTTCCTATGTTGTGCAAGTGATAACTCTAAATGTGAGGGTATAAGTTCAAGCTCCATTAATTTGGTATTGGTGATTAATGACAAAACTAAATATGAGACTAACATGTTTGTTGACTATGATATTAGTCTCATTTGGATGTAAAGATGAAAATCCGAAAGGATGTATGCATACGATATCATATCTTTATATCTTTTTGCATTCCTTGGATACAAAATGTTGGGTTAACTCCACAAAAGATTCAACTTGAATATGTGCATATGCATTTCATGCACATTCTTGTATACACACATTTAGAGGGAGTTCACTCTATATTCTATGGTTTCATTACTATTGATCCGTGTTCTTTAATCACACGTATTGAGGATCTTTACTTTGAAACCCAATGCTTGAGTATATGATGCTTATGTAGTTGACATACACTCGAAATAGATTCAAATTTAATTATTTGCAATTGGGTTGTCTCGTATCTGCAATACCCTAAAAGTAATTCGAGAGTTAATCGATTAATTAGAGGAGGGACCTTATAGAAAAGAATTAAACAATGATTTTTAGAGGGGTTTGGAAAATCCGGCAACTGGGCACGGGCCTTAGCCTAGGTGTGGCCGGCCAAAGGAAAAAGGGGGGCGAGGCGCCCCACCCCCACAACCCTAGCCGCCCTCCTCCTTCCCCCTCCCTTGAGCCGCCAGCCCCATCTCCTCCATGCGCCACCCCCATCTCCTCCCTGCGCCTCCACCTCTCCCCCATCGCTGTCCCTTAGTGCTAGGAGAAAGCGAGAAGGAAGGAAGAAGAAAGGAGGGAAGGAGAAGAAAGGAAGGAGGAAGAAGAAGGGAAAGAAGACGGATGATCCTAGGGGGATCCCCTAGGTAACTCTCCCTTATCTCAAACCCCTCTGATTTTGCTGTAATTAGGGTTCTTAGCCTAAGAATTGGTGGGGATTAGCAATTAGATTCTCCGATTAGGAATTCCTGCTGTCTGTCTACAGATCAATCCATGCAGCGTGACTGTTTGCACAGTTTAGACCCACAAAACTATTTTTCCTGCAGGTCTGCCCAAAAGGAAAATTGTAGAGGACGACGAGACCTACCTACTGTATTGTTTTAAGACTGTTTGGCCGTGGGATTTGGGCGTAGCAGGGTGGGAACCTCGCTGTCTGTCAGGGGTGCAGACTAGGGCAGATTGTTGTTCAGGTGTGATTTAGGAGTAGTAGATGATTTTTATGTTTTTGGTCACAATAGAGAAAAATTTAGGGAATTCAGTAATATTACTATTGTATAAAAATTGTAATTTTTAGAACCTTACACTGTGGTTGGGATGCGTTAGAATCTGGCTACCTAGATTGCCAAAACAGATAACGTCTTCTGTTTTGCGTGTTAAGTTACACCTTGGTAGTAATGAAATAAAAATAAGTGATCTACATGAAAAGTGAAGGTATTTAAGTGAGAAATCCATAAATATACCCATCTTTGTAAATGGTTTAATAGTCTTAAAGATACAAAAAAATTAAGCAGCTCTGCTGCAGCGGGCAGAGTGTTGAACCGTTAAGCGGAGAGGGAGTTGCGGGTTTTGGGCATAGAGCCGTTTACTTCTCAGTTGTGAATATTGTATTATAGTTTTGTGCTGAGTGGTGCCTTCTGAATAGGTGGCTTCGCTCCTGATCGTGCTTGATCCCTTCGCTCCTTTGGTAAATGCAAGTATAATGATGGTTTAAATTGATATTGTGGAATGTCAATGTTTGATTTATATTATCAGTAATTGTGTTTATGGATGTGGTGAAGGTGCACCAATGAAGTTCATGGTTGTTTGTAAGCTATGGTTTTCATGAGTAATCCTTGTGCATAGTTGTTGTGGATGCAAGTTTTATTAAATTGAGACATTCATACATATGCATTCATGTTGGCTTATTGAAGATTTGGTCATATGGTGACCAAGCATTTGCTGAGGTCTTCGTCATGTTGATGATGGGCTAAAGGTCCCCATACTTGCGGAGTATGGGTGATTGGTCTATGTACCAGATGGTACAAGCATGGGTGTGCATCGACGGATGCGCAGTTTGCATTATTGGTAAAATACAAAAGAGAAAAAGATAAAGATATTGTTGATCATATTGCATAGCATGTGTTTTGAAGTGACAGTTGGAGGTTCTTATGGAATGGTGCACATGTATGCATATCATATGTTGATAAGTAACTATTGGATATTCTTATGGAATGATGTACATGTATGCTGTTGTTACCATTTATTATATTTGCTGAGTCGTTGGACTCACCCTTGTTGTTGTTGTGTTTTTTTAGGTACCCTTATGTGATCGGCATGCATGGGGAAAATAAAAGATTAGACTTGTCGCACTTTGCACGATCTACTCATAATGGAAAGAAAGGAAGAAAATTAAATTCTAGATGCATGAACTACTTAAGTACTGTTTGATTATGGCTTGCTGGATTTAAATTGTAATAAAGGATTAGAATTTTTATGATACTCCTGTTCTTTATCTAGATGTTATAACTATGGATGTTCTAGTAACCTTTAGCCAATTTTGCATGATGATTGTCCATTTTATTAATTACATGCATTGAAATCTCTGATTTAAACAATTAAACAAATGAGGTTCTGCCGGAATTTTGTGTAACATATTTAGTTTATCTTTGTCATACTTCTAGTTGGGTAGCGTTCTAGGTCATTGCTTGACTGGAGTGTTACAGTATCACCAAAAAGGGAGATTGAAGGATATAGTCTTCCAACTTTGAGTTATGGTGAGTCTTGGTGATTAATTGATGCGGATACGCACATGCTTAGCACTTTTCAGGCGAATACATTATTTAATTGGAAAGAAGTATTGAGCCGCATTAAATATTGTCAGGTGAATTTATTTCTTAAGGAGTTTCTTTTAATTGATGATGAATTTGGAATACTACTTCATGCTATTATTTTATGTATTCTTAGGTATGATTCATGTGAAGACTTGGGAGAGCAAAAGGGAGGAGCACAAGGACTAAAACTACAAGTTTTGGATAAGATTTTCAAGCCAAATTCGGATCTCCCACGTGCTCAATCCAATTCAAACTCGGATTCAACTCAAAATTCAATTCGGATTCGGTTCGGGATAGCTGATGATGAGTTACTAAAAGGCCATAACTTTCACAAACGGAGTCCGATTTAGGTGTTCTTGTACTCGTTGGAAAGATAATTTCAAGGGCTACGCAATGGATTAAAAGTTATGACCGAAATATTGTGACGGCTTAATTTTAGGTTTTTCCTTTTGTGTGAGTTTGTTTCCAAATACATGTAGGGATGAGTTGGAGTTAGTTTTGGACCTCTTGGCCAGCCATGAGGTGGAGAGGGAACTATATATTGAGGGTTAGACCCCCATTGTAAGGAGACCACGTTTGAGAATAATGAATCTACTAAAGTTTGTTCGAGTTTAGCATTGCTACCGAAGTTCCATAGGGAATTAGGAGTGATTTTCTTCAATCAAGATCGTTCAGCCTTTCCGTTGGGAATTGGGTGCACGATAGATCTTCGCTGGTGGTCGTGAAATCAACACGAGTGTATTTTGGCGGATTAAAGAGTGTTCGTCCTTGCATTGGCATTGGAGGATCATTACGATTCATCAAGACTCCCGTGAGTATCCATCCTCGTCGAGAAGATCGGGCGACCCGTATCATCTTGGTATCGAGCGGTTTACTCGGTAGGATCTTATCCCTTAAATTTCAGTTTATTACTTAATGTCCTATAGTCCATAAGCCGAAAACACACAAAAAAAATTCAAACCCTAGTTTCGCATCTGCTATTTTTGTGAGTTTTATTATATTCTGATCCATTAGAAATTTTGTTTACGTGCCGATCGTTCATGTTTATAACAAAATCGTGTGAAGACCACATACTCTGGAGATAATAAAACTAGGTTTATAAACACCTGTGAAGACTAGCTAAGAAAAAGGAAAAAAACATTGGCCGAATTTAGGATGATGTAACATCCCAAAATTTACAAATCTTGAAAATTTAAATTCAAATTAATTATTTTAAAATATTTGGATCTTATTTGAATTTTTTCGAGTTTTCCAGTTTTAAATCAATTTTAGAATTAAAAGAAATTTTATTATGAAATATATCATCAAAATATCTTGGAAATATTTTATTTAAGCTCAAAATGTATTTAGAAACTTCGTAAATTTTCTAGAATTTTAGAAGTTTATTTTGTATTTTTCTGAGGCTTATTGAGTTTTCTAGTATTTTCTGAAAATCAAAAATTAAAAATAAAAATTAAAACCCCTCCCCCTCCCGCCCACGTGGACGGCCGGATCTCTGCCACGTCGCCCGCCCATCCCGCCTTCACCTCTCCCCTGCCCGCCACGTGGGTGGCCCCGATGCCACCACGCCACCCTCACGCCCATCTCCTCCGCTTGATCTCTCTCTCTCTCTCCCTCTCTCTGCCACCGGGCCCGCTGGCGTCTCCCCTCACCCGCGCCCTGGGCCCTTTGTCATCCCGACCTCGGCCTCTCCTCGCCGCGCCGCCCGCCGCCCAACCACCCCAGCAACCGCCTCCGGTTCCCGGCCACCCCCACCTTCCCTCTCCTCACTCCCTCCCTTCCGTGCGCCGCCCACCCCGCACCTTCCCTCTCTCCCACGCCCACCCCTCCTCTCTCTCTCGGCAACCGCCGCCACCTCCCACTCCGTGACAAATAGCCGCCAACTCCTCCCTCGCCCTATTTAAACCCTCCCGGCACCTCCATCCCTCCTCCTCTTTTCCCCACTCTCCTCTCACTCTCGGCCGCTCCACCGCCCGGCACCGCGCCTTGCCGCCGCCACCTCGACCTCCGTGAGCAATCGCCGCCTCGGCCGCCCGCTGCCGCGCCGCCTCCATCACCTTCACCCGCTTGCCAAGCTTCCCACCCTCGGCCGCCTTTCCCGACGCCGGAGCGCCGGCCGTTACTCCCGAGCCGCCGCCTTCCTCTCGTCGCCGGCCGTCTCCTCTCACCGCCGAACCCCATTCCAAGGTGAAACGGACTCCCATCTCCTCCTCTCCTCCTCCGCCTCCGCCATGGGCCGCCCGTGCCGAGCCCGTCGCCGCCGCCTTCCCGGCGGTAGGCCACCGTGCCGACGTGGCCGCCACGTGGCGCCACGCCGCGCCACCTCGGCCGGTGGTAGCCACCTCGGCGCCACCCCGCCCGTCGGTGCCACGCCACCCCGCCACCTCACCGATCGCCCGGTCGTGGACCCGGTCCATAGACCGGGGTCCCACCTGTCGATCGGTCCTACCTAGGGCTGACGTCAGCGTGACATCATAATTCTGAATTTTCTTTAGAAAATAATTCCAAAATCCGGTTTATTCAATTTAGTTGTTTTCAAACTTCCCAAGGCCATAACTTTTTCATCCTAACTCCGATTGGACCCATTCAAATTTCTAAATTCATCAAAAATTCCAATCTTTACATTTATGCCATCTTTTCAAATTTTTGAAATTTATTTGATATTTTGAAATTTAAAATTCAAATTTCAAATACCCTTTCTCCCTCGTTTGAACTCCGATTCCATTGAAACTTCCTCCTAAATTCATCTAAATTTATAAACTTCATTCCAGTAATATTATTATAATATCTGTACTTTTATTTGTATTTATTTGTCCTCTGTGTTCTCGTTTTGCGCGTAGAATCCGATCTGGTCGATGAGTTTGCAGAACCGCAACAAGAGAATCAGGAATTCACCCACGAAAGCAAGTCTCCTTTGATCATCTTTGAACCTATGTTTGTGAAATGTTTTTCAATTATTTTAAATTTAATGCATTGCTATGTTACATAAAATGATAGTTTCTGTTGTAGAGATAATAGTTAAACCGAAGAATTGTTATGCCCTCTTTTGACTTTGACAACCATGTACCTTTGACACCCTAGGAATTCCCTTGTCTCATTATTTGAGATTATTATGAATCTTTGATAATTGTTGTATCGGTAGTAAGATGCTTAGACAAGCTATATAACTTTAGTAACTTTGGATTGGGAACTACATTTCAATGAACTAGACTTTGGTTCAGAATTGATTGGCAAATGGAGTTGCCTCTGTTCATGTGAAATGAATTAAATTGTGAAAAATTATTTTAGACCAGGGCGGATGGTTGGTTTGGATTGGTGCGGTTAGCACGAGATCTTGAAAAGTGTATGTTCCGCCCTAGTCAATTAAGGACCGACTCTTGTGTTTGTCCAGTCTGAGCACTACCGTACAACCACATGTCTATATGGGTACGACCTAGCTGATTAACTTATAATAGACTAGTTTAGGTACCACCGATGGAAAGTGGATACCGGGTTCTTGGTTATTCACGGTGAGGGACAGGTTCTTGTACTCATACGGCGCAAGAGGGGGCTTCTGTCTGGGTGGTTAACCCTTCAGCGGTGAAACCTCAGCGGGTGGTGTCTAGCTAGACTAGAGTAAGGTAAAAGCTTTGTGATATGTTATCTGGGTCTCATGCCTAAGGAAGCATGTCGGCTAATAAGATGACTCATCTCTTGTGGGTAAAGTGTACAACCTCTGCAGAGTGTAAAACTATTCGAATAGCCGTGCCCACGGTCAAGGGCGGGCAAGGAATGCTTTCACATGGTAGATCTTTATTTTTGGTTTAAAACAAAGTTTTGGGAATCCGAGAGTGGATGGAACTCTCGGGGAATTTGTCCTGGTGGTTGGAACCAGTGTGGGTGGTTGGAACCCGTAGTATCAAACTTGGTGGTAGAATCCTTATGATCAAAAATGCTTGATGATTTTAGTTAGAGTAATTAATTCAGTTAAACTGTCGCCTTCAAAAATAGTTATTGGTATTGGAAATAAAATGTCGCTTTGTGCAAAAGAGCCATATAGCCCTCTTTGTTAAACCTTGCATATAATGCATTTTCCCAAGACTTGCGGAGTACTTTATGTACTCACATGCTACACCTAAAATATATATCTCAGAGGAGTATGAAGTTCAAGATGGAGGCTTCGACTACTCTGCGGTGGGACTTGATGAAGGATTTCCAGACGTTTAGGTCGCGTTCCCCAGTCAATTGCATGTGGCGTATCGATGGGTCTTTATCAAGTTTATTTGCTTCCGCTGTGTTTGTTTTTTTATTATTATTTGTGAGGTCCAGAAACCTCGTTTGTGTTGTTAGACCTTTGGTCAGTACTCTCTATAATATTGTAATATTCGTCTTTGGCAATGTAATCATCACTGTTTAACTGTGTGCACTAGCTTTGATCTGGGACTAGTGCTGTAATACACAGAGGGTCCGGATTTGGTAATCCGGGGTCCCGACAGATGAGCTCTTAGTCCATAAATTCAGCTTGTGTATTTAATTCCTTTGAGCAATCTTGTGCCCTTACATTCATATCATTGCAATCGGTTAGCGTCTCTCCTAGTACTTGGTGCAAAACGAGCTATCTAATCTTTAATTTCATATTGCCTCTAGTTAGCTCATTCCTTTGTTTGCATCGAGTCACATTGATCTTTGCGTGTGCGTTCATATACTTCACTTAAATCCTTTTGGATCAGCACTTAGGCAAAGTATTCTAACTTGGATTATTACTTAATTTTACAACATCGAGAAATCAGATCGTGTAGGATAAATACTTCCTAACCAAACTCCACAAAATATCCATTGCCGTGCAATTGTGAGTCACTTTTAAATCCGCTTGATCATCACTTGTTATTATAGCCACCACCAAGTGTAAGTTTCTTTTGGCCTCAATTCACGTCGGAAAGGTGAGAACTTTACTTGTGAGAGAAAAGAGTGAGATCGAGTGATTTATACTAATCATCCATATACCTTGTTATTGCTTTGTGTTGTCTTTGCACAATCTAACCATGTCAGGTGGAGAAGACAACCATGGTGGTGAGAATGAAGTTAATCTTAATGCCCCAGTGACTCGCTTTAAACATCAGGCATTGAGAAGTACATTGCAACAAGAGATCCAATCAGCACCACTTGCTAAGCACATTACAACTTAAAGCGGATATGCAGGATTTCCATATTGAATTCAATCAACAAATGAAGGTGTTACACAAAAACATCGTGAATGATATTGTGCAAGCAGTTCGTCCACAACAACAAAAAGATAGCTTTGTTCCTTTCTATGGCAGTGATGATCCAGAGAAGTATTTTGAGTGGGAATGGCAAATGGAGAAAGTGTTTAGATTTCAGAAACATTCCAAAGACCAAGAGGTGATGCGTGCCACAAGAGAGTTTGAAGACTATGCTTATAGTTGGTGGCAACAACTAATTAGAAAACAACTCATTAAATCTTGGTTAGATTTGAAGGCGTTTATGAGAAGCGAGTTTGTGCCATCCTATTATCGCAGAATTGCTTCACCATCGGAGAATATCACACAAGGGAGTAATATTGTCCAAGAATACTATTTTGAACGCAAGATGCGATGCGTCGTGCGGTGTCACTAGTCCATCAAGGGAGAAGGCATACTTTAGGGATGGCTTGAATTCTGAGATCGCCACTGCACTTCAACATAAATATTTTAGTAGCATGCATGATCTTGTGAATTATGCTATTATACAGGAGAAGAGACTAATGGAGAAACGTACATCACGATTCAATCCATGTCCATACTTCAGCTCTTATGGTTCCACTAGTGTGACACATGAGAAGATGACCGAGCATGGGACTTTCCTTGATAAAGGAGACATCTTATGCTGCCCCAATGATACATGCAACAATTGAGATGCATCAAAACCTATGTGAGAATGAGAGCCACATAGCCAAATTGAGTGAGAGTGTTAAAAGAGTGGTGTGTGATTCCACCATATGTGAGTTCGAGAGCATCCAAACCGAGAGTGTGAGAGATACTCCAAATGAAAAGAGAGAAGTAGAAGATGGACAAATTGTGGTTGATTTTGAAACTAACACATTAATATCTACTTCTAGTGTTGTTTCTCACATTGTGCAGGTTGATATTAAAGAAGAGGAGTCAAATGTTCAACAACTGGCACCATTAGAGATAAACGATGAGGAGATAATAATAGTTAAAGATGAAGTACTTGCTGATCCGTTGTTACATCATGATGATTTAATACCTACAACACCTACATCAACTGAGGAGAATAATAAAGGTAACAATATTGGTGCTGAAATTAATTGTGAAACGGTGAGTACTTGTGAGAACTCATATATCGAATGAAAATTCCATGTTCTGAAATTTCTTTGCTCAATTTACATAATGTGGAATTGATAACTCATAAGGAAGTTCTTACGAGAATATCTCCGATGATTCTTTATATTATATCATGTTTGATGATCCTAAAGAACTATCTAGTGTGATTGAGAATGTTCTGAAATTTCATGTTTAAAATCACTAGTTAGTACCTATGCATATACATATAAGTTCAATTTGATTGGAAATTATGGTATAGATGATAAGTTTTATGTTTACCGAATATGCATTACATGTGATAAGTTTGTTGAATTGAAATTGCATATTTTGGATAAGCAATCTTCGCCATATCATGATCACAATGAGATGAGTTTCAACAATAGTGCTGCATGTTTCAAAAGATTTCTTAAGCCTACTTATTCATCCTTTAATGTACAATCATGTATAAATAATCAGAGTAGCGCAGTTGAAGCATGGAAGGAACTAAAAATTTTCACCCTCATATTTGAACAACTTAATTTGGTTTGGCCCATTAATGACTTGTCCATGTGCCTAGCAAAGTCGAGGACGACTTTTTCTCATGGGAGGGAGAATGATATGAAAGACAATATTGCAATGTATACATCATATGATTGCCATTATATTAATTTATTTGTGTGGAACAACGAGAATGACACGATAATTGATTCATACATATACCATACATATGTGTTGTTCTTTTATCTACTACGCCTTCAGATGCTCTTGATATGCTAAGCAAAAGAAGCGTTGATGACAAATATATATACCATGCATATCGTTGTATTCTTTGCTTAGTACAATTTCAGGCTACCAAAAGCCGATGTGGCTTTTCTTGAAGAAGGGAGGATGATGCGGATACGCACATGCTTAGCACTTTTCAGGCGAATACATTATTTAATTGGAAAGAAGTATTGAGCCGCATTAAATATTGTCAGGTGAATTTGTTTCTTAAGGAGTTTCTTTTAATTGATGATGAATTTGGAATACTACTTCATGCTATTATTTTATGTATTCTTATGTATGATTCATGTGAAGACTTGGGAGAGCAAAAGGGAGGAGCACAAGGACTAAAACTACAAGTTTTGGATAAGATTTTTAAGCCAAATTCGGATCTCCCACGTGCTCAATCCAATTCAAACTTGGATTCAACTCAAATTCAATTGATTCCGTTCGGGACAGCTGACGGTAGTTACTAAAGGCCATAACTTTCACAAGCGAGTCCGATTCAGGTGTTCTTGTACTCGTTGGAAAGATAATTTCAAGGGATACGCAATGGATCCAGCCCCACCTTCAAATTCATCACGAATTAAAGTTATGACCGAAACATTGTGACGGCTTAATTTTAGGTTTTTCCTTTTGTGTGAGTTTGTTTCCAAATACATGTAGGGATGAGTTGGAGTTAGTTTTGGACCTCTTGGCCAGCCATGAGGTGGAGAGGGAACTATATATTGAGGGTTAGACCCCCATTGTAAGGAGACCACGTTTGAAAATAATGAATCTACTAAAGTTTGTTCGAGTTTAGCATTGCTACCGAAGTTCCATAGGGAATTAGAAGTGATTTTCTTCAATCAAGATCGTTCAGCCTTTCCGTTGGGAATTGGGTGCACGATAGATCTTCGCTTGGTGGTCGGCGAAATCAACACGAGTGTGTTTTGGCAGATTAATGAGTGTTCGTCCCTTGCATTGGCATTGGAGGATCATTACGATTCATCAAGACTCCCGTGAGTATTCATCCTATGTCGAGAAGATCGGGCGACCCCGTATCATTAATGACAACCAGATTTATGGGACTAATATTTTTTATGAGTTGGTGAATATGTTAGGTCCTATCATGATGAAGACTTTGGATGGCGTCATGTGTAGATAGTCATCAAGTCAAGCTTTGAGATGATGGATGGCATCATGTGTTGTTGGTCACCAAGTCAAGATCCTAGCATGGTGGAGTTTATCATGTGTTGATAACTCAATCCCGCTTGCTCTAGCTCTCCTTGGTATGATGCTATTATATGCGAATGTGTTTTACAAATAGTTATTCCCATGCATCTAATCTTTGTAGCATGTGACTATCGTTGGTGAATATGTTTTGCAAATAGTTGAAGTCCATACACCTACTCCTTGTGCCATAGTATTGAGTTTGCAAATGTGTTTTTGCAAATAATTAAAGTTCATGCATCCTTCCTTGACATAGTCTAGGATTTATTGTTGCTCTTACCCTTGGACTTAGGCCATGGTGTTGATGCTTTGGAATTCTTGTGCTTTCTAGATTGATATAATGTATTTGAGATCATGCAAGGTGAGTTGTGTAGCCCTCTAAATGATGTTTTAGTGGATTCCAAGATCATCCAATTCCGATATCGGAATCAAAAGTTATGAATATTTTTCAAGTCTGGCTATGTTGAAAACCGTGGGCGGTCGAACCACTATTTTAGGCGGTCTAACCGCTCGGGCCGTTTGTTGGTGCTTGTGAGGACGATTTGATTGGGAATGTGTATAATGGCTAGTTTATAGCTGTTGGAACATGAGGCCGATCCGACTAGCCATTAGTTGGCGATCCGATCGGTCCTTGCTAAAATTTGTCCATTTCAGGCCCAACGGCTAGTTTTTGTTGTGTTATCTATAAATATCTACCATGGCAAGTTGGGAGACAAGTCTTTGCACCCTATTTCATTCTCTTGAGATAGTGCAAGCCTCTCTACTCAATTATACATGTGTTGCACCTTGTGATTTAGTAGAGGAAGTCTCTAGTTGCATGTGTTGCATATAGAGGAGGATTGTGTATCCACTTGTCCATGTGTTACACTTGGTGAGGGCCAAGCAAGAGTCTTGACTTGTTACTCTTGGTGTTTGCCAACACTTAGATGGTGTGGAGGCATTGTGGTCCAGTGATCTTCTCTAGAAGCTTGTGAGAAGATCCGACATGTTGCGAAGGTTTACCTACCCGAGGGGAAAGAGATACCACTAGTGGATTCGAGGTGTTGACTTAATTTCAAACCGATTCAATTCATTTGGGATTCTCAACGTAAATTAGAGGAAATCGACAAGTCTCTGAACAACATGGTAAAGAGAGAGTGTGTCATCTTGTGTTAGCTAGCTCTCTTGTGGTTTACATTGTGTAGTTTATATTCCTAGAATGAATTGATTGCTTGTCACTCTAGCATTACAAGCCTTGACATATACTTAGGTTGGTGGTGTACTTAGTTGAGACTAGTTGATTTAGGATTTAATTGTGCAAAACTATTTTGATTTACACTTCCACATATAAAACCGTTTTGGCCAAATTGAATTTTAAAACTACCTATTCACTCCCTCTAGTCAGCCTCTTCGATCTTATAGAAGGATGGAAGGTAACATTACCACTCACCCTAGGGAGAGGCAAGAAACTTGATGGAGAGAGACTTGAGGAGGGATTTGGGACTGGATTAACTAGAAAGACTGGCTGTTCAGGCTATGGTTGTTCCTTTGTCGATACTCGCTGCTTAGCCAATGGCTCATGTGGTGTCAACTGCATCTCCCCTTGCCTTCCAAACCCGTCACTGATAAACCTTCAATTCTTTTGATGATCTGAAATCTCTCACGCATTTTGCTAGGCTCAAGCTTGGGCACAAAATTATCCCCACAAAAACTTCCTCTCAGCCCTCCCTCTCCATCTCAACCTCTTTTTGGCTATCACTCTCTTTGTTCTTCGACTATCCTTGTCACCCTTAGTGATAAGAGAACTCCTCAAGCCGACCAAGATCATCGCCATTTGTGTAGTATGGCTCAAACTCCCAAAAAGTCATATCCATACTCACAAACAATCATCTCTCAACTGGGTTCCAACATCTATTATACTTCACTACCTGAGGATATAGTTTGCCAACTGTTGGTCGTGAACCCATATAAAACACACACAACCAAACACCTTGAGAGGCACCTTAAACTCCCATTGACCCAACAAAAGTTTAGTCGAAGACTTCATCCCAAGTATTCGAGATGGCATGCGATTAATGGAATACGTTGCTGTTATCACTACCTCGCTTCACAATCCCTTTGGAACATTCATCTGAAACATGAGTGAATGTTCTACCTCCAACAAATGTCAATTCTTCCTTTCATCCACTCCATTCTGAGACAGGGTTCCTAGGTGAGTAGTTTGATGAAGTATCCCCTCCTCCGAGAGATACATTGCAAACTATTTGTTAACATACTCAGTTTCATTATCTGTTTGAAGAATATGAACATTTGCATCGAACTAAATAGCAACCAACCTATGGAAGTCCCGAAACACTTGAAGGAACTCACTCTTGTCATTCATCATATAAATCCAAGTCATACTAGTATAGCAATCATAAATGTGACAAACAACTTAAACCCACTCACAGAAGTAACTAAGCATGGACCCCAAATATCAGAATGTATTAATATAAAAGGTTCATAATATGAAAGACCAATGCTACTATATGAAGACCATGTATGCTTTCCAAACTCACATGCATCACACATAAATTTACTCTTTTCTACATTATTGAACAAATCAAGGTACAACCGACTTAAACTCTAAAAGCGACGGATGTCCCAAATGTCGATGATGTAACAAAACTTATCCTCAACTCCTCCTACTGACCACATCCAATCTTGCATCAAGCTGGATCGATATATCATAGACCATTACACCTTATTCTAGTCCCAATCCTCTTTCAGTTCTCTTCTCATGTAACAAACACAAATCTTTGTCACATGAGGCTGTGCATTGAATTGGACAATGATAGAACTATCTAAAAGAATGTTGACTGGAAAAAAGGGAACATGCAAAAGGAACATGCAAAACGAAGGATAAAGTAATGGATGGTGTGCAATCTACAAACCCTACACCCTGAATAAGCTACGAGGTCCTATTAGCTATTTGAACAGTTTTAGAATATGGATTTGTAAGATGTAATGTGCTAAGAAAACCTATGTCATGCTTAGATGCTCTTGAATCTACGATTCAATCAATATGAGTGCTTATATATAGATGCAAGTGCATGTGCCTGAGTACCTTCGTTAACATGGGCGTAGTTCGCACTATTACATAAAGCCTAATACTAGACGTCAAATCACGAGCGGTTTTGTGAAAGGATGCACTCTGTATCCTAAATCAAAGCGTACCTTATTAAGTTTCAAGGATATTAGCATGAACAATCTCCATGTAGAGATTAATATGAAGGGGGTATAGAATATCTCCTCTTGACTACATCTGACGACGATCAGAAATGAGTGGTTGAAAAACTCCCTTCATTCTCATCTGGATTATACTATACCTAAATCAAACCTGAAGAATATGTTGCAATCAAAATAGAATATAAAACCTTAGAGTCCTTTTAAAATATGGTACGATCGACTAGGCCACCCTGGGGTAGGAATGATGAGAAAATTATAAACAATTCTACTTGCTATAGCTTAAAAACTTTATCTTTTCCTAAATGTGAAGATTTCTTATGCCCAACCTGTGTCAAAGGAAAACTCATAACTAGACCCTCTTATCTGAAAATTAAGAAGGAATCATCTGTTTTCCTAAGGAGAATACATGGTGATATATCTGGACCCATTCAACCCCTGTTGAGCCCTTTTAGATATTTTATTGTGGTACTAAATGCTTATACTAGATAGTCCCATGTATGCCTGTTGTCTACTAGAAACCATGCCTTTGCTAAACTAATAACACAAATTGTCAAATTACGAGCAAACTTTTCAGACAAAAGGACTAAGTCCATTAGAATGGACAACGTCGACGAGTTTACCTCTCTAAGGCATTTAATTACTACTATTTGGCTTTAACCATTAAAGTAGAACATTCAGTACCACACATTTGCACTCAAAATGGCCTTTCAAAGTTATTCATTAAAAGAATAAAGCATATTGCTATGCCACTATTGCAGAATTGTAGGTTCCCACCAGCTGTTGAGGCCATGCAGTGTTGCCTTGTTGTCGCACTAATACATTTAAGACCATTGCATACCGGTGGGTTTCCTCTTATAATTAGTGCGTGAAAACGAACCAAGTATTTCTCATCTACCAAAATTTGGTTGTCTTGGTATCGTGCCTATCACACCACCACAACGTACAACTATGGGCCCCCACCAGAGGTTGGGAGCCTATGTAGGATTTGAATCCCATCGCTTATCAAATACCTTGAGCCTACTACGGGAGAAATGTTTACGGCTTGTCACACTGGCTGTATTTTTTATTAAGATAATTTCCCAGAATTAGGGGGAGGAAAGTACCAAATTGAAAAATACCGAGAAATATATTGGAATGTCTCAGGCATTCAAGCCCTAGATGCATGCACTAAAGAAACTGAACTGGAAGTTCAGCGAATTATAAACCTGTAGTAAATAGCAAGTAATCTGCCAGATGCCTTCACTGATCAAAAGGGAGTAACAAAATCATATATACCGTGATAAATGCCTCGGAGAAAGTGGAACTATCAATATAGATACTCAAACCATTTCAACCCCTCACATGAAGAAGAGGGGGACAGCACAAGAGAAAGAGACCTCAATTCCACAGAGACATCTGCAGAAAAAGAAACTCAAAGAAAATAAGTCACCTCTCGAATTAGTAGAAGAAACTCAACCTGACGTTGAGAAAATCCCAGAAGCAAATGATCCTGAAGATAGACCCTAGTAAAATTTTTCGCACACAGTCTAACACATGGAAATGGAACAACCAGACTCCATCTTTTTAGGAAATCACAAGGAGCTGGATGACTAAATGAAGAAATATCCACCAATGTTGTTGAGTCCGGGGAATTGTATAAAAGAAAGACTACAATTGTCGACATTTATTTTGCCTCAAAAATTACTAAAAACCTTGAACTAGATCCAGAACTAAAGTCCTTAGCTGAATGTCAAAAGCACTCAGATTAGGGTAAATGGAAGTGTTGTAGAGGTGGCCCCCACCTAAACCCAACCGGCCTGCTAGGACGTTGTAAGGCCCAGAATGGGACATGTACAATGACGTATATACCCCTATGGGGGATATTTGGGTGCAAGGGTATAGTTGTAAAATGCTCTTCATGTAACCATATATATATGGAATCCAACCAAGAGGAAAACCCTAGAGGCATTATTCACCTAACTCTCCACTACCATCTCTCTCTGTTTGGCCTGTAGCCACAATAGTTGGCGCCGTCCGTAGGGACGACAAGAACAAGCCTCAAGATCCGAAGAAGGATGGCACCAAGGAAAGCTTCATCACAGGCGGAAGAAGAAGAGGAAACACGGCGAATCGCGTTAACACGGGGCCTTGGCGTCATCGGATGCGGCGCGGATGACGACGCGGCCGTGGGCGACACGGCGTCGGCGCGTGACACGACGATCGACCTCGCTACGGTGGCGCAGCGGCTAACGCCACCGCCGACATTGTGGGAGTGGCGGCGATTCGGCGATAACGCCGGCCTCGCCGCCCCCGAGCCCACCGCGCCAGCGCCGGGCAACCGGGAGCGCAGCCGTGGTCCCGCGCCCGACGGCGACGACAGCGCGCCAACAGCCCGCCGCCAGCGGTCGAGGTCGCTCTCTCGACGACCATCGGCACGCTCGGCAGAAGCTAGCGGACCTCGACGAGGCAGTGCGAGATATGCAAAGGCTCGCGATCGGCACACTCCCGGTGGTCGTCATCGGAGCCTGGCCGGAGGCGGGTCGGCGATTGCGGCGCCCCACGTCTAGCCGTGTCTCGTTGCGGCGCGTGGACTGGATTCCTCACTTCGGCGGGCCTCTGGCGATCGACATGGCGAAGGACTTCAAGTTTCCTAGCGCCATCGAGTAGTACAAAGCGACACGGACCCTCGGGAGTTCGATGCGTGTGTACGAGACCGCCATCGTTGTGGCGAAGACGACACCACCAAAGCGAAGGGCTACCTTGCATTGCGGGGAGTGGCGCTCTCTTGATTTTTCACCATCGAGCCAAACTCGGGTCGCATGGGAGCGGATCGCGACCGCCTCTACAACAACTTCGGGGAACTACATCGAGCGTCGATACGGATCGCTCTTCACGATCAAGTAGAAGCCGCGGAGAACCTCAGGAATATTTCAAGCGCTTCGCGAAAGTCATTGTTAGGTTAAGGGCGTCAACGAGACAACCATCATTAACGCACTGTTGGGGCCTCACTTGGGGCATTGGTGAGTACAACGCACAAAAGCCAATCAAAACAGTGGCCAAGCTCTTCGATAAGATGGAAGAGTATGCGCGGGCAGTGGAAGACGCGCGAAGGCGATGAATCCCCTGGACATAGCGATGAGGGCCCCACAGAAGGTCGCCGAGCGGCAGAGACAAGCCCAGGCGCAGCCAGTGCCGCCCCCAAAAAACTCGTCGCGACGACACACCACGCGCGGAGCAGGAAATCCGGGATTATGGGGTGTGGTGCGAGGTGCATGGCTACGAAAACCATGCCACACGGACATGCACCGCGATCGCGATGCTATGGCGAGACAACCGCCTTCTGGCTCGGGCTGGAGCGCCGCCCTGTGACCCACATCGGCGGCAACGGCGGGACCCGGGGCGGAACTCGGCATCGTATGGTCGGCGTTATCTCGGAGGGTCCTCGATGGGATGCTCCCAGCGCACCCCCTCCGAGAATACTACAACAAGAAATCACCTTCATGATAGCCGACGCCTAGGGCGTCGAGTTCCCCCACCAAGATCCCTTAGTCATCTAGGCCGACATCGCAGGTGCAACGTCAGGCGGATCCTCATCGAGGTAGCTCCGCGAACATCCTGTTCACGGAGGCCCTTGACCGTATGGGGATCCCCGAGGTTAGAGATTACCCTCTTAGCGAAGGCCAATTCGTGTCCATCGGCGAAGGCCTTCCCGGAGGTGGAGGAGCCTTGCTCGGGTGCTCCGAACAATGCGGATATCTTGGCGTGGTCTCTAGAGGACATCAAAGGCGTGGACCGCGCCTCATCGAGCACAACCTAGTGGTCGCACTCACGCCAAGCCGATTAAGTAGAGGCTTGGCGTATGTCCGTGACCAAGCGACAAGTGGCGGGCGGAGTAGCAAAGCTCCTCGGTAGGAGTCATCCGCAAAATCCAGCACCTGGATTGGCTAGCCAACCCGGTGTTGGTCAAAAAGGCCAATGGCACGTGGCGTATGTGCATCGATTTCATTGCCCTCAACAAGGTGTACCCGAAGGACAACTACCGCTGCCGCGCATCGACCAGCTGGTCGACGCCACCGCGGGGTGCGAACTCATAAGCTTCTTGGATGCCTACTCTGGCTACCATCAGATCTACATGGCAAAGGGGGACGAGGATAAGACCAGCTTCATCACGCCGGTCGGGACATACTGCTTCTTCGGGATGCCCTTCGGCTTGAAGAATGCAGGTGCAACCATCACCTGCCTCATCGCGATCGCGCTGGAGTCCCAACTCGGGAGAAACATCAAAGCTTACGTCGACGATGTAGTCGTCAAGACCAGACGGCTCGCCTCTCACACCCAAGATCTCCAAGAAACTTTCGACAACCTCAAGAAGGCGGGCATCAAGTTCAACCCGAATAAATGCGTCTTCGGTGTGCAAGTGAGCAAGTTGTTGGGCTTCCTTGTATCTGGACGCGGCATCCAGGCCCCTGACAAAGTCGACGCGATCCTTGCCATGGAGCCACCCAAGACGAAAAGGGAAGTCCAAAGGCTTGCAGGCCGCATGGCTGCATTAAGCCGCTTCCTGTCCAGGGCAGCGGAGAGGGGCCTGCCATTTTTCAAAACCCTCCGCGACTACGACGGGTTCCATTGGGATGGCGACTGTGCGAAGGCCTTCGATGACCTTAAAAGCACCTGCAAGCCTCCCACGCTTGTCGCCCCAGCACCAGAGGCTCCCCTACTGCTCTACCTCGCCGCCTCCACGACAGCGGTTAGCGCCATCCTCGTCCTTGAGGAAGGCGCCCTCCAGCGCCCCGTCTACTTTGTCTCCGAGGCCCTTGAGGCACCAAGACCTGATATGGAGCTCGAAAAGCAGCATACGTCTTGGTCATGGCCTCTAGGAAGCTCCGACACTATTTCCTGGCCCACCCAATTATGGTGCCTTCCTCGTTCCCCCTAGTGGAAATGCTGCACACTAAGGAGTCCACAGGGCGCATCGGCAAATGGGTCGTCGAGCTCGTGCCTTTCACCTTGGCATACACCTCCCGAACAACGATCAAGTCCCAAATCCTCGCGGACTTCCTCGCAGAATGGACCTTGGCAGCCTAGAGCGTCCAGCAGCCGGAGGACCCGATATGGACGCTCAACACTGATGGAGCTTATGGCGTTTCCGGCGCAGGCATGGGTGCGGTAGTTACCATGCCGGAAGGCTACCGCCTATCATACTCGGCGCGCCTTGAATTTCCCGCCACCAACAATACCGCCGAATACGAAGCGCTCCTCTTTGGTCTCGCGAAGCTCAAAGCTCTCGGCGCAAAACGAGTCCTCGTCCGCACCGACTCACGCCTCGTGGCGGGCCATGTAGACAAGTCATACCAGGCCAAAGATCCCGAATTGGCCAATTACCTAGCAAGTGAGAGCAAAGGAGCGCCACTTCTCCGGCGTCACGGTCAAGGCCATCCCCCGTGCGGATAATGAACAAGCCGATGCCCTCGCGAAGGCCGCCAGCCAACAACTCCTAATTCCCAAGGGTAGGGGAACATTTTTCGAGGTCTTACGAGCCGCGGCCGTCGCGCAGGACAACCAGGACGCGGCCCTTGTCCACCAAATCACCCAGTAGGGTGTTGGCGGAGCCCATCTTGACTTCTGCGAGAATCGCATGAGCCGGACGACCCAGTCGAACTCGGCGCTGCGACCGCGCCCGTCGTTTCAGTCTTTGGACGGGTGCTCTACAAGCAGGAGTCTCGTGCCCATTGTTATGATGCCTTTCTCGTTAGGTGGGAAAGAACCTACTCGTGGAAATCCACGTGGGGCTTTGTGGCTCGCACCTGGCGCCGAGGTCGCTAATCGGCAAAGCATTGATCTTGGCCAACCACCGCCGATGCCCAAGACCTCGTCGCGGTGTCAAGATGTCGATGGATGGTGCGGGCTGTTCACAGACCTCCGGCAAGCTTCAACCCAATTCCCCTCGTATGGCCGCTGGCACGGTGGGGCATTGATGTCGTAGAACCGCTCCCTCGGGCCCCGGGAGACCTGCGGTTCGTAGTGGTCGCCTTGGAATACTTCTCCAGGTGGCCAAAGGCTGTGGATCTAGCTAAGATCACCTCGGCGGCCATGCAGCGTTTCCTTTGGCAAAACATCATGTGATGCTTTGGGGTGCCCAGAGAGCACACCGCCGACAACGGCCTGCAATTCGACTCTGACCCGTTCAGAGACTACTATGACAATATGGGCATCACACTAAGGTTCGCCTCAGTCGGGCACCCGCAATCTAACAAGCGATCGAGCGGGCCAGCGGCACTATTTCATTGGGATCAAGCGCCTAGTCGGGTTCCCAAAGGGCAAGTGGCCGGGCGAGCTCCATAGTGTCCTCTGGTCCCTCTGGACAATGGTCACACGCCCGACGGGGTTCACACCGTTCAAGCTTCTCTTCGGCGACGAAGCAGTCACGCCCGAAGAAACCAAGGCCAGCTCGAGAAGGGTCCTCGTCCAGGGCCCAGAGGTGAGCGCCAATTGTCCCTGGACCTCCTTGACGGAGAATGGGTCAGCGCAACCCAGCACGTCGCTAAGTACGTGCGCCAAATGGCGCTCGCACGCGGCCGTACCACATACCCACGACAATTCCAACCGGGAGACCTCGTCCTCAAGTTGGCGCTCCACGCGGAGACGATCGGCAAACTAGAATCCAAGTGGAAAGGCCCATACATCATCGTAGCAGCCATGCAACGGGGAGCCTATCTCCTTGCCACACTAGAAGGGCAAACACTCCGCCACACGTGGAATGCAGACAGGCTGCGACGATATTATGTTTAGGGCACACCAGATGCCTGTAACAACCTCGACGCCTCAGCCATTGTAAGATGCTTACTCGCGCAAACGACAGTGTAGTAAAGCCGATCATGCAAGACGCGGATGTCCTCACGCACGTGCAAGCACTACGCTCGCATGTACTCTCCGGAGTGTAAATAAGACGTGGTTGATGTTCCCGCGCACACTCTACGGAGTATAAATAAGACGTAGCGTCGAGGTCCGCCTCCGCACGCACTCTACGGAGTACAAATAAGACATAGCGTCGAGGTCCGCCTCTGCACGCACTCTACGGAGTATAAATAAGACTTAGCGTCGAGGTCCGCCTCCGCACGCACTCCTAGGAGCATAAGACGCTGACATGTCCCTGCGCACTCCACTGAGTATAAACAAGACGCGCATGTCCTCGCGCACGTGCAAGCATTACCCTCGCACGTACTCTCCGGAGTATAAATAAAACGTGCTCTCGTGCATCTACTTCGATCGGGCGCCGGCCTGCGCCACCGCCGAAGGTAGGGGCGGGCGCTCGCGCATCTACCGATCGGGCGCCGGCCTCGCTGCCACCTTTGAAATGTGAGGGGCGGGCGCTCGCATCTACTTCAGCAGGCGCCGGCCTCGCGCCACCCGCCGAAGGTAGGGGATGGAGCGCTCGCGTGTCTACTTCGACCAGGCATGGGGCGTGATCGCGTCCACCGGCAGGACGGCGAGCTTCGCCGGCAAGGAGCAGTCCCATCCAGGATCATCCAAGGTCACAGGCTGCAGGGACGGAGCGGGCCAAATGGCTAGGCAATATGGCTTCGGCCTGTGAAGCCCTTCACCAAGAGAGGCTCCTGTTGTAGGGGTGGCCCCCACCTAAACTCAACCGGCCTGCTAGGACGCTGTAAGGACCAGAATGAGACATGTACAATGACGTATATACCACTATGGGGGATATTTGGGTGCAAGGGTGTAGTTGTAAAACGCTCTTCATGTAACCGTATATATATATATGGAATTCAACCAAGGGGAAAACCCTAGAGGCATTGTTCACCTAACTCTCCACTACCATCTCTCTCTCTGTTTGGTCTGTAGCCACAACAGGAAGAAATCAATTGATGTAGAATTACTCTCGCTGAATAAAAGGAAAGTGTTTGGCCTAGTATCCCGAGCACCGCCTAAAATGTTCCCTGTAGGATCCAAATGGGTTTTCATCTGGAAGAGAAATGAAAATAACCAGGTGGTAAGATATAAAGCGAGACTTGTAGCACAAGGGTTCACACAAAGATCTGGCATTGATTATGATGAGACTTATTCTCCCGTCATGAGTGGAATAATGTTATGATATTTAATATCAGTGGCAGCAAATATGAATTTAATTATGTAGTTAATGGATGTGGTGACCGCATATTTATATGGGTCACTAGACTCAGAGATTTATATGAAAGTCCCAGAAGGAGTAAAAATTATAGATCCAAATAAATTAAATCGCAACATGTATAGCGTAAAATTGGAAAGATCATTGTACAGATTAAAATAGTCCAGAAGGATGTGGTACAATCGGCTTAGTGAATTCCTCCTGAAGAGAGGTACACTAATAATGAGTATTGTCCCTGTGTGTTCATAAAGAAATCCCGAAATGGGTTTTGTATTATCTCGGTATACGTCGATGATCTGAACATCATTAGAACCACAGAGGATATAAAGGAAGCAAGTTTCTATCTTGTTAAAGAGTTTGAAATGATGGATTTGGGTCGAATCAAATTTTGCTTAGTCTTGCAGCTGGAGCACCTCCATGGAGGGATTTTAGTACACCAATTCTCTTATACCAAGAAGGTGTTAGAGAAATTTAATATGGATAAGTCATATCCATTATGAACCCCTATGGTCGTCCAATCCGTAGAAGTGGACAAAGATTCTTTTAGATCAAGGATGGAAAATAAGAAAATTCTTGGACTAGATGTTCCATATTTAAGTGCCATTGGGGCACTAATGTATCTGGCCAATTGTACAAGGCCGAATATTTCTTTCGCAGTAAACTTGCTAGCTAGATACAGCGCAGATCCAACATGAAGACATTGGGCTGGCGTTAAAATACTGCTTAGGTATCTTCAGGGTACACAAGATCTCGGATTGTTTTTCTGAAGAATCAAGACTTGACTGTGGTTGGATATATAGATGCACGGTATCTGTCTGATCCCCATAATGCGAAATCCTAGACATGATTTGTATTTCTTTGTGGTAGTACCGCTATTTCTTGGCGGTCATTTAAGCAGACCTTGGTAGTTACGTCTACTAACCACTTAGAAATAATATCAATGTATGAAGCCTCGCGAGAATGTGTTTGGCTCAAGTGAATGATTAGCCACATCAAGAAGTCATACGGCATAAACACCGTCGATAACCCCACTATTATCTATGAAGATAATGTAGCTTGTGTGGCACAAATGTAAATAGGCTAAAAGGTAATATCAGGAAGCATATTGCTCCTAAATTCTTCTATCCTCACGAACTCTAAAAGATCGGTGGGATAAATATATTGAACGCCAGGTCTTGTGATAATCTGGCAGATATATTTACAAAATCTCTTCCAGCCTCTAGCTTTCAGAAGTGCGTGCAAGGCATAGGGATGAGGCAACTTAAAGAGTTACAAGGTTCAGGGGAAGTAAATACCTGAACCATAGCCCTTATTTAAGACTGAAAGATTTACATGATCCCAAAGATTTAATGTTGTACTTTTTCTTTTGTGAGTTTTCTTGAAGTTTTCTCACGTGAATATTTTTAATGAGGCAACAAGTATGACATGAGGAACGGATGCCATGTACTCTTTTCTCCATCTCTTTTTTCACTGGTTTTAGGAATTTTTAATGAAGCATATGTATATCGTGGTATTCGCCCAAGGAGAGTATTGTGAAACCTAGTTGATTGTGTTGGTAGGTAAATACCGAAACTATCCTTAAGGGCTTTTTTACTATAAATAGATAAGTCTATGTATAAGAAAGGATTAATCTTGAGATAATAAAGATTTCGTTTTTCCTAGTTCTTATTGATTGGTTGTATTGGTTGCATTGGAGATTATTTTTCAACAACCACCATCAATATTTTTTTTACCGCGCAACACAGCTGTGTCAACTAGGAACGAGCAGATTTTTCGCCGGATGTTATCATCACGCGAAATCCGCCGGATTTTGCCGTTTGTGTGACCACTCGTCCCAATAGAGGGTATGGTGTGCTAGCTGACCTTATGATACTATAATGCTATCTCTTTTAAAATATGGTGTAAATGATAATAAAAAATCAAATAAAAATGATAGCATTGATATAAAATCAATCTACCATATCATCAAATTTCAAATCTAAATTCGATCTACACATACAGAAATAAAAAAAATTCAACACAAAAGGAAATCAGAAATAAAAAACAAAAAAGTTACCGTAGACTAAATTTTGTCTCTTTTCTCCTAATGTAATTCATGTTTTTTAATAATTATATCACGTTAAGAGTGGAGAGCGCGTTAAGAGTGGAGAGCACAAGATATCTTCTCGGTTGCACAGTGTATCTTCTCCACTCGTCCCCTTCCATTGTCAGCGGGAAGCCATTTTTTGCATTTGTGTCGCTTGCTTTGTGGGAAGCCAACGTTGTCGCAAGTTGCCCCCCGGACGTCATCACGGCGTGCTCACAGGTTTCTTGAGGGGTCGTGCTCGCCACCGCCGTCATGTGGCCTGCAAGCCAGTCCTCGCGGCCATTTTCATCGTCTTCGAGCGTCTACGTCAGTCCGGTTTGTGTGCGTTTCCGACTAGGTTGCCATAGCCCGCCCGGCATGTGCACCACTAACCACGGTTCAACGTATTTTTTAGCGCTCTCTTTCTCCTTTTTGTTCCACCTCACTTGTTAGCTGATGCGGCTAGCCATGATGGACAGCTGAGATGGAGGGTTGAGGAGGCATACGCTAACCAAAGATTGAGAAACCGGTTACGAAAAAGATGCCGGACACGGCCGATACTGGCTACCGGTGGTAACCGGTTTTCTACCGGACATGGCAATTATCATATTTTGAACTTAAGGTTTGAATATGGCCGGTTACCGTTTGGCTTGGCCAGATCGCAGTCAATTACTTTCTGAAATTACTATTCATCAATTTAAATTAAAATTTTAAAAATCCAAAACTTTTTGGGCCGGTTTTTTAACCGCCCGTGCCAGTGCCAGTATCGGCGGTAACCGCCAATATTTTTATCCTCGACACCAACAACGTTAACACTTATCTTGATTGTTCACTTTATTCTCTTTTTTTAATGAGATGGCTACAAAGAAATCAAATAAAATGAAATAGCATGCATGTGCAGTCTAGAAGCTATCAAATGAATTTGATTGCGCACTGCATTCTCCCACTCTAGAGGGAACGAGATTCCTACGTTCAAGAACAAAATACACAAATGTCCACTGTTTCTGCTCAACAATCGATCACCTTAATTACTGCCCAACACAGCATCAGTGGGCTACTGTTGTTGGTTGTACCGTTTATCTCCTACGCTAGAAACTGGCAGGAGTGTGAATAACGCAAAACATTAGCCCGGGAAATATGGAAGCATCAGGCATGAACGAACATACACGTGACGCATCTTACAGCAGGTTAAGAAATGGACGTTGCAGGCGAAACGCACGTACATGTTGACTGCTCGAACACTGCTGGATGCCAATGCGACTGATCAAGGACTTCAAACCGATCAATTGACGGCTAGAGTTACCGACTTTCTGCCTACTTTTAGCAGCGAAGTCTGCCACAAATATTGATGCTCATTTGGACTGAGTTTATGGTTACCTGTTAGTAGCGTAACTAAATTTAAAAAATAAAAATAAAGTTATATTGTCACAGAAAAAATAAATAAATAAGAGAAAAAAAGAAAGAGAATGTAAAAAAAAGAGATAAAATTAAAAAGTTCCGAAACTAAAACTCTGATGAACGGGGCTAAGGGTGCTTAGTAATTAATCGAGTCAAAATGGAGCCGAACAAGGTAGCAAAGCCGGCCATGCATGTGACTTGGACGGCCAGAATTTACTCCTTGCACGGCGAACACCGGTGGCCCTCCCATGTACGTATGCACTGATGTACGTACGTGCAGCAGGTGCAGCTTTACCTTTTACCCTCTTGTTTTCTTCTCAGCGTCCAGCTCGTATCAGTAGTCGTCAGTAGTAGTTTTGGATTATCAAGTGTATATGCACAAGCACTGCAGGTAGAACTGTACCGTGAAGTTAATTTTTGTACGGATTAATGCACGTGCATAACCATGAGCGGCGTTCAGCTGGATATCCAAATTTTTTTATAAAACATCAGGTATATAATAGATATATTAGATGTATATACTATTAGTTGTGTTAGAACTATATTTTATGTTTGCAAATAAATTCAGTCCTCACTCCCGTATCTCACGCGCACCCCATGTAATACATTAGACCCATTTTTCTTTCCACCTCAGCCCTCCTCACGCCCAAAGAGGTAAAGATATAAACAAAATCCTAATATTTGTTCTATTTCTTATCTTGTGGCTATCTGTGTGGGAGGCGGCTTTGGCCTTCGCGTGCAGGCTAGAGGCGAGTGACGACCGACGGACGTGGACGTGGTGCCATGATGTGACGACAATCATGCGTGAGACAGCACGTGGTGCAAGGTAAGTGTGTGGCAGCGCGGGCGAGCAGAGAGGTGTCGCAGGCAAGCGGGTAGTGGCACAACGAACACGAAGGTAGTGAGCGGGCGACAGGAAGGGAGCAGCGAGGTAGCCGAGAGGGAGCGTGGCATTGGGAAGTGAGTAGCACCTCCAACTTATTGTCATCGTCCTCTCTTCAGATCTAAGTTTGCTCCACCCTAGTCCACTTATTTACTTTCTTGGTCTATTTTGCACCATGGAAGGAATATATTTCCTCTTAGATAGGCAGTTCTTCTTGATGGGAAATAGCAAAAAAAAAGACAAGATCAACAAGATATACAATTCTCATTTATATCTATAATTTGTTGTTTAATTTATATAATTATGCTTGCCTTATGTCGCTTATTTCCTCATAAGAAATCATTAATTTCTGTAATTTATGTATTTTTATTATATCTACATATATGTATCGTTGTATCGGTGTTTTTGTGTGGGGGACGGTGCGCTGCGGTATCGACGTATTCGAACAACTTAGCTTCAAAATTCGAGCACCCAGTGGCGAATCCACCGTGGGTGCTTGTGGGGGCTCGAGCACCCCCTGCTCCCACCGTGGAAGAAGACCCCCCTCGGTCGCGTCGCGCCGTCGCCGTTGAAGAACTCGGCAGAGTAGCAGGATTCGCCACCGCAGCGGGCGGCGAACTCCGCATGAGGGCAGGCCTGCCAGGCCAGGCGGTGTATTAAGGCCCATCACCCTAGCCGCCAGCCGGCCCAAATACTTGGCGAATACTGGCCCAAAACCCCAACGAGAACAGTCAACATTCAACAGGACAACAGTACATCGGTAGATACCAGATCAGATCGAGGAAGATGAACAGCAGTTACAGCACGCCTCACCCTCAACAGTAGATCTGGTCGCCGAGTCGGAGAGAGACCGTCGCGGCATCGCCCGCTGCCCGGCCGGCCCGAGGGGAGAGGAGGAGGGAGGCGGCCGTGGCGGAGGGGAGCCGAGAGGGGAGGAGGCCGACGCGGCGGGGGGAGCGAGGAGGGAGGGCGGAAGGCGGTCGGCGTCTCGGCGGAGGGAGGCCGAGGCGGCTCGACGCGGAGCGGAGGCCGGCCGGCCGAGGAGGCGGTCGGCCACGCGCGGGCGAGGCCAGCGGCGGAGTGGGGCATCGGAGTTCGACGCATCGCCGTCGCCGCATCGAGTCGGGAGAGACGGAGAGACGCAGGCGCTCGCTCGCTCCAGCCTCCTCGGCTCGCGCCTGTGTTTGTGTGGACTGGAAAAGTGGTGTCTTGTGTGCGGCAGCAAAGACCGAGGCGAGGCGCGGTGGCGAGGCCTTATGGCCGCTTGCGGGCGGCGGCGTGAGGTCGCCAACAACCATCGAGCCATTGACGCGTGACGGCGTGAGTGCGTGACCGTGGGCTGTGGGGACCCGGCGACAGTGAATTTCTTTCTTGGTTTAGTTGATTGTTCAATGTAAGTGGATGTCCTATTTTATTTTTGTTCTACCAATTAGCTAAGTTGTTTAATCAGTTATTAACTAATTGTTGTTTAATTATTTTTAGATTTATAAAAATGGAAAAGCGAACTTTGCACAAATATTTCTCAAACAATGCAACTAGCAGTAACCCTCCAATCATAGAAAGTAGAACTGAAGCAAAAAAGATACGGCATGAATTTAATCCAGATGATATTATTGCTGATCCAGCATGTCGCAAACCAATTGAAGATTATCCTATTGAGATTAGAGATCAAGTTAGGAGAGCATATTTATTAAAGGGTCCAACTCAACCAATTGGTCATGATTTTCCAAAGAAAATGCAAGGTTCAATTTCAAGATCCTTTCAAGAATCATGGTATAAGTGTTGGTGATATGCCCTAGAGGCAACATGGAGATGTTGAATATATCACATACTATGTTTATGATACATTGCTTTGTTCCTTGAAATAGACATTATCATTATTGATCAATGAGTATGTGACTTATTCATGAGACTCTTAATACCAAAATGTTGCTATTTCTAAATGATCCACGATTATATTTCATATGAGGAACAAATATGATTCAAAGATCGATATGTATTGATTGATGATCATGTCTCATGGATCATGGTATGGAGATACCAAATCAATAATATGGACATGTGTTAGTGAACATATGTTGGATAGACCCGCCATGAGACACTGCAGAGATTCTATATGTCATCAGTTGATCTCAAGTAGTGTTTATGTGGAATCCTTAGACTTGAGATCATCATGGTTCCCGGCATGCGTAGTAGCTTACTTTGGGACTACTAAACACTACTCCGAATGGCGGGTAGTCATAAAAGTAGTCTTTGGGTTTGCCATGAAACATGTAGTGGGATGTGAATGATCAAGATAGAATTTGCCCCTCCTTATGGGAGAGATATCTGGGCCCCTCGATGTAATGGATTATGAAAGTGCATGGCCATGCCAAGGTGATTGAGGTCAATCACGAGTTTATAATCCATCACGGAATCGAGAGAGTGATTGAGCTATTAAGAGGATGACACAGGTCTCGCCTTGAGCTTAATCTATATCGTGAGGCAAAGGGATTAGTACATGAGAACATTACGAGTTCACCGATATGATCTTTACGTATACTTTGGGGTTAATATGTCTTACTAGAGGCCGCTATTAACACGGTGACCGGAAAGGTGTTTCGGTCGCGACCAAGTATACGTGAACCTGCTGTGGTCGCACACTTAACGGGTTGGAACACTAATTGAATGTGATTCGGATATGGGCTCAATTCGGATAGAGATCCGGATAGACTCTATTGGGCCTCGGTCCACGAGGCCCAAGTGAGGAGGTCTATATATATGGAGGCGAGGGCCGAGGAACGATCCGATAATCCCGAGCTAAACCCCGCCGCCACCTCTGAGCCAAACCCTAGGCGCTCGCGAGTCTTGGTACACTCGCGATCGGCGTTCGATCCGGACGTGTGGATACCGGTGGAGGCGCTGCTCGTTGCGGCGTTGATCGGCATCAACAACCTCTGATTGGATCGCTCGTGGTGTGGTTGATCGTGTGGAGGAGACGATCGGTTCGGGACGATCGACTACTTCCACTACTACTCGACAGCGTGGTTGGATCGGCTTCTCCAACTCTTCTTTCATTGCTGCTGCGTCTAGTGGTAACGATCCATGATCCTCCTTAAGCATGATGTTCTTGTGTGCGCGGTAGAAAAGTTTTGTTTTCTGCTATCGTAGCCTTCGCGCAATCCATTAATAAGAAGTTCGACTGGTTGGAATATAGTGTGGAAAAGAATGCCGCATATTGTTTCTATTGCTTTTTTTAAGAAACCGTCACACCCACTCACTTTGGGAGGATGTCTTCACAAAAGTTGGGTATGTGAATTGGAGAAGTGCTATGGAATCTTTTAAACAACATGTTGGTGGACCTACTAGTGTCCACAATCTCGCAATGCTAGATTGTGAAGATTTTCGAATCAAAGAGCAAGTGTAGATCATAAATTAAATACCTATAGCAAGGAGTGCGAAATTGCATACAAGATTCGTTTGATGCTTCTTTAGATTGTGTAAGATATCTCATTCAAAGAAGGTGAAGCTTTTCGTGGACACGACGAATCATCTACTTCCATGAATAAGGGTAATTTTAGAGAGTTGGTGGGTTGGTACATTGATAAAAAGACAGATGTGAAGGAGGCTTTTGAATTTGAGGGTGCTGGCAATTGTTTGATGCTTTGTCCGGATATCTGAAGGAACTCATGAAATGTTGTGCACAAGAGGTCACACAGATGATTAAGGATGAGATTGGAGATAGAAACTTGCGAAGACTTATTGATGAGTCACGTGATTCATCAATAAAGGAGCGATGTCCGTGATTGTAAGGTTAGTTGTACATATAATGTTTTTAGTCGTATCATTTATGATTTGTGTATTGTGGTTTTGTTTTAACTTTGTAAAATTCATACAATGTAGGTTTGTAAATAAAGAAGGGAAGATCATGGAAAGGTTTATTGGTATTGAGCATGTCACTTTGTGTACATCTATTACATTGAAGGAAACTTTGATTCGTGTCCTTGCTAAGGTTGATCTACCTATTTCTAGGCTACGCGGACAGGGTTATGATGGAGCTTCAAATATGAGAGGGGAATTTAATGGCTTGCAGAGATTAATACGAGATGAGAATCCGTATGCTTTCTATGTCCATTGTTTTGCCCACCAATTGCAATTAGTGGTTGTCACTGTCGTAAGTTGTAGTGGTGCTATTGCTGATTTCTTCAACTATGTTCCCTTGATAGTGACCCTTTGTGAGTGCATCTTGCAAAAGAAAGGATGCTTTGATGGAAAAGCATCAGGAAGTCTTATTACAAAAATTGGAGAATGGTGTGCTTTCAACAGGAACATGCTTGAATCAGGCAACTGGCCTAGTTAGACCTGGAGATACTAGATGGGGCTCACATCTTAAAACATTACTCATTATATACCAAATGTGGGAATCGATTGCTTGCGGTGTTAGAGATGATATGCAAAGATGCGACATATCCTTGGTCATGGTGGAGCAGCAGGTTTGATACAAAAGATGGAGAGCTTTGAATTTGTGTTCATCATGCATTTCTTGATAGACTTGTTAAGCATTACACATGAGTTGTCACTTTCTTTGCAAAAAAGGGATCAAGATATTATTGAAGCTATGGGTTTAATTGTGGATGTGAAAACACGCTTGCAAGACATGAGAGACAATGGATGGGAGCCATTGTTCAACACAGTAAAAGGATTTTGTGAGTCAAATGAGATTGATGTGCCAAGTATGGATGATCACATCGGAGTAAAGGGTAAATCTGCGTCGGAAGCATAAAGTTACTCTCCTTCACTATTATCGGATTGATATTTTCAATGTTGCTCTTGATGCCATTATAGCGGAGATGGATCATCGTTTCAATGAAGTTTCTTCAGAGTTATTGGTATGCATGTCTTGTCTTGATCCAAACAACTCTTTCTCTAAGTTTGATGTGCAAAAGCTAGTTCGTCTTGCTGAGATTTATCTGTTGATTTCACCACGGTGATTGTTTGTTGTTAAGAAATCAACTTCAAACATTCATTCTCAATGTTAGAAGAAGTGTTGAATTTCGTGAATGCCGTGATCTTGCAAAGGTTGCTCAAAAGATGGTTGATCTTGGAAAAATATAACTTTTGATTTGGTGTATCGCCTCATTGAGCTCACATTGATCCTTCCGAGTAACAAACATCGTTGAAAGAGTTTTCTCAGCAATGAAGATTATTAAAACAGATTTGCGCAACAAGGTATCAGATGAATGGCTCAATGACTTGATGGTGTGCTATACTGAGCGAGAGATATTTAGAAGCCTTGATAACAAAAGAATTATTCAACGCTTTCAAGACATGAAAACTCGTAGAGTGAAATTGTGTCATAATCAGATTTAGTGACTTAGTGGTATGTTTTCATTTCATTTTTAATGTTTATGGACATTCATAATTTAATATTGTATCACTACATTTGATATTTTTTTATCTACAGATCGGTACTCACATATTTATGAATATTTGGGGGCATATTATCCATTAGCAAGGTACTAAATTTATTGTATCGTATATTTTCAATTTGTTCTCTTCCTATTTATGTATGAATTTGATATTTTACTGATAAAAGACTAGTCGATATAGCTTTGATATATTTATGTTGTGCTATAGCCTCAACAGTAGAGCCCCCCTCTATTCTCATCCTGGATTCGCCACTGCGAGCACCCATCTTAAAAATTCTGGGATCCGCTACTGTGCATGACCACCGTGGCAATTGTTCTTTATTGCTCGCGTTTCGCTCTGGAGAGAGTCGCAGAGAGGTACTCCTACTGTTCGTGGAAATTAAAGGACGGTGGTAACTAAGTGGTAAGCAGTAGGCTACGCCGATCAAGCATTAGTGATGCTTTAAAACAGCCAGCAATGTAAGGCTTGCCAGTGGAGCAGCGAGCGGAGCAAAAGGAATGGACATTCGGATGCGATCTTAAATAGTATTATCTTAGCTGACTGGATCATCGATGCGGTGCTGGTCATTAATTATATGCATGCCGTCAATTTGCTTTATGTGGGTCAGTAATTGTTGAGAACGTTCGCCACGAGTAGGTCCCGCTAAAAAGAACAAAATTCTGGAGGGACCTAGCTAGCTAGTTGTTAGAAAGAAATTTAGCTTAGTGCCGTTCCAAAAGTTGTGAAATTCTACTCCAAAGTATATGGGCCTGTTCTTTATCTTACAAGTCAACAGTTTTTAGCTTTTTATTACAGTATCTAACTTTCAAACGGAGTATTTTTTAAGATAGGGTCTACAAGTTAAACGATCTACACGTTAAAAACCTAACATTTATACCAGCCAAAATCGCAAGGGAGTGTCTGTCTCTCCGTAATCTATATCGTAAACAGTTAAAATTTAAAAATTTCAGCCAAAAACTAAAAGTCATAGCCGAAAAGAAAAGATTGTGAAATGCTACTCCGAAAGTTCTTCGTATGAATCCGTTAACACCTGTTTTTTAAGGACAATTCTACCCTTGCCCATTAGACGTTGCGAGGCTTTGATGATGGCATGAAGCAGCGTATTTAAGAGCCCAGGGACACTGCAGCTAGCACGAACCGCGTCTGACCTGTGTAGCTAAGCACGCGACATGAAGGTAAACAAGGCGCATGCATATGCATCGCTCATGCGTTAATATATCATCCAGCTACGTACATTTATGTTATGTGTCCTTAACTCCGTAGGTCATATCCCATTATGCAGCAACAGTATGGCTCAAATAACTTGTCGAGACGTATACTAGAACTAGGGGAGGAAATACTACTGCTGTAGCCCTGTTGCTACGACTCACGCACACTTGACTTACACTACATGTACAGATATGTGCTCGTAGTCTCTACTCCAGACGTATGAGATTCGAACCCAGCGGGCTCCTCGCTTACCTGGCGCAGCAAACCACTCCAGCCATTACTGGTCCTTTTGCTACGTCGCTTTTACTGGCTAGGAAGTCAGGAAGGGGCGGTGTAGCGCTACTGTAGACAACCAACCGTCGGCCATTTAAAAGGTACGTATACAGTTAGTAAAACGTCATGATCCATTCATCCATTGGGAAGAGGTACACGGTATTACCGTTCGTGTTCAAACTATATTGGCTGTGGCAAAAGAAAGGTTGGAGAAAATGCATGCATGCGAATATCTCCATTGTTAATATATAGGAGTGTATCCGCTGATTTGTTGCATCTCTCAGGTCTTGTTTTATTAGTTGGCTTATATATTGGCATGCATGTTGATGAACCTGCTCTTGTGAATCTAGCTAATGGCATACTGAAGTAAACTTGTACTACCATTTTGTGATTATATTATATTCAAGTCGAACAACCTTTGGTGCACTTTAATTACTGTTCTTCTACTATTGCCATAGTTATCACGGCGACCTTGACGACCACGGCGCCTAAGGGCGCCGGGCGCTAGTCATCTAGGCGAACGTCTAGTTGTCCTCTAGCGATGCTAGGCGAGCTAAGCCGGTTCATTTGATGAGTACCGACTACTTAACTAAAATAGCAAATTAGAGAGGTCAATAACAATTACATATCTAATACTTTGATGAGCTTGTCATTCTTTTGTTCTTTTTGTAGGTAGCCAAGCAACCCCCATCCAAGATGAAAGCAATTAAAGCCATATGTTCTTGCCATTGAGAAATATAGCAAATATTAGAATATAAAGTTGTAAAATGGTTACTGAATATTGAGCAATTGGGCAATGACTATTGTAATTTCATATTTGTAAACTTGAAATGATGAAATGAAATAAGCTTTTGAGTTGACATGATGAAAATGAGAGCAAAAACTAGCATAACATTGCCACTTTGCAAAGATAGACCCATCACATAGTACTACTAGTGCATAATGCATCACAGAGTTCAAGACAATGAGTCAAAGGCAAACAAAGTTACAAAACAACTACAACTCACCATCAAGGCATCAACAATCATAATCTGAAGTTGCATCATCTTCTCCATCGCCTGCACCACCACTTTGTGCATTGTCATGAGTAGGAGTAGGAAGAGATTCGTCGTAGTCATCATCAATCTCTTCATCATCCATATCAAAATCTTCATCAAGCTCATCACCTCTCCTGCCTCCTTCTGCTTCAACTAGCCTTGAACTTGAACCTGCAGCAGCACCACCACCATGGCGTCGCCGATGATAAGATAATATAGTGCTCTCAATCCCAACAGGCCTAGGTAGATTGTGACCACATAGCGCACTTGATGCACCCACAACCTCATCAACAAGTGCCCAATCTAGATTATTCGGCTCCGTCTCATGGACATCTTCAGCACCCGCATCAATCCAGTCAGTGTTCCACTCATACTCATCAAAGATCAATGGGTTAAAGTTGCTCCCCTCTACACGCATCTTTTGAAATCTTTCAGCAATCTTTTGGTTATATTTGATATAAATCAAATTACTCAACCTTTGGTGCTCCAGTCGGTTCCTTTTCTTTGTATGTATCTAAAAGGAATAATAACAAAAAAGACTCAAGAGTTAAGATTGAAGAAAACATTAGTAACAAAATAAATTCAATTATACTATTAGAGTATTAGTTAGTATTGCACTACTAATTAGTAACTACTTACAAATTCAAATGTGCTCCAATTATGCTCACACCCGGAAGACGGAGCACAAGGACCAAGAAGATGCTTTGCAAATTGTTGAAGGTCTGATGCGTCGCCACCATATGCATCCCACCAATCAACTACAAAATAGAAATTGGAAAAGGCATGATTCATGAAGGAATAAAATTGGATATGCTAAATTGAAATGAAATTGACTAATTGAGTACTTATGTGGGCTCATTTTTCCTTGACTTGATATTGCTAGTGTCTTTCCAAAGCAAGCTCGCTTTTTCTCATAATAATTAGCTTGGGTGGATATCTTTGTGGCAAGTTCCTCACCACCGTAACCAACCATCTTGGAAAGAACATCATTGAAATTGCTTCTTAGCTTTCGGGCACGTGAACTATCTTTCTCCTTGAATGCATAAAATTTATTTGGATTCAAGTATAATGCGGCCCCATATAGCTTCACTTCCATTTGGTCAGTCCATCGTCTCTCAATAATGTCAATCACACGCTCAAGGAGAGCCTTGCCCTGCAAGGCTTCTTTTATTTTCTCCTTGGCAACATCCATAGCTACCAAAACCTCCGGCATCGCTGGGTTCTCATCACCATCAACAATCCTCCGTTCGTCGCCTCCCTCCCCCCATCAGTTTGGCCCCTCCTCCCACTATCATGCGCCGCCTCCCTTCCTCCCGTCGCGCTACCTCCCTCCCTCCCGCACTCGGCCCCATCCCTCCGCCATCCCGCCGTCTTGCCTTACTCCCTCCGCCGCCTCCTCCGCTGTCTCACTCCCTCCGCGGAGGGAGGGAGGTGGCGTGGCTGGAGGGAGGAGGCGGCAGGAGGAAGGAGGAGGCGGCGGAAGGAGTGAGCGGCAGGAGGAGGGGGCTGGATGAGGAGGAGGAGGCGATGACGACGAGGAGAGAGAGGCTGCAGTGGGACGGCGGGATGGATGGGCCGGTGTGCGGGAGGAAGGGAGGCGGAGACGGAGGGAGAGAGGCGGCACGGTGGGGACGGCGGGATGGATGGGGCGGAGTGCGGGAGGAAGGGAGGCAGCGCGACGGGAGGGAAGCGGTGCGGCCGGAGAGGGGCAGACGGCGTACCTGGCGGCTGGCGGTGAAGCTAGAGTTCGCGTTCGCCTCTTCGCCTTCGCGAGTCGCGACCGAGCAGGTGTGTCTCACACTCTCATTGCTTCACCGAAGCCCTTAAGCCTTCGCCTCCTTCGCCTCGCCCGACGCCTTGGACGCCATGTCGACGCCACGGACGCCTCGTCTAGCTGGCCAAGGCGAGGCGTTCCTCCCCGGCGTCCACTCCCCGGCGCCTGGACAACAATGACTATTGCAATTTCTAGAGTACTCTTAGGGTCTGTTTGGCAACGGCTGCGGCTTATGGTGTTTGGCTGAAATTTTTGAATTTTAGCTGTTTACGGCACAGATTACGGAGAGAGAGATACTCACTTGCGATTTTGGATGGTGCAGATGTTGGGCTTTTAACGTGTACATCGTTTAACTTGTAGACCCCGCCTTGATAAAATACTCCATTTGAAAGTTAGGTACTGTAGCAAAAGCCAAAAGCTATCAGTTTCGAAGGAAAAGAATATACCCTTAGTTTAACTGTATATAAGTTGATTATGAATACCTTTTGACTGTTGCTTACGGACCAAGACTAAATGTCTACATTATACATGTGCTGCTCAGTTAGTGGAGTAATTATTGGTCTCCTCCTACCGGTCACGGTGCAGTACACATCATGTGTCGTCTAGCTTTCTTTGTTAAGAAATAACCGGGCCGAATATTTTACGTGACTTCGTACGCATAAACACTCTTATTGTTTTCTGATTTGCGTTGACAGAGGTTAACCCCGGCCTTCCTATGCTAATTAATATAGTTAAAGTTGACTTTTTGTATTTTTTGTTGACGCTGCTGTCTAGGGCTCACCCGTCGAGACCCGAAGATACAAATTTAGAATATCTTTGTATTCTGTATCAGTCCCAATCACACTAGCGCACTCAATGTAAACAAAAAGAAAATATTGATCATGATCATAATTAACTAAGAAAAATATAAATATTATTAATTATCAGAACAACAACCTTATGACCAAGTTTACAAATAATACCTTGAAGAGCCTAACAACTAGCAGCGGAAAATAAAGATAAATCTGGTGGCCATTCGATATGTCACAGTCAATCGACTAGGAACGAAATCATAATATGAGAAGTCGTCGAAGAATTCTCCTTCAAGTACCTCAGATTGATATGGTTCTTCCTCAACAACTGAGCAATAAAGTATATAGCCGTGAGTACATAGAGTACTCAACAAGTCGTTTGTGACAACATGCAATATATAATAATGCAAAGTTTGTCAAATGATGGCTGAGTGGTCATTTTGAAGAAAGTAAAATTTTAGTGTAAATACAATAAATAGATTAAAAGTGAACTTCAAAAATGAATAATAAATAGATAGTTCGAAGGAATTAAGTGAACCATATGTAAATTAACTATTCACTTTCCAACCAAAATCCAACTAAAGTTTTATGAAGTTCTACCACTCATGTGAAATCACCGAGCATTGTTCATAATCATAAACACGACTATTCAATTAGTTTTACACACTACAGAGGTTGCACGACCACTACTGTAGAAAAGGTCATCACAGATGGTTCAAAAACGTAATCACAGACGGTTTTGTGAGTTGTTTGAGTTTATAGGTCAGTAATGATATGAGGTTATTACCGATGGTTTTCGAACCGTTTGTGATACATACTATCACAGACGATTATTAACTATCTATAATATTCTTTTGTATTCCTAAATCTATTTCTGTTTTTTGGCTAGCGTCAGGAAATGCTAGTCATGCCATCTAAAATAACAAGAAACACAAGTACATATATACATCCAATTCACATTCATTTTGGAAACAAGAACATTCATTTCACAAGGCAATTAACTCAAATGAAATAAATTAACCATATTTATGAACAAATACACACATGTACAACATACTCGGTGTTGATCCCTCTCTTGGATTTTCGTACAGTAGCAACGTTAGCCTTAGTCGTTGCGAAGGAAGGCATGACTACAATAGAATTATCTATGCATAACGTCGATGCATGACGTTGATACAGTGGCGAACTTCTAGGAGCTCCCAATAAGGTAAGTCCCAAAATATTAATCTCTTATTCTAGTTGTTCTTCCCACAGGCCATCGATATACGTCCCTTTCCGAGCATAAAATCTAAATCTTTAACCATATCATAGACCTCTTTTTCGCTTAAATGCCTTGGAGCTGAACTGTCCTCTTCTCCATCGAATTGTTTCTTCATTCTGCAGTATGGGTGAGCCCTCCGAAGGAACCTACGGTGATGCATATATATGGTTTTGCACGAGTGCATTAGCCACACACTTTCGGTATAATCTAAACAGTGAGCATAGGCTTTGGCTCATTTTGTACTCTGACCCGACAGGTTAGCAAGAGCAGGATAATCATTTATGACGCGGAACAACAAGCAGCGTAAAGTGAAGTTCTCTCATTTGAAAGCATCCCATACATGTACCCCCTCGATCTATAGTATTTTTAGATCTTCCACCAATGATGATAGATACACATCAATATCATTCCCATGTTGCTTCGGCCCTTGGATAAGTATCAAAAGCAAAATATACTCCGCTTCATACACAACCAAGGAGGAATGTTGTAGATACAGAGTCACAGGCCAAGTGCTTTGTCGGCTGCTCATGTTACCGAAAGGATTCATTCCATCTATACAGAATCCGAACATTATATTCCTTAGTTCTGCCTTGAAGTCTTTAAACCTTTTATCGATGTTTCTCCATTAGATCGGAATCAACAAAATGTCTTAGCATTCTATCCTTCTTATGCTCCTCCGAGTGCTAACGTAGCAGTTTTGCCTCATTGGGTTCGCAAAAAACCGGTTCAAAATGGAGAAGATAACATGCCACCTTAGTAGGAGGTCCTTTATTCACCTCTATTCTCTCACCATCATCTGATTGATTCTTACACTTGTATCGGGAATCGTTGCACACTGAACATACATTCATGTTTGCATACTCTTTACGATAGATGATACAGTCATTCGGATAGCATGTATCCTTTTTACTTCCATTTTCAATAGACAAAGACCTTTCTTGGCTTTGTAGGTGGTTTTAAGTAACTCATTTCCCTCAGAAAGCATGTCCACTAAGAGACATAATAGCACTGTGAAACTCTTATCGGACCAACCGTTACTTACCTTCAATTTCAGTAGTTCAAGCACGGCTGACAACCTCATATATTTTGACTTGCAACACATGAACAAAGGTTTTTCAGAATCCTCCATCAAGCCCCAAAATTTAATATACTCTCTCTCATCATAGTTCCCTTCTGCATTGCGAAGCATCTGATCCAGACTCTCATCAGCAACCACTACTACAAAAAAGGGTCATCACAGACGGTTCGAAACTGCCATCACAAACGGTTTTCTAAACCGCCTGTATTTATATGTTAGTGATAATCGGAGGTTATCACAGACAGTTTGTGAGCCGTCTGTGATAAAGACAACACAGACAATTTGTAAGTAGAACCATCTGTGAAGAAAACTATTACAGACGGCTTGAACCAAAAACCGTTTGTGATACTCACACATCACAGACGGTTCTAGTTACTAATTGTCTGTGATTGGTGAGTATCACAGACGGTTGGTATATAGAACCGTCTATTATAGTCCTTCATAGACAGCTTATAGCATAAACTGTCTGTGATAGTTCATTCTATACCTAAATATTTTTTCTGTTTTTTAGCTAGCCTCAAGAAATAATGTTACCTATGCCCTTTGAAAACAAGCAAATACAGTGGCAAACACAACAACACATTCCATTTCCATTAAGATTAGAATCCACCATTACAGCATAACAAGATAACGAACACAACTCTTTAACAAGGCAAGAATATATAAGAAGCAGAGATCCTAGCATAAAGTAGAAGCTGGATACAGTGCGCGATGTCCTTGACGCTTGCCATCAAGAAAGAGAGGAGAGGGCATCGGATAGCGGCCTGATATCACTGACAATGGAGAGGCGGCGGTAGTGCCACCTTTGTGGTGACGGTGAGCCTGCACAAGACACTCTTACGACACTTACGACAAGAGTATGTTGTGCAATCGACCGTGGTGTCATAACGGATGCGCTAGCTCATGGCGGTAGTCAGTGTCGACGAGGAACAAGCTAGATGCAGCGCGCGATGTCCTTGACACGTGCCATCAAGGAAGAGAGTGGAGGGCATCAGATGGCGGTCGGATATCATCGGTAATGGAGAGGCGGTGGTAGCGCCACCTTTGTGGCATGATGGTGAGACTGCATAAGACACTCTCACGACACTTACGATAAGAGTGTGTTGTACAGTCGACTGTGGTGTCACAACGGAGGCGCTAACTCACGGTGGTAGTCGGCATCGTCGAGGGGAGGATGCAGGAAGCTAGTGGATGAACTCATGCGTGACTGCCAGTGGAAAGGTAGAGGGGGAGTAATTAACAAGGGCCAAGCGGTTCGAGGAACCGGTGCCTTCCATTCGAAGTGGAGATAATAGACTGGTGAGATTGAAATCCTGGGGTATACGTCATGGATTGGTGACATGTCATTATCAGAGATAGTTTGTTATACGAACCATCTGTGATAATGCACATATCAGAGACGTTTTGTTATATGAACCGTCTGCGATAAGGTACATATCAGAGACGGTTTGTTATACAAACTGTCTACGATATTAATATCAAAGACGGTTTGGTATACGAACCGTTTGTGATAACGCTTAAATATGCGTGCCCTAATCCAGCTCTTCTAAATTATCTCTCTCTCATCTTCTTCATCAGATTTCTCAATAATGACATCAAATATTCTTTTGATCTCCTTCCTCTCATCTATCCATCATGAGTTGTTCGACCGCAATCTTACACAGATGGCCAATAATTTACGTCTAGAGCAGCTCCTCCGCTCATGCCCTGCTCTCATTCCTCGACTCGCTTCCATCCATCAGCTGGACCTCATCATCTGCCGTCGACGGAGGTGTCTCGTTGCCGCTCAGGAAAGGGAAACTGCCCTCAGCCTCGTTCTTCTATGCAATGTGCACAAAGCGGAAGAAGCTCTTACGGCAGTGAAGAGACACATGGATAACATTGCCGATCAAGCAGAAACGATCGATTTTGAGGAAGCTTATCATGGCATCCTCTATGAGATTATAAGCCATGCTAATCATTTGCCCAGGCTAGAGAAGGAAGTGGAGAGGGCAAGGACAATCTTCACGGCATTTGAGAACTCAGCGGCTGATCCTTCAACTCTAAAGGTCGAAGAAGAAGTATATGAAGCTCAGAAGACTAAGATCTAGGAATCTCTTTTTTGGGGATTTTTGTAATAAATTTGCCTTGAATTTGTCTTTCGTATCAGTAGCTTCTGTAGTTCATACGACAAAGGACAAAACACAGACGATTGTAAATAAAAAACCGTCTGTGATAGTTACATAGACGATTCTAATTAAAAACCATCTGTGATCATGTGTATATCACAGACGGCTTTTAAACCTAATCGTCTATGATAGTTTCAGAGACGATTTTAGCCAAGAACCGTCTATAATAATCAAAGCACGGACGGCTCCACATGAACCGTTTGTGGTGAGGCGTCCCGCATAGCTTGTTTTGTAGTAGTGAGCCTATCCAAATCAAAAACCACAATCGATAGCATCCATTGACGTATCATTGACTTCATCGGTGACGTCATTATTACAACTTTTCTATGTAATCTGCTTTTCACTATGACTGGTCCAACATGCATACTCCTTTTTGAAACCCCTTCAAATCAAGTATGCTTCGATATGCGCTTGGTTCTTAAACATCTTCAGATTCCCACAGTCAATGCATGGACATTACATATAGTCCACCACCTTATTCAACATATCCTCCTCGGCAGCTCTTGCAAACGCAGACACACCACTAATGTACTCTTCACTCACACGGTTCTTAGTGTACATCCAGCTTCAGTCTGATGTTACATATATAGCAATTTAGTACTAACTATTGAATTAATTAATTAGTATACTACCTGTATATGATCTAAAGTAGCTATATGTAGCAAGAATAATTAATTAAATTAAATTAAGTGGAAATAGACTATGAATTAGCTAAACCCTAAAGCATGCTAGATGTAAATAATCTTCTCTCTACATCAAGCTAGATCTAATTCAATTTTCCCTTTACCAAAAGCTAAATCTAAAATATAATGCAATTAGGAATAAATTACTTACCATATATAGTCAATAATAAATGGATCTACGATCACTCTTGCCAAATCCGTGGTCTCCTTTCACCAAATGGCCTCAAGCCCCACCTCCTCAAAGCAGCAGCTTGTGAGAACAGATCTGGAATTTAAGACAGATCTGTGAGGGTCGACAGGCCTGCAATTAATAAGTGAAATTATCACAGACAGTTTTTAATACAAATAGTCTGTGAAGTATCACAAACAGTTTAAAGAAAAAATGTATATGATATTTGGTAATATCACAAACAGTTCTTGTTAAGAACCGTCTGTCATGCTTCACAGACGGTGTTCACCTTGAACTGTCTGTGATATTACCTCTTCACGGACAGTTTTTAGCGTTGGCAGCAACATAGATGGCCTCTAAATCAAAATCGTCTGTAATTGTATTTAATATTGATGGTTTTGGTCAACCGTCTATGATGAGGCATCTAGTTTAACCATTTTGTAGTAGTGAACTTTACCCACAAGACATGAACATCTCATACTGCCACACGATTAGCATACTTCCTTGGGTGTGTGACAGAGAGATCATTATAAAGCATTTACAATGCTAAGGTTTTATTACCGAGTAGGCTAACCACCTGGTCGGAAACCCACCCCCCTCTTGTGCCATGTAGAAAGTTACTCAAAAATGAATTAATCGCCCACATCATCTCAACGAAGAAATCAAAGTTCAAACATCATAAATTAATTAGCCAGGTCAATTCCATATTAGACATATGGTTATACGATAAACCTCAGATTAATGACGCATAAAATTAAGTCCTTAGGCATTACCCAGGTGAAACATCCACAACCCAAAGTGCTAACCACACTTCTCCTTTTACTGCATGATCACTTGCCCAAGTGAAAATCATTTTGGTTTAACCAAGACCAATGACACTACTCATGTCATGATACATAAATTTTATAACTATAGCTAGCCACCACGATTCAATATCTCACAAAGTCAAAATTAATTTATTGATCAATGCGACAATGAGCCCAACATAACAATAAACATGGTTAGGCATATTAGACGTATAATCCAAGTGAATACTAATATTATATCACTAGATAATTAACCATCCTATAGTGACAATAGAACCATGGTATTTAAATTATCAAAGGATGGATTTAATTAAAGTTGGTTGATAACTATGAAATACAAAGGTTTATAATAAATTAGCAATGCATGATAGTTTAAAACAAAATAATAATACTTATATTTAAAACAATAGGTTCAATATAATCAAATGTCACAACTTACATTGGCTTTGCTCAGTTACCACTTCTTGATTTTCAGTTCCTACTTCTACTCCTTCGAAAACGTTATTTAATGAAATAAATCCAAAAATAACAAAACAAGAATCAAACAGTGGAGCTCAATTTTAGATAAATTTAGGAAGAAGAATTGGGTCAATTGGAGTTCGGATGGAGGAGAACGGACTCTCGTAAGATTTGTCGAGAAAATAAATTTCTAGAAATGGAGAGAGAAAGGAAATTTCAGTGACTCGGTCCATGGTAGACTGAGTTCACCGAACCAATGCAGGAGTTTGGCTGACGTGGCGGTTGACTGGGATGACACATGTGCAACAAGAGATGACATAGCACTGACGTGGCTGACATGTGGTTTGCTGATGCGGTAGAGCGTTGCGATGGGGTGAGGTGGTAGCTAGGTCTTGCAAAGCGCACACGTGGCAGACACACGGGCAGATGACTAGGACAGATCTACGACCGAGGTGCTCCAGCTCCAGTGATGGAAATCGATGGTGAGCTAAGGATCGACATGGTCACTGAGAGCTTCCTCGTGCGATGGCTAAACCATCTAGCAACGAAATCAGTATTTTATGTGAAAAAGTTATCCCTAGCCTAGGATTATTTCTAAACATATCTAAACATTTAAGAAAAAATATAGCTAATACTAGTATACTAACCAGAGTTTTATTCTAGGGTGACAAGGTATTTAGGTGATCAATGTCAAATGTGCTCTTAATAAGTAGGCATTAACTATGCCTTTAAAACTGGAATTAAAATACATTGAGTAAACATAAGCATGCAGAATAATTTAAAATAACATAATTTTATTGGTAAACTAGGATCCAAATAAACTCCAAAATTCAAAAGGAATGTAGAAATGGGTAGTTAGGATTTTAGATGAATTTAGGAAAAAAGAATGGGTTCAATTAGAGCTAGGACAGAGAAGAACGAGTTCTCAGAAGATTTAAAACTAACAAAAAAGAGAGAGAAAGCACTATTTTGGGATTTCTAGATTTTACGGATTTATTTTTCTAAAGAAAAAGGATTTATGACATCATCATGGCAATTAATATTTTGGCCAAATTATTTTCCTAAAGAAAAAGTCTCGGAATCATTGACAGGTGGGCCTAGGTCTATGGACCGAGTCCACGAATTTTGGCTATCCATAATGGACCGGGACTATGGGTGATGTGGCTTGGCTGAACTTGTGTGGCGGGACGTTGCATGCCGGCTGGTGGTGGTGCTCGAGGACCAATAGTCATCGGCGAACGATGGCACAATTGGGGTTAGTGTGATGTGCAAAAGAGAGAGGAAGACAGGGGAGTTGGTTTCACCTTGGCGCAGAACTTAGGGATCAACAAAGATGCTCGGCGGCGAGAGGGAGGTGACGATGAGGTTCGGTTCCAGAAAAGATGGCTTTACGGCAGCGTTTCTTGATGGCAACAAGGTGCGGGAGGTCGAAGCAATCAGAATGAAGCTCGTCGTGGTGTCGAAGGGGCTTGGCTTGCCTACAATGGCTCATCGAAGCTTTGGCTGAAGCTTGGAGCAGTGGGCGCACACTGCAAAGAAACTTGGGTGCTCAAGAGGTGCAATTGGATGAGGGTTTTGGTGTGGGGGATGAATGAGGAAGCTAGGGGGTATTTATATCCTTGGGGTCACGCAATGAGGCAATTGCTCACCGGTTGTGATGGCGCAATTTCAGAGAGAGGAGAGAAAGGAAAGGGGGGGCACATAAGGAAAAAGTGTAGGGCTTAGGGATCCGCGTACAATGGAGGATTTTCTAAAGGAGGAAGCGGAGAGGAAGGAAAGCGGTGAGATCGAGCCGAGGACAGCGGCATGGGCATGAGGAGGAAGAAAGGAAGGTGGACGATGGGGAGCGGACAGGCGTGGTCGGGCAGTCAGCAAAAGAGGGGATGGCCCAGGAGTGAGGCAGGCCGACACGCATGTGGGCCACATGGGCCAAGGCCATGCAAGCGAGGAGCTGGGTAGAGGTGGAGGGGAAAACGGGAAATAGGCCGGAGGGGAAAAGGGTTTGGCGTGAGGGAATTTTGGGAAAATAAATACATTTTCAAATTAAATAAAGGCTAGGGATTATCATATGGCTTAGAAAATAGTAAACGAAAGCCATTTTCAAATTAAATAATGGCTAGGGAATTATCATATGGCTTAGAAAATAGTAAACGAAGTTCAAAAATTCTAGAAAATTGTTAAAAATACTACAAGGTAAGTGAAACTCTGGAAGAATAAATAAACTCCAACTGGCTCTTAGACAAGCAAATAAGTCTTTTTCTTTCTCTAGGCTCAACTAAGAAGGAAAAAAAAGAAATCCATAAATAAACCTAAATAAATAAAAGTTAAATTTTGTTGTGTTACAAACCTACCCCCTTAAGAAAAATCTCAATCTCGAGATTTGAACGTGCTAGCGAAAAGATGGGGGTGGTTGGTCTTCAAATCCTCTACCCATTCCCAAGTGGCTTCATCCTCTAATTGATTGCTCCATTGCACCTTACAGAAGCGGATGGTCTTCTTTCTGGTCTTGTATTCTGGTATCTCAAGGATGTTAATTGGATGCTCCTGATAGGTGAGGTATTCTTGAAGCTCATGGGTTTGAAGTGCTACTTGCTCTGTGGACACTCGAAGACATTTCTTCAGTTGGGACACATGGAAGACGTCATGTGCTCCTATCATGATTGGTGGCAACTCCAACTAGCAGGCAACCTCTCCTCTATGGTGACGTGGTTCACATGTCATTTAACATAGTTCTGGGCTTCTTGAAGGATTGCCCTAGGTTCAACCTCCTGATGATCTAACATTAACCACATCCTAGAGCTTCTTGGGACAAGACTTGGCTAGTGTCCCGTCTCCTTGCAATAGGAGCAAGCCACTCATCAGACAAAGTGGTGTTCTTCTGCACATGCCCACATGTAGGGAGGTTGTGGATTGCCTGAGGGGGAGAGCGGTTGGCCTAGAAAGGTGCCCGAGTTGGTCTTCTTGGCCCAAAGTTGCACGATAGTGGTGGGGTGCCACGAGCCTTGGGAAATCTCCTAGGTTGACCTTTTGAGTGGCCATCCTCTTCTTACGGTTCTCCATCTCAACATGCTTGCCTTCTTGATGAATAGCTTTGTTGACAAACTGGTTAAAGTCAGCATAGTCACTAGCTAACCTAAGATGTTGTCATTAAGTCCCTCCAAGAACCTCTCCTGTCTTGCCTCATCGACAGTAATATCTTCCTCATCGACAGTAATACCCTGGTGTAGGGCTCAAAACTCCTTGTTCTTAAGAGTGATTGTGGCAATGGGGACATGAGCCATGCAGAAGTTCTACACAAACTCATCCCAAGTGATGCCTTGCACATTGGTGTGAACGGTAGTGAAAGTGTTCCACCACTCTGAAGCAGACCATTCAGTTGGTGAGGGGCAACAAGGACTCTATCCCGATCATTATATTAGATAATATCTACCTTCTTCCCAATGGCTATGAGCCAGTAATCTACATCCATAGGTTCGATGCTGCTAGAGAAGGTTGGGGGATGCATCCTCATAAACTCTGGCAAACTAGATTGTGGGGCCTAGACTGGTGGTAGAGGAGCTGGTTGCGCAGGGTTGTTGATTGTCTGCACTAGTAGTTGAATGAGTTGGTTCTGATTGACCATCATTTGGACCCAGTCGGGTCCATTAGCAGGTGTTGGTGGAGGGATGGGAGCGGATTGACTTCCTTGAGTTCTGTTATTATTGCCGTTGCTGCTAGAGTTCACCATCTGCTTGGTGCTTCTAAAGGTTAGGGGAAGGAGGAAAGAAACTAAGAGGGGTTTTTGTGTCCATCCCACAAAAAATTCAAGAAAACTTCCTAATAAAATAAACAATCTCAACAAAAGCAACTTTATTTAATAGTAATATAATCTTGTGGCTGTTGACAAGAGAATAATAGCTCACAAGCAACGTTCTTTATTGACCTAAGGTTTCGTATGGGGTTGCCTACAACTAGGCTAAGTACTTCTGCTTATCCCCAGCACGATGCTTCTTCGGTGGTGGCTCGAGGCAGTCTCCCTAAATTAAGGAGTTGTCATCGCCAGCATGAATCAAAGTTAACTCCTCTTCTGCCCTACAAAGCTTATAGGTGGTGAAGGTTAGCCCGTCCAAGGTAGACTGGTATGTGTAGACCAAGGACTTGGTGAGTTCCACTGGTGAACAAGCACAGGTCATCTTCATTCTCCGTGGTCACGAAGAAGTGTTGGAGCTAGTGGGGTACTTGCCGGATAGTACCGGAAGGTAGTGCCCCATAACTCCACCTTGTAGATGTCTCTCATCCGCGAATGTCTTCTGAGCGGTGTCACGGATCTCGATGAAGAAAGTACCCCATGCGAGTGGGGCGTCGAAGGTGTGGAAGGCAGCGCCGTCTCCTATGTTGGTAAAGATCAACACCCCCACCCTCCAGCGTTCTTGATCTCTATAGGACGGAAAGTACCCCTGGTGGACAGGTCACGCTTTGAAATTTAGCTGCTGTAGGAGCTTCCAAAGGCAGGTGGCCAGATGTCGGCTTGGATTCCATGGGAAACTTTGGTAGGGGTTTCAACCATCTAAAATATTTGAGAAGAAAAAGAATTAGAAAATAATTTTTATAAAAGAACATGGTTAAGTGAAAGAATGAGAGAGATAAGTTTTTACTAGATTTTTAAAATGGTATTTTTTGTTAAAATAAGTCCTTATGGTGTATCTATTCTACTCTATCTACAGTCATGTCTTAGTCATTGTGGCTCTGACACCATCTCTGTCAGAACTGGAAGCAACAACTCCAGATTCTCTGTGTGAATCGCACTAGTTCAAGATTAGCTAGTGCACACAGTGGACTACAAAGATAAATATTAACCATAATAAAATTTACTATTTATCTAAATATGGGCCTGATGGCCAAAGTTAACATCCATGGCTCATATGCCAAATTTAAATAAAAGCAGTGGATGAAAAATTGAAGCGGAAGAAGGCTATCCAGTCTACCCATAGGCAAACGACTGTAGGGCGCGGCCTACCTGTTCTAGCCCTCACAGAAGTCAAAGTTAGAACCCATACTAAACTTGTGGTAGTACGATGTGGCTTTATAGCAGTAGTTCATGAATTGTTCCTTAATTGACTTTGGCAGACTTTCCACATACCCCTTATGCCACCAAGCACCCACCACCTAACCATTTACCTAACTCTAAACCATATTATATTTTATTTTTAAACATTTCATACACGTTCTTGACTCACCAAAGTCAAGTGTATATTTTAATAATCATCATTTTATGTGAAAAAGTTATCCCCAACCTAGAATTATTTCTAAGCATTTCAAAAAGTTTTTTAGCTAATCCTAGTGTACAAACCAAAATTTCATTCTAGAGTGATAAGGTATTTAGGTGATCAATGTCAAATGTGGTCATAACAAGAAGGTATTAACTATGCCTTTAAAACTGGAATTAAAATATATTTAGTAAACATAGGCAAGCAAAATAATTTTAAATAACATAATTTTATTTGCAAATTGGCATCAATATAGTCATGTGCAAGGTTACTCGAAAATGAACTAACCACCCATACCATTTCAATGACGAAATAAAAGTTAAAACATCACAAATTAATTAGCCAGGTCTATCATATATTGGACATGTAGTTGTATGATAAGGCTCAGATCAATGCTGCACAAAGTTAAGTACTTAGTCATTACCCAAGCAAAGCATCCACATACCAAAGTGCTAACCATACTTGCGCCTTTACTGCATGATCACTTGTCTAAGTGAAAATTATTTTGTTTTAACCAAAACCAATGACACTACTCATGTCAAGGTACATAAATGATTCAATATCTTATTAGGTCAAAATTAATTTATTGAACATACTAGACGTACAACCCTAGTGGATACTAGTATTATATAACTAGATAATTAACCATCCTATGGTGACAATGGAATCATAGCATTCAAATTATCAAAGAAGAGATTTAATCAAAGTTGGTTGATAACTACCAAGTATAAAGGTTTGTAATAAATTAGCAATGCATAATAGTTTAAAACAAAATAATAATATTTTGATTTGAAACAACAGGTTCAACATGATCAAAGATCACGACTTGCCTTGGCTTTGCTCAGTTACCACTTTTTGATCTTCAGTTCCTACTTCTACTCCTTCGAAGACGTTATCTAACAAGAGAAAAAACGAATGAAATACAAATAAATCCAAATAAAATCTAAATAAAATATAAAAATATTAAAACTAGAACTAAAAGGTAGATCTCAATTTTATATGAATATAGGAAGAAGAGTGGACTCTCGAAAAATTTGTCGTGAAAATAAATGCTTAGAATCGAGAGAGAAAGTAGAATATTCTCTAGAATATTCCATTTAGAGTTAAATAAAAGAAATGGAAATCCTAATAATAGGGTCCATATGTCAGTAGCAGGTAAGTTGAGTCCACTGAACTAGTGCAGGGGTCTGGTTGACATGGTAACTAACTAGGATGACACATATGCAACAGGAGATGATATGGCACTGATATGGCTGACACATGGCTTGCTGATGTCGCAGAGTGTTGCAATGGCCAATGAGATGAGGCGGCCGTTTGGGCTTGCGTGGCAAACACGCGGTCAAATGATAGATCTACGACCGAGCAACGGTGAGTTGAACGTCAATAAGGTCATCGAGAGCTTCGTTGTGCACCGACGAAACCATCTAGAAGTTCTGATTTGGTCAACGGTGGGTGCCACGCTCCTCGGCGACAAGGTGAGCGGTGGCGAGGCTTGGGGCAGCGATGAACTCCAGCGAGGAGGACTCGGTTTGGGTCGGCGAGGCGTGCAAAGATATCCTGGAAGCAATGCAACGCTAAAGGACTTGGCGTGGAGACCGATGGTCATCAGGGATGACCGACAGCAAGGAAAAGGTGGCGGAGTTGGTGGGCTACGGCGGCAACTTACCTCTGGTGATCTTTGAGAGTCGACGAGATGCAAACGAGGTGGAGCGGACCACTACGAATCTGGCACACTGGTCGGCGAAAACGAAGGGGCTCTGCAATAGCGGAGATGGCTCGTCGGAGTTATAGACGAAGGCGACGGCGCAACTCGAATTCCGACGCGAGGACGGCTAAATCAAGTCGTCGGTGAGAGCTAAGAGGTGCAGCTGCTCAGGGTGCTCGATCTGAGGGTCTCGACGTGCTTTTATAGCATGGGGAAGCAGAGTCCAAGACAGGAATGGCGGCGCTATAGCAGAGTCTGGCTCGGACATGGTCGGGGAAGACGGAGCTAACAGATGGGGCCCATCTGTCGGCGGCTGCAAGCAGCAGAGTACGCGAGGGCGACGCGTGGCTAGCGGATGGCTAGGCTACGTTGTGCGGCTGCTCGCGGGAGTTAGACCAGGCGAAAAGGAAGGGATGGGCGGGAGGAATAGGACTTTCGCCCGAATCAAAATTCAAGATTTTTCGAATTTGAGATAAGTCAAATTGAGCTCAAACAAATAGCAAATATATTCAAAAAATCCAGGAAAATATAAAAAACATTCTTTGCAACACAAAGAACACAAATAAAACTGGTTTTTAATTAATTAAAGTTTATTTTATTCATATTAAATATTTTTCAAATATAAAAACTCAACTCAAGCTTTACTTAATTTAAGAAAATCTAAATGATTGTTTTTATTTTAAAAACTTCAAAAAGGTAATTAAAACTAGGGTGTTACACCACCCGACAATTTCAGCCAAAAAATAGCTGATGTTTTGACTATTGGTGGGAATCAACCAACCCTAGGATGGTAACCCAAATTTCCTTTCTCAAATTTCCTTTCAGAGACATTTGCGATTGGTTGCCGTAGGTATTATAGTCGGTACTCGTAGACTTCATGGTCTATACGAGTACTTCAACTTTTGTGATCTTCGAGTACTCGTGTTAGGCCAGCGGTATGACTGGCTAGTGCATGGTGGTCGGTGATCGGTAAAATGTTGCTCAAGAAACAAGACTCGAAAGACTCGATGCTCTTGTAGTCATAGACATTGCTAGTGGGTAGTCGAAGGCTTTGCAGTCGTGGCTTTCGCAACTGTGGTCGATGCTACAGTACCATATGGGTACTCAGTAGCAGTTGTTAGTGATGCAGTACAAAGTTGGTACTCGATTGTTCTATAGTCGGTAGCGATACTTGTTATTCCCAAGTGTTTTGAGCGGAGCGAGTACTTGTTGTTTTCAAGTACTCGTTGAGCTAGTGGTCGTATTAAGTGGTCTAAGGTTGATTTGTGAAAAGCGATGTAATTTGTGGACGTGGACGAGCTGGTTGGTGTTTGTGGATGGTTAAAAGTGTGGTTTGAGTGTGTGTGTGTGTGTGTGTGTGCGCGCACGCGCTGATGATGATCAAGTTGTGCAGAACTTGTGCCAGGAAAACGTTCTTTGGTCTTTGATGTGCAGGTTTGCATGGAGGTAGTCGTGGTTAATAACGAGGATGACTGGAACTAGGATGGGAAAATCTGAGGTCCAAGTGATCGAGGATGTCATGCAAGGTGGTGGGGCTCACGCTGGAGCACGTGGAGATCAAAGGTGGTGATTCGTGGAGAAGCTAAGGGCGGTGCGGTCTAGAAAACTTTGACACGAGCAGTGATGATGCGTGGAGAAGCTACAGGAGGTGCGGTCCTAGAGGCTTCGACACGAAAGGTGATGGTGCGTGATAAAGATACAGGAGGTGTTGTCCTGGTGGCTTCATCACGTATAGAGTTAGGAGTTGTAGATGGAGTCCATAACTTGGTAGAGGTAGAGTTTTGTTAAAACCCGTGTTTGGAAGGGTTTCAGGTCCCTGAATTAACAAAGATATAGGATTTTGTGTTCATGTTTGAGTCGAGCATGGTTTAGTGTTCTAGCATATAAAAGCGGGTAGAGACTAACGCTTTTAGCCGTGACTTTGGGAGGCTTTTAGGGGTGCCGTGAGGGTGCTCTGTAGCCACACAACATGATCCAGAAATAATAGATCAGGTCTATTCCAGGAAGTGTTAGTCGGCGTCGGCGACGTGTTTTCCGAGTATCGTTTTTCCTGTGGCCTCGGCGGTGGTGTGCTAACACATCTTGATCTTGCGTTATATGAGCACGGTGTTGTCTTCGGCGTGTTCTCGTTCGAGCAGCTGAAGCTTGTGAGCGGAGGGAAATTTGTACTACGTGCAAAGGAGGTCAAGCGAGTAGTCGTAGCGAGCAAGCGAAGTGTTCATCGAGCACGTGTAAAAGAGTCAAGAGAGAGCAGTTGAAAGATTTGCTATCAAAATCTACAAGCGGTAATTTAGATTGCCTTTTCTTCTGGTTTGAGATTTGTTTTCAGTATAAAAAAATATAGGCAATCATTCAGCTCCCCCTCTGATTGCGTCGTACGATCCTACAAGTGATGTGAGAGCCAGCTGCGATCGCATCAGAGAGGTATGTGAACCGTCCCCTTATGCTAGATGGTACTGATTTTGCTTTTTGGAAGTGTCAGATGCAATTGTACATTGAGGCTCAGGGTAGTGATGTTTGTAATAAGGTTTCTAGACCGTGTGAAGTTCTTGTTACGGTTATGACTCTAAATAAAATAGATGTTGATCTAAATGATCAAGCTCGTAACATGTTATTTTAAGGAATCTCTTACAAAGAATTTGATCGTATAGCTCATATTAATTCCGCCCACTTAATTCGAAAAACTCTTTGATGTTATCATAAAGTAATAACTAAGATCAAGAAAGTGCGTAAAAATATGTATCAAAAAGAGTATTCTGATTTTTCTATGAAGCCTAGTAAATCTATTGATGATCTTTTTGCTCAGTTTGAGAAAATCTTGAGTCACTTGCGTGGTGTTGATGTTACTCCTGCTGATTAAGATAATGCAACTAAAATTTTGAGATCTCTAGGCTCTGAGTGCTTAATTGTTGTCACGACTATTAATCAAACTGTTGATCTAGATACTTTAACCGTAGATGATATTTAATCTAGATTAAAAACCTATAAGATGGAAGCTTTGCCATCTAAGACTAATAAATCTTCATCTTTAGCACTTGTGACTAACCCCATGCAGGCTGTTTCGTCGAGTGTGTTGTATTGTGTATCCTTATCTGCTTTGTCTTCTTTTTCAGAGGATTAATTCAAGCAGCTTCCTAAAGACAACTTGGTATCGATCTCCATACGGTCATACAAGGTACTCAATAACGTGAGGATGAGGAAGCGAGAAGGCGATTTAGGCTCGATCAGATGCTTTGAATATGGCGAGCTAGGCCACATTAAGATGGATTACCCCATGCTCAAAGGAAAATTGATGAGGGAAGACAGTAATTATCGTCGTCAACCATCCAAGAATAACTCTAAGGGTGAAATTTTCTATCACAACATTGCTAAAAAAGTTTTCTCAGCCATCGAGTGCCTTGACTTGAGTAATGTGGATTTTGAGAGTAGTGACGACGACCACCACAATAATGATGATGCCGAGGGCAAGAAGAAGAACACCGACAACTTTATGGGCATATGTTTCATGACAAACAACAACAATGATGACAACTACAACGATCCCGATGAGGTAAGACCGTCATATGATCAGCTTGAAGATGGTCTAATTAAACTTCCTATTGAATTGAAAAGGACCAAAAAGAAATTGAAAAAAATAATCTTCTTATTGAAAATCTTAATTTAGAAGTTGCTAGGCTAAGAGCTTTGACTCCAGATGATAATTCATGTTCTTCATGTACTAACTTGTTAATTGAGCTTGATAATATTACATCTATTCACACAAGTTACATGGATAAATTTGATTCACTTAATATTGAACATGAGAAATTACATGCTTGCTTTGCTCCTGGTACAACTGTTCATACTTATGTTCTTAATGATTTGCTTGTTACCAAGAAGAATTTGAAAAGGATGAAAGTTGCTCCTGTCGCTAGTTCGCTAGTTCAATCTTTCTTTGCTAATAACCTTAAGTATAGTGAACCCTCTCCATGTAAAAGATGTGAATTGTTTGAAGCTAGGCTTAATTCATCTTAGGAATTAATTTAACAAATACTTTATTATGAGATACTTTCCTGCTCTAACTGCCCTAAGTTTAACACAAAAGCAAAAGCCTTGACTAGACAACTCAACGATTTTGTTTAAAAAGAAAAATTGGCTTAGTCTAGTGCTTCTAAGAATTTAGTGAATGAACTTGGTAAATGCACAACCTATCCCGCTTTGGCTAAAGAAAACGAGTATCTTAAGAACACTTTAGAAAGATTTTCTTTTGGCAAGAAGAATTTAAACATGATTCTAGTCAATCAAAAACAAGTGTGAAAAAACATGGTCTAGGATTTAATTTTGTTGAGCATGACAAGAATAATTCTCCTAAGGTTGTTAAGCTTCTTGAACCACAAAAGATTGAAGTAATCTCTGAGCCAAAACCAATTGTGTTTAAATCTGCTGGAATAGCAAAAGACCCCTCTATCAAAGTGGGTGTTGTGAAGTCAATAGATACGATTTCTCATCAAATCAAGCATTAATGCACTCATTGTAGTAGAGATGGTCGTGTAGTTCAATTTTGCTTTCGAAAAGGTTAGAAATAAAAAAGAGATAGGTTAAGAAAGTTTTCTCAAGTGGAAATTGTGCTAGCTCTCTACTATCGCTTTGCTCCCTCTAACCGATCGTCCGTAGGGTCAGGAGTTTTGCAACAGACCGCTTGATCGACTTTTTCCCATGATCAAAACAACGTGATCGGATCAACATTACGACCAAAGACTTCAACGACCGGTGTCTTATACTCGCTCAAACTTGTCGAGAGTTAGACCACCTTATAGATGGAGTCGAATCGATCTCGGCGATCGCACCGGTGGCTCTCATGGTCGGACTATAGTGGTCGAGCAAGATTTTCACCGACTCTTTCCGTGGTCGACCGGTTTCGAGAGATTTTCGACCAGCGTTCACTGCCCGTTTAGACCGATCGGCTGTCATATCAGCTCTGTCGAGGAGGCCAGATCATCTCGTGGTTGAACCGGCGACTCATCAACTATCGGTTTAATTATGGTCGAGATACCTGTCATTAATCCAGTATGCTTAATTATGCTAAAGACCTGTTTAAACTTGCTTTATGGTATATGACTTTATATGATCTACGAAGCTCTACTCGGATGACTTGAACACACTCTTAAATCAATACACAGTGACTTGAATAGTCTATAAAGCTTCTGGATGTTTATTCTATTGCTTCTTTTTAGAATTATTCTCTTTCTTGAGCCCTTGATGATTTCATTGTCAAAGGGGGAGAGATTAGAGAAAGGGAGAGAATTGGAGAATTTTCTGAGAGTTGGGGAGAAGGAAAATTTTAAAATTGCTTTTTGGAGTTGAGAGAGAGTTTTCTGAGTTTTTTGAGGTGTTGTCAATGTATTCATCAAAGGGGAGATTGTGAGACCATGTAATGGTTGTGCATGTTGTTGATGATGAATAATTGACATTTGGTTTATTGGAATTTTCATTTATGAAAGTTCTGATTGATGCACTTTTATGCTTGAATTTTCAGGATGACAAAAGGACTATGTAAGGTTTCAACCACGGATGGTAGCCTGATCGGCCTTGTGATGGCTGGTTCGATCAGCCTTGTGATGGATGGTCCGATCGGCAGGTCTAAATGACAAGTGTCGACCACGGCAGCCATCAACCATAGTAGACTTCGACCACGTCCGCCTTCGACTACGTTGACTTCAACCACGTCCGGCTTCGACCATGTCAGTTTTTGATCATACAAATCCGACCATGGTATTTCAACCCCACCATTCTTCGATCACAATAGTTCGACCATGGAACATAGACTACTGCAGAATGATCATACTTGGTTGAAAATGGTAAGTTATAGTACTTTCGATGGTCACAGCTACAACACTTTTCGATGGTCATAGATACAGTTCTTTTGTCGATGATCATAGCTACATTACCGATCGATAGTCATAGACTTTACTGGTCGGTACTCGATAGTCATGAACTTTACTAGTCGATACTCGATAGTCGTGGACTGTACTGGTTGGTACTCGATAGTTGTAGACTTTACAAGTCGGTCCTCGATAGTCAACAACTTTGTGATCGGTAGTTGTGGACTTTGCAGTCTACTCTCATTGTCTTAGATTTTTTGATCGGTTGTTGTAGACCTCGCGATCAGTAGTCGAAGGCTTTTGCGATCGGTTGCCATAGGCTTCACGGTTGGTACTCGTAGAATTCATGGTCTGTACAAGTACTTCAACTCTTGTGATCTTCGAGCACTCATGTTAGGCCAGCGTATGACTGGCTGGTGCATGGTGGTCGGCGATCGATGAACAAATGCTCAAAGGAACAAGACTCGAAAGACTTGGTACTCGATAGTCGAGACTTTCTTTGGTTGGTAGTAGAAGGCTTTGCAGTCATGGGTTTCGCAACTTTGGTCAGTGCTATAGTACCACATGGATAGTCGATAGCGGTTGTCAGTGATGCAGTATAGAGGCTGTATTCGATTGTTCTATGGTCGGTAGTAATACTTGTTATTCCCGAGTGTTTTGAGCGGAGCGATGGTAATTCCAGAGTACTTGTTGTTTTCAAGTACTCGTTGAGCTTTGAGTGGTCTAAGGTTGATTTGTGGAAAGCGATGGAATTTGTGGTCGTGGACGACCTGGTTGGTGTTTCTAAATGGTTAAAGGTGTGGTTTAAGTGTGTGTGCTGGTAACGGTCAAGTTATGGAGAACTTATGCTAGGAAAATGTTCTTTGGTCTTTGATGTGTAGGTTGGCATGGAGGCAGTCATGGTCGATGAAGAGGAGAATAGGGACTAGGATGGAGAAATCTGAGGTCAGACGGTCGAGGATGTCTTGCGAGGTAGTTGAGCTCACACTGGAGTACGTGGAGATCAAAGGTGTTGATTTGTAGAGAAGCTAAAGTCAGTGCGGTCCAGGAGGCTTCGACACGAGTAGTGATGATACGTGGAGAAGCTACAGGAGGTGCAGTTCTGGAGGCTTCGACACGGAAAGTGATGGTGCATAATGAAGATACAAGAGGTGCTGTCCTGGAGGCTTCGTCACATATTGAGTTAGGAGTTGTGGATGGAGTGCATAACATGGTAGAGGTAGAGTTTGGCTAAAATCCGTGTTTGGAAGGGTTTCAAGTTCCTTGATTTGAGAAAGAGATAGGATTTCATATTCGTGTTTGAGTCGAACACAGTTTAGCGTTCTAACATATAAAAGCATGTAGAGGCTAAAGGGTTTTAGCCGTGGTTTTGGGAGGCTTTTTGTGCTAGGATTTTTAAGGGTGTCGTGAGGACGCTTTGTAGCCACAAAATATGATATAGAAATAATAGATCAGATTTATTCCAGAAAAAGTTAGTCGGCGTCGGCGATGTGTTTTCTGAGCATCGTTTTTCCGTGGCCTCGGCTGCGGTGTGCTAACACATCTTGATCCTGCGTGATACGATCATGGTGTTGTCTTTGGCGTATTCTCGTTCGAGCAGCTAAAGCTTTCAAGAGGAGGGAGATTTCGACTACGTGCAAAATATGTCAAGCTAGCGGTCGTAGTGAGTGATCTAAGTGTTTATCGCGCGCGTGCAAAAGAGCTAGGAGCGAGCAGTCAAACGATTTACTGTCGAAATCTATATTCTATAATTTAGATTGTTTTTTTTGTGATTTGAGATTTATTCTCAGGTATGAAAAAACGAAGCAATTATTCACCCCGACACGCCATACAATCATCCAAATTGTAATGCAAAGATCTGTATGATTTGCTACAACAAATGTCCGGTCGATGGATCAGGTATAAGATAGTACCTGAAACAACCCACGTCATTAATTAACCTTAAGCGATGGATTACGCTATTAAACAGGATTAATTAGGTAGCTAATGATCTAAAATACGAGGGAATTTAAACTTTTCTTTGCCATCGTATAAATTGAGTTCAACGAGCAATAAATAATTGTACTGCATTTAGTACCTTATCGGCGAGGACCCAAATAATTTGTAACTCAACTAAGATTTATGTATAACAGTCCGTAGTACAACAATAATTAATTACAATCCGTATATGATAAAATCAATTGCATCATTTGAGCGACAATTAGAATTGGTAGCAAGCCAAATAAAGATATTACAATTTGCATTACATAATAGCGATTACAAATTACAACAAATATACAATTTCATGTCTCAACCAAATAACCATCCCAAAAACTAAGCAACTGCAATATAATTGTATTTAACCAAGAATTGCATATTCTAATTTACATGAAGTACATCTCATACATATTAAATTACATCCAAATTAACAAAGATTAGAAATTACATTTAGATAACATGCAGTATTATCTAGACATCAATATTAAGAGAAAGCCAAATTACAGCCATGCCATTTCATACATTAGGATCTGTCGTCGAGCCGCCACCACACCGGTAATTTATTTGCAAGTGAACTATTATTTTAATACCGAAAAAGACCGAACAAAAGAATGAATAAAATTAAGCGAAGTTAGAAAAGAAATAGAAAAATATGCCGTCAGAGCCCAAAAGGTTAAGTCGGGCGGGGTAATCCGTTCACGGAGATACCTGACCGTCCGGGGGCCAGTCGGCAGGGTCATCACTCGGCATAAACAAACCTGTTTTATTTTAGAGACCAACCAGCATAAACCAGCATATTTTTTAAATCCCAAATAGCAACCGAAGGATCAGCATCACCACAGCCACTGGGACTGCACCCCACATTTCAGAGAGCAGGCACACAGCCGAGAAGGTCAAGCCCAACATCAAGCCATCGCACACAGCCAGACAGAACGCAGCCGAGAGGGTCACCCCAGCACAGCCGAGAGGATGGCGCACAGCACAACCCATCCAAGGAAAATATCACAGAGCTGATTGCCACAATCAACCGAGAGAGAAGAGAGGAGCCCGAGCAGCACAACACATATCTTTTACCTTTCCCCATCCTTTCCCAGCCACACAGAGCCAACAGAGAGCAGAAAAGAAATATCTCGGCAGAGCAAGCCCTACTGCCTCTATTCTCATTCCCCCAAACCAACCGAAAGCAAAAGGGAAGGGAGAAGACCACGGCTCCAGCAGGCCACTCCTCTCCCAACCCCAAACCCCCAAACGCCACAGCCAAGCCTCACCGGCCACCGCAAAACAACATCGGGACAAGTCAACCAGGAGCAAGACGGCGGCCACCATCTTCCCAAGCGAGAATCAAGACAAGAGAGCAGAGCCAACCACCATCGAGGCCAGCTAGGCGGGTTGTAAGATCGAGGTGGCCGACTAGAGGGGGTGAATAGGCGGTCTTAAAAATTCTCTACAAATTAATACTAGCAATTCAAGACCTTTTCTATTTGCCTAAACCAAGTATACAATGCGGAAGCTTAAATCAATTTGGTTTAGCTCAAATAGCGCCTACAACAAGTAAATTCGCCTAAGTGCACCAACAATTCTAGCCTAGGTCAAGGTTTGCAATTCTAGATATACAAGCAATCAATTTAATTCTATGAATGTAAATTGCTTGAATATAAATAAGGAACAAGGAAACAAACCACAATTTGACACGGTCTCTTTTACCGTGGTGTTGGAGAGTTGCCGCTCTCCCTAATCCACGTTGAGGTTAGCCCAAACGATTGGACCGGCTCCACGAATTAAGCGAAACACCTCAATCCACTAGTGGTAGCTCTTTCCGCTCCGGTAGGTGAGCTCCAACCTTCACACCTTCGCCGGGTCTTCTCACAAGCTTCTTGACTCTCACTGCGCACGACGCCTCCAACGCCGTCTAGGAGTCGGCAAACTCCAAGAGTAATAAGCCAAGCCCCTCGCTTGACTCTCACCACGTGCAACGGATGCACAAGTTCAACTCGGACACGAAGTCCACACCTAGAGGCAACACATGCACTCTAGTCCTCTTCTCCTTCTCACAAAGTGCAACACATGCACAATAGAGTGGAGAACCTCAAACTAGCTCAAGGGTTAACAAATGAATGCACCAACCTCATCTCCAACCGGCCTCAAGGGGGTATAAATACCCCACACCAAAAAACTAGCCGTTGGAGCAAAGTCCGAAAAATTCGTGACGAGCGGAACCACCGCCGGCCGACGTAGTACCGCTCAGTTCGGCGCTCGAGAACGGCTATGTCAGAGCTTCTGAACTAGCCGTTACACAGTCGGCGCGGTAGTTCCGCCGTGCATTTTCCGGTAGTACCGCTCGCCGGTAGTACCGCAAAGTCGGCGCGGTACTTCCGCCGAGTCGAGCCCAAACTTGGCTCTCGGAAAAAGAGTCCGCCGAGGGTCGGAGCCGGGGAGCCGGTAGTACCGCAACACATGCCGGTACTTCCGCTCACCGGTAGTACCGCTTCCACAAAGCCGGTACTTCCGCTCACCGGTAGTACCGCTTCCACAAAGCCGGTACTTCCGATTCTTACGGCGGTCGCGAGATATCTCATGATTTTGCAAAACACATTCGCAAACTACGATATCATGCACACAAGGATCACACATGATTTCCAACAAGTTGCAAAACACATTTGCACACTTTTGAAATCATGACGCAAAGATTAAATATGAGCTACAACCATTTGCAAAACAAATTTGCAAATCTAAGCCTCATATTACAAAGAGTAGAAAACATGGACTTCAAGCACTTGCAAAACACATTCGCAATGCATAGTCCTATGTTACAATGAGGTTCAACACATGAGCTTCAACTATTTGCAAAACACATTCGCAAATACAAGTCTCATGTCAATTTGAGCTAGCGAGGTGAGGATGAGCCATCAACACATGATGAGACTCAAACTATTGACATGACCCCTCTTAATAGTACGGCAACCTATACTAGCAATCCGGTCTTCCAACCAAACACCAAGACCGGTAAAGACTAGGAACACATCCTTAGCCCTAGCTAGTCATACCTTTGCCTCGGTCAACAACTTGATATGCATTAACACATAATGCATCTTTCACATCAACTTCATCAACACATGATGGTCTTTGCTTGATCAACACATGATCACCTTGATGGCCTTCAACACATGAAGTCTTCATCTTTTTGATAGCATTCAACTTATGAATCTTTCTTCTATTCGCATCTTGACTTGATAATCTTCAACACATGAAGTCATCCCAAGTCATCCTCATTTGTGGAACCTAACCTATTCATCCAACTCATGGAAACCGTTAGTCCACAAAACCATTGTCATTAATTACCAAACTTCACCATTAACACATAGTGGAGGGACAAGATTCAACAATCTTCCCTTTTTGGTAATTCGTGACAATCTCAACAAATTATGAGATGTAAAGTTGATTTGCGAGTATACAACTTGTACACAACAATTTGTATATTCTAAGATAAGCACAAAGCTTAATTATCCGGTTGTCATTTGACTATTCAACAATTAACATATAATGGAGAAGTTGGTTGACAACTCGATTACACATGAGTATATATGAACTACACAAGTTACATATACCCAACAATGTATTTCAAAGTAAAGATCCCAAATGTGCATATTGAAGGAAGCATGGATCATTACTTGTGAAATTCAAAATATACAGAGCTCCCCTAAATGTGTGCATACAAAAGTGTATATTGAATACATATGCACATATTCATTTTGAACAATTTTAGGAGTTCAATCTATATTTTGGATCTAAGGAATGCACTAATATATGAGAGAATGATTTCGAATGCATACCTCTTTGATTTCACCTTACCATCCAAATGAGACTAAACAAAAATATACTTGAACAACAATATTAGTCTCATATATGCATTTATCAATATCATTAAAACAACATAATGGTATATGATATTATCATTAAAATCACATTATGATATTTGTCATTAACACCAAAACCAACTTAACTGGAGCTTGATCTTTCAATCTCCCCCTTTTTGGTGATTGATGACAAATCCATTTATGATAATAGCATATAGGTGAAAATGACTAAATGATAGGCAATTAAGTGCATAAGAGAAGGTGAAAGCAATATTCAACATATAGAATTAAAAATTTTAATTTCTACTCAAGAAATATTGTCACATTTCTCCCACATGGCATTTTCATTTCTATTGTTCTATTAATCAAGGCTATTAATCTCCCGACATTATCACAAAGTTCTCAAAGATTTCTACTCAAGAAATGAAAGCTATTATCACAAATTTCTCCCCCATTTGGCATTAAGCACCAAAAAAGAAGAGAGACAATTATCACAAAATAGCATTGATTAAGCATGAGAAGAATTACAAGTTAAGCCATGATAATGTCCAAGATATGCTCTTAAGAAGTGAGGAGCTTGATACCAATTTAATCTAACATAATTTGGTCATGAAAGAATATGAATAAAAAAAATGCATATGACCATACGTTATACTACTAAAAATAACTGAAGATATTTGAAACACATTCAAATAATCTTACTCATTTAAGCTCCTTGAAGGCTTGAAGTCACTTGATATAATATCACTTGATATGACACCACTTGTATATATATGACTTGTATCATTTGGATCATTTCCTGATTTTGCATTCCAAGTGGCCTTCAAAAACTTCATGAACAACTGACTAAAAAATATTCAATAAATCTGAGAAAATTTGTCAGTATAGAATAATATCTGAGGATTAAAAGTCATAATTGCATCTACCTCAGATTATGAGCATACTTAAAGATATGAAAATCACAAATCAGCTCAAATACATGGAAGTTCTGAATTTTTCAGCACAAAGCCAAAGAGAGAAAAGGTCATAACTTTTACACATTTATTTGAAATGCTTTTAAATTTTGCAGATATAAATTTTATGCTATTGGTGACCTTCTTCAACAAGAAATTTTGAAAGATACTTATCCAATCAAAATATATGCCTAAAAGCGCTTTGAGAGCAAGAGAAGGAATTGATTTTGCATCAAAAGCTTAAAATCAAAACCAATTGGATTTCCATGGAGTATTTTTCTTCCTTAGCTTCATATGAGTTATAAATACTATTTCAAGTCAAGATACACAAAGAGATCATGCTCAAATAGCTAAACTCATTTTATGCAAGAATGGATCATTTTGGGTCAATTGTAGTTTTTGGATGAGATTCAAATGAATATAACTTCTCAATGATTGGTCTTTTGCAAAAGCTTTGAACTAGAGAAATGTTCGAAATGACCAACCCTTTGAGTTTTGTATTGACCACTTTTTCAAAAACTCAATAGATTTTAATATAGGAAATATGTCGTTTAATCCAAAACAAGATCATATAAGATTCTTTTGGGGCCAAATCTTCCTTTTGATTTCTAAAATAGAAATTTTTACTCAAAAGGCTTTGAAAACATTTGAAATACATAGTTAAGTATTTTATTTAGTTTTTCACAACTTTTGCCTTTTAAAATAAGATTTTGATTTTTGACCAAAGAGGCTCTTTAGAAAAGGTAATCTTGCATATCATTTGATTATTACTCCATGAATACCAAAAGAAGCACATGAGAATGAAACACATTCATTCACAAGACATAAAGCAATTTTGGGTAAATAAGTAAAATAGTTTTTCCAATAGTAATATTTTTACCCTTTTTGCTTTAGTAAGCACAAAAGTATTATATATGTTTTTCATAAAGAAAAATTCCCTCTTACACAAAGGTCTCTTCTTGGCAATCCCTTCTTCTCCTTTGACACACAAATGATTCTCCTCTTATTTATTTTTCTCCTCTTTTCTTATCTCTTCCTCCTTTTGATTTAAGCCTTTTCTTCTCATCACTTGTGAGAAAATATCACTTGTAAACATGGGTGATATCAAGTATAGTTAATTCCAATTGTAGAAAACTTGATACCACTTGTACTACTTGAGAGCATACATGGCACCAAATGTACTTGATTCCATTTGTAAAAACTTGAAGCCTCTTGTATGATCAACTTGTTTCTCATAAGGACAACCTTTAGTACTTCATCTTCAATAGTTTTCACTTGATTTGATGAAGAGATACCACATGTAGAAAAGATGTTTCTTGAAATAGCACTTGGAGGAGGAGTATGATATCATTAGAGGATATACCACTTGTCAAGGTGGATACCACTTAAAAGAACATAATATCATAGGTGAAAACCACTTGTATCTCACAAAGATTGTCTCGACAAGTGGAGAAAGGATATCACTTTGAATGATGCCACTTTGAAGGAAAAAGGATACCATTTATTTTCCAAAGGAAAGAGATACCAAGTCAAAAGAATAGATACCACTTGAAAATAATATCACTTGGAAATCAATGATATCATATATGTGAAGAGCTTGGTAAAGAAATATTTGCTTGCCAAGAATAAAAGGATATCAATCCAAAAGACATCATTTGGAGGAAATAAGCATACCACTTAATTTTCATAATTAAGGGATACTACTTGAAGGATATGGATGATGTCATTTGTAAATATAGGAGTGAAGCACACGCTGAGGTCAAGATGACTAAAACGTCTACCACTCTTTAGGAGGATGCCATTTTAATGAGAAAGAATCAAAGAAATAGAAAAATGGCATATGGAGTCAATAAATACTTGAGGGTAGCTAGCTGTGATTAACAAGGATCAACTTGACCAAGAGGAGTAAATGAAATGGCTGAGGAATTAAGAAATCAAGTTTTGAATCAAATCAGCCACTCCAGAAATATCGGAAGTACCGCATTCACTGCCGGTAGTTCCGACAACCGGAAGTACCGCAGACTAACTGCCGGTAGTTCCGAAAATTCTGGGAGCACGCCAAGAATTTTGATTTTCAGATGAGAGGTTTGATATATTGTTGTATTTTGCTCCAAAGTTTTTCACACAGAAATAAAAGCTACTTGTGGAGCATTTCCAACTATAAGCTAAGATCAAAATTCTTTTCAATATAGTTTTAACAAATTAAGCTTTCAATTTTAAACAAACTCATTTTCAATAATTTTACAAGAATGCAAAATGATCATTTGGGGTATTTTTAAACATTCAATTTTATGTATGAGTTGTAAATACCCTTGTGAGCTAATATATGTCAATAGATTAAGCTCAAATGGCAAAACTCACTTAAGTGCTAGATAGTGACCACATCGGTCAACTCAATATTTTGGATGAGTTTCAAAACCAAATAATTTTTGTTTAGTTGGCTTTTTGAAAAACTTTTGAATACCAATAATGTTTGAAATAGCCAACTCTAGGTTTTTGGTATTGAACACATTTTCAAATTCCTTTTAGAATTGATTTTAGCAAATTTTTGAGTTTAAAGCCAAAACAAGATACTAGATTGATAGTTTTGGGTTGCAAACTCAATTTTACTTGAAATAAATTTTTCTAAAGCCAAAACCTTTGTAAAACCTTTGAAATGCATTTATATATATTTTTCAACTAGTTTTTCAAAGATATACTTATTATTTCAAGATTTTGACTTTTGGCTAAATGGCTCAATTTTGAAAACAATTCTAGCACTTAATTAATATGGGCATACTTAGGGATGTAGTATACATGAATATGATTTAACACTCCCCCTTAATGTGCCACTTCATCTTGCTCAAGATTTATAGTAATGAAATTTAAGCACAAGAGCAAGAGCACCCCTTTTAAATGATTTTCATGAAATGCAACCTGCACAAGGCTATGGGCTATAATACAACAAATGTAGATACTTGTTACCGCGATAGCATTGGTTGATGATGTGGCAAGATTATCCTCAAACTTGGCTTTCATTTTGCATATGGTGAAATTCACCTCTTTATCAATTAGCCAAGCCTCCAATGCCTCTCCAAGTACCTATTAAGCTTTTAAGCACATTTTGGTACCCAAAACTTGGTTGGGTCCATGAATGTTAGTTACAAGAGATTTGGGCACCCAAATGGCCCTAACATTTAATTTTTGTGAACTAACATTCTTAGCAAACACATTGCTATTCTTATCTTTCCTAAGCAAATAATGTTCATTGAATAAATATGGCTTAGGAATGATACCTTTAGGACAATCCTTACTAAGATGTCCCTTCTCTCGGCAATTATAGCAAGTACGGCAATCATTACCTCTTCTTATTTTCTTGCCTTGCTTGTTGCCGGTTTGCCTCTTCTTTGATGGATTTATCTTGTTTTCCACCTTGTTGGGGCACTTAGAGGCGAAGTGTCCCATCTTGTTACATCCAAAGCACTTGATTTTCTTCGTGTGTCTTGCATTGTGCCTTGTCTTGCTATTCTCCTTCTTGGAGATGAAACCTATACCTCTCTTGTCATTTGACAATTTTTGACTTCCCAAAATTTTGTCAAGAGAAGCCTTTCCTTTATAACTCTTCTCCAAGTCTTTTCTTAAACTTGTGACTTGGGCCTTGAGCTCATTGTTCTCCTCTATAAGGTTAGTCTCAACATGCATAGAGGAAGTAATAGCATCTATTTTTGAGCAACAAGGAATATCAAGCAAATCATCACAAGATGTTGATACGCTAATTTTAGATGAATTGCTAGAGCTAGGAACTACACAAGGTATATCATCTAATAAATCCTCACATGAGGTGGATACATTTATTTTAGATGAAATGCTAGAGTTAGGAGCTACACATGGCATATCATTTAGCAAATCACAAGTAATGTCTATATCCACATTTGGTTTAGAATATTTCTTGAGAAGGAGAATTTCATGCTCCTCTTTTAGCACATCATAATTATTTTGAAGAGAGACATATTCTTTCTTCAAAACCTTAAATTTATCTTTCTCCTTTCCAAGAAATTCATTTAATTCTTCTAACATGTCCATCAACTCATCATAAGAAGGTGCATCATCATTATCATCAAAATTTACCTTCTTTTTACCTTTTGCCATAAAGCATCGAGTTAATGTGGAGGGGATGGTGGATTCTTCATCGTCGAAGCTAGAAGTTGAGCATTCTTCTCCCGACATCCACTCTTGTATGCAATCCTCATCGGTTGATGTGGATACTTCATATTTGTCTTGAATTTTAGTCCACATGTCATGAGCGCTCTCAAGATTGCATATCGTATTGAACACCTCTACACTCAAAGCACTAAATAAAGCGTTAGTTGCTTGAGCGTCGAGATGTGAGCATTTCTCATCCTCAATTGCTGGAGCATGAGAATCCTTTGGAGGAGAAAAGCCCACATCTACAATCCGCCATATATTTATGCTCATGGCCTTAAAATAACAAATCATGCGGATTTTCCAATTATCATAATTTTGGCCATTAAAGTGAGGTGGTTCATCTAGGTGCACAAACCCACTAGTCGCCATCCTTTACTCTCTAGACGGTTAAGTCTAATATATGAGAGACCAAGCTCTGATACCACTTGTAAGATCGAGGTGGCCGACTAGAGGGGGGTGAATAGGCGGTCTTAAAAATTCTCTACAAATTAATACTAGCAATTCAAGACCTTTTCTATTTGCCTAAACCAAGTATACAATGCGGAAGCTTAAATCAATTTGGTTTAGCTCAAATAGCGCCTACAACAAGTAAATTCGCCTAAGTGCACCAACAATTCTAGCCTAGGTCAAGGTTTGCAATTCTAGATATACAAGCAATCAATTTAATTCTATGAATGTAAATTGCTTGAATATAAATAAGGAACAAGGAAACAAACCACAATTTGACACGGTCTCTTTTTACCGTGGTGTTCGGAGAGTTGCCGCTCTCCCCTAATCCACGTTGAGGTTAGCCCAAACGAATTGGACCGGCTCCACAATTAAGCCGAAACACCTCAATCCACTAGTGGTAGCTCTTTCCCGCTCCGGGTAGGTGAGCTCCAACCTTCACACCTTCGCCGGGTCTTCTCACAAGCTTCTTGAGAAGATCACTGCGCACGACGCCTCCAACGCCGTCTAGGAGTCGGCAAACTCCAAGAGTAATAAGCCAAGCCCCTCGCTTGACTCTCACCACGTGCAACGGATGCACAAGTTCAACTCGGACACGAAGTCCACACCTAGAGGCAACACATGCACTCTAGTCCTCTTCTCCCTTCTCACAAAGTGCAACACATGCACAATAGAGTGGAGAACCTCAAACTAGCTCAAGGGTTAACAAATGAATGCACCAGCCTCATCTCCAACGGCCTCAAGGGGTATAAATACCCACACCAAAAACTAGCTGTTGGAGCAAAGTCTGAAAAAATTCGGGACGGCGGAACCACCACGGCCACGGCCGGTAGTACCGCCTCAGTTCGGCGCTCGATGCTGGCTATGTCAGAGCTTCTGAACTAGCCGTTACACAGTCGGCGCGGTAGTTCCGCCGTGCATTTTCCGGTAGTACCGCTCGCCGGTAGTACCGCAAAGTCGGCGCGGTACTTCCGCTCGAGTCGAGCCCAAACTTGGCGCTCTCTGGAAAAAAGAGTCCGCTCGAGGGTCGGAGCTTCCGGGAGCCGGTAGTACCGCGCAACACATGCCGGTACTTCCGCTCACCGGTAGTACCGCTTCCACAAAGCCGGTACTTCCGCTCACCGGTAGTACCGCTTCCACAAAGCCGGTACTTCCGATTCTTCTGAGCAGTGCAGATATCTCAACAGATTTTGCAAAACACATTCGCAAACTACGATATCATGCACACAAGGATCACACATGATTTCCAACAAGTTGCAAAACACATTTGCACACTTTTGAAATCATGACGCAAAGATTAAATATGAGCTACAACCATTTGCAAAACAAATTTGCAAATCTAAGCCTCATATTACAAAGAGTAGAAAACATGGACTTCAAGCACTTGCAAAACACATTCGCAATGCATAGTCCTATGTTACAATGAGGTTCAACACATGAGCTTCAACTATTTGCAAAACACATTCGCAAATACAAGTCTCATGTCAATTTGAGCTAGCGAGGTGAGGATGAGCCATCAACACATGATGAGACTCAAACTATTGGCATGACCCCTCTTAATAGTACGGCAACCTATACTAGCAATCCGGTCTTCCAACCAAACACCAAGACCGGTAAAGACTAGGAACACATCCTTAGCCCTAGCTAGTCATACCTTTGCCTCGGGTCAACAACTTGATATGCATTAACACATAATGCATCTTTCACATCAACTTCATCAACACATGATGGTCTTTGCTTGATCAACACATGATCACCTTGATGGCCTTCAACACATGAAGTCTTCATCTTTTTGATAGCATTCAACTTATGAATCTTTCTTCTATTCGCATCTTGACTTGATAATCTTCAACACATGAAGTCATCCCAAGTCATCCTCATTTGTGGAACCTAACCTATTCATCCAACTCATGGAAACCGTTAGTCCACAAAACCATTGTCATTAATTACCAAACTTCACCATTAACACATAGTGGAGGGACAAGATTCAACAATCTTCCCTTTTTGGTAATTCGTGACAATCTCAACAAATTATGAGATGTAAAGTTGATTTGCGAGTATACAACTTGTACACAACAATTTGTATATTCTAAGATAAGCACAAAGCTTAATTATCCGGTTGTCATTTGACTATTCAACAATTAACATATAATGGAGAAGTTGGTTGACAACTCGATTACACATGAGTATATATGAACTACACAAGTTACATATACCCAACAATGTATTTCAAAGTAAAGATCCCAAATGTGCATATTGAAGGAAGCATGGATCATTACTTGTGAAATTCAAAATATACAGAGCTCCCCTAAATGTGTGCATACAAAAGTGTATATTGAATACATATGCACATATTCATTTTGAACAATTTTAGGAGTTCAATCTATATTTTGGATCTAAGGAATGCACTAATATATGAGAGAATGATTTCGAATGCATACCTCTTTGATTTCACCTTACCATCCAAATGAGACTAAACAAAAATATACTTGAACAACAATATTAGTCTCATATATGCATTTATCAATATCATTAAAACAACATAATGGTATATGATATTATCATTAAAATCACATTATGATATTTGTCATTAACACCAAAACCAACTTAACTGGAGCTTGATCTTTCACGGGTTGACCCGGGGCAAGAAGCCGGACCACAAGACGGAGGCCAGGCGAGCCGATAGGGAGGCGGCGGCGGCAGAAACTGCACCACAAGCCCGAGACCGTCAGCCCTAGGAGGAGGAGGTCACCACCAGGCACCGTCCACATCACCGAGAGAGCGACGGCCACAGACAACCCCTGATTACTTTCCACAGCAACCCAAATCAACCGCAAAGGTAGCCCACAGATCACCCATAATATTAACATCAATTTCATAATAGTAAATCTTGCATGCCACACATAGCAAGTCACCATTCGTTGTCCATTAGCATCGCTGGGAAACCATGACACCATCACATAGAACACCAACAGAGGGTAGAGGAAGAGAGCAGAGGGAACAGGGGGTACCGAGGAGGTGAGCCACTGTGGTGTAGGTAGGACGCCGCGCACCCGACGGCCATGGCATGCTCCCCCGGCGCATGGCATGACCCCGAGCCCCGCCAGAGCCACCGACGACCACCCTCGGGCAGATCCCCAAAAATCACCGTAGGCAAATCAACATCAAAAATCAAATCGAAGAAATAGCGGGGGAGGGAGTAGAAGAAATGAGTTTAGATAGAGGAGGAAGCACAAATCGGGGCCGGCGGGCAAAAGCCCCAAACCTAGGGTTACCCTAGGGTTACCAGTGATAGCGCGAGGTGCGAGCGGCGAGGAGCCATAGTCGGTGAGAGGCCGGAGTAGGAGGCGTAGAGGGGAGCCGGAGGCGTGGCAGCCCAGCGACCTCGGGAGGTGCCGGCGGAGGCGGCCGCGGCGACTCGAGAACGACGGAGATGGCTTGAAGCCGAACCGGAGGAGGAGGTGCGAGGAGAGTCGGTGGGCGCCAGGCCGGAGAGCCCGGGACGCGGCGGGTCCGATCTAGACCGAAGCGAAGGGAGAGGAGAGCCACCGAGAAAGGGGCGGAAGAAATGAGGAAGGGCGGTTGAGAAAAGAAAGAGAAAAGGAAAAGAAAAGGAAAAAGAGAAAAGAGAGAGAAGGGAGAGAGAGAAGAGGCACGTAATAAAAATTTGTCTTCGTAAATATTTCATTAAATAATCAATTACAGATTAAATTACTTGTTAATATTATGCTAATCATGTTACTTTACCAAATATCAAAAAGTAGTAGTTACGACTAATGAAACCTAACTAAGGGTCAATAGATTAAAATCAAAAGTATCGATTGAATTGGATAATGTCGTTTAAATCATTCAACATCCGAATTAAATACCTAACTAATCATGTTCGTAGTATAAACCTGTGAAATTTTATTATCAAATATTCGTGATCGTTATAAATAAACCAAGCCGTCAATGGATTAAAGCAGGTACCTAGGTGTATTAAAATTTGTGTATCGTCGTTTAGACCATCCCAGGTTATATTTAAAGACTCAAACATTTTGGTCAGCATGGTTTAAAGTATAGGAATCTACCCCTGTTTACTTCGGATCATTAGAACAACGAGCTGCAGTCCGACGATTTAAAAGATGCAAGTCGACTAAGCTTATACACATGTGGAGTAGATTAAAATACTATAGTCTAAGATCATTTTGTGGCAGGTTTGAATACGCAGATAAATTGGTTATGTTCATCTAAACAGTAGGAAACCATTAATCAGTATTTATCATGATTAGAATAAATAAATTGCCATTTGTAGGTTAAAAACATAGCGTATACCGATTCAACTAAGATATTGCCAATTAAGTCATTCGGGATTGTAACTAAATACCCAATTAACCTGAATAGTGTCAAATCATAGAACTTTTCTAGTAAATGTTATTAGATATTGAAAGTAGATTAAAAGATGCCCATAGACTGGAAATTGCAGGCATGTGAAGTAAATTATTATAATTGAGACCTTTAGTGTGCATTTAAATGCCGAATTAATTTCTATTAGTTGATTATAAACTATAGGAATCCACTAATAAGTATTCTGAATTATTATAATAACTTCATAGCCATTAGAAGATGCAAAATTGTGTACGACAACTAGAATAGCACGCTCCAATTTAAGATGGTATGCGAGGATATAAAATCATGCGCGCCGAATAACTTGGACCTAATAATTTAAATAGCATAGAGTTGTAACAATCCACAGGTAGTTGAAATAAAACTTGGAGGTCATACGGAGACGCTTTAGTATAATTTAACTAATTAATTACTTAGGAATAATTTCATAGTGTTGGTAATTTAATAGTCACGCGCATACTAGTTGCGAGAAAATATGTTTTGAGTAACCTTAAAGACTTAAAATGAATTAGGGAGGTGAGTAAATACATATGCAACTAAAATAAATTAAATAGACATAATTGCATACGCGAGATCGGCTAGGAGTAATGCTCGCCATTATAATTATGCAGACATCTAATTAATTCTGTGTAAGCAAAATATTACTAGGAACCAACAAAACACTGGGCATACCTGCTAAATCAGCCATATCCTATAACGCTAGTACGATAATGTCGATTGACGAGTAGTGTACTGAAATTAACCTCAATTACCGCGATTAGGTTAAAGTGAGCGAAGCCTTATCCTAGGAGCACAAGCACATCGACACCGTGTAATTTTATAATAATTCTGTAAATTAAGCCGTAGCCGACGTATTTAATTGCAGGCGACAATTCAAGCTACGGGAATGTCTTCACCTGATTCCACTTGAATCCGAGTATATGGTTAAAATTCAAGCAAGCATTCCTTTGATCAAGTCTTCAGTTTATCTTCTGTAAAACAAGTATTTTGTATTAATGAAGTATCATCTTGCATGAAAGAAAAGCAAATGTATTTAAATCGAACAATGGCTATAAAGAGAAGGGAAAAGAGGTAGATGGCAACCGATGGAGCGGTTGGCCACTTAAACTAAATAAGAAGGTGGGCGAGGTTGCAGGCGGGTGACAAGTGGGCGGGTTTGGGACCTGCATAAGAATAGAATATAAGGATTTACAAACTTCTTCCGTGTGAGCAGACGTACCAAACAAGATCAACCAAAGATTCCGCTTTTCACGGGCGGACTAGTACTCTATTGAGGTATTATATTCTCCACATGGGTAAGTATTATTTAGGGGAGGAACCCACAAGAGCCGGACCTGCAGGGTGGGGATCCACACAGCCAGAACCCGAGCTGCACGTGGGCGGGAAGTGGGAGGCGGATCGCAAGAACCCAAGACCGATCAAGATATTCACAGCGAGGTGCAGGCGATATATTACGCAGCTTGGGTGTTGGGTGAGGGTCAGAAACCACCCCAGCCAACAGTTAATGTCGCTTTCGGTGGATCTGCGTGAGGGTGTTACCGCTCCAGGCTGCCGTTTGTGAGTAACTGGGTGGAGATATAATACTAAGGTAGATGTTATTAGCTCAGCTGCAGTCAGGTGCCGCATCAAAGGAAATGCGAAATCCGGTTGCCAACACGGCGAGTGATGATGGGTAAAGTGATACAAGCTTGCATAATGCTTACCAAATCATGAATTCATGCCTGTCTCCGGGAAAGGAGAATTACGGAAACTTATGGGGGTTTTTGCTGTTCATGCGTATGCTCAGTAGTTTTCCAAAAATAATAAATTGGAATTCTTTCAAAACCAACAAAACTTATTTTCTATAAGTCATGGGAAAGAAAATGAGAAAGAAAAGGATAAGAAATGAGCAAGAGATTGAGGTAGGAATTGATATTCCTAAAGGTGTAGAGGATAAGCATTCGATGCATTTTTGCTAATAACGCTTGCTGAGTACTTCTATACTCACCCTTGCTATTATCTCCCTTTGCTTAGGAATATGTCAGTTCAGCCTGGATGAAATACCGTGGACTCAGATTACAATGGTACAAGGTGGATATCCCGTGTGAGGATCGAGTGAAGGTTGCAATATTTAGCCCTTGAAGGTTTGTAATAAATTTTAACCCTGCGTGGCGATATTTTTGTAATATCAGTTTGTCTCTAATTATTGTTCTGCTGTAACACTCTGAATGGATTATTATTCGTTAGAGCGATGTTTTATCGGCTAAAACGAGTAATTATCCGTTGACGAGCGTTATTACCCTATGGTAATGATGCGGGTCGTCACAGTACCTAGTTGTCTCCTTTGTGAAACACCCTAGTTTCAAGTTGACAGTTGTACAAACATTTCACTTTCTACAAGCAAATTAGATGAACCATTCCTATCGAATAAAAAAGGGACAACTCTTTGTTCATATGATTTTCATCCCTATTATAAAACTGCGTAGAATCCACGCTTCAACCGGCAAAACCAATGCAAATCATGTCGTTAGAAAAAAAAAAGCAGAGGAACCCCTTGCCAAATTATATGTTACACATTCCACCGATTCATACCCGCGTAGCTGTCAGCTCTGAAACAAAACGCTTCCTATGCACACAGCTCACGTCACCAACGCTGCCGTAGGCATCTCTGAGCTTGTGGCCCGCTCGGCCACTCTGCGTGGCAGGGCATCGAGCACTCGGGCACAGGACGAACCACACGCGCGGCAGCCACGGTGGTGCAGCCCCCGATGCTCGCGAGGGCGAGGCGATGATAGTAGGAGAAAAGCTGCCGCGGACCGGGAACAGGTCTCCAATCGCAGCCCAGCAAATCATTGTGAGGACCACCCCACCGCACCGCACGACCTCCGCTCCCCAGTGTCAGGCCCCGGGCCCACCTCCTCCCCTTCGTACGGACGCGCGCCAGGCGAGGCCGCAGCAGGAGCACTGACTTTTGTACTCCAGCGATGCGACGCATCGCTTCCGAGCCGCTGTCTGTCTGGCCACCGCCCGCATCGTCCTCGCGCCCACGGACGCGCCGGGCCCACCCTGTCATACCATAAGCCCCGCGGTGGCGTGGCGCCACCTCCACCGACACGCGGGGCCCGCGCTGCCTGTGTTTTTATTGATTGCTCCGCCTACCAACTCGCGTCCGAGCCGTGGCCGCGTAGTGCTTGTCACGTCGCGGGATGGGGAGAGGAAAAGAAAGCGGAGGAGAGTAATGGCGACGCAGCGGGGACAGCTCTCCGCTCCGCCTGCCACCGCCCGTGTTGCGTTGCGCTTCTACACTTACTACTACGACTCGCAGTAGTAGAGCCCAGTAGGACGCGAGCAACACACACTCGGCTCGATGCTGCGCGCAGCAGCAGCAGCGGCGGGCGGGAGGCCGGGCCCACCGCCCGGTAAGTGTTGACCGGTCAATGGCGTCACCCCTGCTCCCCAACAGTTACGGCCACTCACCTCAGCCATTCCTACCAGAACCTGCCTCAGTCCTCTGCGTCCCTGACGACCGGAACCCACCTTCCTTGGGCCCCACACGTCAGGTACAGCGGCGAGCCTCTGCGACTGAGGCCGAGCGGAACGGCGGCAACGCATCGTGAGCTGCGCCTTCGGGCGCACGCGGTGCGGGGCAGGGAAGCGTGGGCCCGGGTACGGACGGGGACTGGGGCCCACCTGGGCCCCACGAATAACACAGGACACGTACGTGAGCAAGCTGAGGTGGGGAGAGGAGGCGTCGCCCGCCCGTCCGTGCTCGCTTGGCCTTGGCCTGCCGCGCTGCGTTGCACGGGCGTCACAGGCAAATGGAGGCATGGATGAGTGAAGTGAACATGCCTGCTGCTCTGCTAGGCTAGTACCCTACCACCACCACAGCTTCACCAAAGGGTGGAGAGAGAGAGAGCGCGCGTACTATACATGTCTGCTGCTGGGGCTGGAGGAGTAGTACTCCTGCCCTCTGACGGCACGAGAGCTGAAAGGAAGCCTGATGTAGCAATGGTTGCTGCTTCGGCTGCTCCTGCTCCTGCTCATGATAAGAGCAAAAGTGAGAGCGAGGAGAGATGTATGGGCGAAAACTACAGTAATAATAGAGGCATCGGATACTCCTGGCCGCGGCCTTTTCGAGTTCAAGGAATCGTGTACTGATGATACGTGCAATTTGGTTGATCTAATTGCCTCAGCTTCACAACATGTCGACGTGATTTTGCCCATCAAGAATTAAAAATTGCCGTTTTATAATATCGAAATCATAGTTCAAGAGAGAAGAGAGTGACATGGTCCATTTATTGTGTTTTTTATTCTTAAAAACTTTATTCAGCTTTACAACTCCTCGTTTGTGCGCTGAAAGGGTGCACCCCGCTTGTTTGGACTTAACTTTTGGTTTCTGGCTTCTAGATTTTTAGTTTAATCCTTTTTTCAGTTTTTGGGTTTTTATTTTCTTTTTCTCGTATTCCTTTGTATTGTCTATGAATCTATTTTTATTTTAATTATTTTATTTTTAATTACACTAAAAAACTACTAATAATTATAATATAAAATAAATTAGTTATAGTATCAAATAGTAAAACATAAGTCATAAGTAAAAGAAAAATCCAAAGGAGCAGGAATTAGCTGGTTTGAGTCTGTGGGTGCCAGTTGGTTGGCGTGACTGGAGCACCTGGAATCCCATAGCTTCCGCGCATTTATAGCGTCAGACGGATGAGGTGTATGCGCACACTGCATGGATTCTTTTTCCGAAATGTGATATTGGGAAGTAGCTGACACAATGGGAGGGGTTATAGGCTTATTTTGTATTCTATTTTATATATATATTAGAGTAAGATATAAATAATACCGGATACCTATTTCTTCATTTCGTATTCGTTTTTATAAGCCTTTGAATAGTTAATCGGACGAAAATTATCCGCTTCTTTACACCGAACATTGGACAGTAGGGTACAATCAAAGCGAACATGAAGAGACTAATCGTTGAGATATCGAAGGAAAAGCACCCAGTATTCCCCCACACGTTTAGCTGTGATAATTCACATATATGTTATCTTGTTTCTAAATGATCGAAATCACAACAGACTTTCTCATATAACTTGACATGCGGATATATACGGACGTATATCAGTCATCTCATGTCATATTTCATTTTTTTTCTCAAAGTCGGAATCGGACACGGATAATGCCAGATACCATTTACCTCTTCTATATTCGCTCTACGAGTCTTCAATCGATTGATTAGATGAAAATTATCTGCCTCATTTGTACCCTAGGTAGCAGCCCCTTAAATTGGCATTTTATGATGGCTCGGTTATTCATGGATTGAAGTCATGCCAAAGAATGGTACTCTCCGTTTTTAAGTGAGGTTTTTTTATTATTTTACAGTTTTGAGATGTAATTTTGATGTTACTTTTTGTAATTTCATCTTATTATATACCGTGGTATGACATTGTACGTCACTTGACTAAGCAAGTCTATCTTATTTTTGTTGAACTATACATCATCTCTCTCTTTTTAACTAGTTATAATACTACTTAATTTCCATTGTTTGGTTTGAATATGAGCAGTTACGAGTTAATAATTTAGCAGATACCAGTGAATTATTTTAGTTTAATGGCATCAGTTACTGGAGAGTAATTCGCACGTCTATAAAAGACCTAGAGACGTCCAAGCTTGAGATACTAAATCCTCCATTCTCTTCTTCCTCTCTAGAGAATTTGTACTAAGTGTTGAGCGACTCAACCCATCGACCTTTCTTTTCAGCATGAACCGGAAGGAGGGAGAGTGGCTATCCTCGAACCATTGCTAAACAGAGTATCTGTATGTGGCGACAATAAGGTTTCTGGGTAACACAACACGCGCGACTGCTCCTACTCTGCTTTATCTATATTCTGCATTGCATCAAGCCTGCTCTACTTCCTGTTCATCAAGCACATCAGTAAGTTGTTCACACGATAATTGACTTTGATACTGTATTTTTCTTTCATATTTTCTGAAGTACAATGAGTAGTTTGCTGTTAGATTCATTTGTTACATCACTAGTCTTTTACTCTATATGTTTCCTAATAAAATTTGGAATTAAAATATCGCTCATATTTCCTACAGGTAGCTCATGATTCGAGGAAGAAAATGGGTACTCCTTAGTCTAGTACTAATTTTGACTGTTCGCGAGAGACAGTATGTAAAGGAAAATAGTCGTATGCGATTTTGGTCGGTACAGCTGAACTCAGTACAATTTTACTATAATATTCTTATTGACCCCGTCTTAAAAACACATCGCTTAAAAACTAGTTACTGTATCATAAATTATAAGCCATAAGCTCGAAAGAACTTAGCCCTAGTTTGTTATTTCTTCACAACGCTTAATTGAGGGTACTTTTGGTGGTACTAACAGACTAGTACTACTTAGTTCTCCGAGTACTAGTTTGTTAGTTCTTCGCGATGCTGATTGAGAGATGAAATTTAGGTTGTAGTAAGTTAATACCAGACTAGCACTACTTAGTTCTTTTAAGTACTAGTACTAAGAGATTAGTGCCCAATTTGATAGTCTTACAAAATACCATGAGTCCATATTGGTGCTCTTTAGCGAAATATGATAGTTATAACTCACAAGACTCCAAGTCCATTGGCGTTTTAGGCTTGTGCAGTGATAAATAAACTAAATCTTTCAAGATTTTATTTTAAATTGAAGATGCCACCACAGATTAACAGATAACTACGATGTTTTTGACTACTCTAGTTCCTCTAAACCTTCCCTTTATCGTTATTCTTGGCAACATAGTGTCCGAAAGGGTAGAAAGTTTCGGCCCATTGTCAACACCTCGCACCAAAGCGAGAAATTACACGCAGAGCTAAAATGAAACAAATAAATATGTAATTCTCTTTCAAATTACCTAACCAATGCCAAAATCCTGGCTCTGAAAGAAAGGGAGGTTGAAAAGGAATGGCAAAGTGCCAATTTACAAATTTCTAACTTTTGGAGTAATAATTACAATGTGTGTAGTGGCAGATTGTTCAGTGCCATCTTTTGGAGTGACATGAAACCAACTGTCCCTTTCTGAAAAACCCTCACAAAGTTAAATGGATGGTGCAAATCACACGTACGTACGTGTTAACGTGTTTGCACTACTTGAAAAGTGAGGATTGAAGATGCAGATTTTTTTTAAAAAAAAAAGTGGGTGAGGCCTACCTGAGATATCACGGGATCAAATCCTAACGTCTAAAAGTAGAAGTGGCTCTAGAAATTTCATTTGAGATGAGATGGTTATAGCCAAGAAGATTAAAATAGTGTCGCATGATCAATGTGGTGAAGGGACAGGTAGAAAAACAACCAAATCAGTGCTTTGAATTGAAATGGATGATATCTGTACATGTGACTTCTCATTTGACAAATATATTTTAAGATTTAGCAACCAAGGCTGAGAGCTCGCGTGATCAAATTCCGGGCAATCCGCAAATAAACAAACATAACAGATAATTAGTGAGATTTAAATCAAAGCTTTTAACCACACGACATAGATGCCACACTTGTTTGCCACTTCCTATTCTTTTATAAATGGGTTAAATTATGTTTTGGATTTAGACCATGAGTTCTTTATATATAAATTAAAAAACTATGCCATAACAGATCGTATTTAGCTAGTTGCACATACATTAAGAAAAAAATAGAAGATTGTATACATCTACCTTCAATAAAACAATCCTTAAGTCCCATACAAACCCTATTCTCTCCTAATTAAACATTCCTCCCAGCTCATAATCTATATTAAAACGCTTAATTAGCACAATCCTTATTCCTGTCCAACCATTGCCATGGACTGGGAGTGGGGACGGCATGGGATCCTGATCCACGTAGGAGAATGCTTTGATAATTGAATAGGATTGAGAGAACTCAGCTATATGTGGTCTAAAACGAAGAAATAATGCAAGCTGATAAAGCAGGGTGGGCAGTTGGGTTGGGCCGTGCGTGTGCTCGGCTGGCTGCATGCTGTCGGAGCAAAAATCACAGGCACAGCCCATATCTAAGGGCCTGTTCTTTTCTCCTCCGCTCGACGTGCTTGACTTTTTCTTATAAGACCTAACTTTCAAACGGAGTATTTTCTTAAGACGGTCTCAGGTGTAAAGCGATCTACACATTAAAAGCCCAACATATGTACCATCCAAAATCGCAAGTGAGTATCGTCTCTCCGTAATTTGTACCGTAAACAGCCAAAATTCAAAAATTTCAGCCAAAAACCATAAACCGCAGTCGAAAAGAACAGACCCTAAATCTCAAGTTAAACAGGGGCTTCGTTCGACTTCTAATTCACGTGTGTGCCCGCGCGTTCGACTTCTAGCTGACACGGCCCACTTTGCAAAAGCCTAACATCCTCATTTCTTCTCTGTTTATATGAGCCGAAGCCCACCACTCCTCTCCTCCTCTCTCACTCTGGCAGCGAGTGCACCTCACCCGCTGTGCCATTTCCCAACTCCTTCCTCACTGCTGCCGGGCATAGCTTGCTGCCTCTGCGCCCTTGCTTCGCCATCGCCGCCCTCAGGGTGTAACAGCCTAATTTCGACTTCCAAATAAACATGCATGACTTTTCATAAACTTCAGAAATTTTGGTGTATTTTCTTTAAAAAAATTCCAAAGCTTGGTTGAGGTTTAAGAATTTTAAAATAAAATCCGTGGCACAAAAATATGTAAAGAAAATTCTACAATTAAATTGGGCGATGGGGAATTTTCATAAAATTACGTGCACTAGGAATTCAAATAAAAATTCAAACCGACAAGAAAAGTTTGAGTCCAATTCAATTCCTCTAAGGTCGTTATTGAATTTCCCATTGGTGTAAGACCGAAATGGCGACAGAGGGTGGTGAATATCGTTCTCTTGAAAATCGCCCCTGAGAATTCGTACACTGTTTTTCAAAAAGATACAAAACAAAGCACCTCACAGAAAATTAAAATTAATCTTGCTGAAATTTGGAACGCATGAGACACTGAAAAATTCAGCATAAATCGAGACCGACCAAGAAACATTCAACTGAAAACCCGTTGTTTGATCGCATGCAAAATCGCCAAAGATCAAGAAGAAAAAGAAAAGTGACATTGCACCAAACTTGCATTGGCACGCATGTGGAAGACCAAAGCTGCTACAGGGAAGAGATTTGCTAGGACTGCAGATTTGAAAATCGAACAGGATGATCAACAAACAGCAAACTGTACTTAACAAAAAGATTCAAACGAGCAGCAAACAGACGAGAACAACAAAAGAGTTAAGCCATCAGAAACCTGAAAATTTACTGAACTGCAGACTGCCGAACAGACAAAGCAAAAGAAAAGTAAAGCTGAAAAGAAAAGAAGACACAGGAAAGCCAACCGAAAATTGAAAATGATCAAGGATTCTTGTTCTGAACTTACCAAAAAGCCAACCAAATACTTGGCACGATCAAAATAGAAAGAATGATGAATCAAGCAGATTTTTCCCAAAAGGAAAATGGAAATTTTTGGGCCCGGAAGGGAAAAATGGGCCCCGGGGGGGGGGGAACCCAAAAGGCCAAAAACCCCCCTTTCCAAACCAAAATTTGGGCCTTTTTCCCTTTTTCCCCCCCCCTTTTGGCCCCCCCTTTTTTTTGGGGTTTTTAAAAAAAAAATTTTTTCTTTTTGAAAGGGGAAAAAAAAAAAAAATTTTTCCCCCCCGGGGGGGGGTTTTTTCCCCTTTTTTCCCCCCCCCCCTTTTTTTCCCCTTTTTTTAAAAATTTTTTAAAAACCCTTTCCCCAAAACCCCCCCCCAAAAAACCCGGGGGGGGTTTCCCCCAAAACAAGGTTTCCAAATTTTTTAAAATTTCCCCCCCCACCCGGGGAAAAAAAGGAAAAAAAAACCCAAACCCCCTTTTTGGGCCGGAAAAAAAAAAAGTAAACCCGGTAAAAATTTCCCCCCCCAAAAAAATTTTTTCAAAATTTTTTTTTAAGATTAATTTTCCCCAACCCTTTTTAAACCCCCCCCCTTTTTTTTTCCCCCCAAAAAGGGGGGTTTTTTAAAATTAAATTTTCCCCCTTTTCCCCCCCCCAAAAAAAAAAAAAAGGGAAAAAAAAAAAAAAAAAAATTCCAAAAAAAACCCCCTCAAATTTTCCCCCCTTTTTTTTTTTTAAACCCCCCCCTTTTTAAAAAAACCCCCCCCCCCCCAAAATTGGGAAAACCCTTTCCCAAAAATTTTTGGGGGAAAAAAGGATTTTTCCCCCTTCCCCTTTTAAACCCTTTCCCCCCCCCCAAAAAACCCAAAACCCCCCCCAAAAAAAAAAAAAAATTTTTTCCCTTTCCAAAAAAGGGGGCCCAAGGCCAAACCCTTTGCCCCAAAATTTTTAAAAAAAAAAACCAATTTCTTTTTTTTTTGGGCCTTTAAAAGGGGGGGGCCCCCCTTTTTCCCCCCCCCTTTAAAAAAAAATGGGGGGAAAAAACCTTGGGTTTTTAAAAAACCCAAAATTTTTTTTCCCCCTTTTTTTCTTTTTTTTTTTTTTCCCCCCCCCTTTTTTTCCCCCCCCTTTTTTTTTTTTTTTTTCTTTTAAAAACCCCCCAAAAAAAAATTTTCCCAGGGCCCCCCCTTTTGGTTTTCCCCCCCCCGGCCCCCTTTTTCCCCCCCCCCCCCCTTTTTCTTTTTCCTTTTTTAAATTTTTGGGGTTTTTTTCCTTTGTTTTAAAAATTTTTTTTTAAAATTTTTTTAAAAAAAATTTCCCCTTTTTTTAAAAAAACCCCCAAAAATTTTAAAATTTTTTTTTACTTTTTGGTTTTTTGGGTTTTTTCCCCCTTTTTTTTTTTGGCCCCTAAAATTTTAAAAAAACCCCAGGAAAACCCGGGGGTTCCGGGTTTGGAAGGTTTTTTTTTTTAAAAATTTTTTTTTTTTCCCCCCTTTTTCCCAAATTTTTTTCCCCCCTTTTTCCTTTAGGGAAAATTTTCCCCAAAAAAAAATTTTTAAAACCCGGAAAAAAAAAAAAAAAAAACTTTTCCCCTTTAAACAAGTTTTTTCCCGGGGAAACCCCTTTTTTTTTTCCCCCTTTGGTTAAAAACCCAAAACCCTTTTGTTTGCCCCCCTTTTTTTGGAAAAAAAAATTTTTTTGGGGGAAAAAAATTTTCCCCTTTCCCTTTTTTTTAAAAAAAATTCCCCCGGGGGGAGAACAACCCAAAAACCTTTTCCCCAATTAAAATTGTAAAATTGTTTTTTTCCCAAATTAAAAAGGGTTTTGGGGGAAAAAAAATTTTAAAAAATTTTTCCCTTTTGGGGAAATTTTTTAATTTTTCCCCCCCCTTTTTTTGGAAACCCCAAAAAGGGGGAAAAAGGGGTTTTCCCCAAAAACCCCTTTTAACCCGGGTTTTTTTTTAAAAATTGGGGGGGGAAAAAAAACCCCATTTTTTCCCCCGGAAAAAAGGGGGTTTCCCCAATTCCCCCGGGGGGGGCCCCCCCCTTTTTTTCCCCCCCTTTTTTCCCCCGGGGGGAAAAATTTTTTTAAAAAATTTTTCCCCCCTTTGGTTGGGGGAAAAATTCTTAAAAACCCCCTACCCCCCCCTTTTTTTTTTGGGGGGGGAAAAATTTTTAAATTTTTTAAAAACCCAATTTGGGGGTGGGAACCCCCCCCAAAAAAAAAAAATTTTTCCCTTAAAATTTCCCTTTTCCCCCCCTTTTCCAAATTTTCCCCCAAAAAAAAATTTTTTTAAAATTTCCCCCCCGGGGGGAAAAAAAACCCCCCCCAAAAAAACCCCCCCCAAATTTTTTCCCCCTTTTTTCCCCCCTTGGGTTTTTTAAACCCTTTTTTTTGGGGCCCAACCGGGGGAAAAATTTTGGGGCCAAAAACCCCCCCTTTTTCCCCCGGGGGAAAAAAAAAAACCCCCCCCCAAAAAAAAAAAATTTTTTTTTAAAAAAAAAAGGGGAAAAAAGGGCCCTTTTTCCCCCAAAAAAAACCCCAAAACCGGGGCCCCGGGGAAAGGGGAAATTTGGGGGCCCCCCCCAAAAAACCCGGGAAAAAAAGGTAAAAAGGGGGCCCCCAATTTCCCCCCAAAAAGGGCCCCAAACCTTTATTTTTGGGGGGGTTCCCCCCCCAAAACCAAAACCCAAAAACCCCCTTTTTTAACCCCAAACCCCTTTTTAAAAAAAACCCCTTTAATTACCCAACCGAAAAAAAAAAATTTTTTTTTGGGGGGGTTTTTTTAAAAAACCCCGGGGCCCCCCTTTCCAAATTTTAAAGGGATTTAAAAAAAAACCCCCCCATTTTTTTTTTTTTTTTAAAAATTTTTGGTCCCCCCAAAAAAAATTTTTTTTTGGGCCCTTTTATTTTTTTTTTTGGTTTTTAAAAGGGAAAAAGTTCCCCCCAAAAAAAGGGTTTTTTTTTGGGGGTTTAACCTTTTTTTAAACCCCCGGGGAAAGAGGGGAAACCCACCCTTTTCCCGGGAAAATTTTCCCTTTTTTTTAAAAACCCAAATTAAAAAGAATTTTTTTCCCCCCCCAAAAGGGGGGCCCGGGGAAAAGGGCCCGAAAAAAAAAACCCCCCCCCCAAAAAAAACCCCCCCCCGGGGGGGGAAAACCCCCAAAAAAGGGGCCCCCCTTTTTCCCCTTTTTTTGGGGAAAATTTCCCCCCCAAAAAAACCCATTTTTTAACCGAATAACCAAGGGGAAAACTTTTTTAAACCCCCCGGGGAAGGGCCCCCCTTTAAAAAACCCTTTTTTAAACCCTTTTTTCCCCCCGGGAAAAAATTTTTCCCCCCAAAAAAAACCCCGAGGGGGAACCCCCCCCCTTACCCCCTTTTTAAGGGGTCCGGGGCCCCCCCCTTTTTTAAAAAAAACTTTGGGAAAAATCCCCGGGAAAAAAAAAGGGGGGGGAAAAGGGGGGAAAAAAACCCCCCCCCGGGGGGGGGTTTAAATTTATTTTCCCCTTTTTAAAAATTTTTAAAAAATTTTTTCCCCCAAATTTTCCCCCCCTTTCCCGGGGGGTTTTGGGCCCAAATTTTTTTGGGGGGTTTTTAAAAAAAGGGGGAAAAAAAAAATTTATTTAAATTTTCCCCCCAAACAAAAAAGGTTTTTTTTAAAAAAAGGGAAAAAACCAAAAATTTTGGGGAATTTTTCCCCCTTTTTTTGGGGCCTAAAAACCCCCCCAATTGGCCCCCCCCAAAAATTTTTAAAAAAAAAAAATTTTAAAACCCCCAAAAAAAATTTTTTTAAACAAAATTAAATTCCCAAAAAAAAATTAATTTTTCCCCTTTTTTAAATTTTTTTTTTTTTCCCCCCCCCCTTTTAAAAAAACCCCCCCCCCCCCCTTTTTTTTTTCCCCCCCTTCCCCTTTTTTTTTTCCCCCTTGTTTTTTTTTTCCCCCCCCCCTTTTCCCTTTTTTTTTTTTTTCCCCCCTTTTCCGGGGGGCCCTTTCCCCTTTTTTCCCCCCCCCTTTTCCCAAATTTTAAAATTTCCTTTTGGGGGCCCCCTTTTTGGGAATTTTTCCCCGGGAAAATTAACCCCCCCCGGGGGGTTTTTTTAAAAAACCCCGGTTTTTAAAACCAAATTAAAAAATTAAAAAAAATTTAAAACCCCAAAGGGGGCCCCATTTCCCCCGGGGTTTTTTTTTTTTTTTTTAAAAAAATTCCTTTTTTTTTTCCCCCCCCCAAAACCCGGGGGAAAAATTTTTTTTAAAAAAACCTTTTTTTTTTTTTTTGGGAAAAATTTTTTTTTTTTTTAAATAAATTTTAAAATTTTTTAAAAAAAAAATTTTGGGTTTTTTTTTTTTTAAAAAAAAAAAAATTAAAACCCCAAAAAAAAAAAAAAAAAAAATTTCCCTTTAAAAACCCAAAAAAAAAAATTTAATTTAAAAAAAAATATTTGTTTCCCTTTTTTTAAAAATTTTTTTTAAAAAAAACCCCTTTTTTTTTTTTTTTTTTTGGCCTTTTTTTAAAAATTTTTTTTAAAAACCCCAAATTAAAAAATTTTTTTAAAAAATGGGAAAAAATTTTAAACCCCCCCCTAAAAAATCCAAAAAACCCCAAAAAAAAAAAATTTTTCTAAAAATTTTTTTTTTTTTTTTTTAATTTAAAAAAGGGAAACCCCGGGGCCCCCCCCCTTTTTAAAAAACCCCTTTAAAACCCCCAACCCCCCCCCCCGGGGGGGCTTTGGGGGGAAAATTTTTCCTTTTTTTCCCCTTTTTTTTTTTTTTTTTTTTTCTTTTTTTTTTTTTTTCTTTCTTTTTTTTTTTCCCCCTTTTTTTTTTTTTCCCCCCAAAAAAAAAAAAAAATTTTTTTTTTTAAAAAAAGGGGCCCCCCCCTTTTTAAAAATTTTTTAAAATTCCTTTTAAATTTTAAAATGGGTTTAAACCCCAAAAAAAAAAAATTTTAAAAAAGGGGGTTTTTTAAACCGAAATTGGAAAAAAAATTTTTTCCCGGAAACCATTAAAATTTTTTAAAAAAAAATTTTAAATTTTTTCCCTTTTTTTTTCCCCATTTTTTTTTTTTCCCCCCAAAAAAAATTTTTTTAAAAAACTTTTCGGGGCCCTTAAAAGGGGGAAAAAAAAAATTTCCCGGAAAAAAAAAAAATTTTAAATTAAAGGGGAAAAAAAAAAAAATTTTTTTGGGAAAAGGTTTTAATTTTTAAAAAAAATTTTTTTTTTTAAAAAAAAAATTTTTTTTGGGTTTTAATTTTTTAATTTTTCCCGAATTAAGGGTTTTTTAAAACCCCCGGGGGGTTTCCCCCCCCTTTTTTTCCCCAAAAAAAAATTTGAAAAAGGGTTTTTTTTTAAAAGGCCAATTTTTTTTTTTAAAATTTTTAAAAAAAATTTTAAAATTAAAAAAAAAAAATAATTTTAAAAAAATTTTTTAAAAAAAATTTTTTTTTTTGGTTTTGGTAGGGTTTTAAGGGGTTTTTAAAAAAAATTTTTTTTTCCTTTTAATTTTTTTGAAAAAAAAAAATTTTAAATTTTTTAAAAAAAAAAGGAAAAAAAAAAAAACAAAAAATTTTTAAAAAAAAGGGCCCCAAACCCCCCTTTTTTTTTTAAAAAAAAAAAATAAGGGGAAAACCCCCCAAAAAAAAAATTTAAAAAATTGGGTTTGGAAAAAGGGATTTGGGGGAAAACCAAAAAAAAACCCCCCAAAGGCCCTTTGGGGAAAAAACCAAACCCGGTTTTAAAATTTTTTTTAAAAAAAAATTTTTAAAAATTTTGATTCCCAAAAAACCCGGGGAAAAAAGGGAAAAAAAAAAAACTTTTTGGGAAAAGGGGGAAAGGGAAAAAGGTTTGGGGTTTTTTTAAAAAAATTTTTAAAAAAACCCCCCCGGGGGGAAATTTTGGGGGGGGGGTTTTTTAACCTTTTGGTTTTTGGGGGGGGGGAAAAAAAAACCAAACCTAAAGGTTGGGGAAAAATTTAAAACCCCCTTTTTTTTTAAAAAAAAAAAAATTAAAATTTTTGGGGAAATTTTTGGGAAAAAAAAAGGGGGGGAAAAAAAAAATTTTTGGGGTTTTTTAATTTTTGGTTTGGGGGCAAATTTTTTTTTTTTTTTTGGGGGGAAAAAAATTTTTTTGGGCCAAAGGGTTGGAAAAAAAAAATTTTAAAAATTAAAAATTTTTAAAAAAAAAGGGCCAAAAAACCCAAAAAAACCCCTTTAGGGGCCCCCCCCCCCCCGGGCCCCCCCCGGGGGGGCCCCCCCCCAACCCCCCTTTTTTTGGGGGGAAAAGCCTGGGGGGTTTTTTGGCCCCAAATTCCCGGGTTTGGGGGGCCCCCCGGGGGGGGGGCCCCCCAAAAGGAAATTTTCCCCCAAAATTATTTAAAAGGTTCCCAAAATTTTTTTGGGGAAAGGGCCCCAAAAAAAAAAAAACCCAAAAAAGGGGGCCCCAAAAGGGGGGGGGAACCCTTTTCCCCGGGGGGGGGGGGGGGGGGCCCCCCCCCCCTTAACCCCTTTTGGGGGGGGCCCCCCCCCCCCAAAAAGGGGCCCCTTTAAAAATTAACAATGCCCAAACCGGCCCTAAAGGGGTGGAAAACCCCCCGGGCCCCCCCCCCAAAAAAAAAAAAAAAAAAATTTTTAAACCCCCAAATTTTGGAAAACCCCCCCGGGGGGGCCCCTTTTGGGGGGGGGCCCTTTGGCCCCCCAAACCCCCTTTTTTGGGGAAAGGGAAAAGGTTTGGGTTTTTTTTAAAAATTTGGGGGGCCCCCCCCCCCGGGGGGGGAAAAAACCAAACCCAAAAGGGCCCCCCCCCCTTAAATTTTTCCCCAAAAACCCCCTTGGTTTGGGGGGGCCCCAGCCCGGGGGGGTTTTCCCCCCGGGTTTAATTTTTTCCCAAAATTTAAGGGTTTAAAAATTTTTTTTAATTTAAAGTGGTTTTTAAAAAAAAAAATTTTAAAAAAATTCCTTTTTTCGGCCCAAAATTTAAAATTTTAAAAAACCCCCCTTTTTTTTGGGGGGGGGTTTTTTAAAAATGAATGGTCTTTTTTTGGGGTTTTGGTTTTTTGGGGGGTTTTTAGTAACCTGAAGCTGCAGTCGGATGCTCCTGAGAGCGAAGAAGTCAGCGCTGGCGGCAACCAAACCAACACTTTCTTAAGCCTGAATGGGCCATGTAAGGGCCAGGGCCCAGCCCATGTATTAGAGTGGCATAGTCCATTCCGGACGTTAGAAGTATTCTTGTCATGCTGTGTGTGAAGGCATCGACGAACAGAAAACACATTGAAATCTATCTAAGCAAATTCCCCGTCTTATTCTTCCCCTTCCCCGTCTCCATTTCCTTCTTCCAAATCTCTTCCAATCGGTATTTCACCCGAGCGCGTAACAAATTGGTATCAAAGCCAGTTTCCCACCTTGGGTCGCGCTCGCTATTTCACTCGAGCGCAGCAGAAGCATCACAATATGGAGACACAACTGGAGAGGCCATAGCAGATCGTATTTAGCTAGTTGCACATACATTATATACATCTACCTTCAATTAAACAATCCTTAAGTCCCATACAAACCCTATTCTCTCCTAATTAAACATTCCTCCCCAGCTCATAATCTATATTCAAAACGCTTAATTAGCACAATCCTTATTCCTGTCCAACCATTGCCATTGACTGGGATCCCGATCCACGTAAGAGAATGCTTTGATAATTGAATAGGATTGGAGAGAGCTCAGCTATATGTGGTCCAAAACGAAGAAGAAAGAATACAAGCTGATAAAGCAGATGTGGGCAATTGGGTTGGGCCGTGCGTGTGCTCGGCTGGCAGCATGCTGTCGGAGCAAAAATCACAGGCACAGCCCATATCTAAATCTCAAGTTAAACAGGTTCACGTGTGTGCCCGCCCGTTTGATTTCTAGCGGACACGGCCCACTTCGGAAAAGGCCAACATCCTCATCTCTTCTCTGTCTATATGAACCGAAGCCCACAATTTCTCTCCCCTCCTCTCTCACTCCGGCAGCGACTGCACCTCACCCGCTCTGCCATTTCTCTACTCCTTCCTCACCGCTGGCATAGCTTGCCGCCTCTGCGGCCCTTGCCTCACCATCGCCGCCCTCAGGGTGTAACAGCCTAATTTTGACTTCTAAACAAACATGCATGACTTTTCATAAACTTCAGAAATTTTGGTGTATTTTTTTTAAAAAATTCAAAGCTTGGTTGACATTTAAGAATTTTAAAATAAAATCCGTGGCACAAAAATATGTAAACAAAAATTCTACAATTAAATGGGTGATGAGGAATTTTTCATAAAAATTACGTGCACAAATTCCTTTAGGAATTCAAATAAAAAATTCAAACTTACAAGAAAAGTTTGAATCCAATTCAATTCCTCTAAAAGGTGGTGAATTTCCCTTGGCCTAGTCCACATGTCCTTTTCCCCTCGTCTGCCGAGTGCCACCACCCATGCACGTGAGCTAGCCCCCGCCTCCCCTCTCCCTCATGTCATCGCCATGTGGGCCCAGACCCACCTATCAGCGTACTATGGATCTTTTTCTTCCTCGTGCAAGCACCTGGCCTTATCCCCTTTGCTTGTTTTCATGTGCCATGGAGCAATGAAGGTGTTCCGCCTCAAGCCAAGAGCACCACGGCTTCGTCCCATCATCACGAGTTCGTCCCATTGACCATTGAAGTCTCTCGCTCGCTCTATCGCTCTCTCTCAAAGCTCTGTGCCCTAAGCCCTAATGGCGCCCGAGCCAACCTCTCCTTTCCTCGCTTTAAATCTTGAAGCTACTGTGTTATAAGCGCCTCGGCACTCTTCTTCTTCTCCGCTTTTCCCATTTTTGTCTTCGGTTGAAGCGAATCAAGCTGAGATCTTCAACTTCGGTCGAGCTCACCTCATCTTCGCCTACCCTGTGCTCACACTCTCGTGCTCGATTGCCCCTAGGAGCAAAGATTCCCGAGGAGCTTGCCGTGTGTCGTCCTCACCGTTGACGCTGCTGACATTGATCACCTCTTCTGTGCCATTCCATGGTAAGCCTTCACATTCCCTTGCTATTCTAACTCAAGTCGACATAGTGAGGTAACTTAGCAAGCGCCTAGCTCACCATAGCTTCTCCTCATCGCCGCCCACGCGATGCCATGTCCGACCAACGTGGAAAGTGTCACTCGTCGTCGCCTGTGGCGCTAGTACATCCCCTAGCACCGCACTTTTATCTTAAAGCTAGATATAGCCTTTAGTTGAAGTTTTATACTCACTTGTGCTATAGTTGTGCTCTTCCTCACAATCGCCTTCACCCTCACCATTGCGCCACCACCTCAAGCCATCTCCAGTCTTTCTATCACTGTCAGTAGACCTGTAGCAACCACCGCAACCCATTTTGTCCCTCACACTAGTCTGCCGCTGCCCTCACCTCTGGTGCCGAGCTTAGACAAACTCAGCCATGGTCGAGCGAAGATAGAAAAGAAGGAAATCACTAACCGGTGGCCACGAATGACAGAGAGGTTAGTGTAACCGGTAGGTTAGTTAGACATATTGACGTAATTAATATTAGTACAACATGTGGGTCCTAGAATCTTGGAATCTCTAGTTAACTTGGGCTTTAACTGTTGACCCATTAACATGCGGGCCCTGTTGGTGATATGCCCTAGAGGCAACATGGAGATGTTGAATATATCACATACTATGTTTATGATACATTGCTTTGTTCCTTGAAATAGATATTATCATTATTGATCAATGAGTATGTGACTTATTCATGAGACTCTTAATGCCAAAATGTTGCTATTTCTAAATGATCCCTGATTATATTTCATATGAGGAACAAATATGATTCAAAGATCGCATATGTATTGATTGATGATCATGTCTCATGGATCATGGTATGGAATACCAAATCAATAATATGGACATGTGTTAGTGAACATATGTTGGATAGACCCGCCATGAGACACTGCAGAGATTCCATGTGTCATCAGTTGGTCTCAAGTAGTGTTTATGTGGAATCCTTAGACTTGAGATCATCATGGTTCCCAGCATGCGTAGTAGCTTACTTTGGGACTACTAAACACTACTCCGTAACTGGGTAGTCATAAAAGTAGTCTTTGGGTTTGCCATGAAATATGTAGTGGGATGTGAATGATCAAGATAGAATTTGCCCCTCCTTATGGGAGAGATATCTCTGGGCCCCTCGATGTAATGGATTATGAAAGTGCATGGCCATGCCAAGATGATTGAGGAGTCAATCACGAGTTTATAATCCATCACGAATCGAGAGAGTGATTGAGCTATTAAGAGGATGACACGGGTCTCGCCTTGAGCTTAATCTATATCGTGAGGCAAAGGGATTAGTACATGAGAACATTACGAGTTCACCGATATGATCTTCACGTATACTTTGGGGTTAATATGTCTTACTAGAGGCCGCTATTAACACGGTGACGGAAAGGTGTTTACGGGTCGCGACTAAGTATCGTGAACCTCTGGTCGCACACTTAACGGTTGGAACACTAATTGAATGTGATTCGGATATGGGCTCAATTCGGATAGAGATCCGGATAGACTCCTATTGGGCCTCGGTCCACGAGGCCCAAGTGAGGAGGTCTATATATGGAGGCGAGGTGAGGAACGATCCGATAATCCCGAGCTAAACCACCGCCGCCACCTCCTGAGCCAAACCCTAGGCGCTCGCGGTCTTGGTACACTCACGATCGGCGTTCGGTCCCGGACGTGTGGATACGGTGGGAGGCGCTCGTTGCGGCGTTGATCGGCATCAACAACCTCTGATTGGATCGCTCGTGGTGTGGTTGATCGCGTGGAGAGCGATCGGTTCGGGACGATCGACTACTTCCACTACTACCTCGACGCGTGGTTGGATCGGCTTCTCCAACTCTTCTTCATTGCACTGCGCGTCTATTGGTAACGATCCATGATCCTCCTTAAGCATGATGTTCTTGTGTGCGGTAGAAAGTTTTGTTTTACGCTATCGTAGCCTTCGCGCGATCCATTAGGCCCCATCCCATAACATGTCGCACGGACCCACCCTATGGACCACGATCACCGACGATGAGTCCCCACCTCTAGGTTAACAACCGTAGGACTTGGTCCACATGAGCCTTGACTCCACTGTTGGCCTCACACGTATTCACGAATTAAAATAAATAGGAAACATAAATAAACCCACGGAACCCCACCTGTCGACCTCATAGGGTTTCCTTAAGAAAATATTAGAAAAGAAAATGTAACACCCCGCCCACCCTCTGGGCCTGGAATGTTACCACCATTGCATACTCTTACCATTCCATCAGCAACTAGAAGATTTTAAGGCAACACTAATTTATTTATGTTGCTACGACTAGATACAACATATCATTTTTTTAGTGATTACTCTAGCATACTAGTAGAGTCTAAAATATACTGACAAATGGTGGTACAAGGGTGTTCTTTGGTTTGTGAAAACTATTCATGTACTACTCCCGTTCGTGCATGACGCCCTCAATGATCACCTAAAAACAACAACAAAACAAGAGTGAGTCCAAAGACTCGGCAAGTACAAAACAAAATAGTAAATAAAAGATTCACAAATCTATCCATAACCATCACAGTTTCAATCGCCATTTGTTTCCATGTAAACTCTTTAAGCTCTTATCAACCATTCATTACGCATATGCACATGCCCTTCTCTCTTATCTCTTTAGCCTATACCAGTATAGCAAAGCGAGCACCCGTCGATGCTCACCTAGGCCCGCCCTGTTTCTATGCGGGGATCACAAGCCCGTCCTTTTTCATACGGGGATCACAGTAGCCCATCGTTTTCATACGAGGACCTAAATGTCCACTTCCCGTGGAGCGTCCACACAAAATGGACCAATGATACCACAACACTATCTCTTTTCATAACATGCATGCAATGCAAGTTCTCCATTTATGCATATCAACATGTCATGTCTCAACTATCGTCATTTATCATTTCTCATCATGCATACAAAAATAGTTAACTTACCACAATATGGCAAACAATGCACCGTCATTCATCTAACAGCAAACACTACCCGAATTTACCGTTTTACCATGCACTTGCCTAGTTAGTCTCGGGGACGAGCATGGATGGCTCCGACCCGGGACCTCCTCCACACAAGCGTCAACCCGACCTAACACATCATAACAAAATCGATTGCTTAGCGGCGGCGACAACTCGTGCATAACTCGACTCTGGCATAAAATGCATGGGTTTTAAGGACCTGTCGCTCAGGTACTAAATCCCCATCTTTCTTTTCTTTTTCTCCTCTTTTCTTTCTCTTTTTTCCCTTCCTTCTCTTTTCTCTCTTTCTCTTTTCTTTTTCCTTCCTTTTTTCTTTCATTCTTTTCTTTTAAGGACCTGTCGTGCAGGTACCAAACGATGTCTTGGCGTGGAGACGGCGGTTGCCAGAAGTCTTGTGCCTCCAGGTCATCTCCGTCCCCTTGCTCCTCTCTGTCGTCTTCTTCTCCTTCATCTTCCCCTACACCTATTGCCTCCTCTCCACCGGCTCTCTCTTCCTCATTGTCTCTATGCGGTGTGGTTGCCTTGGGATTTTTGTATTGGGTGGTGCTTGGTTGTGGCTTTTGTTTTGGTCGAGCAAAACATTGGTTTTGCCTATTACTTGACTTGGCTATGGTTGGCAGAGAAGGGAAATTAAAGTGAGGCTTGTGTGGCTGGTCTACTTAAGAGGGCATGGCCATTACTCTCTCGTGCATTACCATTTATTCCCTTTCCACTTAGCCTTGGCTGGTTATGTGCCTCATGGACCTTTTGGTCCAAAAGCGATAACACTTGTTTGGAGTTTTTCTTTCGGCGGTAAGTTGGTAAAAGGTAAGAATGGAATTTCTTGCTAGATGATGAGAACCCAAATGCGAGACGGTGCCGACAGTCTCTGGATGGTCTGGGAACCTCTAAGAGTGCTACTTTTATTCATCTTTCTAAAACCGAATGGATTCTGATGGCAAAACTCTAATTTCTTTCCTTTATTCTCCCTTGGATTGCTTTCAGTCCATGCATCTCTTCCCTTTTCATTTTAGTGGCATTACATTCTACTCCCCTTAACAGAATTCAACCCCGAATTCTAGCGTTCAACAATTCGCATGGAAGAACAAAATAAAATGAACTACACATAACATAACATTAACTCATACCCATGGAGAACAAGTGCTGGTACTTCTCGCATGCGAGACTCCAACTCCCATGTTTCTTCTCGCTCAGACTGGTGTATCCAAAGCACTTTAACATACTTTATCGCTTTATGCCTCAACACCTTCTTTGATTCCTCTAGAATCCGAACTAGACGGGACTCGAATGTGAGGTCTTGCTTTATGGACACTGGTTCTAACATAATCTCATGCTCTGGATCTCGCAAGTATTTTCTTAACATGGAACACATTATGCACTCCTCGCATGGAGTCAGGGAGATCCAAGCGATATGCTAACTTTCCAATCTGTGTCGGAATTGGAAATGGCCCAATGTACATCAAGCTAAGCTTCCTTTTGGTACCAAATAGCACTATGCCTTTAGTGGGAGATACTCTTAGGAGCACCTGATCCCCCACTTCGAACTCTAATTCTGCCTACTCTGGGTAGTAGCAGATTATATCTTATTTCTGCCACTCGTTCCACTGTTTACTGGACCCAATCTGGTCCCAGAACAGCCTTCTCGCCCACGGCATCCCAACATAGTGGTGATCTACACTTCCGCCCATATAGAACCTCGAATGGCGCTGCTTGAACACTGGAGTGGTAGCTATTGTTATAGGAAAACTCTGCGAGTGCCAAATGATCTTTCCAGCTACCCTTCCAAGACAGAACATTGGACCTCAACATGTCCTCCAGTGTCTGAATGGTGTGCTCGGACTGTCCATCAGTCTACGGGTGGAAAGCAGTACTAACCTGGAGTTCGTGCCTAGAGCGCCCTGCAAGCTCTCTCAAAACTTGGAGACAAACTTGGCGTCTCTGCTCGAAACTATGGACTTAGACGCACCATGCAACCTTACTATTTCTTGCACATAGATGGGTGCCAACTCACTTGCTGAGTTCGTGAGTGCGAATGGGGATAAAGTCGCGGACTTACTGAATCAGTCCACCACTACCCAAATCACATCTTTACCTCGCTGGGTATGAGGTAGGTTGACTACGAAATCCATGGTAATATTATCCCATGGCCACTGAGGAACCTCCAAGGGCTGCAGTAGCCTAGTGGGACGCCTATGCTCAGCCTTCACTTACTGGTAAACCCCGCAAGATGCCACATACTTGGCGATATCCACTTTCATGCTCTTCCACCATAAGCTCTTCTTGAGATCACGATACATCTTGGTTTCACCAGGATTCACTATGTACGGGATACGATAAGCTTCTATCAAAATATCATCCTTGACATGAGCCTTTTGCGGCATGCAAAGACGGCCTTTAAACCGCAATACGCCTGATTCATCAAGGCTGAAATCCCCCATTTTTCTTCATCAAGTCGCTTCCTCACTTGCTGAAGCAACCGATCATGCCGTTGCGCCTCCTTTACTCGCTCTGGAATTGTTGATTTCAGCAACAGCTGCATCTCAACCTGTTTTGTACCAGCGAAACAATAGAAAATTCCCATTCGCTCAAAGTCAGCAACGAGACAACCTAGAGTGGAGGGCGTCATCTTTCGACTAAGGACATCAACAACCAAATTTGCCTTGCCCGGATGGTACTGAAGAGTGAGATCATAGTCTTTAATCAGCTCCAACCACCTTCGTTGCCTCAAATTCAGCTCCTTCTGAGTGAAAATATATTTGAGGCTTTTGTGGTCAGTGAAAATATCACAAGGCTCTCCATACAAGTAATGCCTCCAAATCTTTAGAGCAAAAACCACTGCGTCAAGCTCTAAATCATGAGTAGGGTAGTTTTACTCATGTTTGTTCAACTATCGTGAGGTATACGTGATCACTTTGTTATCTTGCATGAGCACACAACCTATACCCAATCGAGACACATCCGAGTAGACCGTGAAACGCTTCCCTAGCTCAGGAAGTATGAGAACAGGAGCAGTTACCAATTTCTCTTTCAGAGTATTAAAACTGCGCTCACATTCATCAGTCCATTGGAATTTCACACCCTTCCGCGTGAGCTAAGACATTGGCTTGGCAATGATGGAGAAGTCTTTCACGAAGCCTCGGTAATAACCAGCTAGGCCAAGAAAACTTCTTACTTCTTTAACATTAGATGGCCTCTTCCAATCCACGACGGTGGAAATCTTGCTTGGATATATCGAAATGCCTTCCTAGTTAATTACATGACCCAGGAAGCTCACTTTAGAAATCCAGAACTCGCACTTCTTCAGTTTGGCAAAGAATTGATTCTTCCTCAGAGTCTCAAGCACGAGCCTCAGATGCTTCTCATGCTCTTCCTCCATCTTGGAATAAATCAGGATATCGTCGATGAACACCACTATAAAGTCATCCAGATACATGTGTAGCATATTGTTCATTGTCTCCATGAAGACAGCAGGGACATTTGTCAGTCCAAAGGACATAACTATAAACTCATAGTGCCCATATCTTGTGGAGAAAGCCGTCTTTTCAATGTCTTGCTCCGGCACTCGGATTTGATTATACCTAGATTGTAGATCAATTTTAGAGAACACCTTGGCTCCTTTCAATTGATCAAACAAGTCCTCGATGCGAGGCAATGGGTATTTATTCTTGATGGTCACCTGATTGAGGGCATGGTAATCTATACACATGTGCCAACTCCCATCCTTTTTCTCAGTGAATAGGACAGGGGCTCCCCAAGGTAACACACTACGCTGAATCAAGCCCTTGGACAAAAACTCATCCAATTGCTTCTTCAACTCCTCTTGTAGGGGTCGTGCCAAATGGTAGGGGGATATGGAGATAGGTCTTGTGCCAGGAACAAGATCAATTCTGAACTCAACATCTTGCTTGGGTGGCATTCCCGGAAGCTCTTCAGGAAACACATCAGGATACTCACGCACTACAGGAATATCCTCAATGTGCAAAGGCGCACTTGGCTTCTCCGTAAGTGTTAGGGGTAACCCAGACTTCATTGTTCGTTGGCCAGGGAACAGGCTGGACAACACAAAGAGGGAACATGTGGGTGCATTCCCCTGAAAGATTATCTCCTTCCCTGAAGGAGCTTGCAAGGTGACTGTCCTCTAGAAGCACGAGATCACGGCCTGGTAGCGATGCAACCAGTCCATGCCAAGATAACATCAAAAGGTTCTAACTGTATAACCATGATGATGGCAACAAATTCATCATCATCTATTGCAACCACATAGCCAGGGCATACTGTGGAGCTAGCAATGATGCCCCTTGGGGTACTAACCGTAACCGATTGGGAAATTTTGCTGAACACATAGCTTGGCCTTCTTAGCCAACTCCCGGGACACAAAAGAATAGGTAGCACCGGAGTCAAAAAGAACAAGGTATTCACATGAGTCTACTAACAGGGTACCTGTCACCACGTCAGCTTGACCCGCGGATTCAGCAGTAGGCAGTGAGTAGTCTCTAGGTGGTGTCAAAGCGCCGAGAGCCTCGACGCTCTACTGTGGCAGCAACGGGACTGGAGGCAGTGTAGCATACTGGAATGGAGGAGTCGGTGCAGGATGCCAGTAATACCCGGTGAGTGGAGCCCACGAAAGAGGAGGCTGCAACATAGGGGCAGCCGCCATCATCTGGACTGACCCCCGAGGCATAGCATTTGATGAAGATGAAGATACTAGTTCCCACTTGATGATGCTAGCGGGATTCTGTCGACAAACCATCATTTTGTGCCCCGCTTGGCCACAATGCCAATAGTTCCCCATCCAGGAACACTCAGTAGCACGGTGTCTATCACCGCACTTGAAACAGATCATGCCCTGTCCTGGGATAGGACGATAGGCTGGGGTCGTCGATGAAGAACTAGGCGCTGAAGAAGGCGGCCTCGAAGACTTGGACTTGGATGAATATGGGCGCTAGCCCACTTGATTTCTTAGGAGGCGAGGCCGAGATGACCCACCCCTTTCATTGAAGCTCCTCTTATGGTCACCACTAGAAGCGCTCGGACCACCAGAGGGTTGCAGCCCTTTTGTGAGCTGCATCTCCATCTCCATCCCTCTGGCCTGCTCTACCACGGACCTAAAGTCACATGGCGCAGTAGCTCCCACGACATACCGAAACTTAGAGTTGAGTCCTCGGTGGAACCTTTTAGCCTTCTCGAGGTCGTTGCTCGCGACCGATGGCACAAAGCGGATCAGATTGTTGAATCCCACCTCATACTCAGCTATAGTCATCTTTCCCTGTACCAAGGTAGACAGGGCGACCTTCATACTCTCCATAAAAGAATCTGGGTAATATTTGCCTTGAACCGCTCGTGAAGATTTCCAGTGGCGAGACCACAGGTGAGGTCTGGTGAAGAACCCCTTCCCACCAGATGTCCACCTGACCCTTCAATTGGAAAGCCACATAGCGAGCTTTCAACTAAGAGCTCACCTCTAGAGCTCTGAATTGCCTCTCCATGTGGCGCAACCAATCCATGACCTAGGCGGTGTGCAGAACCATGAAATGTATCTAACCACAAGGCCAACCACTCGCGAAGGCCCATTCTTGTCTCCGGTATGACCGGAATGCCAACAAGGGCAGCAACGGGTGTGGCCGCAGCAGCGGCTACCGGCGCTTGTCTGTGAAGCGCACGGACCTCCTCTATGAACTCCTGTAGCAAGGCTAAAGACCTTGCCGGATCTCTAGCTACTGATCGCGCTCGTGAGAGGCAACCTCTGTGCCAGGTACCTCCTGCTGAACCTCAAGCGGAGGCTCCACTTGGGCATGGCCACGACCCCGGCCGTGACCTCCACGGCCTTGGACACGTCCGCGTCCTCTACCTCTCGGCATCTTTGGCCAATCACACAACTAGCCCACAAACATCCACCACAACAGTACAAATCAACAACAAAGCTAGCGAAAGTGGAAATGCAACGCAGAACCCAACCCCATCCTATTGTGCACCAGAGTGTGTTAAATTTTATTATTAGGCCTAAGTCAAATTTTAATTGAATAATTAAGCTAAGTCGTCAAATTTCTTTACCACAGACCTAACGTCAGCTTTGATACCAACGTAACACCCCGCCCATCCTGTGGGCCAGGAATGTTACCACCATTGCATACTCTTACCATTCCATCAGCAACTAGAAGATTTTAAGCCAACACTAATTTATTTATGTTGCTGCGACCAGATACAACATAGCATTCTTTTAGTGATTAATCTAGCATATTAGTAAAGTCTAAAATATACTAACAAAAGGTGGTACAAGGAATGTTGTTGGTTCGTAAAAATTATTCATGTGCTACTCCCGCCCGTGCATGACGTCCTCAACAGTCACCTAAAAAAACAACAAAACAAAGGTGAGTCCAAAGGCTCAGCAAGTACAAAGTAAAACAGTAAATAACAGGTTCACAAATCTGTCTATAATCATCATAGTTTTAATCACTATTTGTTTCCATTTAAACTCTTTAAGCTCTTATCAACAATTCATTACGCATATGCACATGCCCTTCTCTGTTATCTCTTTAACCTATACCGGTATAGCAGAGCGAGCACCCATCGATGCTCACCTAGGCCCACCCTATTTCCATGTGGGGATCACAAGCCCGTCCTTTTTCATACGGGGATCACAGTAGCCCGTCATTTTCTTACGGGGACCTCAATCTCCACTCTTGTGGAGCGTCCACACAAAGCGGACCAATGATACCACAACACTATCTCTTTTCATGACATGCATGCAATGCAAGTTCTCCATTTATGCATATCAACATGTCATATCTCAACAATCGTCATTCATCATTTCACATCATGCATCCAGAAATAGTTAACTCACCACAACATGATAAACAATGCACCGTGTTCATCTAACAATAAACACTACCTGAATTTACCGCTTTACCATAAACTTGCCTGGTTAGTCTCAGGGATGATGCGTGGATGGCTCCGACCCGAGACCTCCACCTGTACAAACATCAACCCGATTTAACAAATCATAACGAAACCAGTGCTTAAGCGAGCGACGACAACTCTACGCGCATAACTCAACTGGCATAAAACGCACGGGTTTTAAGGACTTGTCGCGCAGGTACCAAACCTCCATCTTTCTTTTCTTTTTCTCCTCTTTTCTTTTCTTTCTCTTTTTTCCCCTTGCTTTTCTTCTCTCTCTCTTCTTTTTCCTTCCTTTTTTCTTTCTTTCTTTTTATTTTCTCTTTCTCTCCTTCATTTGGCTCGGCCGAACTAGCCTCTCTCCTCTTCCTCCTCATTCCTCATTACGACCACGTTCACCACTCGTATGTCCTTACGACCACATCTTCTTAGGATGTCGGCTTCGACCACTTTGTGTTTGATATTGTATCTGATGACTTCAACTTATATCACGACCAAGAGTAGCAGGCGTAACCTTCATTTGCTACAGTAGCCATGAGTGCTATAGCAACTTGAGTGCTACAGTAACTTTCGAGTGCTACTGATTGTAATCTTCATATACTCGAGTCTTCTCTGTTGTACTCGAGTCTCCTCTGCTTTTTGAGTACGCTGAATACTTGTAATCTTTGACGAAATTCCTATTTTTCTCAACGTCGACAACGCAAAATAATTTAGTGATAGAATAAACAATCTTTTTTATGGTGCTCCAATCGTTGCACCTTTTCCTTTGTTTTCTCCACTATTTATACACAGCTTTACATATTAGACTCGGGTATACAAACCGACTCGGAAACTCCAATTTATAATTCTAAACAGACTTAGACTCGATACAGACTCTAAAATGGATTGGACAGAATTATTTCCAACAAACATTTCCACGTTAGCTCAAACACGGAAAAGAATTAAATTGAAATGGTACATTGGCTAAAAGGACCTAAATACCCTATTTGTTTTTACTAAGCATAAGGATTTAACTCCCACTTTTAAAGTAGAGGGACCTAGATGCTTCTTTTGTGAAAGTACACAAGGACAGCATGTGCATTTTCGCCTATTGTAAACATAGTAATAATTGCATGTGCATTTTCCACAATGGCTGATATACTGTTTAGTGATCTCAATAGTCAAATAGGCCTATTTAAACCGTATGGCCAGTACCCATACAGGAAGTGAAACCCTGGCTATTTACACAAACATAAACGATCCTCAATCCATTGGGGAAACCAGGAGTATCATAATTCCAAATAGTTCTGAAAAGATTCTACATTGGAATAGCTTCTCTTTTCTCTATAAGGATGAACTCGGTATAAGTTTAATGCAATTATACAAACAAAGAGTATACCCAACTGACATCGAATATCCATATCATCAGAGCTGCGAGGCCTAGCCCATGAGCCACCCGTCCGTCTGTATCTCATCGAGTGAGCTGGCTGGTGAGCAGGGCTTGTTCGGACTGAGGTGCTGGTCGGTAATCCATGAAAACTGGGGCTAGGGTCATTCATGGAGTTATATTCATCTTTTGGTAATTCCCCCTTGCTGAGCATCTCGATCAATTCCTGCATAAAAGGGAGGTTCCAAGTTCCTCATTCTATATATCAAAAAATGAAAGCAAAACTAAACAAAGGCATTTAGACATATTCAATGTGCACACTAACACTAAAGTGGCACTACCACCCTGCCCTGATGAGATTTTGGGTTCAAACTGATCCTTCACAATTCTACTAATATGGATGTCAACGATGTTGAAGGCCACAAGCAAAAAAAATATGGTCAAAGATTGCTTTGCTTCACTATGCAGAGATGTACAGAACAGTTGAGAGAACAAAGGATTAGCGGTAAACATGTGAATCCAATAGTTGAGGTCCATCTGTGAAGTCGTACAAATATAATTGCAGCTAATCCAGGTGTTTGCTACTATGAATTAAACTACTTAACTAACATTTATTCAGAAAAATTCATTGATTCGGAGATAGCTTAGCAGGTCTAGTTGAAACCAGAAGGTTAACAGAAGAAAGAGAGAGTGCAAAACTTTGAACATATGAAGTCTATGGAAAGAATCAGAATGAAAAAGTTTGGGATGATAGAAGTATGTAGATTTTTTTAAATAATCAATTTTTAATTCTAAACTACACTAATATACCCATGTTTTATTTTTTACAGTTTTGACCGTATATCGGTACGGTTGGGCTACTAGGGCTAGTCGCCCAACCGTTGGGCGACACGTGGCTAAGTCGCCCAACCGTTGGGCAACTTTCCCATGTCGCCCAACCATGAAGCGATAAGACACAAAGTCGCTCAACTGTTGGGCGACATATTCCTAGTAGCCAACCGTTGGATGATTTTAAAAAATAATATAATTATTTCATTAATCTAATAGAAATAATTATGGAGGTAAATGGCAATTTTTGTAGGAAATGCATTTACAAAATGTAAGTTGTTTCTTTTTTAAATAAAAGGGCAGACAATGTTGGTTGATCTGTTTATGATTTTTGTAGATTGTGAATGGTACTAAATCTGTTAGCCTCGCAATAACATTTTGCGTTCGTTGTATGTTGTTGTAGTGTGATAAATTTTCTAAAAATTTTATGAGGACGATTGGGATAGCAACGATTAGTAAGTAAAAATGTAAGTAATATTACGATACAATAGAGAATTCATATATGGAGGAAGACAAAGCAAAATACATACACAACGAAAAAAATACACAAAGTAGGAGGAAAACCCACTACTCGCCACCAACTACACCACCCGCAGCACCTCTTTCGTCGTCGCCACGTCCCACCCCTAGTCGGTGCCTGCTCGTACGGCCCCACTTGGGCTTCCTCAGCGCGGGGTGTCAGTGCCCCGACAGGGTGAGGCGGTTATGAGCCCTACTGACCCGTACTCCCAACACCTCGGGGGTGGATTGCACCTGTGACTACGTGGGAACTGGAGCGCTGCTGAGCTGCGACCCAGAAAGGACCTCTGTCGGGTCGTCCACTAGGAAGTTACTCATATCCACTGGGAGATCCTCATGGGGGGATAGCTGAACTCCTACTCGTTGTGTCGTACCTGAAGGACAGGTGTTGTTTATTCGTGCAATATATTGACACAAAAAACCTTAAGAGACGAAATGTACCTTCCGCGTGGGCCATGGCATGAAGCCAACTGTCGTACCCGCTGGGCCGGCCCTGGCTGAACAATGTGTGCTACCCTGCTGATGCCAGGTAGAGGTCCACAGATGACGACGGCGGAGATGTGCAGGTATGTGCCCACGTTGACCCTTTGGCCTAGCCCAGTCGACGTGGCTACCTCCGGGAGCGTCCTGCACGACGAGAGGGCGAGGGCACGTCTCGCCCTCTCGTAGACCCGATGGTAAGGTGCAACAGCTCATCACGTGTCACCTCAAAACCGTGGGTGACCCTATCCACGTTCGACCTGGTGTCCGCCACGATCTCAGCGGTGATGTCCATCTACAAGAAGTACATGAAAGCGTTAAAATAGTAATTGTAGTAACCTTACCCTGAAACTTTTGGACACGAGAGTACGTACCGTGAGGGCGAAGTTCTGTGCTAAGTGTATGGGGTATGCATCGGTCAGTCCTAGTACGTGAGCGGGGGGAGGGTCAACGACACGCACCAGCCTGGTGCGTGTCTACGGAGCGTACCAGTGTAGGTACTTGTCGTATTTGCTGGTGTCATACATGTGTTGTGTGTAACTCACGCATGGTCGAGTCAAGCACCCGACACCCGACGGGGACAGGAACAGGAACAAACTAGACAAGGCTGAACTAGCACATCACCCTATGCACTATGTAGTCCTCGACAAACACACCAAAGATGAGCTTCTTCCGCGTGAGCCAGTTCGCCCGGTCGCGCAAGCACAGCGACGAGAGCCCAGCGGGGCGTGGTCCACCATCTTCTGACCAGAGTGTGGCTCCTAGTGCACGTCATCAGCGGTGAGGTGGTCGAGGTTCTTGACGAAGTTGTCGTACACACGAGTGACCTGGATGTGTGCAAATTGTCCCTACGAGCCAGAATAGTGGTTGCAAAGAATGACCCGTATAGTAAATATTAAGGAAAGTATGTACCCGTCTATAGAACCAAAGGGACCTATAGTAGGCCATCAACGGTGCCCCTGTGGTACATGTCTGTGCGGTACAAACCATTGAGCAAGATCGGCCGTGCGAGTGGGAAGCGCTCGGCGACCTGGCTGCGGCGGAGGGGCGACCTATGAGGACAAGGGTCGTCCTTGTCCTGTGGCAAGCATCACACATGCCATGGTACATCGTGGTAAATACGACTGATCCCCAGTTATAGTGCACCTCGTCCCCGTCGGCGATGGCCCTCATGTACCGCACGAGATGGGCATCGACGGAGTCACCGTGGTTGCTAGTAAATAGTACCCAACCGAATAGCCATAGCAAGTACTCCACAAGGTTCCGCAACACCTTGCACTCGTTGGCTTGGAGGTCCATTCGCTTGACATGTGCACAAACGAAAAATAGTAAGCACATCAAAAGCCACCGCATGGGGGCCATGCTAAACAGGGAAAACAGATAGCATACGTACCCAGAACCGCAAAAGCCACCGCATGGGGGCCATGCTTCTGTCGCGCTATGAAGACATAGTACACTGTCGCGGCCTTGGCTGGAAGAACCCCGTCAATCCTGCCTAGCAGGTCATCGCGCCAGTTGGCAGGCGCATCCGCTGGGAAGACAGCCACTCCTACGATAAGCATGCCGAGCAACATCGTGACCTATAGGAGGTGGAAGGTGTGCGTCTCGGGCCACCACCAGTCCAGCAAAGCTATTAGCAACGACCGATCGAATGGGAAGTGTTGTGACCACTCTAGGCCGACCTGGAACTTCCTGACCTCCTCGATTGGAGCGTCGTCCTCGTCGGTGGCCTCCACCATCCGTGCAAGAAGTAGAAGGCCAGCATCGTTCAACCTGCAAATCACAAAGTATATAGCGCAAATATCGTAAAAAATGTGCCATAGTTTGTACACAAACCTGTCTCTCAAGTGTGGGTCTAGTCTCCAACCCATCGAGGTGTCCGCATACGGACCACCCCTAACTGGGTCTCGTCGTCCCCTCCCTTAGGATGCATGACAGACGGCTCACACGGTGCTGCGCATCGATGTGCCGGTCTAGCAGGCTGAAAGGCCAGTCCGAACCACCATGGTCGCCAGCCATATCTGCAAATCAATTTGAAGTTAGCAATTACGATACAATTGTTGGTTTAATTATTAATAATGTAGCTCCAGGAATTGTTCAAATCATTCCTAGCCGATTTTACATATGCTATTAAGCCTATTTAATTTCATGTTGGTGCATATGCATTTATCTACCTCTCTAAATAAATACTTCTCTCTTTGTACCTATTCTTTTCCCGTAATTAATACAGGTGTGATGATTTTTACAAATATAACAGAAAGTAAATCTTAAATAATAATTAAATTAATTATACTAAGGCATCCCTGTGGGATGTCTGAATTTTATTTTCATCATTTGCGGATTTTTAAGAATCAAATGCTATTTAAATCGTTGCGTACAATTTTAATCGCTACGCATAATCTTAAATCTCGCTATTTTAAATCGGTGTGTGCTATTTTAATTATCACGAACAGTTTTAAAACTTTCGATGGTTATTAATTATTCTAAAAATTAAGAATACTTATTATGGATTTTCTATAATTTATAAGCGACTAACAAATTTAATTGGGCCCTCAAATGCACAACAGAGTGGTCTAAATGACAATATAATTATTAACAACTAAATTGGCGTAACTTTCTAAGCTACAAATTTAATGATTTCAGTTGCTATCCTACCATGTTTAAAAAATAAATATACACATAATATAGAAAACTCACCGTCGTCAAAGCGCAGATCCCTCCTCCTCTCTTCCCCTCCCTCCTCCTCTCCTCCCCCTCTTCCTCCTCTTCCTCTCTCTTCCATCCTGTCCTCTCTTCTTCTCTTTTGTTTTCTCCTCTCTTTCTTCTCTCCTCTCTTTTCTCTTCTCCCCTTCTCTCTTCCTCGGCCGAAATGGAATGCAAATGAGCACAGTGCCGAGAGCCAGCCGCACGCTCGATGGGATATACCCTTAATCATCTAACCGTTGGGCAACTTAGGATCGATGGGATATACCCTTAATCGTCTTCTGATTGAAGTAACCGAAACATATGGGCAACTTAGGATCTTGTCGCATGTACACACACTCATGGTTGGACAAGTTGGACTAGTCGCCCAACGATTAAGCGACTTGGTCACAGTTAAAACCGTCGATATTCCTTCTACCCTAAATCTATTCCTGTTGTTGGCTTCGAAATGCTTGAAGTCGAATCAATTGAATTGAAATAAAATATCCATTAAGCATTACGTGGAGAAACATATGGTCAAAGCTGCAAAAAAATAGAACATATGTATATTAGTGTAATTCGGAATTAAAAATTGATTATTTTTTAAAAAAATCGAAGCATGTACACATAACATTATAGCATAGTTTTGAATAGAATTATACCTCTATAACAGGATAAAATCGGGACAGCGCCCATGCTGATTCTTCCCCTGTTCGCTCTTTTCTATGTCCATGCTTTTTCTGTTTTCAGTACGAAGAAATGAACAAACGCTGACATTCAAATTACTTATAGACATACAGGTTGAGATGGAACCTAGAAATTTTACCTTGTGCACATCAAATTTCAGTGTAAAACATCCTCCTGAGGACTTATTTGTATCAGCACATAAGCAACGCATATTATTTACAGCTATCATGTCATCAGTAGATAATCCTGCCAACTGTCAACGAATATAATATCTTATGGCTAAATCTAAAGGTTTAGATTTAGATAGAATCAGCATCATATTGATCGAAAGAATTGATAAATCTAAAGGTTTCGTACAGAAACATTTCTGAGTAAAAACAGTTAAAGACCTTTCCTGCAGGGTGTGTAACACCCTCATTTCTGGGAGTATTATGAAACCCTCGCAACTGCTCAGGACTGTTCAGCTGCGAGTACATCCATCGAGTGTATAACATTGCCAACACAAGCTTAAGAGCAAAAGTGGATGTTATAACAATATAAGAGCATTAAAGCCAAGTATTACAGCAATGCCAACTACCTTTAGTTACATTACAACAAAAGATGCCACAGGCACGCCTGAGCGGAGAACGACCCTAATTCCAAACTTCGTCCATATCGTAAAGCACCACCTCTTCGTCTTCATCTGCCTCCTCAAAGTTTGTATTTCTGTTTATGTTTTTAGCAAGTATGAGTACTACTACCGTACTCAACAAGTCACACGGAGCTTAACAATAACTACATGCATGATATAACAAGTGAAGGGAAAACAAGTTCATTATTTTATGTGGATGCAGTTTTAGTTGAGAACCAGTTAAAAGCTTGAAAAAGTAACTTCGTTAATATAAAGGGGTTTTCAAGCGTGATTATGAACATTCAACATTACCAAACCATTCTCAATTCTACTTATGCCTTGTTATTGGATTCACCCATTAAACACAGCTTCATTTACCGAAAGCACGGCGTATTCGAATACCATTAGTCATGACTCTGCAGAGCTGCCCTACTTTACCCACAAGATCTCTTAATCCCACGTCTGGTTTTAAGAAAACAAGGCTCTTCACTGCTCAATTCTTTATATAGCCTCCACCTAATAGGCTTCCCCGACAATCCCATACTTGCCTCAGCCTACCATTGTGTGGATCATTGATAATCAAATCAATTGTTCAGAAAATAACCACTCTCCATACGACCCTGCTCAACCACTTTCGTATGGACTCACACTCAGCCTCCGCCTCGCTCATGTAGAGGTTCAATTGAATTTGAGCAGTTACTAGACCAGGTTTGACGTATCAACGCTTGTGGTTGGGCGATCACTATGTTCTTTACTCAGCATAAGGATCTAGTCCTTATCTTTTCACCGGTGGTAATTTCTTCCCACAAATTCTCGTCCAGCGCCGTAACACTGTCACTGATTTGTGATTATTGCCTTCCCCTTGGTCAAGGTCATAGGATCTAACGATCCTCGCTTACCCTAAAACCATTCTCCAAATAAAGACCAACTCTTTTACTAACTGAAGATGTTATTGATTCTCTGAACTATCATGGCTACATATTATTATACTTAACAATACTATGTCTTGTCAAGGTGAATGTGGACAACAAATTAGACTGGGCTTTTTCGGGTGGTAGGACATAACTAATATCATGTCATTCTAAGCATTTATTGTACACAAAATAATAGTGGGCAAATAACATAATGAAAATACAAATAAATAAATAAATAACGGAAATGTAGGTTCAATATGATCAAAACGTGTGTGACTTGCCTCATGGGTTTACGATTTCGATTAGCTCGTAATCTTGGTGAATTGGGCACGAACTTGAGCTTTTCCTCCCGCTCTGCGGATCTTCAACTTCGGAAGCTAACGTAAAAATCATTAAAATAAATTAATTCCATGCCCGAAGGACTAGGCTAGGAATAAAGAAAATAAAAGAATAAAGAAAATCCAGAAAACAAAAATAAAATAGGGTTTTGGGCTTTTAGGAGGGCTATATAGGAAATGGGCCTGAGATTTGGGTTGGCGGGCTCAAAACGAATCTAGGGAGTATAAACTTGAATTTTGGGTTTTACTGTTCATCGGGCTCGGTTACTGTTCATCGGGCTCGGACCCGTTGCAACCGGCGCGAGCGAGCGGGTTCGGTGCAGCCGAGTCAATCCGACGCGGGTCGGGCGGATCGGGTCTTGTGGCGGCGGCGCGACTCACCGAGTCGGCTCGGCTCGGTCGGGCGCAACCGGCGTGGGTCGGGTGGAGCAGGCGGCGGGCGGGTCGGCTCGGCCACCGAGTGGGTGGGGTTGGCGGGGAACAAGCGTGTGCGAATCGTTCTTCTTCCCTGATGACCGAGCGGCAGCGAACAAGAGAGGAGGGAGGCGGCGGCCGGCGGCACTACTGATTTTGCGACACCAACCAAGACCATGGGCGGACTCACGGGATGCCAGAACCCATTTTGGGGTTGACGGCCGGGAGGCGGCGATCGCTGGCGGCGAGCTATTTCCTTTTTGCGGAAATTTTGGACAACAAGGGGTGATGAGAGGCTAAGGGGGCAATTGGGCCGGCGTTTGAGCATCAGTGGAGGTAGGGTGAGCTAGTAGAAGTGGCGGCTTGGGTTGAGGAGGCCGGAGCTGAGCTGGCCATGGCGAGGCACTTCGGCCGCATGGCGGTTCTCGGTGCCGGAGAAGAGGAAGGCTCGGCGAGCTAGGGCAACGGTTAGGGGTACTTCTGGGTGCTTGAGGAAGCTACAGGCGAAAGCAATTGGAAAATGGGAGCTCGGGAAGGTGGAATTGAGCTAGGGCTCCCGATTGGGGATTTTTGCGCTTACCGGCGATGGAGGGGACGACAGACTAATTGGGCGAGAGTAGAGATTCACGGTGGGGCATGAAGGAGGTTGGAGGGGTCTTTGGCTTTTATAGGAGTCCGGAGGCGGTTTGGCATCGGAGAGGGGGAGAAAACCACGGCGGCGACGGCTTTACCAGTGGTCGGGAAGGCTCGAGGAAGGGCTGGTGGGAATGTGGCTGTCTCGAGCGCAGAGAGGCGGCGGTCAAAAGTTGCCATGGTGAGTCAGGTCGGCTGAGAGAGGAATTCGCGGGAAGGGCAGGGGCGGTGGCGGCGCATGGCAACCAGCTCGACGCGCGGCAAGGGGAGGGCTAGGGGTGTCGGGGTAGGGTGTACGGTTGTTACCAGGCTGTGCAGAGGTGGCTGTGAAAGGAGAACACGCGAAGGTGCGAGAGAGAACGAGGAGGAGCTCGGCGGCGACAACAGATCAGGCGGCGGCTGATTTTTCGGTCGATGAATAGTGGCTGCGTGGCTCTCCTCCGTTGAAACGATGTCGGCAGGGTTTAGGGGCAGGATTGGGTTGAGATTCGTGTGGTTTAGGCTAAGGATCAAAGAATTCAACTTCAAAACACAAACTCAAATTCTTTTGCAAAATTTTGATTTGTTTCAGGGTGCATACCACTGCATTTTATCATTCATCAAAGCTATCAGTTGTGTGAACCGAAATGGTTTTGCTTGTCAGTAAGAAGCAAAGTAAACATCCTAATAATATTAAGAATATGCTTACATTCACATGTCCGTACTGTTTACCTGTGGTTCACCAATTACCTAACACCAGCATAAAGAACATACGTAGTTGTCCAGTATGAAAAGAACCTACGTTGCACCGATACTTCAGAAAACAGATGTATCATTATCAGTTACATTATTACATACAGCTACGGTCCTGATATGTACCCTACACATATCGGTGAATTTCCTGTTTTTCAAAAAGGGAAAATAATAAGTGTCAACCTTAAAACCCCTTATTTGACTCAGCAAGGCATGCCCAGTCTACATTAGACATGACATTAATGCTATGTTTTGCCAAGGCTACATTATTATGTAATATTTATGATTTGTTGAACTTGAAGTCTAAACGTTTCTACTTAGTTAATTAGCTATATCTCCTAGTATTATCTATGAACTAGTTGTGGACTTGTGTGATCTATGATTATCGTATTATGTACTAAGTGATTGAACTATTTTCCTATAAAATTATTATTATATATATTATATATATATATATATATATATATACAAATACTATTATGCTTTGAGCGGAGAATAACTTTTCTATGCTCCGGCCCCCGCCCGCCCAACCCACCCACCGAGCCGTGTGTCCCCCCCGTCCCCACCGCTCACGTCGGACCCATGACCCCAACGCTACATCACATGGCCAATATGAGCCACGGCTAGGTATGGCAGTAAACTAACAACGCATTAGTAAACTTGTGAGTACAGTAAAAGTAGTTTAATCTGGTCATAAATCAGAATATATCTGGATGTAAATGTGTTATCCATTTTTACTGCCGCTATCACACAGCGATTCCATTTTTTTGAATTTCGTGAGTTGGCAAAAGCAGTTTCATTTGGCCATAAATTAGAATATATCTAGACGTCAATATGGTATCCATTTTTACTACCGCCATCACATAGCGGCGTCACATGGCCAGTATGTGCCACGGCTAGGTGTGGCGGTAAACTCTACATGTACAGTTAAATCGTGAATACAGTAAAAGTTGTTTCATCTGATTGTAAATTGACCATAAATTGGGATATATCTAGGCGTAAATGTGATATCTATTTTTAATGCCGCCATCACACAGCGGTTCCATTTTTTTTTGAATTTTGTGAGCTCAACAAAAGCAATTTCATCTGGCCGTAAATTAAAATTTATCTAGATGAATATATGGTATCCATTTTTACTGCTACCATCATCACACAGTGGCATCACATATTCACATGGCCAATATGTGCCACGGCTAGGCGTGGCAGTAAACTCTAACAACTCGTCTAGTAAAATCGTGAGTACAGTAAAAGGCATTTCATCTGGCCATAAGTTGCGATGTATCTGGTAGTAAATATGGTATCCATTTTTGACTGCCGCTATCACACACGATTCCATTTTTTTTAATTGTGTGAGTACAACAAAAGTAGTGCCATCTGGCCGTAAATTGGAATGTATCTTAATGTAAATGTGATATCCATTTTCTACTATCGGCATCACACACAGCTAGATACAACGGTAAACTCTAACAACGTGTCCACCAAATTCATGAGTACAGTAAAAACTATTTCATCAAGCCGTAAATTGGGATGTATCTAGCCATAAATTGGGATGTATCTGGACGCACTGCTGTAAATGACATGGGAAAACTGCATGGCGTTAGCACGGGAGACGACGAAGGTGCAGTGGCAGCAAAGCTGCATGACACGAGTGACGGCGATCGATTACTACGGATCAGTGAGCTCCTACTCCCGTGTGGTGGACGGCCTCGCTCCATTTTACCGCCGATTCCGCATGGTGCTGTCGTGCGACAGTGGAAGACAAGGGTAGGGCCGATGGAATGGGGTCTGATTTTACACAGTTGCACAGGGCCGCCTAGGATCGCAAACAGGTGGGTCATAATTGGGTACATGGGGGATTGGTCGGGTTCTTTGTCGGACCGGTTTCTCAATCCGTAATCTCTGTGATTCTTGCATTATTCCCTGGATCAGTAGATAATGCACACAGGTACATTGCTGTTTCATTTCATACATCGCTTAAACAGTAATATTACAGACCATTGTTTAAATTACACCACGTCGGACGATAGTTTACAAAAGGGGCACTTAGGCCGAATGTCATCATGCAAGCAGCGGAAGAGAAAGCAAAAGTAGGACCATAACCTCAGGCAAGCGACTGGGGGTAATGTGTGCAGTATATATCGTCTAACTTTAGATAATATATGTGCACACAATGTCTTAGGTCTAACTTGTCTAAGTCCTGAAAATACGATCCTGGCCGGGGCCGGGGCGTCTTCATAGTCATAATGATCCTGCGTCCCTGTCTCTGTTTTTGGTAATGCGAGTGTGAGCACACTAACCACCGTGCTCAGCAAATCATCACACAGAATGCAATAATAGTATCTTCAATGATCAAGGAAGGCTTAGGTTTATTTTATTTTGCCAGAAATTGCCTTTTCAATACAATACTTAGAAATCCCTATGACCTAGCAGTTTTTGAAGGACACAAGTTGAGAGACCATGTGAGGGTCATCCCATTGTGAGTGATGAGTAATTGACTTCAGTTTACAAAAGTCGAGTTTGAGTCAGTTGGTTCGACGGGCTCGGTCGGACTTTGGTCAAACTTAGTCGTATGGGTTAGGATGTATATTCTATTGATGCGACATGTTTGAATTTGTTTATGCTATTTACGCGTTCATGTATCGAGCGGTGCTATGTGACGTGTTTTCTTGTCTGTGTGTCTGCAGGACATCGAGGTGGAGTCATGGCGAGACACGGTGGACCGGACTAGGCGCAGGTGGCGCTGAGGTCAGAACGGTCATAGTGTGTCGAAGACGACGTGGACTCGACGTGGTTACGAGGCGTGCGAGACAAGGAGCGCGGAAGCTTCCCGGAAGGTGCAGGAGGGGCGAAATGGGAATTTCGTAAGGCTGCACAAGCGGGAGACGGCTCCGTTAGGGTTTAGCCGGTGTAACGGGTTGGAGACCCGTTAGCCAAGGGCTATAAATAGGTGTTGGGGGCTGCATACCCCTTTTAGGATCACAAGTGTTTTTAGTGCTCATTCATCACTTGGTGTGTGTTCCTCCCAAGAAGCATGTGAGGCTCTTGGTGTTCTTGAGGATTGAGAGGGAGAGGATGGATTGAGAGTTAGGGTTTTCTTTTATCTCCATGTGTGTGTTCTCTTTTGCTCTTATGTTGTGAGGAGAAACTGGAAGTTTGTATGAGTAGTGTGATTCACTGTTGTATTCTTTTCGGACTGATTTCTTGTTCAGCCGAAGAGATTCTTTAAGTTTCGTGCCGATTGCTTTGGATTGCATTGAGACTTTCTTTGCGGGATCTTTGCTCCATTGATGCTCTTCCTTGAGAATTGATCTTCGTCAATATTTCAAAGGATCAAACTCTTCTCAATTGGATGCTCCGTACAGTGCGTTCTTGACTTGATCGCTTTCGCTTTTATGCATTTTGGTTTGCGAGACAATTCTCGGTCTGATCGGTGTTTGATCTACATCTTTGTTTTTCACTTTGCCCATCTTCTGCCGATAGGGACTTGTGATCTGATGGATGTTTAGATTGAAGTCTTGTGTAATTGATTTGTGAAGCACAACTTGAGTTTGCTCCTCCTGCAGTGTTTGTTTCTTTTCGATCGATACTCTCTGTTTCTTTAGTTGTTAGTTAGCTTTACATTCGGTCTTTGGTTAGGTGCATTTTTCACCGCAAAGATAGCACTATTTGCGATCTTCCTCTGCCGGCAATTTTATTTCGTAGAATGTTTTAGTCGGCTCCCGCTTCACGGTTTCGGTTACGAAGTTCAAGAAATCGCTTGCCTCTTTTTCTTTTGCCAAACAGTTCTTCCTCTCAGTATCTTCACTTCCTGAGATTGGTAGGGTGTTTAGTCTGAACTCTTGAATTTCTTCCCTTGAGAAGAGCAGCAGACTTTCAATCTTTTGCTTTAACTTTTCTTCCTTTAGTTTGCTTTCTCTCTTTTCTTTCTCTTTGCGACACGAGTAGAAAGTTCTTCTTTAGGAAATAAGTCGAGACTTCTTTTCATCCGATCGGACCAACTACTACATAGCGGTCCAGTGGTAGTAGTGCAAAGAACGGAAGGGACTCAAATTCGATTTTCGTGTGAAACTTAGCATTCCATGGTTGAGTTGCTTTTCTTTTATTTTTTGCTGATCTTTTGTGATTTTGCATGCAGATCAAGCGGCAATATTTTCAGTGAAATTTTCTTGATTACTCTCGACTTATGCTGAATTTTTGGTATCGCATGCGTTCAGTTTTAGCGTAATTAATTTTCCGAATTCTCGGGGGCGATTCTCAAGAGAGCGACATTCACCCCCCCTCTGTTGCCATTTCGGTCCTACAATTGGTATCGAGCGGTTAACTCTTGTCTATAGATCTTAACCGGCCGCAAGCCATGGCGACAAACAAGTATTCCACCAAGCCGCCCATCTTGATGGCTGGATTACCCTTCCGAAAAGCCGAATGGAAACTTACATCCGTGCTCGGGGTATGCCATCCGCGGAAGGTGAAGATTCGCTTTGTTGTTCCCGCCGATGAGAACATCAATGCCGGAATATGGTCGATGTTGAGGCGAATGCAAAGGCAAGGAACATCATCATTCGAGGGTTGAGCGAGCGAATTCGATCGCATCTCTCACCGTCGTCCGCCTACGACATCCGGGTGACCCTCAATGCATACCATGAGGGCACCACCGAGATCAAGACGGTTCGACAGACCGGTTCAAGCATGAATACGAAGAAATTCGAGATGCTTGCTGGTATGTCCCTTGACGAGTGCTTCTCGCGGTTTCACAAGATTTTGAGCAACCTCCGAGCCGTCGGTCTCACATACTCCGACTCGGATAATTCTCGGGGGCGATTCTCAAGAGAGCGACATTCACCCCCCTCTGTCGCCATTTCGGTCCTACACAAGTTTAATGGGAAATAATTGTCTTAATAGTGTACAGAGCCCATCCACCATTACATGGTCTCTGCACCTTACAGTATCATCCAGCATTATAGTTGCCTATCTTACCACTGGGACGACACCCAGGACAATTCCAAACTAGGGCCTTTCACTGCCCTACATTTTCCCATTTCACCCACAATTATTTTTTTTTGAAACAGAACTATATCTAGTTAAGTCCCCATGTCTGCCCATAACCGCGGGCACGGCTATTCGAATAGTTTTGACTCTGCAGAGTTTGTACACTTTCACCACAAGAGACAATCAACTTGTTGCCCCACAAGATTCCTTAGTCATGTGGTTGAGCAGACCATCACATTGACTGTTCAAGAAGCACTTCCACCGCGTCCTCACCGCTTTCGACGACCTCGACCTCAGCGAGGTGGAGGGATGGAGCGACGACGACGGGACGGGTGATCAAGAACCCAAAGGCGGTGACGACTTCTCCGGCATGTGCTTCATGGCCCTCGAGGGCTTAATCGAGCGACAATGAGCTGTACTCGACTCGACGAGGTGAGCCCTACTTATGATCGACTTAATGATGCTTTCCTTAAGCTAGGTAGATTTCATGCCAAGTCTAGGGCTAGGTGTGCTGATTTGGAGAAGGAAGTAGCTAGACTATCACGGGAGCTTACTTCGCTTACATCTGCTCCCTCCCATGATGACTGTGATACATGTTGTGCCTTGATCGCTGATATGGAGAAATTAAGGACCTCTCATGCTAGTCTGTCTTCTGAGCTTGAATTGATTAAGGTGGAGAACATTAGTCTTCTTGTTGAGCTTGAGATGAGTAGGGTAGTTCCTGTTTCATCTTCTACTGTTGAGACTATTTCTTGCACCTCATGTGAGGATAAGGATAATGCTTTTAGAGGTCTTTATACATTGCTTCTCGATCTGCCCGAGACGTGTGAAAGTTGTAATAACTTAAAGATGAATCTAAAATGGGCAGATCATAAAATTGCTGAGTTACAAGCTTTTCTACTTGAGCCTATTGCTTCATGTGTAAACTGTCCTAAGTTAATTGCTGAACTTGAATCTGTCTCAAAACAGTTTCAAGAAATGATTGACTACAATAAGAAAATAGCTCAGTATGCTTCTAAGGACCCTGTTAGCTCACCATGCAAAAATTGTGATAAACTAAAATCTAACTTGATTACTTTGGATGATAAATGTGTGAAGCTAACTAAGGACCTCCTAGAAAATCACGTCGCTTGTGCCTTACAGGTCTTTGAGGTGTTGGAAAAGGATAAGGACATGATAGAGGCGTTTAGGAAGAGTTACGAAGACCAAATGGCTAGGATTAGGACTGCCCCTGTGTGTCTGCGAAGCCCTCAAGGTTGAGGTGGCGTGCATAAGGAGAAATATGCACGTGCTATTCGCTCTTCTCGCTATTGGTTCTTCTCCTTCCTCTCCTCCTGCTTGTCTCTTCTTCTTCTCCTTGCTCTTCTTGCATCTCTCTCTTCTGGAGTGTCGGTGCCTTATGAACACTCTCGAGAAATTTGTAGGAGGCAAGAAGAAACTTAATCTTATTCTAGACCAATCAAAGATTTGCAAGTTCAAATAGGGTCTAGGATATGATCTCCGTGAGGATGTGAGGAAACATCCACCGCCGTGCTCGGACCGTAGTCAGCGGTGTGATTGAGGTCAAGCCCAAGAACAAGAAAGTTCAATTTAAATCGTGGGCCTTGTCCAAGGATTTCAAGAAGGTGATTTCACTGCGCTTGACCCCTCAAAAGGCGGTATCATTGCACCTTCATCGGAAGGATGGGCATTTGTTTGACCATTGCTTCAAGCGCCAAGATCGCGAAGAGACCGTGTTGAGTCTCTTAGGCGTATTCAAGGTCGCCCTGGACCTTGAGTGCACCCAAGACCAACACGAGGTCTAGGTTTGCTCTTGTTGGTAGCTTTGGGCGACCGAGGACTTGGTTTCTCCGAGTCTTACTTTTTAGTCCTCGTGCTCCCTCACGGTCGTGACTTCCGCCGTCCCGAGGGTAGATCTCGTTTTCCCCATCGAGATGCCTACTCGCGGCGTGATCGACTGTTTGCGGTTTCGACTCGCTCTCCCGTGGCGATCGGATCGAGAATGACTTGTGTCTGTTCACGGACCCTCGCTTCTTTGAGTGACGGAGCGCGAGGGTAGTTAGAGGTCGGTCATGTGTGACTACTTCTTACGCTCGACGTGTGACTCAAGATTGGGTTCCAAAATCTATTTTGATTTATCCCGATCGAGACTTTGCTCTCTTGTTGACTCAGGCTCGCCGGGCAGGGAAGGGAAAGGTTTGGCTCGTAGACTCCGGGTGTTCACGACACATGACCGGAGATTCCCGGTGGTTTTCTTCCCTTGCCCGAGCTCCAGGTGATGAGACGATCACCTTCGGAGACGCTTCATCTGGGCGTGTCATCGCCAAAGGTACAGTGCACATTAATGATTCATTTATTTTGAGAGATGTTGCCTTGGTTAGTAAGCTGCATATAATTTGCTTTCCGTTTCTCGACACCGATGACGACTTTGAGGTGAGTTTGAAGAAAAATAATTGCAAAATTCTTGATTCTTCGGGTAGTCTGGTTTGCGGGATTTCTCGTTTTGGGAGGATCGTTCGTGCTGATTTTTCTGATTCTTCTAGTGATCCTCTCCGGTGTTTAGTTGCTTCTGAGTCCCACGACCTTTCCTTCTGGCATAGGAGGCTTGGTCATATTGGATTTGACCATTTGACTTGAGTTAGTGGCCACGATCTCATTCGTGGTTTGCCAAAACTCAAGATGGTCAAAGATCTTGTTTGCGCTCCATGCCTAGACACGGCAAGATGGTTGCCGCTTCTCACCCTCCGGTCCACAAAGTGACTATGACCAAGCACCGGATAATTGCTCCACATGCACACAGTCGGACCGGCTCGAGTGCGATCTGCGGGAGGAAGTGGTATGTTCTTGTCGTGGTCGATGACTTCTCGAGGTACTCTTGGGTGTTTTTCTTAGCCTCGAAGGATGAGATGTTTACATATTTTCGAGATCTTTTCAGTAGACTTTCTGTTGAGCTTCCAGGTGCCTTACGAGCGATCCGTAGTGACAATGGCACGGAGTTCAAGAATTTCTACCGAGAGATTCGTGGTGAGGCAGTGTAGAGCACCGTTCTCTTCTCCGCACGTCCCACAATGAGAATGGCGTCGTGGAGAGGAAGAACCGCACACAGTCGAGATGGCGGGGCGATGCTCGATGAATACTCTACACCGCGAAAGTTCTCGGGTCGAGGCTATAGCTACCGCGTGCCATGTCTCAAATCGAGTTTTTTCGAGGGCACACTTTGAGCTTCTTATGGTCGAGATATGGGCGAAAGCCCGTCTCTCATTTTCGTGTGTTTGGTTACAAGTGCTTTATCTTGAAGTTTGGGAACCTAGATAAGTTCGAGTCACGTTCTTGTGATGAGATCTTTCTAGGCTACTCGACTTCTTGGCATGGCTTATAGGGTGCAGGCTGCGAGTCTAGTAAAATGGTAGAAAACAGTGAGGTGACCTTCGACGAGGCCGGTCCGGGATTAGGCCCGATATCTCGTGTTCTTTAGAGCACTCGAGACCATCTTCGTGGATGATGAGGAGGATGGAGACGAGGTTGTCTACGATCCAGTCCCTCATCCACCCCTTGAGGTGCCTTCTTCCACCGCACCTCAAGGTGATCGACCCATGCCTTCGCTTTACGGAGCTAGTGGCTCTGTTCCTACCCCGTCAACTCACGAGGTAGAGGCCACTTCTTCATCTCATCCTGGACCTCCTAGACACATTCAAAAAGACCATCCTTCTGAGCAGATTATTGGAGATCTCTTTGAGCGAGTCACTCGTTCGAAATCTGGTACATCACTTTTCTGTCTCCACTCTGCCTTTGTTGCCTCTTTTGAGCCTAAGGATGTTTGTCATGCTCTCTCCGACGAGTCTTGGATAAATGCCATGCGTGAAGAATTAGAGAGCTTCGAGAGAAACAAGGTCTGGACGCTTGTTGAGCCCCCTCGAGATCACAATATCATTGGAACCAAATGGGTGTTCAAGAACAAGCAAAGTGAGGATGGGGTAGTCATTCGAAACAAGGCTAGACTGGTTGCTCAGGGGTACTCCCAGGTTGAGGGTCTAGACTTCGAGGAGACCTTTGCCCCTGTAGCTAGACTTGAGGCTATTAGAATTCTGCTTGTCTTTGCAGCTTCTAAGGGTTTCAAGCTCTACCAGATGGATGTCAAGAGTGCCTTTCTCAATGGCTTCATTGAGGAAGAAGTCTATGTCAGACAGCCTCCAGGTTTCGAGAACCCCAAATACCCTAATCATGTCTACAAGCTTTTCAAAGCGATGTATGGACTTAAGCACCCCTAGAGCTTGGTATGAAAGGCTTAAGTCCTATCTTTTGAGGCATGATTTCGAGATGGGTAAAGTTGACAAGACCTTGTTCATTCACCGCTTGGCAATGACCTTACCTCGTCTAAATTTATGTCGATGACATTATCTTTGGCGGCTCTTCTCATGCTCTAGTTTTTCTCGGATGTCATGAGCACCGAGTTTGAGATGAGCATGATGGGTGAGTTGACTTTCTTCCTTGGCTTCGGATCAAGCGAGACTCGGGAGGGTACCTTCTTGCATCAAGGCAAGTACACATGTGACCTCCCGAGGCGTTTCGACATGAGTGATGGAAAGCCGGTGTCAACTCCGATGGCTTCTACTACCACACTTGACCACGATGAGGACGGCGAGCAGTTGATCAAAAGGAGTTCAGAGTATGATTGGCTCCTCTTGTACCTCATCGCCTCGAGGCCGGACATACACTTCTCTGTGTCTTTGTGCCCGGTTCGAGCTTCTCCTCGCGTATCTCACCGCCGGTGGTGAATCGTATCTTCGGTACCTTGAGCTACCATTGACTATGGTATCCGGTACTCTTCCTCTTCTTGTCTTTCCTTTAGAGCCTATTCGGATGCGAGACTTTCTTTGGTCAGAAGATAGATAGGAAGAGCACCGGCACCGCCAATTCATTGGCACTTCTCTCGTTCCTAGTCCTCTAGGAAGCGGTCCGGTGTTACGACCCACCGCAGAGGCCGAGTATGTTGTGCGACCGATTCTTTGTAGCGAGGTCCTTTGGATGGTCTCGACTGCGGGACTTTGGGTTGCTATCGACCGCGTTCCGCTCTTTTGCGATAACACGTCTGCGATTAGCATTGCTAAGAACCCGGTGCAAACACTCTCGGACCAAGCACATTGATATCGATATCACTTTCTTGAGACCATGTAGAGAATGGTGACATCGTGCTTGATTTATGGAGAGTGACCACCGGTTGGTGATATCTTCACCAAGCCTTTGGATAGCACGAGGTTTTCACTCTGGGAGAGCTTGGGGTGGTTTGTCCTTATGGGTTGTTGTGAGGAAGCTTTGGGCTTTATTGTTTTATCATATTTATTATGCTTCATTTCCTTACTATTGCATCACATCTATGGGTGCATTGGGTTTTAGTCCTTCTAGCATAGGTTAGAGTGTATCTCTTCTTTGAGTTGCTTAGACTTCTTGCTCTTATCTTGTGCTTTCAGGATAGTTGTTTCTTATCTCACTAGGTTGAGCTCACTCACTTCTTTTAGGTTCTAACGAGGGTTGGGCCACCCTCGGGTAGACATGGTATGTGTTTGCTCTCTAGTGTGTGTTTTTCTCGACATTTGTTGTCACGAGTCATATGGGGTAGATAAGAGTTAGTCCGAGTCATTAGTATTCTCTATCTTATCTATGCTCTAAGGCGCCTTTCTTGATTTCTTTTGACTTCTCGCTTTTATTGCTTTGGTTCAGGGGGAGTTCATTTGGGAACTTCTAGATCTTCATATTGACATAACTCAACTTGAACTAAAAGTTGTATCACATGTTGATGGGGAGTTGGATTTTCTTGCATGTCTTTCTGCATTGTAATATAACTACATGGAGCCTTGATTATTATCCTGTTATGATATGCTTAAAATGATTTACATCTTGCCATAATTTATGCTTATCTGCTTGATTTATCATGACTTGATATGTGTAGACTAGCTTTTGCCATGATGAGTTAATTAAATCTACTCAATTTGAACAAAAAAACTTGTCATGATTAGCACTTGAGTTTAGTCTGTTTTGAGCTATCCTTTTATGATTCATGCCATGTCAAATAAATTTGAGTTGAGCGTTGAATCTCTAGTTGAGCCTTAGATTGAGGTGTCTTAAACTCTTGATGTAACATGAGTTAGTACAACTTGTCAAAAAGCAAAAAGATCTCTTTTGTGCGAAAAAAAACTGATCTCACCAATTCTTTCTCACGAGACGGCTTGCCATTGCACTAGGCATGAACTTGGGGGGAGTTTTGGATGACCTAGACTATCTTCTTAAGCGTCATGCTTGGAGTAGTCATGACACGACTTGAGATCTAGCACATGATAAAAATACTCGTTGGAAACGACCATGAATTTCAATAGAAAAATGTCATTTGTGCTCAATTTGCTTGAGTTATCAAAAGAATCAAGTATTTGAACCATTGTTTCACTCTTGAGTATATAACACTCTATTTTGGCTCAATATTAGATTCTTGGTTCCACTTAGTTTGATTGACATGGCTTGCATCATCTTTGGATATCTCTAGATAGACTTTGCTTATTGATGACTTGACATGCTCACAAATGCACTAAAATTCAGATTGTCATCTAATTGCTTCTAGCTGGCTTATACATATCCTGTCATGATCTAGATAGCAGTTCATTGAGTTATGGCTTGGTATAATACATTATGGTCATTATGGACAATTCTCATGGCTCTAAATGCTTAGAATAAACAAACTTCATCCATTTCATCCATCATCATGACTTATTCTCTCTTTCTTGCATTCTTGATGGGTTTATTGCCAAAAGGGGGAGAATGGTGGTAGAAAAAGCCACGTTGGGAGCTTTGAGGAAAACTTGTTCTTTCTTTTGCTCCTTCTGTCGGCATGGTCATTAGCTTCTTTCTGTTTACTTGGACCATGTTAGACTCTTCAAACTCAACTTTGTGCTTTTTCGGTGTTTGTCAATATACTCATCAAGGGGAGATTTTTTTGGGAAAAAAAATTTTTTAAAAGGGGTTTATTTTTTCTTTTGGAAAATTTTTTAAAAATTTTTTTTTTGGGTTTTTTGGGTTTTTAAAATTTTTTTAAAAAAAAATTTTAAAATTAAATTTTTTCCCAAAAAAAATTTTTTTCCCTTTAATTTTTTAAAAAAAAATTTAAAAATTAAAAAAATTTTAAAGGGTTCCCCCCTTTTCCCCCCCCCCTTTTTTTTTTTTTTTTTTTCCCTTTTTTTTTTTTTTTTTTTTTTTTTTTTTAAAAAAAATTTTTTGGGGTTTTTTTTTTTTAAAAAAATTTTTTTTTAAAATTGGGGGCCCAAAAGGGAAAAATTTTTAACCAAAAATTTTTAAAACCAAAAATTTAAAAATTTTTTTTTTTTTTTTTTAAAAAAAAAAAAAAAAAAAAGGGAAAAATTTTCCCCCCCCCCCCCCCCCCCCCCCTTTTTTTTTTCCCCCCTTTTTTTTTTTTTTCCCCTTTTTTTTTTTTTTTTTTTTAAAAAAAAAAACCGGGAAAAACCCCCAAAATTTAATTTTAAAAAGGGGAAATTTAATTTTTCATTTTGGAAAGGGGGGGAAAAAAAAAAATTTTTAAAATTTTAAAAAAAAAAAAAAAATTTTTTTAAAAAAAAAAATTAAAAATTTTTTTTGGGTTTAAAATTATTTTTTTTTAAAAAACCCGGGTTTTCCCAATTTTTTCCCCTTTTAAAAAAGAAAAATTTTTTTTAACCGGGCCCCCAAAACCCCCCCTTTTCCCCCCCCTTGCCCTTTTTTTTTTTTAAAAAAAAATTTTTTTTTTTTTAAAAAAAAGGGAAAAAAATTTTTACCCGGAAAAAAAAAAAAAAAAAAAAATTTTTTTTTTTGGGGGTTTATTTTAAAAAAAAAAAGAAATTTTAAAATTTTTTAATTTTAAAAAAAATTTAATTTTTTTTAAATTAAATTTTAAAAAAAAAAAAAATTTTTTTTTCCTTAAAAAATTTTTATTTAAAAAAAAAAGGGGGAAAAAAAGGGCCCCCCAATTTTTAAAGCCCCTTAAAAAACCCCCCCCCCCCCAAAAAAAAATTTTGGAAAAAAAATTTTTCCCCCCTTTAAACCCCTTTCCCCCTTTTAAATTTTAAATTAAAAAGGCCCCAAACCCGGGGGGGCCCCCCAAACCTTTTTTTTAAAAACCCCTTTTTTTCCCCCGGGTTTTTTAAAATTTCCCCCTTTTTTTAAAAAAACCCCCCCAAAAACCAAATTTAAAAATTTTTAAAAAAAAAAAAAAATTTTTTTTTAAAAATTTTTTATTAAACCCTTAAAACCTTTTTAAAAAAAATTTTTTTAAAGGGGGGTTTTTTTTTGGGGGGAAAAATTAAAAAAAAAAAAAAATTTTTTTTTAAAAAAAAATTTTTAAAAAAACCCAAAAAAACCCCCCCAAATTTAAAATTTTTTTAAATTTCCCCCCGGGGGGGCCCCCCCAAACCCCTTTTTTTTTAAAAAAAAATAAAAAAAATTTCCTTAAAAAAAAAAAAAAAAAAATTTAAAAATTTTTTTGGGTTTAAAAAAAAAGGGGGCCCCCCTTTGGGGAAAACCCTTTTTTTTTTTTTTTTTGGGCTGGAAAAGGCGAAAAAATTTTTTTGGGGGGGGCCCAAACCCCCCCTTTCCCCCCGGGGGGGGGCCCCCCCCCCGGGGGGGGGGGGGGAAAAATTTTTTTTGAAACCCCCGGGGGGGGGGGAAATTTTAACCCCCCCCCCCAAAACCCTTTTTTCCCCCCCCTTTTATTTTTTTTAAAATTTTAAAAAGGGGGAAAATTTTTTTTAAAAAAAGGGGCCGGGGGTTGGGGGGGGGGGGTTTTTGGGGGGGAAAAAAAACCCTTTTGGGCCGGGAAAAAAGGGGGAAAAATTTTAAAAAAAAAAAAAAAAAAAAATTTTTTGGGGTTTTTTGGGAAAAAAAGGGGGAAAAAATTTTTTTGGGGCTTTCTTTTTCCGGGGTTTTGGGGGGGCCCCAATTTTTTTTCCCCCCCCTTTAATTTTTTTTAAAAAAAAATTTTTTTTTAAAAAAAAAAAAAAAAAAGGGAAAAAAAAAAAAAGGGGGTTTTGGGGGGGGAAAAGGAAAAAAGGGGGGGGGGGGGGGGGGGGGGGAAAAAAATTTTTTTTCTTCCCCCCCCGGGGGTTTTTTGGAAGGGGAGGTGGGGGTTTTTAAAAAAAATTCCCCCAAAATTTTTTGGGGGAAAAAACCCCCCAAAGCCCTTTTTGGGGGGGCCCAAAAAGGGGTTTTTGGGGGGGGCCCCAAATTTTTTGGGCCCAAAAAACCCAAAAAAATTTTCCTTTTAAAAACCCCCCAAAAAAAATTTTTAAAACCCCCCCCCCTTTTTTTTTTTTTTAAAAAAAAGGGGGGAAAATTTTTTTTTTGGGGGGCCCCTTTAAAGGGGAAAATTTTTTTTCCAAAAAAAATTTTAAATTTAAAATTTGGGGGAAAAAAAGGGGGGTTTTTTAAATTTTTTTTTTTAAATTTGGGTTTTTCCCCCTTTTTTTTGGGGAAAGGGGGGGGGGGTTTTTTTTTTTTTTAAAAAAAAAATTTAAAAAATTTTAAAAAATTTTTTTTTTTTGGGGGGGGGGGGGCCCCCCACCCCCGGGGGGTTTTTTGGGGCCGGGGGAAACCCGGGCCCCGGGGGGGGGCTTTGGGAAAAACCCTTTAAAAGGGGGATTGGGGGGAAAAAAAAGGGGGGTTAAAGGGCCCCCCCAAAAACCCCTTTTTGGGTTTTTAAAACCCCCTTTTTTGGGGAAAGGCCCAAAAACCCCAAAAGGGCGGGGGGGGGTTTCCCGGTTGGGGAAGGGGGTTGGGGTGGAAAATTTTTTGTTTAAAACCAAAAGGGGGGAAAAAAATTAAAAAAACCGAAAGGGTTTTTTTTTTTAAAAGGGGAAAAAATTTAGGGGGGTTTTTTTCCCTTGGAAAAGGCCCGGGTTTCCCGGGATTTTAAAATTTTTGGGGGGGGAAAAAAAACCCTTTTAAAAACCAAAAATTTTTTTCCCCAAAATTTTTTTTTTTAAAATTTCCATTTTCTTTTCCCTTTCCATTTTAAATTTTTTAAAAAAAGGGGGTTTTTGTTTAAAAAAAAAATTTTTTAAACCATCCCCAAAAAAAAAAAAACCCCAAAATTTAAAAAATTTTTTTCCCCCTTTTTTTTAAAAAAAAAGGGGTTTCCGTAAAAAGGGAAAACCATTTGGGGAAAAAAAAGGGGAAAAAAAATTTTAATAAACCCCAATTTTTTTTCCCCTTTTTTCCCCCCCAAAAAAAAAAGGGGGGAAAAAAATTTTTTAAAGGGGGCCCCCCAACATTTAAAAATTTTTAAATTTTGGCCCTTTTTTGGGAAATTTTAATTTGGTTTTGGTTTTTTGGTTTCCCCCCTTTTTTTTTTTTTTTTTAAAATTTCCCTTTTTTTAAAATTTTTAAATTTTGGGGAATTTTTCCAAAAAATTTTAAATTTTTAAAAAAAAAAAAAAAAAAATTTTTCCAAATTAAGGGTAAAAAATTTTTTCCTTTAAAAAACCCCCCCAAAACCCCCCGGGGTTTTCCCCCCCCCCGGCCCCAAACCCAAAAAAAAAACCCCCCCCCCGGCCCCGGGGGAATTTAAAAAAACCTTTGGGAAAAAAACCCCAAAAAAAAATACCTTTGGGTAAAATTTTTTTTTTTTTAAAAAATTTTTTTTAAAAAAAAAACCCCTTTGGCCATTTTAAAAAAATTTCCTAGGCTCCCGGGTTTTTTTTTTTAAAAAAAAGGGGGGTTTGGGGGGGGGGTTTTTTTTTTAAGGGAAAAAAAAGGGGTTTGTTTTTTTTTTTTTAAAAAATTGGGGGAATTTGGGAAATTTTTTTTAAACCGGGGCCCCGGGGCCCCTTTTTTAAGGGGTGGGGGGCTTTTGGTTAAAAAAAGGGGGGGTTAATTTGGGGGGTTTTTGGGGGGGGGGGAAAATTTCCTTTAAAAAGGGGGCCCCCCGGGGGGGGGGAAAATTAAAAAAAGGGGGGGGAAAAATTTAAAAAATTTTTTTCCCAAAGGGGGTTTTCCCCAAGGAAATTTACCTTTTTTTTTTTTTTTGGGGGGGGTTATTAAAAATTTTTTTTTGGGTTTTTTTTTTTTAAAAATTTTAAATTTTTTTTTGTTTAAAAATTTTTTTTTCCCAAAACCTTTAAAGGTTTTTTAAAAAAAACCCCAAAACCCCGGGGGTTTTAAAAATTTTTTTTAAAAAAAAAAAAACCCCCCCCAAAAAATTTTTTTTTTAAAAAAAGGTTTTTTTTTTTTTTTGGGGGGGAGTGGGGGTTTTTTAATTTGGGGGGGGCCCCGCCCTTTTTTCCCCCAAATTTGTTTCCTTTTTTTTTGGGGGGGGTTTTTGGAAAAATTTTTTTTTCCCAAAAAATTGGGAAAGGGGTTACTTTGGGGGGGGGCCCCCCCCTTTTTTTTTTCCTTGGTTTTTTCCCCAAAATTTTTTTTTTTTTTAATTTTTTTAATTTTTTTTTTTCCCCCCAAAAAATTCCCCTTTTAAAATTTAAAAAACTTTTTCCAATTCCCCCAAAAATTAAAAAAAAAAAAAAAAATTTTTTTTTTAATTTAAAAATTTTTTTTTTTTTCCCAAATTTTTTATTTTAAAAAAAAATTTTTTTTTTTTTTTTTTTTCCTTTTTTTTGGGGTTTTTTTTCCCCCCGTTTAAAAAAATTCACCCCCCCCAAAAAAAAAAAGGGTTTTTTTTTAATTTTTTGGGGGGGTTTTCCAAACCCCCAAAAAAAAAAAAAACCCCAAAAATTGGGGGGGGGTTTTTCCCCGGGGAAATAAAGGGGAATTTTTTAAAAAAAAAACCCCCCTTTGGGGGGGGAAACTTTGGGGGGGAAAATTTTTTTTCCCCCCTGGGGGTTTTTTTTAAATTTTTTAAAATTTTTTTTTGGTTTTAAATTTTGGGGGGGGGGCCCCCGGGGGTTTTCCCCAAATTCGGGGGAAAAGGGCCGACTTTCCCCCCAAAAGGGGAAAATTTTGGGAAAATTTTTTTAAAAAAAAACCCCGGGGCCTCCCCGGGGGGGGAAACCCCCTTTTTTTTCCCCGGGGCCAAAAATTTTTTTTTCCTTTTTTTTTTTTTTAAGGGTTTTTCCCCGGGCCCTTGGGGGGGGAAAAGGGTTTTTTTTTTTTTAAAAAACCCGTTTTCCCCCCTTTTTTTTTGGGGGCCGGAAAATTTTTTTAAAAGGCCCCCCCTTTTCCCCCCCCAAAAAACCCGGGGGTTTTTTGGGGGGGTTTTTTGGGGCCCCGGGGGCCCCAAAGGATCCCCCCCCTTTTTTAATTTGCCCCTTTTTTTCTTCCCGGGGGGGAATTTTGGGGGGCCCCCTTCCCCAAACCAAATTTTTTTTTGGGTTTCCCGGGGAATTTTCCCTTTTTAATTTAAGGGTTTTTTAAGGGAAAAAATTTTTTTTTTTTGGGGTTTTTTTTTTCCCTTTTTCTTTTTTTTTTTTTTTCCCTTTTGGGTTTTTTTTTTTAAAAAACCCTTTTGCCCGGGCCCCAAAAAAAAATTTTTTGGGGAAAAATTCCCCCCCTTTTTTGGTTTTTTTTTTTTTTCTTTTTTTCCCCCAAAAGCCCCCAAAAAGGGGGTTTTAAAAAATTTTTTTTTTCCCTTTGGAAAAAAAAAAAAATTTTTTCTTTTTTTTTTTAAATTTCCCCCCTTTTTTTTTTCCCTTTTTTGGGGGAAAAAAAAAAAAAAAAAAAAAGGGGCCCCTTTTTTGGGGGGGGGGGGGAAAAAAAACCCCCTTTTTTTTTTTTTTTCCCCCTTTCCCCTTTTTTTTTTTTTTCCTTTTTTTTTATTTTTTTTTTAAAGGGGAAAAAAAAAATTTTTTAAAATAAAAAAAAGGGGGGTTTCCGTGGGTTTTAGGAAAAAATTCCTTGGGGTTTGGGGGGGCCCCCCCCCCGGGGGTTTTAAAAAACCCCTTGTCCAAATTTTAAAGGGAAACCCCAAAGGCCCCCCCCAAAACCCCCGGGGGTTTGATTTGGAGGTGGTATTGTGGTGCGGGGAAGCACAAAGAGTATGGAATGTGGAAGAACCACTCAGATAACCCTAAGGACCGAATCTTGTCATGTTGGCAGGTGTAAAGCAGTACAACCACAAGTCATAAATTACAACCTGGCTAAGTAAATTTATCGAAACCCCCGGACTCATCTCACTGGTAGTGGATAGGAGTGGATCTGCAAGGGCAAGGGAAGGCCTAAAGGGACACCAAGGGGAGGGTGAAGTTTTCCAGCTGTACTAGCGCTGCGGGAAGTGGAGCCCGGCTACGTTAGTGACTGTGGAAAATATCCCGTGCAACGTATGGGACCCACCGCAAGTGGGATAAGCCCATAGGGTGAGATGACGAAAGAGGCTAGATATTTTGAACAGTCAATGTGATGGTCTGCTCAACCACATGACTAAGGAATCTTGTGGGGCAACGAGTTGATTGTCTCTTGTGGTGAAAGTGTACAAACTCTGCGAGTCAAAACTATTGAATAACCGTGCCCGCGGTTATGGCGGACATGGGGACTTAACTAGATATAGTTGTTTCAAAAAAAAATAATTGTGGGTGAAATGGGAAAATGTAGGGCGGTGAAAGGCCTAGTTTGGAATTGTCACAGGTGTCGTCCCGGTGGTAAGATGAGCAACTATAATCTTTGGATGATCTTGTAGGTGCGAGACCATGTAATGGTGGATGGGCTCATGCACTATTAAGACAATTATTTCCCATTAAACTTGTGTAGGACGAAATGGCGACGAGAGGGGTGAATGTCGCTCTCTTGAGAATCGCCCAGAATTATCCAGTCGGAGTATGTGAGACCGGCGGCTCGGGAGGTTGCTCAAAATCTTGTGAAACCGCGAGAAGCACTCGTCAAGGGACTTACCGCAAGCATCTCGAATTTCTTGTATTCACGCTTGAGCGGTCTGTCGAACCGTCTTGATCACGGGTGGTGCCCTCATGGTATGCATTGAGGTCACCCGGATGTCGTAGGAAGGGCGACGGGTGAGAGATGCTGTCGAATTCGCCTACGCTCAACCTGAATGATGATGTTCCTTGCCTTTGCATTCGCCTCAACATCAGCCATATTCCGGCATTGATGTTCTCATCGGCGGGAACAACAAAGCTGAATCTTCACCTTGGCGGATGGCATACCCTTGAGCACGGATGTAAGTTTCCATTCGGCTTTTCGGAAGGGTAATCTAGGCCATCGAAGATGGGCGGCTTGGTGGAATACTTGTCTGTCGCCATGGCTTGCAGACCGGTTAAGATCTATAGACAAGAGTTAACCGGCTATGATACCAATTGTAGGACCGAAATGGCGACAGAGGGGGGTGAATGTCGCTCTCTTGAGAATCGCCCAGAATTCGGAAAATTAATTCTGTGGCCGGGCATGCGATACAAAAAATTCAGCATAAGTCGAGATGTCGGTAAAATTTCAGTGAAAATATTGCCGTTTGATGCATGCAAAATCACCAAAGATCAGCAAAAAAAAAAGAAAAGCAACTCAACCATGGAATGCTAAGTTTCACCAATCGAATTTGAGTCCCTTAGTTCTTTGCACTACTACCGGTCGGACTGCTGTCGCGATGGTTGGTGCGATCGGATGAAAAGAAGTCTCGACTTATTTCCTAAAGAAGAACTTTCTACTCGGAAGCTGCAAAGAGAGCGAAAAGAAAGCAAACTAAAGAAGAAAAGTTAAAGCAAAGATTGAAAGTCTGCTGCTCTTCTCAAGGAAGAAATTCAAGAGTTCGGACTAAACACCTACAAATCTCGGGAAGTGAAGATCTTGAGAGGAAGAAGCTGTTGGCAAAGAAAGAAAAGAAAAAGAGAACCCTAACTTCCGGTTTCTCCTCACAACATAAGAGAAAAGAACACACACATGGAGAAAAAAAAACCTAACTCTCAATCCATCCTCTCCTCTCAATCCTCAAGAACACCAAGAGCCTCACATGCTTCTTGGGAGGACACACAAAGTGATGAATGAGCACTAAAACACTTGTGATCCTAAAGGGTATGCAGCCCCAACACCTATTTATAGCCCTTGGCTAACGGGTCTCCAACCCGTTACAGCTAAACCCTAACAGGTAGTCTCCGCTTGTAGCCTTGCGAAATTCCCGTTTCGCCCCTCCTGCACCTTCCAGGAAGCTTCCGCGCTCCTTGTCTCGCACGCCTCGCAACCACATCGAGTCCACGTCGTCTTCGACACACTATGACCGTTCGACCTCGGCGCCACTGCGCCTAGTCCGGTCCACCGTGTCTCGCCACGACTCGCCTCGATGTCCTGCGGACACAGACAACACGTCACATAGCACCGCTCGATACATGAGCAGCGTAAATAGCATAAACAAAATCAAACACAGCATCAATAGAATATACATCCTAACCCATACGACTAAGTTTGACCAAAGTCCGTAGAGCAGGTCGAACCAAGCGACTCAAACTCGACTTTTGTAAACTGAAGTCAATTACTCATCACTCACAATGCGATGACCCTCACATGGTCTCTCACTTCTCAATTATTGGAACATCAACCGAAATTTAAAGAAACGCCATCAAAATTCTAAATTTCAAGAAAATTCATTCCAAATAATTCAAAGGCTACACGTGTTCAAATTCAAATTTCTGGGATGTTACAAACCTACCCCCTTAAAAAGAATCTCGACCCCGAGATTCCGGTAGAGTAGAAAAAAGTGGAATTTATCTAGCTAGCAGCAGGTTCTAAGGTCTTGTCTAACGTATCGATCTTTCCTTGGCGTAGGTGGAAGGAAGATATTTTGCGTAGGAAAGGGGTTCACACTTAGGGAAAGCAAAAGGGAGGAGAGAGAGATCTTTTTCTTCCAGCTAGGTTGTAGACTTCTAGATGCTTGCTCTTTAACATCGTCGTAGTTTTTCGATATTTTTGTCTCTTATGGCTACCCCCCTTAAATAAATGACGATTGTCTTTATTCATCCATTGTACTCTAGCTGTCTTGGTCAGCAACAGATTCAAGGAGCAATCCTTGGGGTAAGAGTCTTGTCCTTCGCAGAAACAGGTGACCTTGCTCAGTGGACACTCTCCTGACGGAAGGTCTTCTTCACAGTGGTGTTGTTTTCCTTAAGTACTGGAAGGTTGCAGAGTCTTCATTTCTTCTTGGTTGCCCTGGATTTGGGTTATCCGTTATTTCCCTCCTATGGATCCGATAGGGATTTTAGCAAAAGGTGAGAGACAATAGCAGGAGGTGAGATTAAATCGCGGAGATAAGGCATTCTAAACCCATTTTAACTTTAAAAGAATAAATCCCGAAAACTGGGGTGATACAGAACCACACCAATTTTTAAAAGCAAGCTTTTTTCGTGACTACGAAATAGGACGTCCGAGGGCAAAAAGGTAGTGCATAGGGCCAAAGTGAAATCTTGCGATAATACAATGTCTATTCGGGGGAGCACACATAAGAGGGCACAGGGTTCATCCGCATAGTTCGTTTAAAACGAAACCACTTTATCTTCATGACCATCTTCAACGTTCCTAACCTTAAAGTTTTGGAGTAAGTGTACGAGAGGAGGATCAAAATTTTCCTTTTTAATCAATGGAAAGAAGAGGGAAATATTTGGGGGTAATTTGATTGATATTAGCACTCACTCTCGTGTTATTGTTTTGAATTCGGGGTAAGAGAGCTCCAGAAGTAAAATAGCTAAGGCATCATATAGATGAGGGGAAATTGTCTAAGAGAGATAAGAATGAGCAATATGACTTATATTTTTGGAAATAGAATTTTTGAGGAAATAATTTTAGTCATGAGACTAACGGCCAGGCTAACTAGGTCATATGCTTTGATACTATCCCAATCGGACCCAGATTTTACAATCCGGAATCCTCTGTGATTCCACCACACTATTCCCTAGATCAATAGATAGTGCTCACAGATACAGAACTAGACATCAAAATACATATCATGCGGAAGCGTAAATAGAATAGTAGACTTACACATGGGCCGATTAGGCCAAAACCAATAAAATGCAGTAGCGGAAACGAAGCACACATGTGTGACCCTCAGGACGTGCCCACAGGCAGCCAATTGGGGATTCGCGACCTAGCCCTTGACATCTTGATGTTCCTCGCCATCATGACCAAGAGTATTCTTTGAGCGTATGACGGCTCTGATTCGGATTTGTTGTGAGGCGAGTGTGAGCAAAACTATCGTGCTCCGCGAGCCAATACACAGAATACAAATAAATAATATGCATGGCTCATCAAAGGAGAGGCTCGGGTTGTTTTATTTTCAAGATGTTGCTTTTAGCCTTATTTTTATTATTTAATCATGGTCTTATTATTGCTGCCTCAAACTCTGAACAGCGAGTGTCATCATTTATGTAATCCACCGATCATACACTCATTATTGCCTAAGACTCCAAACAGCGAGTGTCATCATTTATCTAATCCACCGATCATACACTCTCTATATTGATTGCTGTCTAAAACTCCAAACAACTAATGTCATCATTTATTTAATCCACCGAACATACACTTTCTATATTGATTACTGTCTAAAACTCCAAACAACGAATGTCATCATTTGTTTAATCCACCGAACATACACTTTCTATATTGATTGCTGCCTAAAACTCCAAGCAATGAATGTCATCATTTATTTAATCCACGAACATACACCTTCTATATTGATTCTTTGTCTAAGACTCCAAACAGCGAATATCATCATTTATTTTGAATCCACCAATATCTTTTGTGTTCTGAATTCCTAATACTTCAATCTTGTAATTCCTATTCATCAACTCTTCACTTTTGAATTCTAATGACTTTCTAACATAATTACTTTTTAATTCACTGAAATCATTCGTATCAGAACTGTCTAACAATTCAATCCCTTCTGTTACTACTCCAAAACCATAATTTGCTCTTCCAATAATCAACCTTATTTTCCATTATCTATCTCTAACTAATTCACTAGTATACCTCCACCAAGAATACTATTGATCAAACTATACTCCAATTATCATATCTCCAAATTTTCAAAAATTCAATTGATCCATCTAGTATTTGATCAAATCCTATTAATCCCATTATCGCAAACATCTCCCAAGAATTTATATTAGTTATCAATGTCGTAATCCAGCAATTACCTTTACACTATCTAATTCTCTAAAAATCATTTAAATCATCTATCTAGCCTATCTATTCATTTAGGCTCCACCAATTTATTCCTCCTAGAATCCACACTATCGTTTCCTTTTTATAATCGACATGAATCCACCAACATCTTCATGTGCTTACCACAAACAACCATCTTCTTCTCTTATGACTATTTATTTTTCCTGATATTTTATTTTGTGAAAAGCATTGTCATTATTTAAAAATATAATACATAGAAATTTCCTGAGACTTAGCAGTTTTGAACAAAAACATAATGTATAAGAGAATGCAATAATAATAGCGATGCAAATTTCATCCACCGTTACATGATCTCTACACCATATGCTAGACCTTCAACGTTATAGCCGCTTACATTATCACTAGGACGACACCCAGGGCAACACAAATCAGGGCTTTCCACTGCCCTCCATTTTTCATTCCCACCCACAAAGTTTTTGAAATAGAGTTATATCTGGTTAAGTTCTCATGTCCGCCCTTGACCGTGGGCATGGCTATTCGAATATTTTTGACTCTGCAGAGTTTGCACACTTTACCCACAAGAGATAGTTTGCTCGTTGCCCCACATGATTTCTTAGCCAACCCCCACGATTTCTTAGCCATGCGGTTGAGTAAACAATCATAGTAACCGTTCAAAGTATCTCGCCCCTTCCATTATCTCACCCCTATGGGCTTGGCCCGCTTGCGGCAGGTCCCATAGGTTGTGCGGGATGTTCTTCTTCTGAATGTCTAGCAGCTAGCTACCCACACTACTAGCACGCCACAGAAAACTTCACCCTTTACGGGTGTCCCATTCAAGCCACCCGCAGACCAGCCACTTGCACTACATCACCTCCTCCACTTATGATGATGATTTTCAGGGTCCAGCAAATCTACTAAGCCAAGTTGTACTTTACAGACTTGTGGTTGTACTTGTTTTAGATAGGAGGTCATGGCAAGATTCAGTCCTTAGGGTTATCTGGACGGTTCTACTACTAACCACACTCTCATGCACCGCTGCACCATACCCCCGAACCATCCGCCCAGATAGATAAGATTCACATATTCAAATATTCCAAAGGAGGTGTAATACTAATCAAGATAAACAATAGGCATATAACTAGAATATTAAATTAAACATGTATTTGTATATAAAATAACAACATGCAATTTGATAATTTAAACAAAAGTAATTTGCAGAAAATGTAGATTCAACATGATCAAAGTATTGACTCGCCTTGTGCGGTTTTATCGCGATCTTGAGCTCACTCAAGTTTTCTCATTTGTTGGTCTTGGTCCTGATCGTTGAGGTTTGTTTCGGCTTCGGCTTCGGTTTCTACCTCCTGGGCCTCGTACGCTATTTTTCTGACGCGTGAAAATTCGGATAAAAATCAGCAAACCAAACAAAATTTCACAAAAATTGAAATGAGCTAAAAATCATGGTTTTGGTTCCATTAGATAGATCTTGAATTCAAATGAATTTAGAAATTTGTTTCATTTAATTTAGAGTTAAAATGAATAAGTTATGTCCTTTTAAAATTCTCAGTTTAATTAAATCGTAAAAATAATAACACTCTGACGGTGGGGCCTGACCAAATTTTAATTTTCCTTTTATTTTCATTTCCATTATTACGTGCGGTGGGTGGGGCTGGGTTCTATGCTCATTAAAGTGGTGTGGCCCACATGTAAGTGACTGATTTGAACTAACTAACCGGTTTAGCATTAATGATTGCTTTAATGATGTCTTAACGATAATTAAACGTTTTTAACCACCGGCACTGTTCATCCCCTTCCTCCGGCCGAAGGACGACGAGCTCGCCGCCGGCGGAGGAAGCGGTGACTGGGCGTGGGCATCCCCAAAATGGGTTGCTCGTGCCCGCGCCTACCTCTGGCCGAGGTCTCGTCGGCCAATTTGGCCGGAGGGATGGCCGGCGACGACCTGGGGCAGCGGCAGAATAGGGGAATGGTGGGCGCGGCGACACACTGCGTTAGAGGTCGATTACAGGCTAGGGGAGCGTGCTGGCGAGATAAGGGGGCTACCTCGGGGGTCAGAAGAGCTCGGGGACTGCCGTGGTGGTCTAGCGGCGAGCGGCGGCGGAAAGCGGAGAAGGAGGCGGGAAGTTCGGCCGACGGCGGGTATGGCTTCGCCTTGCTCCAAAGACGCTCCGGGGAAGAGGAATCGGCTCGGTGCTGCTTCAATCGATGGCGGGTCGGATTACCGGAGTTGGGGAAGAATGGGCTCGCCGGTGAACTTTAGTGCACGAGAGCTCGATTGTTCGGGGCAGGAGGTAGAGGGAGGTATGGTTCTATGAATGGAGTGCTGTCCGGCTTTTATAGGCGGCGGGGCGAAGCTAGCAACAGGCGACGGCCATGCGGTCTTTGCGGTGTCAGGTGGCGGCGACCGGGAAGCGCTATGGCATGATTTTGGGAAGATTTGGCGTGACAATGCAATGCGAGCGCTTGCGGCTGCGCCGTCTTTCTGGGTGGCAAGGAGTTTGCGGCGTGGTGGGTGGCAGCAGGCGAGGAAAAACTATGGGCAGGGATGATGGTATCACAAGGCGGTGGCGGTTTCTTTGGCCTGGCCGAGGAGTGATGTGACGGTCGTGACTGCGGTGGGCGGGAAGACGGTGTCCTCGGGCGATAGTGGGCGGCGAGCTGAGATGAGTGGTGATGGCGCGGCTTCGGTCGAGGCACAAGGAAGGGGGTGGGGGATGGGTTGGGCCGGTTCGGCCTGGCCTTTTCGTTTTTTCTTCTTTCTTTTCCCCACATTTTCACTTATGTAAATGCATATATTTTGCATATTTTTGTTCCTTTGATCACTTGATTATTTCTCATGCTTTTATTTCCCCTTTGCTTAGCTCATCATGATATATGTTAGTATGTGGGAGATTGGATCATATACCCTCCATTTAGTTGGGAAATTGATGATTTACCCTCCACATCTCAATGACATGTAGGGTCATCATATGTCACTGACTCGTGGGCCAGGAGGGTAAATCCTCAATTTCCATCTAAATGGAGGGTATATGATCAATTTTTTCTTAGTATGTTGCATATTATTATGTACACACACATATATATATATAGGCTTGTTTATTTATACTTATTCTAAAAATGGAATCTTAAATTTTAATTCAAGTTTCTCCCTCCTTTTTATGGATCATCTTTTTCAGATTCGGATTTTTGAAATTATAGATTTCCATTATTGCCTTTATGGCTTATTGATGTTTGTTTTTATTTTTCATAGACTTCTCAATTATTGGAACCTTGACCAAAATTTAATGAAACACGATCAAAATTTCAAATTTCAAGAAAATTCATTCCAAATAATTCAAAGGCTACACGTGTTCAAATTCAAATTTCTGGGATGTTACAGATGCAATGGTAGCAGTATCGACTTCGGGGAAGTGTTTGCTCCTGTGGTGCGTATGGAGTCAGTCCAGTTGCTGCTTGCTACGACAATGCACGAGGGTGGTAAGTCCATCACATAGATATCAAATCCGCGTTCCTCAATGGTGATCTAACGAAGGAGGTGTATATGGCCCAGATGCCTAAGTCCATCATCAACAATAACGAACACAAAATACTCCAACATCAAAAGACACTCTACGCCTTCGCTAAGCACCCGAAGCATACAATGCCTAAATCAGACGCGAGCTAGTCGTGCTATTTGGGTTCTCCCTAGGGGTGGAAAATGGTAACAGATAATTCGTTTTATCCGATATTCGTATTCGAGAAAACGCGAATATGGTAAGCAAAATTCCGTATTCGAAAAATATTCGTATTCGTATTTGAGAATATTCGTATCCGTATTTAAGAATATTCGTATTCGCATTTGTATTCGAGAATGTTCGTATCCGTATTCGTATTAGAGACTATTCGATCCATTTCTCGAATCCATGAAAAATCCGTACGAATTTTGTGATTCAAAATTTGAATTTAGGTGGTTTAAAACCGGTAACCGGTCAAAAATCGATGAAAAATTGGTAAAACCGCTAAGAATTCGTTTTATCCGCTATTCGTATCCGAGAAAATCCGTATTAAAAAATATCTATATTCATATTCAAAAATATTTATATCCATATTTAAAAATATTTGAATTCGTATTCATATTCATATTTATTTTAAAAGTATAGTTTCCTATTCGTATTTTGATCGTATCCGATCCCGTTTCGAACTAGTTCTCCCTAGCCTCCAAACATGCCCTAAAAGGAGAAGGCCGCGCCGCACAGATCGATCCATAGTTGCGCTGCTCCTCCGTCCTTCGACAATTCGACGCACTCCACCATCTTCCCCGTGCCGTGCGGCCTTGCCACGGTGCTCCTCCTCCCCTGCCGGCGCGCTCCTTCCCCTGTCGCACGGTAGGGTTTCTCTTCCTTCGGCGGCGGCGAAGGGAGGAGGGGGAAGCGACGGTGGAAGATGGCGAGCGTGTACATCCCGGTGCAGGGGACGGAGGAGGAGGTGCGGGTGGCGCTGGACCACCTCCCCCAAGACGCCTCCGACATCCTCGACATCCTCAAGGCCGAGCAGGCCCGCTCCACCTCTGGCTCATCATCGCGGTGCGTTTATGCTCCCGTCCCCCTTCTCTCTAATCCTCGCAATCCCACGGAATCCCCAAGATATCTCGCAATTGTGTGGAGGTCTAGGTCGTCGGCGGTGTGGGAGGAGTAACTAAGTGCAGCGTGGTCGAGGTTACCCTCGGTTCTTGCTTCTTCCAGCAATCTGTGTTGGAATTTCTGGGGCTAGGATCTCGTCGAATCATGTGCCTGCATATGCCACCTCTTCCAGTTTCAAGGTGGGCATGTTGTCGAATCGGCCGATGTAGTTGATATTTTCTGTTGAACTGCTGAATACTGTTCTTGGTTGGCTTTGCTTTGCGCTAGTTATTTGGTTGTTGAAGATGAACTATCTACGCGCGGGGTGATGCTAGTGATTTGCCAGAAATCAGGACCCAACCAGCACCTCAAATAATATCACGACTTTTGTTTAGAGGAATAATTTAGGGCAAAGATTGAAAAAAGGAAGTTAAAAGAGAATCAGGGGAAGAGCAGTTGGGTCAGAGTTTCATTGTCCTAGCATAAATATTGCACATCATCTTCGTCCTTGCAAAGGAAGGTAAAATTTGCAGTCAAACAACAATCACAACAACAAGAGGCAAGAGAACTTTACGCTGCGAGTCACCTCGATAGGAATGTTGTCAGGTTCTTGATTCATCCCTGGCCTCCGTCATTCTAGGTGTGTACCAAGTGGGCGCATCCCCGCATGTGTGGTGTGCACACGTGGTGTTGTGTGTGCGTGCGCATCTTCCTTACAATCACAAAAAAAAAGGGTTAAGGAGAGAAGTAGTGGTTACAACTAATGATGGTTTCTGAAGCATGTTTGTGGCTGTTTAATTATGCGGCTTGTGTTTCGAAATTGAAGTTTTTGGAACTGTAGTTTTGTGCCGTTGTAAATCTGGAGGGAATGTTCATTTGTGTTTTTTGACTAGTTGTTAATCTTATTTTTGATACAGAGGGAATATTTCAAGCAAGGAAAGATAGAACAGTTCCGCAGATTCTAGAGGAAGGATCGAGCCCAGGTTACCTTTTATTTTCTAATTCTCTGCTTTTATAATTTATGGTCAGAACCTCAGCGTCTTTCATTGCATCCTACCAGTTTAGTTTCTCACTGTTTCTTGGAAGTTATTGTCTTAATACATACATTTTGAATCATCTCCTCTTCCTTGCAGAAATAGATGAGTATTATGCTGATGTGAAGTATGAGCGGATAGCTATCCTTAATGCTTTGGGTGCTTTCCATACTTTCAATGCATTTATGTTCTATTTTGCCCTTGATGGATTGCTTTTGGTTTGACAATTGTAAATATAATTATACCATTTATTCAATCACTTAATATGCTTGTCTTTTGCCTTTTACCTGGTGAATTTTGTCAAACATGTGCTAGCAGGTTCCATAGATTTAGCCTTTTCAATTATTTGGGAATACTTTGCTGCATATTTCATCGCTGTTTATGAGTTATGACACATTCATGATCTGAACCAGGACTTGGGCAAATACAATTAAATTTTCTAGACTTCAAAAGTTCGTTAGCTAGCTTTGAGAAAGTATTGGAGGTTCACCCTGAAAATTGCGAAAGTTTAAAGGTGAGATGTGATTTCTAATAAATGATTGCTTTTCCATTCATCTATTTGAAATGTCGTTGGCTGTATCAACTAATCTATGTTGCTTCTTCAAGGCTATTGCGCACATATATGCAAAGTTAGGTGAGAATGACCTATAGAAACCTTCAAGAAAGTTACGGATTGATCCAAAGATCATCAGGTAGTCACTCTCTCTCTCTCTCTCTCTCTCTGGAACATTTTTTGAAACCAATAATTTGCTTTTTAATAATTTTATCACATGCATTGTACATCTAGGTATTAGGTCTGTTCTTGTCGACGAGCACCGCAATGACTAAACCCGTATCCACCTTCAAATATTGGGGTGTTGATGATTAAAAATGGGATGCTAATCTAGGATGCATGTGAACTGTGAACCTAGGGAAGTTTATTGATAATTAGGAACATCTCATGTTTTGTAACTGTTTGTTTCATGTTTTGCATATAATCTTGTTGATCAAACCATTACATGAGCATTTATGGAACTTGGTGAGCTGTTGGTAGAATCGATTGGTCTGCACTGAGTACTTAAAGACAGTAAGACTATTCATTCATTGTTTATTACATTGACGATGTCGATTCTCTGTAGAAGTAATGATGTTTTCCCCTTGTATCAACAAATTCTTGTATAGGTTTTGGAAGTAGAATTACTCATATAAATTTTATTTTTGAAGAATCTGTTGGCCAATACAAATGTATGATCATTATATAAACATATGCTAATAGTATGGATTCATTTAATTCTATTTGTCATTACTCATCGCATAGATTGTTGTAATCTTTGGCTCGATTTATGATCATTTTATTTTTCGGCTGTGGTGTAAATTCATAGCTTTACTCTCCTAGAAGTAGTGTATTGTAATGCATCACCTACTCTCTAGCCTCTATTTTGGCATGATTGGCACATGGAGTTACGTGTGCATGTCGCAAACTTTGAATTTTATGATTTTATCTGCGACATGCTAACCATGCATGTAGTTGCCTTGGTGGTGATTGTACCCATGTAAGGTAGACTTTACGGCTATGCTTATTGTCATGGTGATTATTATTTGCATTATATCATTGCTTTTTCATGTCACCTCTCGAATGAATCGTGTCCACTACTTTTTTGGATCCAATGCACACTTGTTTTGCTTCATTCTTAAATATGAAACCTTACCTATCAGTTCATACTTCAGAATCGCTCGAAATCTCCTAAAGAAAGGCGGAGAGGAAATACCGTTGAATTGCTCAATGGAATTGGACTTCTTCATTTTGAGAAGGAGAGCTTGAGGTTTGTTTACATTATTATACGTATCACTGCTTGTCATTTATACCGACGAGTACTCTTAATTGTTTATGGTTTCACATGGTGAACAAAGTTTAGTTTCTCACTTTGTTTCTTGGAAGTTATTATCTTAATACATACATTTTGAATCATCTCCTCTTCCTTGCGAAATAGATGAGTATTATCTTGATGTGAAGTATGAGCGGATAGCTATCCTTAATGCTTTGGTGCTTTCCATACTTTCAATGCATTTATGTTCTATTTTGCCCTTGATGGATTGCTTTTGGTTTGACAATTGTAAATATAATTATACCATTTATTCAATCACTTAATATGCTTGCCTTTTGCCTTTTACCACGGTGAATTTTGTCAAACATGTGCTAGCAGGTTCCATAGATTTAGCCTTTTCAATTATTTGGGAATACTTTGCTGCATATTTCATCGCTGTTTATGAGTTATGACGCATTCATGATCTGAACCAGGACTTGGGCAAATACAATTAAAATTTCTAGACTTCAAAAGTTCGTTAGCTAGCTTTGAGAAAGTATTGGAGGTTCACCCTGAAAATTGCTAGAGTTTAAAGGTGAGATGTGATTTCTAATCAAATGATTGCTTTTCCATTCATCTATTTGAAATGTCGTTTGCTGTATCAACTAATCTATGTTGCTTCTTCAAGGCTATTGCGCACATATATGCAAAGTTAGGTGAGAATGACAAAGCTATAGAAACCTTCAAGAAAGTTACCCGGATTGATCCAAAAGATCATCAGGTAGTCACTCTCTCTCTCTCTCTCTCTCTCTCTCTGGAACATTTTTTGAAACCAATAATTTGCTTTTTTAATAATTTTATCACATGCATTGTACATCTAGGTATTAGGTCCTGTTCTTGTCAGACGAGCACCGCAATGACTAAACCCGTATCCACCTTCAAATATTGGGGTGTTGATGATTAAAAAATGGGGATGCTAATCTAGGATGCATGTGTGAACTGTGAACCTAGGGAAGTTTATTGATAATTAGGAACATCTCATATTTTGTATCCTATTTGTTTCATGTTTTGCATATAATCTTGTTGATCAAACCATTACGAGCATTTATGGAACTTGGTGAACTGTTGGTAGAATCATTGGTGCTACTACGAGTACTTAAAGACGATAAGACTATTCAATCAATTGTTTATTCATTGACCGATGTCGATTCTCTTGTAGAAGTAATGATGTTTTCCCCCCTTGTATCAACAAATTCTTGTATAGGTTTTGGAAGTAGAATTACTCATATAAATTTTATTTTTGAAGATCTGTTGGCCAATACAAATGTATGATCATTATATAAACATATGCTAATAGTATGGATTCATTTAATTCTATTTGTCATTACTCATCGCATAGATTGTTGTAATCTTTGGCTCGATTTATGATCATTTTATTTTTCGGCTGTGGTGTAAATTCATAGCTTTACTCTCCTAGAAGTAGTGTATTGTAATGCATCACCTACTCTCTAGCCTCTATTTTGGCATGATTGGCACATGGAGTTACGTGTGCATGTCGCAAACTTTGAATTTTATGATTTTATCTGCTGACATGCTAACCATGCATGTAGTTGCCTTGGTGGTGATTGTACCCATGTAAGGTAGATTTCACAGCTATGCTTATTGTCATGGTGATTATTATTTGCATTATATCATTGCTTTTTCATGTCACCTCCGAATGAATCGTGTCCACCACTCTTTTTGGATCCAATGCACACTTGTTTTGCTTCATTCTTAATTATGAAACCTTACCTATCGGTTCATACTTGCGAGCTCGAAATCTCCTAAACTCATTATTAAGTCGCGCGACTAGTCGCGACTAATCGATTGATTAGTCGACAAGTCGGCACACAAGCAAACTAGTGCCGTCGACTCGACTAGCTGCGCTAGTCGTTCGACTTGCCGACTAGTGGCGACTAGCCCACGACTAATCGGCGGTGAGTCAAATGTCTAATTGGCCTAGTGTCGGTGGCGCGGTCGGAGAGGACATATATTACAAGAGAGGGAAGAGGACATACAAATGCAATCAAAACTCGGCTCCTCTACTCCCCACGGCGCGCGGGTGAGGAACCCAATGGTAGAAGGCAATTAGTAGTAGAAGCAACAAGCAAGTAGTAGTAGAGTAGTCGACGACTAGTCGGGATTAGTCTGACTAATCTCCAAGTCGGTAGCATCACGACTCGAATCGACTTTACGACTTAATAACCTTGCTCCTAAAGAAGGCGGAGAGGAAATACCGTTGAATTGCTCAATGGAATTGGACTTCTTCATTTTGAGAAGGAGAGCTTGAGGTTTGTTTACATTATTATGCGTATCACTGCTTGTCATTTATACCTGACAGTACTCTTAATTGTTTATGGTTTCACATGGCTGAACAAAGTTTAGTTTCTCACTGTTTCTTGGAAGTTATTATCTTAATACATACATTTTGAATCATCTCCTCTTCCTTGCAGAAATAGATGAGTATTATCTTGATGTGAAGTATGAGCGGATAGCTATCCTTAATGCTTTGGGTGCTTTCCATACTTTCAATGCATTTATGTTCTATTTTGCCCTTGATGGATTGCTTTTGGTTTGACAATTGTAAATATAATTATACCATTTATTCAATCACTTAATATGCTTGCCTTTTGCCTTTTACCACGGTGAATTTTGTCAAACATGTGCTAGCGGGTTCCATAGATTTAGCCTTTTCAATTATTTGGGAATACTTTGCTGCATATTTCATCATTGTTTATGAGTTATAGCGCATTCATGATCCGAACCAGGACTTGGGCAAATACAATTAAAATTTCTAGACTTCAAAAGTTCGTTAGCTAGCTTTGAGAAAGTATTGGAGGTTCACCACGAAAATTGCTAGAGTTTAAAGGTGAGATGTGATTTCTAATCAAATGATTGCTTTTCCATTCATCTATTTGAAATGTCGTTGGCTGTATCAACTAATCTATGTTGCTTCTTCAAGGCTATTAGCACATATATGCAAAGTTAGGTGAGAATGACAAAGCTATAGAAACCTTCAAGAAAGTTACCGGATTGATCCAAAAGATCATCGGTAGTCACTCTCTCTCTCTCTCTCTCTCTCTCGGAACATTTTTGAAACCAATAATTTGCTTTTTAATAATTTTATCACATGCATTGTACATCTAGGTATTAGGTCTGTTCTTGTCGGACGAGCACCGCAATGACTAAACCCGTATCCACCTTCAAATATTGGGGTGTTGATGATTAAAAATGGGGATGCTAATCTAGGATGCATGTGTGAGCTGTGAACCTAGGGAAGTTTATTGATAATTAGGAACATCTCATGTTTTGTATCCTGTTTGTTTCATGTTTTGCATATAATCTTGTTGATCAAACCATTACGAGCATTTATGGAACTTGGTGAACTGTTGGTAGAATCATTTGAAATTCTTTGCTCTGAGTACTTAAAGACGATAAGACTATTCAATCATTGTTTATTACATTGACCGATGTCGATTCTCTTGTAGAAGTAATGATGTTTTCCCCTTGTATCAACAAATTCTTGTATAGGTTTTGGAAGTAGAATTACTCATATAAATTTTATTTTGAAGAATCATTGGCCAATACAAATGTATGATCATTATATAAACATATGCTAATAGTATGGATTCATTTAATTCTATTTGTCATTACTCATCGCATAGATTGTTGTAATCTTTGGCTCGATTTATGATCATTTTATTTTTGGTGTGGTGTAAATTCATAGCTTTACTCTCCTAGAAGTAGTGTATTGTAATGCATCACCTACTCTCTAGCCTCTATTTTGGCATGATTGGCACATGGAGTTACGTGTGCATGTCTCGCAAACTTTGAATTTTATGATTTTATCTGCACATGCTAACCATGCATGTAGTTGCCTTGGTCGGTGATTGTACCCATGTAAGGTAGACTTTCAGCTATGCTTATTGTCATGGTGATTATTATTTGCATTATATCGTTGCTTTTCATGTCACCTCTGAATGAATCGTGTCCACTACTTTTTTGGATCCAATGCACACTTGTTTTGCTTCATTCTTAAATATGAAACCTTACCTATCAGTTCATACTTCGCAGGCTCGAAATCTCCTAAAGAAGGCGGGAGAGAAATACCGTTGAATTGCTCAATGGAATTGGACTTCTTCATTTTGAGAAGGAGAGCTTGAGGTTTGTTTACATTATTATCGTGTCACTGCTTGTCATTTATACTGACGGTACTCTTAATTGTTTATGGTTTCGGATGGTGAACAAAGTTTAGTTTCTCTTTGTTTCTTGGAAGTTATTATCTTAATACATACATTTTGAATCATCTCCTCTTCCTTGCGAAATAGATGAGTATTATGTCGATGTGAAGTATGAGCGGATAGCTATCCTTAATGCTTTGGGTGCTTCCATACTTTCAATGCATTTATGTTCTATTTTGCCCTTGATGGATTGCTTTTGGTTTGACAATTGTAAATATAATTATACCATTTATTCAATCACTTAATATGCTTGTCTTTTGCCTTTTACCACGATGAATTTTGTCAAACATGTGCTAGCAGGTTCCATAGATTTTGCCTTTTCAATTATTTGGGAATACTTTGCTGCATATTTCATCGCTGTTTATGAGTTATGACCGAGGTTATTAAGTCGTAAAGTCGAGTCGAGTCGTGATGCTACTGACTTGGAGATTAGTCGTGACTAATCCCGACTAGTCGTCGACTAATCTACTACTACTTGCTTGTTGCTTCTACTACTAACTACCTTCTATCACCACTACTACTTGCTTGTTGCTTCTACTACTAAGCATCTTCTATCACCACTACTACTTGCTCGCTACCCGGGCTCGAGTGGAAGAATACCGGATCTTGCTCTAGAAGAATGCATCGGCCGGGTCTAAAACAGAAAAAAAAAACTCGTTGATTGATTAGTCGCGGCTGATCGCCGACTAGTCGACAAGTCGACCGACTAGTGCAACTAGTCGAGTCGATGGCACTAGTCGGTGCTGTGTGCCGACTTGTCGACTAATCGACGATTAGTCGCGACTAGTCGCGCGACTTAATAACAAGGGTTATGACACATTCATGATCTGAACCAGGACTTGGGCAAATACAATTAAAATTTCTAGACTTCAAAAGTTCGTTAGCTAGCTTTGAGAAAGTATTGGAGGTTCACCACGAAAATTGCTTGAGTTTAAAGGCGAGATGTGATTTCTAATCAAATGATTGCTTTTCCATTCATCTATTTGAAATATCGTTGGTTGTATCAACTAATCTATGTTGCTTCTTCATGGCTATTAGCACATATATGCAAAGTTAGGTGAGAATGACAAAGCTATAGAAACCTTCAAGAAAGTTACGGATTGATCCAAAAGATCATCGGTAGTCACTCTCTCTCTCTCTCTCTCTCTGGAACATTTTTGAAACCAATAATTTGCTTTTTAATAATTTTATCACATGCATTGTACATCTAGGTATTCGGTCTGTTCTTGTCAGACGAACACCGCAATGACTAAACCCGTATCCACCTTCAAATATTGGGGTGTTGTTGATGATTAAAAATTGGGGATGCTAATCTAGGATGCATGTGTGAACTGTGAACCTAGGGAAGTTTATTGATAATTAGGAACATCTCATGTTTTGTAACTGTTTGTTTCATGTTTTGCATATAATCTTGTTGATCAAACCATTACGAGCATTTATGGAACTTGGTGAACTGTTGGTAGAATCGTTGGCTGCTTTGCTACGAGTACTTAAAGACAGTAAGACTATTCAATCATTGTTTATTACATTGACCGATGTCGATTCTCTTGTAGAAGTAATGATGTTTTCCCCTTGTATCAACAAATTCTTGTATAGGTTTTGGAAGTAGAATTACTCATATAAATTTTATTTTTGAAGAATCTGTTGGCCAATACAAATGTATGATCATTATATAAACATATGCTAATAGTATGGATTCATTTAATTCTATTTGTCATTACTCATCGCATAGATTGTTGTAATCTTTGGCTCGATTTATGATCATTTTATTTTTTTTGTGGTGTAAATTCATAGCTTTACTCTCCTAGAAGTAGTGTATTGTAATGCATCACCTACTCTCTAGCCTCTATTTTGGCATGATTGGCACATGGAGTTACGTGTGCATGTCGCAAACTTTGAATTTTATGATTTTATCTGCAGACATGCTAACCATGCATGTAGTTGCCTTGGTGGTGATTGTACCCATGTAAGGTAGACTTTACGGCTATGCTTATTGTCATGGTGATTATTATTGCATTATATCATTGCGTTTTCATGTCACCTCTGAATGAATCGTGTCCACTACTTTTTTTTTGGATCCAATGCACACTTGTTTTGCTTCATTCTTAAATATGAAACCTTACCTATCAGTTCATACTTCGCAGGCTCGAAATCTCCTAAAGAAGGCGGGAGAGGAAATACCCGTTGAATTGCTCAATGGAATTGGACTTCTTCATTTTGAGAAGGAGAGCTTGAGGTTTGTTTACATTATTATGCGTGTCTGCTGTCATTTATACTGACAGTCTTGTTAATTGTTTATGGTTTCGGATGGCGGAACAAAGTTTAGTTTCTCACTGTTTCTTGGAAGTTATTATCTTAATACATACATTTTGAATCATCTCCTCTTCCTTGCGAAATGGATGAGTATTATCTTGATGTGAAGTATGAGCGGATAGCTATCCTTAATGCTTTGGGTGCTTTCCATACTTTCAATGCATTTATGTTCTATTTTGCCCTTGATGGATTGCTTTTGGTTTGACAATTGTAAATATAATTATACCATTTATTCAATCACTTAATATGCTTTTCTTTTGCCTTTTACCCTGGTGAATTTTGTCAAACATGTGCTAGCACGTTCCATAGATTTAGCCTTTTCAATTATTTGGGAATACTTTGCTGCATATTTCATCGTTGTTTATGAGTTATGGCGCATTCATGATCGAACCAGGACTTGGGCAAATACAATTAAAATTTCTAGACTTCAAAAGTTCGTTAGCTAGCTTTGAGAAAGTATTGGAGGTTCACCACGAAAATTGCTAGAGTTTAAAGGTGAGATGTGATTTCTAATCAAATGATTGCTTTTCCATTCATCTATTTGAAATGTCGTTTGCTGTATCAACTAATCTATGTTGCTTCTTCAAGGCTATTGCGCACATATATGCAAAATTAGGTGAGAATGACAAAGCTATAGAAACCTTCAAGAAAGTTACCCGGATTGATCCAAAAGATCATCAGGTAGTCACTCTCTCTCTCTCTCTCTCTGGAACATTTTTGAAACCAATAATTTGCTTTTTAATAATTTTATCACATGCATTGTACATCTAGGTATTAGGTCCTGTTCTTGTCGAGACGAGCACCATAATGACTAAACCCGTATCCACCTTCAAATATTGGGGTGTTGATGATTAAAAATGGGGATGCTAATCTAGGATGCATGTGTGACTGTGAACCTAGGGAAGTTTATTGATAATTAGGAACATCTCATATTTTGTATCCTATTTGTTTCATGTTTTGCATATAATCTTGTTGATCAAACCATTACGCGAGCATTTATGGAACTTGGTGAACTGTTGGTAGAATCTGGTGAAATTTCTTTGCTACGGAGGACTTAAAGACAAGAAGACTATTCAATCATTTGTTTATTACATTGACCGATGTCGATTCTCTTGTAGAAGTAATGATGTTTTCCCCTTGTATCAACAAATTCTTGTATAGGTTTTGGAAGTAGAATTACTCATATAAATTTTATTTTGAAGATCATTGGCCAATACAAATGTATGATCATTATATAAACATATGCTAATAGTATGGATTCATTTAATTCTATTTGTCATTACTCATCGCATAGATTGTTGTAATCTTTGGCTCGATTTATGATCATTTTATTTTTCGGTGTGGTGTAAATTCATAGCTTTACTCTCCTAAGTAGTGTATTGTAATGCATCACCTACTCTCTAGCCTCTATTTTGGCATGATTGGCACATGGAGTTACGTGTGCATGTCGCAAACTTTGAATTTTATGATTTTATCTGCAGACATGCTAACCATGCATGTAGTTGCCTTGGTGGTGATTGTACCCATGTAAGGTAGACTTCACAGCTATGCTTATTGTCATGGTCGATTATTATTTGCATTATATCATTGCTTTTTCATGTCACCTCTGAATGAATCGTGTCCACTACTCTTTTTTTGGATCCAATGCACACTTGTTTTGCTTCATTCTTAATTATGAAACCTTACCTATCAGTTCATACTTCGCAGGCTCGAAATCTCCTAAACTCTGTTATTAAGTCGCGCGACTAGTCGCGACTAATCGTCGATTAGTCGACAAGTCGGCACACAAGCACCGACTAGTGCCGTCGACTCGACTAGCTGCGCTAGTCGTTCGACTTGCCGACTAGTCGGCGACTAGCCACGACTAATCAGCCAGTGTGAGTCAAATGTCTAATTGGCCTAGTGTCAGTGACGCCGTCGGGAGAGGACATATACAGCCTTTGGAGGTTCCTTAGTAGCCATGGAATGATATTACTATAGATTTTATAGTCGTCTTACCTCGCACATAGCGAGGTAAGGATGTGATTTGGGTAGTGGTAGACTGATTCAGTAAGTCTGTGCACTTCATCCATTCGTACTATGAACTCGACAAGTGAGTTGCACCTTCTATGTGCGAGAAATAGTAAGGTTGCATGGTGTGCCCAAGTTGATAGTTTTGGACAGAGATGTCAAGTTTGTCTTCAAGTTTTGGGAGAGCTTGTAGGGCCCTCTGGGCATAAAACTCCAGTTTAGTACTGCTTTCCACCTGAAGGCGGATGGACAGTCCGAACGCATCATTTAGACACTGGAGGACATGTTGAGGTCATGTGTTCTGGCTCGGAAGGGTGGCTAGGAGGGTTATTTGGTACTCGTAGAGTTTGCCTATAACAATAGCTACCACTCCAGTGTTCGGGCAGCGCCATTTGAGGTTCTGTATGGGCGAAAGTATAGATTGCCACTTTATTGGGATGCCATGGGCGAGAAGGCTGTTCTAGGACCAGATTGGGTTCAGCAAATAGTAGAATGAGTGGAGGAAATTAGATAGAATCTGCTAGCTACCCAGAGTAGGCAGAAGAGCTACGCAGATGTCAGGAGGCGAGAACTAGAGTTCGATGTGGGGGATCATGTGCTCCTCAGAGTATCTCCCACTAAAGGCATAGTGCGATTTGGTACCAAAGGAAAGATTAGCCCGAGGTACATTGGGCCATTTCCAATTCTAGCATGAATTGGAAGGTTGGCATATCGCTTGGATCTCCCTGAGTCCATGCGAGGAGTGCACAATGCATTCCATGTTTCTATATTGAGAAAGTATTTAAGGGAACCATAGCATGAGATTGTGTTAGACCCGGTGTCGATTAAGCAAAACCTCACCTTCGAGTCCCGTCCGGTTCGGTTACTGGAGAAATCAGATAAGGTGTTGAGGCATAGAACGATAAAGTATGTTAAAGTGCTTTGGGCACATCAGTCTGAGCGAGAAGCAACATGGGAGTTGGAGTCTCGCATGCGCAAGAAGTACCCGAAGTTGTTCTCTACGGGTATGAGTTGATGTTATTTTATGCACAGTTTATTTTATTTTGTTCTTTCGTGTGGTTTGTGGAGCGCCAGAATTCGGGGTCGAATTCTATTAAGGTGGGTAGAATGTAATACCACTCAAATGCAAAGGGAAGAAAAATGAGAAATGAAACAATCCAAGGGAGAATAAAGGAATTGAAGTTGAGTTTTGTCGTCAGACCCATCGGCTTTAGAATGCCGAATAAAAGTAGTGCTCACAGAGGTTCCCAGACCGTCCGGGGCTGGTCGGGGCCTCTCGCTATTGTGGGCTTCGTCATTCGACAGAAAGTTAGCCAATGCCCACTTTTACCAACTTACCTACTGAAGTAGAAAAGGAAAAGCCCCCAAACAGTGCAGAGCCACCCTTGGACCAAAAAGTCCATGAGGCAAATGACCAGTCAAGGCTAAAATGGGAAGGGCAAACTTGGCAATGCTCAGGGTAGTAGAGGGAGAAGCCAACCGAAGCTCCTTCTTAAGCCATAGTCCACCAACATGTATTGTACACATGCATTTCCCTCATTTCACATCCCCAGCCAAGAGCAAGCCAAGCACAAGCCAGAACCTTGTTGTCACTCCATACTCCAGCCAAGGCCTAACACCACCACCCCTCAACCAAGCAAAGAGGAGGTGAGGAAGAGGAAGCCCGCAAGAGGAGGAGCAAGGGCTCGGCCAACCACGAGGGCAAGAGAAGGGACCAACTAAACCGCAACGTGGCCATCACCGTTGTCGTCCATGATCCTTGCCAATCCTCGGTGACAAATAGTAGGCCTTTCTCTTCACCTTACCTCTTAGCGGCGGAGAGAACCACGGTGGCTTGGCTTTCATGCCAATGGCGGGCCGACAACGATGTCGCGCACCCGCCGGAGGAAGACGAACTCCCGGCGTATGCCTCCCTCAGCAAGTTCCATCATGACGGCAATATTAGGCCTTCCCAATACCATGGATGGCAAAACAAAAGTAGGAAAATGTAGTAACCAAATCAAATGCGTAGAAAAGGGATGGAGGAGGCTGTCATGGTAGTAGAAGAAGCTGGCCGGAGGCGCAGATCTAGTCGGTTGCGGATCCGGCGAAGGGTGAGGTGGTAGAACCGGGGTGGGGTAGGCGCTCGGCACCAAGGTCAACAGCTCGGTGCGGCCGCCATGGAAACCAGAGCGATGAGGTGACGGTGGAGTCGAGAGGAGATGGAAGGTGGTGTGTGGGGAAGGCGGAGGCGGTGGCGAGGAAGGGCAGCGCACCAAGCGTCGTGCCGAGCCGCACACGGAAAGAGGAGAGAGCAAGAAATGGGGAAGGATAAGGGTGGAAAGAAAAGAGGAGAGAGAAAAAGAAAGAAGAGGAGAAGAAAGGAAGGAAAAAAAAAGAAAAGAGGAGAAAAAGAAAAAAAAATGGGGTTTGGTACCTGCGCGATGGGTCCTTAACCCCAGATGTTCTAATCCAGCGTCAAGTCTTACGTGTAGAATTGATGTTGTTCATTCAAGCGGTTGTACCAAAATTCTATTCTGAGTCGGGATTATCTGCTGTTCTGTAGGGGTCCAGGATCGATGCCATCCGCACCTTACTCTTTTCTGCTTGGTTAACAGGCAAGTGCATGGTAGAGCGGTAGACCGTAGAGTTTATGGAATATGCGATGTTTTCATGATATGATGATACTTATAGGGAATTTCAATATTTACTTGACATGATGATGTATTGATGATGACAATGGTAATAAAGCAAGGTGAGCAGCGATGCCTCCCTACCAATAGTATTACCGATGAACATGACAATGACAATGGACATCTGCATTTGCATCATGTGCACTCAAGAGTGAGGGCGGTGAGAAAGTTTCTAGCTACGAGTTAAGCTAGTTGACTAATCTGGAGTGCTCTTGAGTAAGACCTACTTCGGTAGACCTCCACGGGAGTGGAGAGACCCCCGTGTCGATCAGGGCGAGCCCAAGATTTTGGGTGAATATCGACGGGTGTTCACTCAACAATACCGGTATATGAAATGAGATGAGCAAATGAGCATGTAGAGTAGTGCTGCATCGCACTAATGGTATGACAATATAGGAACATGAAATGAAAATATGAACAGGATAATGTATGTGGAGAATGTTATGGTGGTTAAATTGCTTACATGTTTTGGTAGTGTTTATTGTTATATTATGTACTTGCGAGTCTCGGACTCACCCTTGCTTCATTTTTTAGGTGATCGTTGAGGGCGTCATGCTTGGCGGGAGTAGCACACGAATAACTTCATGTACTTGCAGCACTTCACATATCAGCTTTTGTTAGTATGTTTAACTCCACTAGTATGCTAGAATAGTTGCTTAAAAATGGTATGGTGTAAGTGGTCACTGCTTTATGAATAAAGTAGAGTTTGCTTAAAATGATTAGCAGTTATTCAAAAATAGTATTATTACAAAATGATGGTAGCACTCTAGGCCCAAAGGATGGGCGTGGTGTTACATTGCTCCATTCACTCCACCTCACCCGCCTCCCATCTCTCTCTCAAGCCCAGGAGTTCGGCGCCATCTTCCCCTCTCGCCGTGACGTCTCCAGCGAGGATTATCGGCCTTGGCATCACTCGAGCCCCACCGACCCGGTCTTGAGCGCCGAGCCTCGCCAACCTCGACCGCCCCTCCATCAAGCCTAAGCCCCACGGAAGGCCCTCCTCACCGGAACCACCGTCATGCATCTGCCTCCCTCATTCCGGGTGCTCTTGCCACCATCGATAAAATCACGAGAACCATTGCACTCCCCTCACTCTCCCCTCTCATTTTCACTGCACACCGGCCATCGCCGCCCACCAGAATGTCGGTGACCATCGGGTCCCGTCGCCGCCCTGCCAAGCATGACCACGTCGGGCAACACGGTGAGGTGGTGCCACATGGCACCACATGGCGCTCACGCCAGCACCGAGCCGCCAAGCAAGCGCCATGTCGTGCCCACCACCGCGTCGGACCACACACCCATGTGCCAACCACGTGTCGACCACATCGGCACCACACATGCGCCATGTCGGCAAATTCATTATGTCGGTAGCGCGTAAGTGCCACATCACATCCTCGCTACCTCAGCCACCCTCCAGTCCATGGACTCGGTCCACATGAGTTGGGCCCACATGTCAGCCTCTTGTCCAAAAAAATATATAATTAGGGCTGACATCAGCATGAAGTCATAAGACTAATTTTCTTTAGAAAACTAATTTTGAAAATCCAGATTTATTCTTTTTTCTTTGATATCAAACTTCCAAAAGCCCGTTCTCCTTCGTCCTAGCTCCAATTGAACCCATTCAAATTCCTAAATTCATCAAAAAATATAATCTATTCATTTCTACCCTCCTTAATATTGGAGTTTATTTGGATTTTATTTAATTTTGGTGGGTAACTTTCACGTGTTGAGTGTGACGATTTAGGAGAATACACTTCGCCGACTTGCACCAAGCTACAGAGCAAGGCAAGTCACACACCTTGATCATGTTGATCCCAGTTTGTAAAATAAAATTATGTTATTTTAAATTAAGTTGTTTGTTTAGTTTTATTCAATGTATTTCAATTCCAGTTTTAAATTTAGTTAATGCCTATTTGTTATCACCTCCTTTGACATTGAATTCCCCGATACCTTGTCACCCTAGACTAAAACTCTAGTTAGTACACTAGTATAGCTAGAGAATTTTTGTAGTAAATGGTTAGACATGAATAGATATAACTCTAGGTTGGGATACTCTTTTTACATAAAATGATGAGCTTTAAAAATGTATTCTTGAGTTCAGTAAGACAAGAAAGTATATGGAATATTTCAAAACAAAAAATAAAACTTGGTTTAGACTTAGGCTAATGGTTAGGTGGTGGGTGATGGCTTTTATTGTTGTTCGGTGACACAATATTGATTGTCAGGCACAAGGGGTATGTGGTTTGAGCCTAAGTCAAGTTAAGAACCGGTCTGTGAGCTACTGCTATAAAGCCCTTTTTGTACTATCACAAGGCTGGTATGAGACAGTCCTGGCTGACTAATTTGCAGGTCCCAACCCGAGTCTCGTTGTAGGTTGAATGTGAGCATGGCGTAGGCATGTGAAGTCTCACTTGGCTCAAGAGGGAGTCCTAGTCTGGTGGATTCCTTACTAGGATGAAACCTTAGTATTGGATTGGCCAGATTAAAGGCTTTGCATTGTAAAGACCTTGTCATGATATCCTTACCGCACACCAAAGGAAGTGTTCTTATCTGGTGGCACTATAGGATGATCATGTCTTGTGGGTAAAGCTGTACAACCTCTGCAAAGTGCATAATCTATTCTAGATAGCTATGCCCACGGTCATAGACAAGCCGAGTAAAGTTTTTCATGGATTAGACTTTGTGTTTTCAAAATGGTTTACAAAATGAGTATGGATGGATGGAATCCATATGAGATCTTTTGGAAAAGATGGCCCGAGTGGGGTGCCGTGGTTAGGTTAGTGTTAGGTGGGGCCTACTCCAGCGGTAATATTTTCCTGAATTACTGTTTTTACTTATTCTATTAAATTCAGTAATTTCCAATCTATTTATTGTAGTTCTTTAAATGTTGTTTTACGCAAATAACCCTATATGCCTTCCTTTGTTGCCTTTATCATTATGTTGCATTCTTCCATGTGACTTGGAGTACAAGTTTGCACTCACCTTGCTATCTCCACACGAGGAAGGCGACTTCAACTCGATGAAGACCTAGGCAGTAGAGCAGTCTTACTATCGTTTACTGTGAGCGGGCTTTGGGATTCTTCCGCTTCGGTGTTTTTCTTTCGCCGCTTATGTTTAAATTTGGCCTATGGGCCGTAGATGTAAACTTTGGCAATCATGCCCATATCTAGTTAATAAATATCATTATGGTTGATATTTATCTTTGTAGTTTGTGTGCACTAGTTGATCACGGACTAGTGCGATTTACCTGAGGATCAGGAGTTAATGCTCGGGGCCGACACTTAGATATACTAAATTGTGTAGGTTTAAATTGTTTTAAAATCTTGCTAGACTAAAATTGTGGTAATTGTTATTAAAGGTATGATATTTTAAACCTCCAATTCACCCCTCTAGTCGGTTATCGTTAATCCTCTGAAGGTCGACAAGTATAGTATCACTACTATAAATCTCGAACGTGTCGGATACAAAAATGAACCATTCATACTCGCTAACCAAGTTGTTCAACTCTTCTATGTAACCGACCAGACAAATTAGAAGCGTCACATAGTTTTTTATGGAAAAAGGAGGATTGTTAGAGTTGAGAATGTAGTAAACGAGGAAGAATACAATCAATTTAATGAGTTATCTCCTTTCAAAAACAGCATAAGGATTAAGGAAGAACAACATGACAAAACTAGCTACATACGTGTTGATCATCATGAAGTGCTAATTTTTAAGGGAAATAAGCAAGTGGAATGATGAATGAAATGCTTATGTGTCATATATTCAATTTGCATTTATGTATATGAGAATATGTCAAATATATGTAAACTTGCATTTATATATGTATATGAGAATGTGTCAAATAATATATGTGAATTTGCATTTTATATATGTATATGAGAATGTGTCAAATATATGAATTTACATTTATGTATATGAGAATATGCCATATATATGTGAATTTGCATTTATGTATATGAGAATGCATTTAGAATCGTGTGATATTTATCATAAGCGGTTCTAAGAGAACTATTGTGATGATTATTTATCACAGATAGTTCTACTTTAAAGCGTCTGTGATGTGTATTTATCATAGACGGTTCTACTTTAGAATCGTCCGTCTGTGATGTCCAACCTACTTATATTTGGATCTAGGGTTTGCCCACATGCCTATTCAAATGCTTAATATTCTCTAACTCCCCAAGCATGAGCGCCGCCTCCTCCCCCGAGCCCGCCGCCTCCTCCTCGAGGATGAGCCCGCCTCCTCCACAGGCATCTTGCCTCCTCCCGACATGCCTCCTCCCTGAGCACGCCGTATGTAACTCTTCTTTCATGTTTATGATATGGCAATGAATAATGTATCATCATGGTTAACAATTATCCCTTTTGCTTTGTTGTTGTTTCGTTAATACACGTTCCGAGGATGAATGCCTGGCCTTAAGTTTCAATTAAGCCCTTTTGATGTCAATATCCTAAAGATGAATTGCTAATGCTCTTAAGCATCAATTTCCTAAATAAAAGATAAGTCATATTTCAGTTCTCTTTGGTCCAAATGGAAATAAAAGCAATTGTATAATAATCATTGAATCAGATAGTGCTCATATTCACATTGTGGTTTTATTAATTTTTGCATGTTGTTAACAAGAAAATGGATGAGATAATTCACATATGGAGGTGTTTAAGTTGAGAAATGGGTACAATAAGTCCTTCCTCATTAACAGTGCTTATAGGAAAATAAGGAACATAGTAAATATGAGCTATGCCATCACCTCATGATGAGTGCACCTATTATCTGTTTTCAATATACTATTCTATTCAAACAGTGAATCCTTGCACTATTAATTTCTTGATTTCTGTCAAAAGGAGGAATTGGATTATTGTCGGTAGTATTGTGAAGATACCATATGCTCATTCTCTATCATCGTTGTGTCATGCATCTGATGTGCTATCCTCTAGAAAATTCAAGCACTATGGAAGAGGACTATTGAAAAGATCCAAGGGCTGATTTACCATCACGGATGTCGATGCATCTAGGACCCCTCTCAATCCTCGCCGAGTAGCATCTGATTCTGGAGAATGGTTAGAATAGTTGCACAGAAACGGGTCAAGATCACCTACAATTTGTGGAAGGACTTGACCAAAGATCAGAAAAATCAGCTGGTGACATAAATTTTCCAATTATTCGAGGTCTTTTGGATAAGTGTGAGGTCATCTACCATGTCTTCGGGGGTCACCTTCTTTCAAAACGCCGCAGACAAGGAAGTGTCCCAACTCCTGATAAGATATCAAACTATCTAGTTCTTAATTACTCCATAACGTCATAGGAAGTAAAATAATATGTCAAGCTCTTACAAGAAGCGCCGAGTGTACAATCTTCCCAAGGCTCATTCCGAGCAGTCGGGGAGAGAGATATACTCTCTGCGGCCCTGGGAAATAAGGAGTACTCGAGTCGCACGAGAGGCATTGGTCTTTATATTCCATGGAAACAGGGATTCTTAGAGGATTGTGAGACATACCAGAGTAGGAAGAGAGCCAAAGCCGAGCGCGATGCACAGCTACAAGAGAAGATTCGTGAATCTCCAAGAGAGGAGATCATTGGCGCCATCAGAGAGGAGATCACTTATGCCATCAGAGAGGAGATGCAATGGCAGATGGAGAGCATGGAGGAAAGGTTTAGGAAAATCAATTGGAAGCCCCTGCCACCCCTGTGCTAGCCAGCCCCCCAACCATTGGAATGGCTGCTCGTCCACCCCTACCTCGGAAAGCGACCAAAGATTTTATGTCGATGACATCCTGGTAATAATTATTATCTCTAAAATGATCGATCCATTGATAGGCCTATTGGATTAGCTAATTTTGTATCATTATATAGGTAGCTACGAAGTGTAAGCTCCAAGTGAGATATGCCTTCGTTGCCATGTACGCTGCTTTGGGCCAAGCGTATCCATTTGGTGCTGGGGCATTGGTGCACAATGTAACTCTGGCATCGGATGTCGCAAAAGTGAATATGGATGTTGTTCATACCAACTTTGAGGTTATCCCTCTGCAGATGCCCCTAAACGACAAGATCATGACTCTAGAGCAAGCCATGGGACATTTATCTAGTGGTCCAAGAGGGACATCTGCCTGGAGGCACCTGCACTAGTGTTAGCTTCATGGGAAAGTCTTGCACTGGTGCCAAGTCCACGGGAGCTATCTGCACTGGAGCTACCTACACTAGAGTTACCTGCACTGACGCGTCAAGGTCATGGTGCATCATATGCACCTACATCTCATGCCCGATCGACTCCCGTGAACTCGACCTCTAAATAGCAAGGCGACAAGAGCAAATCAAGAAGGTTGATGATATCCCCTACTTGCCGTTGGCCCAGAAATCAGTGTCCTACAACATGACCTAGATTTCTCGGTATTCGCTAGTACACATTAATCCTATATAGTACTTCATAGTAATGCCTCTCAAGCTAACAAATTCTATTTTTGCAATGCCACCAACAACCGTCAAGCAGCATCTGTGGATACTATATTTGCCATAACATGGAACTACTCCTCGGTTCCATGGTGACCAATCATCCTCAGGTTTGTTAATCTTGCAATATTAGCAATACAAAGGAATATCACAGATGGTTTTATCTACAAACCATCTGTAATACATGTATATCACAGACGATTTTATCTACAAACCATCTGCGATACATCAGATATCATAAACGGTTTGAACTACAAAGCATCTGTAATAGTTTACTATCACAGACGATTTGTAGTTGAAATCGTCTATGATACATCGGTTATCACAGATGGTTTCTACTATAAACCATCTATAATAGTCAACTATCACAGACAGTTATGAGTTAATAACCGTGCGTGATAGTCTCTATCCTGAGCGGTTTGAAAACCATCGGTGATAACCTTATGTCATTCTTGATCCATAAACTCGGACTACTCACAAAACCATCTGTGATGATATTTTTGAACCGTCTATAATGATTTTTTCTGTAGTAGTGGGTGGCCGTAACAATAGGCGGTGCGCTACAGTGATGAAGCGCCAACAATGACGTAGCGTGGCACTAGAGGCTAAGGCACGGCGGCCAGGCGGAGGCAGCGTGTGTGGCAGTTGGTGGTGCAAGCTAGACAAGCGAGCGGTGGTGCCAGCGACCACGTTTCGGCAGGATGGAGGTCGGGCGGTGTCAGTTTGATGGTGTACCCCGGATGCGGCCAAGGCTACCGTCGGCGCCACCTCATGGGAGGCTCCGTGGGTGAGATCAAGGTCGAAGGAGAATTCGCTACGGTGTGCGCCACAAGGAGACCCCAGTGGCCTAGGTCGGGAGGATTGGGAGTTGGGGCAGCAAGAAGGGGAGGGGGAGGTGCGACCTAGGGGATCGAGGTGGAAGAGTGAGGTGAGGTGCAGACGCTGGGAGCTATAGATGATAATCGCTGACATTGAGGGTCCGTGGCAGATGAATCACCATCACCAATCTCTTCTTTTAAGCAGCAGAGATGACGTTACACAAACTGTAGGGAATTTATCTGTACTCGCACTGTCCTAGATAACACTGTCATTTGAATATCGAATCAAAAGGTAAAATAAGGCTTGTAGAAAACGAAGGCGTATACTGGTGGTGCTTAATTATTTATTTCCTCTGAAATTCGTGTGAAAATTTAATGTTTCAAATACAAGAGTTGGAGCCCAGGGTAATTATCAAACTTCTTTATTAGCAAAAAAGGTCTGGTTAACAAATAGTGAAAAAAGAATCCAAGTATCAAATAGCGCCGAGCATACTGAAAGTAAGCATGAAGTGTTATCGTCATGGCTATTTCCATCTACGTCCAGATTTGCACTTGGAACTAGTAATGTGGACGCAGCTAGATTAGCTGCAAGTTGCTAGTGCAAGCACGTAGCTGGAGACAATAACAATACCTCAAATAAGGTGCTCATAATCTGGCAGATAAGTTGAAATGTTGAGCGAACAATTATAAAATATTTTTCACACAAAAGAATAAGAACTGCCGATCGAGGTCAAATGCCGTAGCTGTACCGATCGAAGCAAGTGTGGGTTTGTATTTAGCAATTGAAGATTACCATCAAGTTGCAAAATTTTATTGGGTTGAAATCTAGACCGAGCCACAACGAAAGCTGACAAGCAACCTTTTTATAGCCTCATTTTTTCGGCTTCTAAAAACCGTTTTTATACGGTAACTAGCTTTTAAACGGATTGTTTTTGAAGATATGATATATAAGTCAATTGTAGTGAATATTGTAGCAACTTCATTTATATCGATTAAGATCGCACATGAGTCACTTTCTCTTCATATTTTCTCTTGCAAACAGCTAAAAACTGTAAGTCATAGCTAAAAACTATAATCCGCAGCTTAAAAGAACACGTCAAGTTCAGCTTGCCACCTACGCCTCCTGTCATCGTGTTCCTTTGTCTTATCAGCTTGACCAGGCGTGGTTATCAGGTTCCACTGAAATTAATGTTCGGCGTTGAAGACATGTGGACCTAGAACATGTATGAAAACTGAATTAAGACGTACTGCTAGTAATTACTGCTCCTAATCATGCTTACAGAATGAGTGTTGGAAAAACACAAGGATCAAAACACACAAACACAAGCTATCTGGATGTTATCTGGACACACTGGAAGCACTCGTATCCTCTCGGCTGAAAACTGCACACTGAATTTCAGAAAACCGCTTGTTGCCGTATGATCTACAGTCTACCGAGAAAACATCATCAGAGCAGAGACTAGCATGCCGAACCAACTCTTTCCATATTTTCTATCTGATAATAAGGAAGTCTATCTGCTAAACAGAGAAACAAACAAACTGATTTTGATCTCTAACATGGAAACAAATCAGACTCAAAACAGAAACTAACCAATACTTACACGTTTCCGACGTCCTGAAGACCAGCAACGCTGACAGTACCGTAACAAGACTATTTCCATGAATGACCCAGTTGGCCAGGTCCATCATGTGCACCCGTTTGAAAAGAATATCTAATCCACCCGCGCTCTACCACTCCACCGCGACGCTCCGCCTCCCTTATCCCGTGCTGCCCCTCCTCTCCCGCCGCCGCAGTGACAGATAAGCCATTGACTACGGCATTAAAATCGACTTGAGAAACCTAAATGTAAGGAGGAAGGAGGAGCATTCATCAACGGCGAGAAGCCAGCTCCAGGACAGGTAACTATGGTCTCACACGTGATCGCTACAGTCAAGATGGATGTGAAGGCACACGACTCTTTAAGTGTATTTAAATTAAAAAATTGGACTGAAATCTGCAAAAGAAATACCATGCGACATGTTTGTCGCAAATTTGTAAGAGGTCTGGCCACATCAACGTTGGCGGGGCAAGGGCGACCGAGACGGAGGTAGTTGTTAAGACTCAAAGGATTCATACACGACGTATACCGTGGTACACGTAGCAGTACGTACCAGCCTCTACCAATTGACGCAGAAAGCATCTCACAAGTCAACTCAAGCGAAATCCCCAAGCTGGCTTGGCTATACCAGCAATGCGAGATCTGAAGAGGATTTGACTACAGAAAATTATATCAATCACAAACAGACAGAATCAGCACATCTTTTCAAGATCCGCTGACCACAACACAGCACGACACAACTTTTATCCGATTGAATACATCTTCGATTGTCACTGGGACGATAAGATCAGATCGGTGGTGCCGGCGAGCCGCCGCCAGCCCGCTCTATGACCGCCACCATGCCCTGGCACTCCTGCAGCACCATCTCGTCCAGGCCCCCTTGATCATGGCCGGAAAGAACAGCCAGAACCCGTCCGGCCACAAACGCCAGGGTCAGCGGCACGGCGACCGCCCGGGCGGGCGCCACCATTCTGTGTGCCGCGCCCACCACGTCTCCATCGCGGTGCACGTCCCGTGCAGCAGGAAGAACACAGTCACCTCGCCGTTTGGGGCCGCCACATGATGTAATAGAACATCACCTCATGCATGAGCCGGAGACGAGAAACGCCGCTAGGACGCCAGCCGCGTCGCCGAGGCGTGCACGCACTGGGTGATACACCGACGGCCGGAGAATAGCCGGCACCATGAGGTTCCACCGCCGGCCCCAGAAGTCCCGTAGTGAAGATGCCAGGTACGGCCGGTTCACCTGTGGCTCCATCTCCATGCCCAGCATTCCGTGAATCATGGCGTGCACGGCGGCGAGGAGGAGCTCGAGGGAGAGATAGATGTGCAGGGTGTACAGGATGAGGAGTTGGTACAGGGTCATCGCGTTTTGAACTGATACGCGTAGATGATGAGGGGATGACGGCGCCGGAGACAAGGATCTTTGCGGGGTCCGTCCGCGGGCGGAAGCGGGATCTTGGTTTTGGCGTTTGCGGAGGTGGACTGCCGAAGCTTGACCGGAAGGAGGCGGAGCAGACGAATGGGAGGAGGGGGAGGGAGGGGTCCAGGGGCCCGCGGCCGGTGGCGAGGAGGAGGAGCTTGAAGGCGCCGAGCCAGCAGAGGAAGAAGGCGGAGCTGCCACGGAAGGTGGTGGTGGCGAATGCGAAGGGGATCCCGTAGAAGAGCGTGACGACGGGCAGAAGCGCAGCAAGGCGTGGGACGCCTGGGCGGAGGCGCGCAGCGGTCAGGCGGGCGTAGGACATGGCTACCCACACCGCCGCCGAGACCTTCACGAGGGCGCCGAGCTCGCCGTCCATTAGCGCCGCCGCCATTAATGTGGTGGGCACAAAGAAACTAATGGCCTCTGGAGTTGCGAAGATAGTTTTGTATCTCTTTCGCGACGACGGGGCGGCGGTGCCTGTTGACCTCATGCCATTTGATCCCGCCTCATTTTGCGTGTTGTTTTGGTTTGCCCGCGGAAATTATTCTCTTTTTTCAGATCTACTCCATCCGCTTCAGTATTTTGTACTCTTTGTTACTTAACTTTCAAAAATCCGTACCATCAAATTTTAAAACGTGACTGCTAATATATTCAAAACTATTTAGATTGATTATATGAAAGTTATATCATTAAATTTATTATTAAAAATTCTTTCATAAAGTTATAATTTATTAATATATCTTAGTGTAAAGTTATAAAAGTAGTAGTCAAAATTGCATATCAGAAACCGTAAAAAATCAAAAACATCAAGAAAAAAAGAACAAAGAGGGAATAGTTTAGTAGAAACTACCAATCCATGATATTTTTCCATGTAGGGAATCAGAAGTATAAAGGGCATTTGATCATTTGCCCCATCTTTTGAGGTACAATTGATGATTTGCTCTTAATGTATCACCAACATGTAGGTTCAGGATTGAAACCCCTTGATATGTGACGCGTAGTGACCGAATTCATCACATTCAAAATACTTGATATGTGACTTATCACAAGATATATCACCATCGTCTTGCCCATGACCACCTCTACTATCTTAGCCACCTCGGCCGCACCCGTGGCTCCTTGACGAGCCATGACCGTCCTTCGTCGATTGTTTCTTGTAGATCTGCCTGCTGTAGATCTGCCTGCCACTACTTCTTGCACCTCTCTTTAATATCAACACCTGCTCGTCACGGGACGGAAACCCCTTAAGTAGCTCGTCATGCGTCTTAAGGGAGCCGGTGATCTCTTCGATTTTCTTTATCTACAGATCCGAGGAGTACATGAGCGTGGTGACGACGGGTACAAACTTTTCTGGTAGGACGCATAGGTATTTCTTCACTGCCATAGATTCCTCTATTTTATCGTCAAGAGAGATAATCTGATTGTATAGTAAAGTCAGTTTGCCAGCAAACTCGTTCACTGACTAGGTTTCTCCTATCTGGAAATTCTCGAACTCGCTCCATAAATTCTGGAGCCGCACCGCCTTCACGCATTTGTGCATCTTCTGAAGTGTCTCACATGCTTTCCATGCCATCTCCTTCCCAACGAGCTGATGCATTATCGAGTCTGGTACCGTCTAACAGATCACAGCAAGCACCATTTGATCTATCTTGTTATCTTCTACCTTACTCTTCAGATCGACTGCACCTCAGATACCCTGACGTACATGTTCGCCTTCATTTTCATTGTCCATATCAAGTAATTGTCAATTATTAGAAGAGGATACTAGAGAAAGATTAGCTCATTTTGAATCTTCATCTTCTACCTTAGCGTACATGTTCGTCTTCATTTTTATTATCTATACCAAATAATTATCAATTATTAGAAGAGTATACTAAAGAAAGATTAGTTTATTTTAGATCTTGTCTTCTCGTCCATGATCTTCAGGAACCACTACTCCATCGCCCTGCTGATATGTCGCCGCGTCTTCCTGAGTCTCCCGTTGGTCCCCGACGTGACACGCTCGAGGGATGGGCGCCTCGTCAACTCCTCTGCTGGACGTGCTCTCCTGCCGTCATGACGTGATGCACCAACAAAGCAGCGCCTCGCTTTTTCTCTGTGGGTCCCGCTGGAACAGCGCCTGTGCTCCTTGCTCATTACGTGATGAAGCTCCACGTGCAGCTTTCTGTTGGAAAGAACAAAACACCAGACAAACGCCGGGAGAGAGAACACGATAAATTGGTTTATTTTCTCCGGGGGCACAGAGCACTTTCGTTTTTCTATTTCTCTCTCCCAACTAAAACTGATTATATAAATGCTCTTTTATTCAGAACAAATAACTATTCATATTCGATTATGACTCTACATATCTAAAAGAGATTATAAACCAATTCTAATATCCCTAACGAATACTTTCTAAATATAAAACAAACTCTCCAAAATAAACAGATCCTACCAAAAAATAAAATTAATTCCGAGAGACCATGTGAGAGGTGCTCTCATATTTGTGATGAGTAATTGACACGTTTGCTGAAAAATTTGTGAATTGGATCGCTGCTGCAGTGCTGCTACTGTTCCAAAATTCACTGTGCGGAACTACCCGGAAGGTGCAGGAGGGGCGAAATGGTGATTTCGCAAGGCTGCATAAGTGGGAGCGGGCTCCATTCGGGTTTAGCCGGCGTAACGGTTTGGAGACCCGTTAGCCAAGGGCTATAAATAGAGGTGAGGGGCTGCATGCCTCCTCATGGTTTTGGGAGAGAGTTAGGGTTTGCTAGAGTCAAAAGAAGCTTTGAGAGTTTGTTTTAGCTTTAGGCTTTAGTGGTTATGCTTTAGTAGTTGGAGAGGGTAGAGTGTGTCTCCTGTGTGTGTGTTCCTCCCAAGAAGCATGGAGTGCTCTTGGTGTTCTTGAGGATTTGAGAGAGGGAGAGGGTGGAGATGAGTTGAGAGTCTTGTAATCTTTTTTCGTGTTTGAATGTCCATGCGTATTGGGACTCCTTTATACTCTTCTTTTGATTTGGAATGAAAATCTGAAGTTTTTTCCCGTGCACTCTTTTTCTCTTCGATGCCCTCTATTCTTGATTCTTGAGATTCTCGATTTCTTGTTGTTTCTTGCCCATGAGGTGTAAAATGGATTGCTCTATGTTGGGATAGTGCCTCAAGGTCATTTGATCGAGTTTTCCCAAGAGCAAATCAAGTTTAATCTCAGGATTTGTGTTTTGGGCTCTCTTTGTTCATTTCTAGGGTTTTGGTAAAAATCGTGTTTCCTTCTCTGTGATGGCTTGAATCTTGGCTTGTAGAGTCCAATGATTATTGCTAAGATATCTGCAAAGTCTCTTGGCCAAAGGATCAGAGTTGGAATGGAAATTTGGATTTTTGGACAACCCTCTGTATTTTTCAGGTTCTTGTCTCCCTTTTTGATTCTCTAGAGAAATCTTGAAATTGGTTCTTGGCTTATTCTTCTGGGAGTGTTTCCTTGCTATCCTCAAAGTTTCCCAAGCCAAGAATCCAGAATCTTCAATTTCTCGATTTGAGTTCTGCTTCTTGTTCTTAATGCGGTACTACCTCTCCGCGAAAGGTACTACCACAGTTTACACAGCGGTACTACCGCTCAAAGGTACTACCGCAGTTTACACAGCGGTACTACCTCTCAGCGGTACTATCTGCATACCAGTACTACCGCTTCTTGACGAACAACCAGGATGTGCTTCTCTCTGGATTTGATTTATTTTCGGATCTGTGATTTTCAGTGAGTCCCTATCTGCTATGTGAGTACTTGAGGGGAGGATTTTAATTTATGAATGCACCATTCACCCCCCCCTCTGTTGCCATTTCAGTCCTACAAATTCTATTAATCCTCTCGCCTCAGGGGTTGAAGATATCGGCGGACTACGGGTAGGTGATGTTTCTCTTGAACTTCATGACGCACATTGTTAGGATACAGGTAGCCTATGCTAGAGCAAAATAAAAATTCTATACGAGTAAGATATCATAAATCATTACCACTAGACGCACAATGTAGTGAAAGTAAATTTGAAACGGCCGGTTCAACGAAGAGCGCGTCGATGTAGTGGAAGTAGTCAATCGTCCTCTGGCCAACCGTCTCCTCGTGATCGTCCTGATCAGCGCCACAGTCGCAGCAGCATCTCTACCGAAGTCTACATATCCAAGGATAAAACATTGTGCGTCGGCATGTTAGAACCAACGCGCACGACAGGGGTTATAAGAGGTGGTGGTTAGGGTTTCGATGGGTGTGTTCCGGGATACCTCTCTCAGCCCCTGCACCTCTCTTTATATAGCCTACAATCGAATTCTTATCCAATATGATCAGATATCATATCTAACTCGGAAATCCTTAGGCTGTATCTTTATCCAGTACGAGTAGAGATCATATCCCACTCGGTGACTATCATTTGGACCCCTATCGTTCCAACTCATTAAGTATATGACTCTATAGGTTCATGTATATTTGGGCATAGGCTAAAAACCCATTTCCCGTCCATAAGTCGGTAGTGGTCCTTAGCAGTACATAACGACTCCCAAACATACATAAAGATCATATTGGACGAACATATATAGTGTTTATATACCAATCTCTTTGCCTCATGATACCAGATTGATCTCAAGACGAGAAACGTGCCATCCTATGATAGCTCGATTCTTCACTCGAATATGTAGTGGATTACTAAGTTGTGATTGACTCCTCAACCACATTTGCCATGGCTATACACTTCCTTAATCTAACCATATCGAGAGGACCAGAGATATCTCTCTATTATATAGGAGGGGGCAAATTCCATGTTGTTTGCTCATATTTCTTTGCATATTTCACAATAAACTTGAAAGCTATCTTTATAACCACCTAGTTACGAAGTATTGTTTAGCAACCATTAGGTAAATTATTACATATGCAGAAAACAGTGACGATCTCAGATCTAAGGATCTTACATATATTATGTATGAAATCAACTGATGATATTTAAGAATATAATAATTTCTATAACATAGGTAGATCAATTCAATACTATATTCTCTAACATATGTTTATATTATTAATTTAATATTTTATATCTATAATCCGTAAAATATGATGATCTAACACACACCGTCTCGTCGAGGACGTTTGCTGCACGCAAGCTCCGCCGCGGGGCGACGACGTGGGCAACTCGGCCTGGAAGTACTCGTTCCTCAGCTTCTTAAATCGTGCAGTGGCTTGCCATGGAGAGAAGGCTGTTAGAGTTTAACCTTTGTTTAGTTTCCTTTTTTGCTTGACCCTGTCGGAGTCTTAGGTGTTACCGAGCCCTAGTCCATTTGTCTTCCTAGTTCTCTCTCTGGATACTGTGTAAGCAGGGGCATTGTGTGAGTTAGCAAATAAGAAAAATAAAAAAAGACGTAGGTTGAGTCGCCCCGCAAAATAATTTTCTCGTGTTTGTGTTTTTTCTTCTTCTACATGTGTTGATTCTGATTGAAGCCAACAATTGATATCAGAGTATAAGTTCTTAATCCGTGTATGCCTAAAGTGATGTCGCACTCTCCGAAAAGTGGTGTCACTGGTGATAAGGCAACATCAGGTGCGATGACAAATGAGAGTTTCGTCGTCTCGCTGTATTATCCAATGCTCATGACGAGCAATTATGAAGTCTAATCAATTAAGATGAATGTGTACATGAGAGCTTAAGGAGTGTGGGACACAGTCAAGAACGACAACGTTAATGTGTGCAAGAACCAAATGGCACTGGTGGCCATCTATCAGGGTATTCCAGAGAAGACGCTCTTCCTACTGGCCGAAAAGAAGACTGCCAAAGATGCGTGAGAGGCATTGAAGATAATATACCTTGGCGTCGATCGTGTGAAAGAAGTAAAGGTGCAAACCCTCAAGACTAAGTTCAATGTGCTGCGCATGAAGGAGACGGAGTCGATCAACAATTTTGTCATCCGATTGACAACCATTGTGAATAAGATTTAGACTCTTGGTGAGAAGGTGGAAGAGTTGTATGTGGTGAAGAAATTTCTTCGCACCACCCCTCAAAGTTCCTTTTAATTACCTTGATCATAGAGCAATTTGGAGATCTGAAGACAGTGACCATGGAGAAGGTCATCGGCCGTCCTAAGGCTTACAAGGAACGCACGCGCGATAGCAGTGATAATAGCGACGAACATGTCCTACTGATCCACGCCGAGTGGAAGGTCCGATCATCGAAGTACGAAGGCAGGGAACCACCAGCAATGGTAGCCGAGGTCGTAGGAATCGAAAGTCTGGTAAAATAAAAGTGAATGCCTCAAGCCAAAGGACAAGAAAGCGCTTCTCACTAAAGTTCTCCGTGATGATAAAATCGACCCTGCTGTGATAATGCGAGTCAAGATTAAGAAAGAGTATGCTAGAGTTTAATCTTTGTTTTATTTCCTTTTTTTTTGTTTGACCGTGTCGAGTCCTAGGTGTTACCGAGTCCTAGTCCGTTTGTCTTCCTAGTTGTCTGAGTCCTGGTACTATATAAGCAAGGGCATTGTACTGTAATATGTGTAAGTTAGCAGATAAGAAAAATAAGAAAAGGCACAAGTTGAGTAGAGCCGCAAAATAATTTTCTCAGGTTCGTGTTTCTTCATCTTGTAAGTGTGTTGATCCTGGTTGAAGCCAACAAAGGCTGCAGCGCCTTAAGGCCACGCTCGACTCTAATGGTGGCCCCTCTAGTCTTTGGTCGTTCTGGCTTTGGAGCCTTATTGCCACCTGCCTGCTCACGCCGGGGGCCTCGGCGAGGAAATCTGGGCTGAATCCGGCGAAGATGTTCTACGTGTTTTGGGTGAATTCATTTTAGTTTATGATTTTTTCTGGACAAATAAACAGGACAACTTCTTAGCTGTCTTTTTAACTCGGCTTACTAGGACAGGCTTTTTGAAGTGACGTATCGGTATATCGATGTTCGATTCATTCGCACAAGTATTTATGTTAGTACCAAAATCTATCAGGCACACAGCTATAAGCTATAAGCCTCATACGAGTATTGCTGCTCGATTCGTGTTACAAAATATGCATATTAATTCTCATGAATTGAAATCTGAAACATGGAAATCGATCAAGCTTGCATGAAGTATTTGTGCATCGATCGTGCCCATGCATTCGTTCCTGCATGCATACGTACCCTTCTTGAGGGATCAAGCTGGTTGGCGCCGTTGCTGATGTCGAAGACGGTGAAGGCTACCACAGGAGAATCACCGTTGTCGTACAGCCAATGAGCCACACCAGCCGGCACCGCGATGACATCGCCCTGGCGGAAGTGGTGAAGCTGCTGGTGCTCGTCCCTGAGCTTCTGGGTAGATTGGCCTCCGCCTGTCGCCGCCATCTGCTGCTCGAATGGCGACTGCACCGACTGGAACGTCTCCGGACAGCGCTACTACATAACTGATTTATAGCAACATAGTCCCAGCAACGTATTTGATTTGTGCTGCAGAGTAAACTGATAGAAACACAAAAAAATGTCTTGCAGTGGTCTGTACATGTGTTGCGCGATTTTCTTAACCTCACCAAATTCCCACGTCACCACCAACTCACCACCAACTCGAATCTTTCCGGTGCTGAGGCTCCTAGGTGTTGCCTGCCAAGGATCCGCTTCTCCTGACAAGCTGCATCCTCTGCCCTTCCATAGATGACGCCACTATGTTCATTACCATCCTTCTTTCTTTTTTCTTTCTGGATTAAATGCTGGAGATGCTGCTGCCCTGTGCTAACTCATCTCCCTCTCCATTGGCGACCACGACGACAACCGCCAGTTGTTCCTGAGTTCCCCTCGGCTTCTAGCACTTCCATACTCCTAGCTCATCCAGTCTGCATATGTGATCTAGTTTATTTCCCTGCATTGATCGGCACCTAACTCGCACACTGTAGATCGGCCACTGCCCAAGGTATTCGTCATTTAGTATCCTTGATTGTTTATTAGGGCATCAATTATGCAACAAGCTTAAGAAATTGACATCAGCTATGTTTCCCAAGTTCTCCCAATTTCATTTTACAGCACGCACATGAAAACTTTTGGTGGGATCTTCTTTTGTCCATATGAGATTAATTTTACAATCAATGCAGAATATTAATGCTTCTATTTTATGCTCAGTTTGTTGCTAATTAATCGCTTGTAAAATTTTTCAGGTCGTTTTGACTGTAATGAATATTGTACGTATATTCATGAGGTCCAAAGTGCAATATATACAGTGAGTACAAGAAGATATACAGAAGAATATGCCATATACAGATAAGGAAACTAAGACATATAAGAAAGCAAATAATAATCCTATTTTATCTTTAACACCCCCTTAAACTTATGGTGAATCATACAAACTGAGTTTGGAGAGAAAACACAAATGTTATGCTCTAGTTTGGGACTTTGTGAAGAAGTCAGCAAGCTGTAATTCTGATAGCACAAACTGTAGAGCAAGTACTCCCTCTTGCACCTGTGACCGAGTGTATGAAGCATCCACTCTAATGTGTTTAGTGAGCTCATGCTTCGCTGGATCACGAGTAATACTGATAGCGCATGTATTGTCAGACATAAGTGTCGCAGGTCCCCTCATAGGTACACCAAAGTCTACAAATAGCTACCTCAACCAAATAATCTCTGTTGTCACTGCTGTCATAGCTCTCAACTCAGTCTCTGCACTCGAACGGGAAACTGCAGTCTGCTTCTTTGTATTCCAGGCAATCAAGGAGGAGCCAAGAAAAACACAGGAAGTAGAAAGAGAACAACGATCAGAAGGATCACTGGCCCAAGTCGCATCAGAGTACGCCTGAAACTGTAGTGAGGTGGAGCTAGGGAAAAAACAAGCAACGAGAGATTGTCCTACACAAGTAGCGAAGGACACGAAGAAAGTGACTGTAGTGAAGATGAGTAGGACTAGCTATGAACTGACTCAAGATATGAACAACATAAGCAATATTAGGACGAGTGCTCATAAGATATACCAGATTCCCGACAAGATGGCGATAACGGGTAGGATCCTCAAGAAGATCACCATTAGTAGCACGAAGCTGAAGGGAGAGCTCCACAGGAGTCTCAGCAGTGCAAGTGTCAGTCAAACCAGACCGATCAAGAAGATCCTCGACGTACAACTACTGGAAGAGGTAGTAACCCTCAGGTGTGGAAGAAACCTCAATCTCAAGGAAGTACGTAAGAAAACCAAGATCAGTCATCAGAAACTTCTCACTGAGATGCTTCTTCACATATGTGATGAATGAGTAATCATCACCAGTAATGAGCATATCATACACATATAGAAGAAGTAGTGTCCTACCCCGAAGTAAGATATGGACAAAAAGAGCAGGATCGTGGGCACTGACAGTGAAATCAGCAGCGGTAATCACTGAGGTGAAACACGCAAACCAGGCACAAGGGGCCTGTTGGAGGCCATAAAGAGCACGGCGAAGACGACAAACATGGCCAGCTGGAACAGAATACCTAGGTGGTGGCTGCATGTAAACCTCCTCATGCAAAACACCATTAAGAAAGGCATTCTTAGCATCCAATTGAGAGATAGACTACTGGCGAACAGAAACAACCACAACAAGAGTGCGAACAGTGGTCATATGAGCAACAGGGGCAAATGTCTCATCGTAATCACGACCATACTCCTGCTGGAAGCCACGAGCCACAAGACGAGCCTTGTAGTGCTCAATAGTACCATCAGACCTGATCTTAATCTTGTACACCCACTTGCATGTGATAGGACGAGCATGCACAGGTGTCGGTACAATATCCCAAGTCTTCGTTTGTTTAAGAACATCAAGCTCCTCTACTATAGCGAGCTGCCACTCAGAATGAGAAGCAGACTCACAATAAGAGCTGGGCTTAATGATAAAGAGAGCATGGGCTGTCAAAGTAAAACCAAGACGATCAGGGGGTCAAAGGGATGTCTGGTCATGAAAGGCATAACGAGGAGCATCATCAGAGGAATCAGACGTCGGTGTCGGCAAAATACCAGAAGATGAGTCTTGTGAAGGATGAGGGCGTCTAGAGTGGTGCACCCCAGAGAAATGAGACGGTTGTATTGTAGGAGTAAGAGGTAGTGTTGCAGAAGGCAACATAGGAGGTGAAGGTACAAAAGGAACCATAGGAGACAGGCTGGAGGAAGGTCGTGAAAGAGGAGAAATGGGTGAAGAGTCAGGGACAGACAACCAGAAGATCGCCTCAATGGTGGAAGCAGGACGAGGAGCTGAATCTCGATAGAAGAAAGGTCGAGATTCATCAAAGACAACATCTCGTGAGATCCTAATCCATCGAGCAGAAGGATCATAGTAGCAATAACTCTTATGCTCAAAATTGTACCCAAGGAACACACACTCAACTGACTGGGCTGACAGTTTGGTGTGCTCACGAGACTGCAGCAGGACAAAACAGGTGCAGCCAAAAACACGAAGATGACTGTACCGGGGGACTCTAGAGTAGAGACGCTCTAAAGGACTGACATCCTTAAGAGCAGTGGAAGGCTGCATATTGATGAGATATGCAGCCATAGAAACGACCTCCGCTTCGTGATGTGATGGGCGATAAGAAAGAAGAAGAGTGCGAGCAGTCTCAAACAGATGACAATGTTTGTGTTCAGCCACCCCATTCTGAGCATGGGCACCAGGACAATAAGACAGTTCCAGAGGTGGTGGCAACAGCGGCGGTAGAGACAGACGTAGCAGGAGCAGTTGAAGTGAACGAAAGGTGGAGGCGGTTGAGAATGTAGAGACCACAGCGATCCCTACGGTGGCGGTCCCAAAGTACCGTCCCCTGCTGCCGATCCCGGACGAAGCGGGTGAGAGTCAAAAACAACCCTACAACCTAGATCAGTGAGCCGTCCCACCGAAAGAAACTGCATGGTAAGCTAGGGAATATGAGAAATAGCTAGAACAGAAAAGTCAGTGGACAAAAGAATGCCTTAACAGCTGACCGACAAGGAAGTACCGTCAGCTGTCTGAACAGAGATAGGAAAATCAGGAGGTCCTACTGAAGTGATAGATGTGGAGTCTGGTGTCATGTGAAAGGAGGCACCAGAATCTAGAACCCAAGAGGTACTTGGAGGAGAGGTCTAAGCTAGACTGGCAGAATCTGCTAAGCTATGAGAGAGTTGCTGAAGTAGAGCCTAGCAGGCCGTGAGCAGTCACCTTTACGGCGGTAAACCGATGAGTGGTCTCCTCCTATGAAGGAAGGGCCTCCCTACCCCTTTTTGTCGCTTACCCCCATGTGCCTTGTTCTACTTTTTCCGCACTGCATAACTCTGGTAGTCGTGCCCGAAATTCTTGCAGTAGTTGCACTGAACTCCAGTTGGTGCGAGAACAGGAGCGGAGACAGGCACCTAGGGAGAGGCCATAGTCGAAGCAGATATCGTGTCGCAGTCGGAGAAGGGGCAACAATCGTAGTCGGAACAGACTATGTTGCTAACTCGAGATGAAGCTCTTTAGCCCGAAGCGTCGAAAGTGCCTCTGTAACGGATGACCGTGGAGAGCGGCTTAGCAGCTGAGCTCTGACAGGCTCAAACTCTGGGCGAAGGTGGCAGACAAAGTCATAAAGGCGAAGGCAATCATGATCCGCCTTCTGCATTTTGTGAAACTCCTGACAAAGTGGAGAGGCCAGCTCATCTATCTGGCGCCAGAGACTTGCCAGGGCCCGAAAGAAGTCGTCAACAGAAGAATCTCCCTCGCGAAGCGTCTCTAACTCACGCTGAAGCGGAAAGAACTAAGCATCACTGCTCTGTTGGTATCGCTCACATAAGTACTCCCAGATCTGTCGAGTAGACCGTAGACCAACAATGTCTGGCTGGATGGAGTCATCGACGCTAGCCACCAGGATGGCATGAATACGGGCCTCGTTAGCACACCAGTGCACGAAAGCATCAATGGCATACTGAAAAACCTCATCAGTAGATTGCCTTGGAGAATGTTGAACCGGCGGTGCCAGAGAAGGGTGTGCACTGGTGACATGTCCCTAAAGGCGGAGACCATCAAGCGTGATCTCTATGAGAGAAGACCATAATCTGTAGTTCATTCCATGGAGCTTTGTTCCCGAGAATGGGATCGCAGCAGATGGAATGGAAGCCATCGGTAGGTGGCACTGGACGGCACGACGACCATGGCAACGAAATCTAACAGGCGGCGCTGGACGGTGCGGCGGTATAACATTGTTCCTTTTTTTACTTTACAAAACTATAAAAACAAATCGCTCGGGTCGCTCACTCACTCGCTTCTTTGCGTCGACCGAAACAGGTGGAGCGAGAGACCGGTGGAGCAGCGGTTGATGGAGTAGCGGCCGACGAACGGCGGCGGCGATAATGGCTGATCCGGCGGATCTAGTGGCGGTGGCGGCGCGAGCATTTTGTAACACTCACTATTGTACAATACAATCTTCTTAATTGCTTTGATCCACATTAACACCCGGGATCCACATTACTACGGGATGCTTGAAGCTGCTCTACAACTAGCCAATTTACGAAAATAAAATAAACTGGTAACAATTACTGAACAATATAGTATAGGCGGAAGCATAAACAACTAAGATAAACAGAATAGAGATAACAATTCATTAATCATAATCAACTATAACAAAATATCTATAGGAACGATACACAAATTTAATATTACTAAGAAGAAACATTTGTCAATAAAATAGCTAAACAAAGACTAGATTTCTTTCAACTTTATTTCGGCATTAAGATTATAATACAAGTGCATCAGTGCGGTGCCGCTCTACCCTTCCCAATGCATGCTCAAAGTCCACCTGTAGGGAGGGGGAAGCAAGAGTGAGATAAAAATCTCAGCAAGCAAACTGTTTAACAAGTTATTCAAACTACAAGCAATTTAAACATCATCATTATAATCCCATACATCCACAATTACAATTTATGTTCATAAATAGTAAACCACCATAAACTTTCATAAATCATACCTCTTAAATTTCAGATTTAATTAGCATATGAATGCAATCATTTTATCCCGTATTAAATGCAAAAGAGAACATTTATTCCTCCACAAACCACAATAGATTAATCAACCACATTTAATCTTTCACAATTAACAATGTATGTATTCTCGACCTCAATTCACTATCAATGACGGTATAACATTAACAATTAATTCATGATTGACTACTTTAAATCCTCAACCACTACCACTACCAAAGGCAATAAAACATATGTATGTCTTACTTCAATACTATATTACTTCTCATATCCACAATTACTATAAACAAGTAAAGCAAGAGAAAGGAGATTCATGCCACCATCACAATCACATAAGGGACGAACCACATTTCAAGATCACAACCACAACCTTTATTCCGTCAATAGCTCACAAGAGTCAATTCCACATTACAACTATGAAGTTGTACATTCCACAAAATAACTTCACCACATTATATTGCATATGTATGCAAATGATCATTCCACAATGCAATGCATATGAATGCATATGAATGCTCATGCTATGCTCCACATTACTCTTGCCGAGGCGGGAAGTGCGATGCATCGTATTTCGGCAATATACGAATGCTTCCAGCAGGCGAAGAGGTGCGTCGACACGGCAATATCTGACGCTGTACCGTGCGGTCGCGGCTATAAGCGGCGACATCCACATTCAAAGGACATGATATGACATGTATGGTATGAATGACATGGAAATCCATTAATCACATTAATTCATCCGCAAGGAGCATTATCATGCTCTCAACATAATCAACATCCACCACATACTAATTTCATGATCAACATATTAACATTAAGCAAGAATTTCACAATTAAAATATCATGCAATCATGGCAATTGTATCAAATTACGATAATAATGTAAACTGAATGTAATATGAATAACGAGGTTAAGCGGTAGCAACCACCGCTACGTTTACTTGCCTCAATCCGATGAAGCGACGAACCACAAAAATCAAGGCGCTCAGGGACAGGTCCACCTGTCCATAAGACACCTCTCAGCACTCCATCACAGCATACAAACACGACATAAAAACATAAATCAACGCTAGAGACCGAACCATGAAAACTCCTCTCCGCTCACAAATCTGCATTCTAGCCTCTGCAGCAGAGCTGCTTCTTAATTTTGTATCTTTAATTATATGCATCGAAAAATAGCAAATAATACCTCTCTGGTTTCATGACTTAAATATCTACATTTTCATGGAGAACACCTATTTTATTTTAATCAAAACTAGGAGTAATTAAATGCCCAAAACAGAGGACATGCTCTGCTCTGCAGATTTGGGCAGCCGCATTCAAATGCGCAGCCCCGACAGCACAGAGGTCTAAAGATTACCAAAATTTTACAGGAGCTAGATCTCTAAATTATCTACATTTTTCCCAACTACGGCCAAGGCCAGAAAAATCATCTACTATTTTTAAACACCGAATTACAGTCGGTCTGTAACAACCCGACTGCCTGCCGGACAGCGTTAATTCCGTCTCTGTTTCTCCTAGATCCCGTGGTATAAAATTTTGAAACAAATACAGGAGGTAGATATGGAAGTAATATACAACTTTCCTTTTGGGAAGACCCGCAGGAAAAATCGTTTTCTAATTTTAAACTACGGTTTACCGTCGGCTACGCAGATCTGGCCGCCTGCAAATCAGCGAGTTTGGCGACCCGCATCTCCCAGATACCTTGGTGAAAAAATTGAAAAAATACAATAGCTAGATCTGGACGTCCTCTACACTTTTCCTTTTGGGAGACCCTCAGGAAAATCTATTTCTAGCCCAAAACTGAGAGACAACCGGCGCTGCGCGAATAGATCTAAAACCAATCCGCGGCAAAATTCTAATCGGGTGATTGATCTAATATCTATCCATGAATATCGTGCCAAGAACCCTAATAAAACCAATAAACAGAGGATTGGGATGGGGATGGATTACCTAGATGAAGAAATTTTCCCCAAGATTTTTCCCTTCTTCTTCTTCCTTCTCCTTCTTCTTCTTCTCCTTCTTCTCCTTCTTCTTCTCCTTCCTTCTCTTTTCTTCTCCTCCAATGGCAGCAGCACTTGGGGCACTTGGGGGGAGGGGGAGGCGCCCAAGGGGGTGGTGGAGGCTGGTTTGGGGTGGAAAAGAGGGGAGGGGCCAAGGGAGGGGTTTATAAAGAGGGGTGCTAGGGTTTGGAAGGGGGTACGGGCCCCCATTTGGGCTGGCTGGCCCAAAGCGGCCGGCCCACCCCTCCGGACAGCCCAAAACATTCAAATTAATTGTTTTAATTTATTTAATTTATTTTACAATGTTCTACAATTTATATTTTTCCCTTCCCGCGATTTACCGAAAAACCGTCGATTCCGCGATTGACTTAAAATCTTATACCGTAACGACGTTCGGGATATTACATTCTCCCCACCTTAAAAGGATTCGTCCTCGAATCTCGCTCCTCAACCCACGAGACAAAGAACAATCAAGGAAACAATAACCAAAGAATAGAGCATCCCAAGGATAGAACATCACAAGGGAACAACATCTACGGGTTCTCACCCGTCTTGAGGAACTCGGGTACTCCTTCTGTATTTGAACTTCAAGCTCCACGTCACATCCTGCTCGGACTGATTCGTCAATATGGCATCCACATCAACTCCGATGAGTCCACAACCTGCGTGGGTCAACACCGAACACCCGCAACTCTTTTGTCGGCTCTAAGCGGCCAACAGATCCTGTCTTTCTCGCAAAACTATCAAGCCACTAACTAATATCATCCTTCTTATTAGAATATTTTCCTCTATTTATTATAATTGGGATAATACATTGTACCCCTTTAAGGAATCGACCACAGATTCCACTCATAATATTACTTGAAGCACAAACAATTACTGTTACAAAAGTAACACAACCACAAGAAGAATGAAGCATTCTCAAGCAACACACTAGAAAACAACCTTCCTTCAAAGGACCACGATCCAAAACAAAGGATTCATAACAAAATCATTCACACTCTCCAAATAGACATTTGGAGAATCCACACTGCACAAGCCAAGAGTGAAAATCACTCGACAAACCAATTCAATCATTTTCTTTTCCTAACTGGAAAAGATCACACCACAACATATAACAACTCAGTTTTGCAGATGACTTCTGCCATAACACACAGTTCACATAAGAATCAAGAGAGCATATTACTGCTCGAGATATTATTAATTTTCCAATCCATTCCCTTTGAAAATTTAACTTCCTTAACCAAGGATTTTCAAATCATCGCCCAACACATTCACTAGATGACATACATCTCTTAAAAGACTTTGCAACCCAAATTAATTACCCATTTCTTGGAGAGGCAAGAAGAAGTAAACTTCAACACAAAGGAAAAAGTTACCATCCGCAATAAACACAAGACCAAAGAAGAAGCAATAAATCTTGGACAACAAAAGATAAGATCACAGCTGAAGGCACATGCCTCCTCAAGAAGAAAAAAAACCAAATCTCAAACAAATAAGAATACATTATTGCCATTCGAGCTCAAGAAGCTCTTATGCGGCGAATATATTGCCATTTGAGCTCAAGTAACTCTTATGCGGCGAGAATAAGAAGTCAAACACACCTCAAAGAAATGCACAACTTGATTTTAACCTCCAATACTTTTACCAAACTTTTCTTTTAACAAAGAGAACAACCTTCTTTGATTACGGTATCACCTTGGCAATTCCAATAAAACAGATTTGAAGACTGCAACGCATTAATTCTTTAAGAACCAATAAAACCTCTCAACACGACACTTTGCTTAAAACAATTTCAGCTACCACATAAGTCAGGAGATCAAAAGATCGCATACGCAAATCTCAAATCTTTTAACTTAAATAGTATCATGGAAGTTATCAAATTCTTTTATTTAAAGAACATTCAACATTATCAACACAACCACATACTGACCATCATGCTAACATCAGAATAATACATTCTTAACTAGCATCATCATATCCACTAATCATGTCATAAACTTTTCCAAAAGAAACACAAGAAATCACTTCATCATGTTTCTATTATCTAGATAAGATTGCGACTATTTAATCAAGTAAATCCTAGTGCATAAGCCACCATATTAAAGCAAAGCTCTTAAACAAGATGATGCTAGAACATGGCAATCTCACAAAACATGCTAGTATAAATCTCTCATTAAATTTCATATATTCAATTCTTATTGATGCTCAACTCTAATTTAGCACACATTGATTGTACTCTAGGCATTACTAGAAATAGTTGATTATTATTTTATCATAACAACATTCATGATCTAACTCTATTTACAATCATAAAACAATTATGAACATAGATTCAATATTTCTCCTTACGTTCAGAAATTAGAATGGAATAACTCTAATCTTCAATAATACCATATTTGCAAGACAAGATTCTACAAGTTAATACATCGACCTTCATCTATTTCTTTATACATATTTCAACAATTTAGCATGGTGAAAGATAGATGAATCTAGCAATTGTACATGCTCATAAAGTATCTAAATAAATGATAGGTTAAAGGTTAATATTACCAAGGCAATATTCCAACACCTCCTTACTTAATGATTCTAAATGGTAGATTAATTACTAAAGACAAAATAATTCAATTTATCCAACATGATAGAAATTTAAGCAATCATAATAATCATTGCAATTCTTTTGCACACTCCTCAATAACTCCATGGGTTCTAATCATAAATAGACAAATTCTTAATCATGGTTCTTCAAGAAACTATTACAAGGCAATGTCAAATTAATAAACTACACCTCCGAGGATGCTAATTAAAATTAATTATGCAACATGCTAACATCTCAACTTGATAATTCATACCTTATGAATTAGTTTATATGATTACCACTTTCCACTTTAAGCACAGCAATACACCATAAAGGGTTTTAACACTCTCCTTCAGAGAGGAGTGAAAATAAACTTCAACACTTGAAATAATCTAAAAGAAATACATAGATCCAATGTTTTAACATATTAATGAGTTTGCAACATAAATCCTTCTTTAATAAAAAAATACCAAGCGAACCAACAAGTCACGATTCACAACAAGGCAAAACTTCTGAAGGGAACATCCTTACAAATCAACAATATTCACAAGGAGCAAAAGTGTCTCAAAGGTTCGAAAAGAAACAATAATTGTTTCAAAGAACAGGTAGAGACCAATTGCAAAACAACAGCTGCAATGAACCACAAACTCAAGAGAAATTTATTACTGCAATAGGCCAAGAATTGGCCAGAATCAACTTAAGGAAGATAACAATATTTCTAAAGAAACTCACTCACAACATCTGCAATTAAGTTACCTGAGATAACTTCATCGCTAATCCCCATGCTACAAACAGTGGTATAACCTGGCAAATACCAAGGCAACAAAAACAATCTCTACATATTATCATTAACAATTCTCACTCATAACAATCATAGGAGCAAATCATAATCATACAAGATCATCTCATAACATAAATCATTATTGCAACATGTCAAAAGCATAAATGCAATGCTTGACCCATCCCATCCTACTGTGCAAGTGTGTCAATTTAATAGTTTAATTACCACGGACCTAAAGCCCGCTCTGATACCAACTGTAACACCCCAGGATCCACATTACTCTGGGATGCTACTGAAGCTGCTCTACAACTAGCCAATTTACGAAAATAAAATAAACTGGTAACAATTACTGAACAATATAGTATAGGCGGAAGCATAAACAACTAAGATAAACAGAATAGAGATAACAATTCATTAATCATAATCAACTATAACAAAATATCTATAGGAACGATACACAAATTTAATATTACTAAGAAGAAACATTTGTCAATAAAATAGCTAAACAAAGACTAGATTTCTTTCAACTTTATTTCGGCATTAAGATTATAATACAAGTGCATCAGTGCGGTGCCGCTCTACCCTTCCCAATGCATGCTCAAAGTCCACACAGGGAGGGGAAGCAAGAGTGAGATAAAATCTCAACAAGCAAACTGTTTAACAAGTTATTCAAACTACAAGCAATTTAAACATCATCATTATAATCCCATACATCCACAATTACAATTTATGTTCATAAATATTAAACCACCATAAACTTTCATAAATCATACCTCTTAAATTTCAGATTTAATTAGCATATGAATGCAATCATTTTATCCCGTATTAAATGCAAAAGAGAACATTTATTCCTCCACAAACCACAATAGATTAATCAACCACATTTAATCTTTCACAATTAACAATGTATGTATTCTCGACCTCAATTCACTATCAATGACGGTATAACATTAACAATTAATTCATGATTGACTACTTTAAATCCTCAACCACTACCACTACCAAAGGCAATAAAACATATGTATGTCTTACTTCAATACTATATTACTTCTCATATCCACAATTACTATAAACAAGTAAAGCAAGAGAAAGGAGATTCATGCCACCATCACAATCACATAAGGGACGAACCACATTTCAAGATCACAACCACAACCTTCATTCCGTCAATAGCTCACAAGAGCCAATTCCACATTACAACTATGAAGTTGTACATTCCACAAAATAACTTCACCACATTATATTGCATATGTATGCAAATGATCATTCCACAATGCAATGCATATGAATGCATATGAATGCTCATGCTATGCTCCACATTACTCTTGCCAGGGCAGGAAGTGCGATGCATCGTATTTCGGCAATATACGAATGCTTCCAGCATGGCGAAGAGGTGCGTCAGACACGGCAATATACGACGCTGTGCTGCGCACGGTCGCGGCTATAAGCGGCGACATCCACATTCAAAGGACATGATATGACATGTATGGTATGAATGACATGGAAATCCATTAATCACATTAATTCATCCGCAAGGAGCATTATCATGCTCTCAACATAATCAACATCCACCACATACTAATTTCATGATCAACATATTAACATTAAGCAAGAATTTCACAATTAAAATATCATGCAATCATGGCAATTGTATCAAATTATGATAATAATGTAAACTGAATGTAATATGAACAACAGGTTAAACGGTAGCAACCACCGCTACGTTTACTTGCCTCAATCCGATGAAGCGACGAACCACAAAAATCAAGGGCGCTCAGGGACAGGTCCACCTGTCCATAAGACACCTCTCAGCACTCCATCACAGCATACAAACACGACATAAAAACATAAATCAACGCTAGAGACCCGAACCCGCGAAAACTCCTCTCCGCTCACAAATCTGCATTCTAGCCTCTGCAGCAGAGCTGCTTCTTAATTTTGTATCTTTAATTATATGCATCGAAAAATAGCAAATAATACCTCTCTGGTTTCATGACTTAAATATCTACATTTTTCATGGAGAACACCTATTTTTATTTTAATCAAAACTAGGAGTAATTAAATGCCCAAAACAGAGGACATGCTCTGCTCTGCAGATTTGGGCAGCCGCATTCAAATGCGCAGCCCCGACAGCACAGAGGTCTAAAGATTACCAAAATTTTACAGGAGCTAGATCTCTAAATTATCTACATTTTTCCCAACTACGGCCAAGGCCAGAAAAATCATCTACTATTTTTAAACACCGAATTACAGTCGGTCTGTAACAACCCGACTGCCTGCCGGACAGCGTTAATTCCGTCTCTGTTTCTCCTAGATCCCGTGGTATAAAATTTTGAAACAAATACAGGAGGTAGATATGGAAGTAATATACAACTTTCCTTTTGGGAATATCCGCAGGAAAAATCGTTTTCTAATTTTAAACTACGGTTTACCGTCGGCTGCGCAGATCTGGCCGCCTGCAAATCAGCGAGTTTGGCGACCCCGCATCTCCCAGATACCTTGGTGAAAAAAATTGAACAAAATACAATAGCTAGATCTGGATGTCCTCTACACTTTTCCTTTTGGGGAGACCCTCAGGAAAAATCTATTTCTAGCCCAAAACTGAGAGACAACCGGCGCTGCGCGAATAGATCTAAAACCAATCCATGGCAAAATTCTAATCGGGTGATTGATCTAATATCTATCCATGAATATCGTGCCAAGAACCCTAATAAAACCAATAAACAGAGGATTGGGATGGGGATGGATTACCTAGATGAAGAAATTTTCCCCAAGATTTTTCCCTTCTTCTTCTTCCTTCTCCTTCTTCTTCTTCTCCTTCTTCTCCTTCTTCTTCTCCTTCCTTCTCTTTCTTCTCCTCCAATGGCAGCAGCACTTGGGGCACTTGGGGAGGGGAGGCGCCCAAGGGGGTGGTGGAGGCTGGTTTGGGGTGGAAAAGAGGGGAGGGGCCAAGGGAGGGGTTTATAAAGAGGGGTGCTAGGGTTTGGAAGGGGGTACGGGCCCCCATTTGGGCTGGCTGGCCCAAAGCGGCCGGCCCACCCCTCCGGACAGCCCAAAACATTCAAATTAATTGTTTTAATTTATTTAATTTATTTTACAATGTTCTACAATTTATATTTTTCCCTTCCCGCGATTTACCGAAAAACCGTCGATTCCGCGATTGACTTAAAATCTTATACCGTAACGACGTTCGGGATATTACAGTTATTGGATGAAATTTTATTGTCATTTTAGATGCATGCGAGTAATACAATGCAACGATAAGTTGGTAATTCTGTGACGATCACAACTTAGGACTTCCCTGCTAGCTCTTACAAATTCAGGAAGCACTTGTTGGTCATATATGTTGCTCTTACAAATTTCTGATGTCATATATGTTAAACACTTCTCTAATTGGTCATTAGCTAAAATTCTTTTCACATGTGCTCTTTCCTCTACTTACTATTGTTTTTTCTCTATTGTTTTTTCTGTCTTGTTAACCTTAGGAGGCTATAATAGAATTTCGTGGGAGATGATATGATTAAAATTGATGCTTGCTTGTAGATTTGCTATGGTTGAAGACTTCTAGTTATAACTGCTTTCTTGACGCCATACCTACACTTGTTTTCCTATGTCACTAGTTAGTATTACTGTATTAGTAAGGTTCCTTACATTTTAACTCTCTAACAATGAGTGCATTCAACTTGTTTGATGAATTGCTATATCAACCATAGTTTTGTGCCTTTTTTTTTCTCGAATACGCAGGAGAGCTGCGTATCATTGCATTAAGAAGAAGAACTCAGAAGAGTACAACACACCCAAACACACACACCCAAAACTCCCGAAGGAGCCAAGACACCACAAGAACACTGAAAAGAAAGAGAAGAAGACCCGAAGCGACCGGCTAAACAAAAGCCGCCAAATTATCTAGCGACCACCGCTAAGTGAGCTAACCCACTAGCACCGCCTAGACACCGAGATTAGCCTATTCACAAATCTGCATAAGAATACGTTGCACATTGAGAGCAGCTCCATTAAACACTATATCATTACGGTGCTTCCACAAGAACCAAAGCGACCAAAATAATTAGCGAATTCAGCCCTCTCTTGCGCTTGTCGTGAACGACTCTAGAATACGCATCCACCATACATGGAGGATCTTGTCATCGGAGTGGAGAGAAATCCGGTAGCCCACAATGACGGAAGACAAGGGACCAGACTTATCTTGCAACCACGCACCCACAAAGGATATCGGATGGTCTCATCTTCCCGGTCACATAGGGGACATCGAGCGGGATGAGGTAAACCTCTCTTGGCCAGCCTATCCATGATCCAAGATCTATTATGGAAAGCAAGCCAAAGGAAAAATTGACACTTCTTCTACGCCCAAGTATTCCAAATGAGTTTCCAATGCTCAAACCTGCACCGAGCCAAAGAAGAGAGCATTATAGGCGACTTGGTCGAGTCTTCGCCCGAGGCGGTGAGGCGCCAATTGTGCACATCTGCTAAGTCGTTGCGTTGCACATCCGAAACAAGATTCCGGACAACAAAATAATCTAACAGAGCAGCCATAGTGAGGGCACCTCGCAAGTCCCGATCCAAGAATTGTCCAACGAGCATCAAAAGCGTAAGTCGTTTGGCTGTCCTCTTGTAGACCGAGCAAAAGGTGAGGAGCAAGTAGCTCAATGGACTGCCCATGCAGCCACTTATCATCCAAAGAGAGTAGATTTTCCATCACCGACAACAAGTGAACACCGCCATGGAGAAGAAGGCATGTACAGAAGGGTGTAACAAGATCTTAAACTCCGCCCATGGCCTGTCTGGTTGGGTCTTAGCAAGCCACAACCATCTCAATCTCAAGGCCCAGCCAAGGGATTTTAGATCATGTATACCAAGTCCACCTAGCTCTTTAGGCCGGCAAACTCTAGACCAAGTGAGTAAACAATGACCCCCATTAGCTTCTCTTCTTCCTCTCCAAAGAAAACTCCTTCTAATCTTGTCGATTTCCTTGATAGCCCAAGGGGGAAGATCCGAAGCTATAGCCAGATAAATCAAGTTTTGTGCCTTGTAAGCTGAAGCTCTAATGTTCTACTTTCTGGAGTATCATGACCTGCGCAATCTCTCTTTATGAATAATGGAAGTTGCTTAATGCCAAATCATTTTTCCTCTTTTAATTTTTCTGGTTTCAGTGGCTTCACTAGTTTCCACTTTTGGGCCAGATTGGAGAACCACAACAGGACTGCTGATTTCTTCATTATGCAGGTCTGTGTCCTTCCAATTTGTTCATACCTTTTTAGTCTTTGAGGAGAACTTCAGGTGTACTACTCTTAAATCTCAGACTACATGAAGGTAATATATATGAAACTGAAACGCAGATTTCAATTCGATTTAACTTTGATGCTTATTAGGTAATATGTACCAAACACTTAAGCAGCCACACAAAGTTGTTTATGATGTAGTATGTACTAAACACTTCTCAAATTGGTCATTAGCTTAAATTATTTAGTTTATAGCTCATAGAGACTTTTCCGGTGCTTATAGTTTTAATCTCTGATTTACCTTCGTAGGCAATAATACACTTTCCAGGGAAATGATGGTATGTTTACAAGTGATGCTTGCTTGGAGGCTTGCTGACTATGGTTCAAGTTATAAGTTATAACTGCTTGCTTGTGGCCAACTCTATACTAGTTTTCTTTAAGTCAGTAGGATTTTTTTGTAAGGTTCCTCACATTTAGCTTTCAGCAACAATGAAGCTTACCTATATACTATTGCACAATTATGGTCTGCCAAGATCGGAGCATGAAAATTGGTGGTGACTTAGTGTGTTAGTGTCACCTTTGTGTATGACTATATATTTCAATCATTGAAATGACACATTCCAACCCTTGATTATGGCAATCTCACTGATGTTGTATTCAGTGCTTATAATTCTAATATATCTTACATTTCCTAGCTACAAAAGGACAGGTGTTCAGCATTTTATTTTTAAAAAAAAGCTGAACGGCATGCCACATGTAATCTGGAATTCTAAAAATCCATTGTATCCACTTGTTCTATGATTTTGTACTAGCATATCCTGTAATCTGGAGTTCTAAAAATCTGAATTATCATGCTTTGTGCAATTATTTATCTTCATCTACAGCTTGGGCTGCTAAATGCCAAAATATGTTTCCTCTGTTAATTGAAATACGTAAGAGTAGGGATCTGTTCAATCTTTCTAATATTAGGGTTTCATATGTTCCCTCTTTTGAATGAGACTAGAGAGCCACAATTGGTCTGCAGAGTGATTTATTTTGCAGGTCCTTACTCTTTCATTTTGTTAATACTTTTCAGTATGAGGAAAATTTCAGTTTTAGATACTATTGAATCTCAGATTACCTGAAGGTACTATATATGGAACTGAAATTCAGACTTCAATTAGATCGATTTAAATCTGATGTGTTACACTGTAATAGGTTAGTCAGCTCCTCCATCTAGGTTAATATAACCTTCCATGGTAATCAGACTTTTCACATTCGAAAGTTGTTACTTCATGACATTTTAATGTCTCCTCAAGGTGAGGAAGGAAGGGCACATATATGCTGCTTCCTATGGTTAATTCTTCATCAATTGACTACATTCTCCATCAATTGACTACTAAGCAACACCAATCAGCTTAGGGACTATCTTGAAGACCACAAGTTGGAAAATTTTAATCCTTATAGCACTCTTTAGGAATTTTTCTTGTGTTTCAAGCTCTGGCAAGATATTATAAACTGATCTAGAGAATGTGTGGATCTTTGCAGCAACTTCCAGTTCATGTTGACCTTGAGGCGTAGAAGATTGAACCATATAATAGGAGACACTGTATCAAGGTCTGTTTAGCAGGTAGAAGTTCATCGTGTATGACAAACCAAAGAAATGCCCAAGGAAGAATCAGAAAGATGGATGTCAAAAGCTCTAAACCTTAGTACATTTAAGTAAAACTGTGTATAGGTTACGTATATCTCTTGTATACTTTGAGCATTTTGCAAACATAGAGCATTTTGCAAACATGATGTATACAAAAAGCTTGTGATAATAGTTTCTATAATTTAGTTACCTTGTTTTGTCTACATATTAATAAATGAGGTGTGCAGTAGTATTGCTGATGGAAAAAGAGGTGAGGAGGCTAAGGCACAGTGGGAGGATGGTAGAGATGGTGGCCATGGTTAACTGCTTGCTAGTTGATTTCCCACTGCTTGTGGTAAGTAGGAGGGGAAGGGTTTATTGTAACATCCCAGTTTTGGGAAGCTTTTGTGCTAATGCAAAGATTTCAAATCTAATTTCAATTTCAAAGATTTAAAACCTGAACGTCAGTGCAAACTCAAAAATTGGAGGGAATCCAAAAGAGTGCAAAACTCAAACTTCTCCTTGGGCTCCAACCCATGCCTTCACCAGCGTCTTCCTCTCCTCCTCTTCCATTCCTCTCCCAGCCAACACGGCTCCTCGTCGACCCGTGAACGCCCACGCACAGCTGTGTCCAGGCGTGTCACCTCTGCCCATCTCTACCACGACAACACCTCGTCTTCCGTTCCTTGCTAGCGCTCTACCACGGCAGCGCCTGTCTTCCATTTCGCTACCGTGAGACCGCCGGGCAAGATCGCTCTGTCGCGGCAGCACCTCGGTCCCACCTCCCTCGTGTGTGCAGCCTGTCGTGGTCCGGAGCCCCTGCACACGTCGCTCCCGTGAGACCGTGCCCTCTTCTCCGCTCGATCGAAGGACGATGACACCGCTTGGACCACCGCACCGCATCGTCTCTCGCATGCCTCCCTTGTTTTCCCGTTGACCCCTCGTGGCCGCAGCCCCGCCCGACCGGGCTCCGCCTCAACTCCCTATCTTTGTCTTTGCCGTGTGTCAGCCCTACCGCGCCTACACCGCCGTGGCCCCACGCCTGCCATAGTAGTGTCCCCATCTCGACCCCCGCCCGAGTTACGCACTGAAGAACAGTCATCCCATCGCCTTGTCTTCCACTCCACCCTCCTACGACCGCCAGCCAATAAATGCCGCACGTGACAACACCTCGTGCTGCGACAACCCGTGGTACTTACCGTCTTTCGAGCTCTGTGGCGAGCTTCGGTTGTTGCGCCCACATTGCAGCCACATCGAGGCTCTGTGACGCTAGTCTTCTTGTCCGCCTATAAGAAAGTAGCCCAAGCCCCTTGCTCCACACCAGCTTCGCTCAGCCTTCCTCTGCATTTCCTGAGCTAGTGCCTCACTCTCGTTGCCTCTAATGCTTGCTCTTCCTCTGGCAGTCTCTGTCTCCAGCTCCCCTTAGTGGACCTCGGGAGACCTCATTAGCTTCTCCCTGAGTTCGCCATCACTCACTCTCTCTCCCCCTCACTTAATCGACTTCTCTCCCCCTGCAGGCCGCCAGCGAGCTCCTTCCTCTACGGCTTTGACACTCCATCGTCCTAGCGCTCTACTATGTCTCAGTCCAATTAACTGAGAAGGGAGCACCGCCCAGCCACTACAAAGCCGACACCAGCCTCATCGAGCTCTCTCCCTACTTCAGTGAGCCGGCGCCGTCACCCACCTCGCTGCCAAGGCCATCCTTGTCGCCAGCTCCTTCGGCTATATCCCAACTTCAAACCAAGCTTCGGGTGAGTTCATAACAATCCATAGAAGCTCCCATGTTGGTCAATCGAATTCTAATGCCTCGGGCCGCTGGAATGCACCATCCCCTGTTCCGGCCACCGCCTAGCTTGCCGCCCCATTGCTGTCGGGCCAAATTAGGCCACGACGCTTCACCCAGGGACATGCGCAAGGCCTGGTAATCCATTTTGCTAATGCTATCGCAACACCGTGGCCTCCCTCACCACTGGCCAGCTCCGCCTTCCTCATGACAGGGAACAGATTATAGCACATCTCTATAGCTGCGTGATTTATTTAGCACATGTCATTAGCCCAACTAATGAATGTCTTAATTGACCATTATATAGACACTAACAGTAGACCCCTTGGTTTAAAAATCTGATAAAAATCCATTCTCAAAGCTTGGGCCACCGACAGGTGGGCCCATCTACTGTATGCACAGTAAAAAGGCCCCACATGTCATTCATTGCAGTTCAAAATCACAAAAATAACTCGAAAATCATTAAAAATTCCCAAGCCCTACCTTTTAGAGAGGCATTCCTCTCTCCTCTATTATTTTGGGGATTTTCCTCGAATAAAACTTTGAGGAGCTCGTTTCTCTCGTCGTAGCTCCAAATTTAACAAGACTTGTTTATAATTTTTTCAAGAATCGAAATCTATCTATTAGTACTGGTTTTGTTCAATTTGGTGTTTATTTGAATTTTATTTGGTATTTATTTGTGTTTGCTTTCCTAAAGTTCATTTTCCGATATGTTCTCCCGAGTAGAGTTCGAAGGTGCGAACGAGCCCCCGATTGAAGCAACTCAAGACCCCCAAGCTTTTGATCAAGACGAGTCAATACTTTGATCATTTTGAACCTATATTTCATGTGAAGTATGTTCGTTTAAATTAGCAAAACTACAAGCTTTATTTTCTATGGAAATGTATGTTACTCGTAAGGTAGCTAAACACCCACTTGTCGATCTAAGTATTATAATACTGCCATCCTTGATACTTGAAAATCCACGAACCTTGTCATCCTAGATAATATTAGTAACCTGGATAGCTATAAGTCATATTTAATGCCATGCTGGTCTTGTCAAGTCTAGGGCACTATTGGCCCTGATCATCAATCTCTAAATATGAAAACTGGTTTTGGGACAGACACATGATGTAAGTGACTGGTGATTTACGATAACTTAGTTTATGTTTCTCAAAACCTTAAAAACTTGCTATACCTGTCTGGACGGATGGTAAGAGAGGTTGGTGTGAATGTAACACGAGAAATTGTGGTTTGTGGTATGAACCACCCGGACAAATTAAAGACTTAATCATGTGATGACCTTCCCATATAAAAAAGTACTACCACAAGCTGGCAAAGTGTAGACTTGGCTGAATAACTTACTAGACCTCAGAGTCCTTCCACAGGCGGGGGAGTGAAGTTGTGCATATGCGGACCGAAAAGTCCGACATGAATGGAACATCGTGTAAAGGTGATGTGTATCTGTTTCTCTAACGGTGGGGAAAAGCCGTGGTCCCGCTCCGCTATGATGTTAGGATATGACTTCCCACACTAACTTATGGGGGCTACCCCTGGTGGTTCTCCATAAGGGTGAAATGGCATTGAGGCGGGATATTGTAAAGACCTCATGATAATCTCTCGATCTACGTGACCAAGCAATCGCGTAGGCCATCGGGTTGATTGTCTCTTGTGGGTAAAGATGTACAATCTCTGCAGAGTAAAAACTATTCGAATAGCCGTGCCCACGGTCAAGGGTGGACATGGGTTCTTACTCGAGGTTCCAATATTAGTTAGGTCTCTGGCTAATATCGGTGGAACCTAAGTTGTCTCAGTCACTTGCCTTTGATGGGTTGTACCTTAGCACGTTTGCTTCCGTTTTCGCTTTTGCACTTTATATAATGTAAATATATGGCCTGACGGCTCTATTGTAAACTCAACTCGATGTGATTTATTTGAACTCTGGTATTGTAATGGTACGATATTTGTCATGTATGAAATGATCCAGCAATGTACCTACGAGCACTATCTACTAACCTAAAAAAAGTACGGTGGAATCACAGAGAATTTCAGGTTGATAAAATCCGGGTCCAACATTTATATAAATAGAGGAGAAGAGAGTAGATTCAAAAAGGGAAAACAAACTCACCTAATATCTCCCTACAAAACGGATGAGCTTAGAGACATGTACTTCGTCGGTTGCTAGCTAGATGATGCAAAAGAAGAGCTCACAAACTCTGACTAGGCGATGTGTGAGTGCGTGGTGGATCGTCTAACACGTGGATATGTTTGTTTCAACATGGAATACGTGTATTGGAAAAAAATACACTTCTTCGTTGGTAGAGCAAGAGGTATGCAATAACTTGTCGCCGCAGCGCACCGATAAATGGAAAAAAGTTTGGGTATCATCAGATGGGATTACGTTGGCAAACAAGAAAAGAATGAGTTTAGTATTTTCCTTGTATACATACGTAACATGGTTAGAGAAGAGTACAATAGTAGATAGAGTAGATGCAAAAGGGAAAACAGACTCACCTAAATTCACGCTGCAAAGCATGACTTTAGACTACAAAGTCTAGAGACATCGGTTGCTACTTCCTAGGTGATGCAAAGAAAAGGGCTCACAAACAAAATTAACTCTAATGAGACATTATATTATGTGAGTTCTTGATTGTCTAACACATGGATATGCTTGTATTGACAAGGAATACGTGTATAGAAAAGGTCCACTTTCTGTTAGAGTAGGGTGCGAGGTATGCAAGAAATTGTGAGCACGTACGGGACACGGACGGTGGATAGCTTTGGATAAGTAGCAATTTATCAACAATGCATATAATGGCAAGCTAGAAAAGCTCGATATTAGGATTTGCTTTGCATTTGTTTAGTACTCGCTACGTAGAAAATGTAGAACGTCCACGTATTTCAAGATTTAAAGTTTGTAAATTTTAACCAGCAGCTAGTCCAACAATATATATATATATATATATATATATATATATATATATATATATATATATATATATATATATATATATATATATATATATATATATATATATATATGTATGACACAAAAATGATGCCGTTGTTTTCATATTTAAATGTATTTTCTTGTGATTCTGATTTTATAGCTATGAACAAAGTATTGTAGAAAAGATAAACAAGCTCAATCTTGGAGACCGCATCTTATATTTTTCCACAGAAGGAGTATGATTAATTAAAGTTCAAGACATGTATATGGCACACACCAATAACGGAAAGTTTTTGGTACAGAAAGTGCAACAAGACATTGTTTGATACGAAAAGCAATAGTGCAGAAAAGTAACTTTAAATGTTCTTCCATAGAAAAAGTTACTTTTACCTAAACCGACGTGAGGTTTCCATAATGACGCAAGATACGAGAAAAAAGATATGAAAAATTTAATTTTCAAGTTTAAACTAGGGATATGCCATTCCAAGGTTCTCAGTTTTGAGACGTGCTTAGAGATGAAAAGAGATGAATAGTGTTCAAATTACATTCGTATTCGTAATTGTAAATGAATACAAATATGATTCTGAATATTTTCGAATACAAATACGAATATAAACCGAGTTAACCATGCACCGTCACCCTAACACATGAGACCCACAAGTCAGCCACACTATTCTATGAACTGTAGATTGTGCCACACCAGCAACCACGCAAGCACGCCACGTAAGCCCTAAACCTACGTGTCGTGCCAGGTGTCGTGCTATATCAGCCCTAGAGCCCAGCCAGCTGCTACGTTAGGGATGACATCATAATTAGGATTTTCTTTAGGAAAATAATTCTGGTAAATCATATTTTTCTTTTTCTTTAGATTTAGATCTTCCGAGAGCTTTTCTTCTCCATCCTAACTCCGATTGACCCGATTCTTTTTCTAAATTTATCTAAAATTGAGCTCTATCTTTTGGTTCTAGTTTTCAAGTTTTTAGAGTTTATTTGAATTTTTTTTATTTTATTTGTGCCTTGTTCGTTTTTTCTCTCGTTAGATAACATCTTCGAAAGAGTTGAAGCAAGATTTGAAGATCCAGAGCAATTAACTGAGCAAAGCCAAGGCAATTTGTGTCCTTGGATCATGTTAAACTTAGTTTTCAAATCTATTATGTATTATTTTGTTTTAAGTTATCGTGCATCGCTATTTTATTATAAAATCTTTGTATTGCTAGTTATTGTCCTATTTGATTAATTTCTCCTTGATAATTTGAATGTCATGATTCCATTATCACCATAGGGTGGGTATTTATCTAGTGATACAATATTAATTGTCACATGTGTTGTACATTTAGTATGCTTAGCCATGCATGTAGTACATTGGGTTATCATCACATGTGATAAATTAATTAATTTTGATTTAATGAGATATTAAATTGTGGTGGTTAGCTACAGTTATAAAATTTGTGCACCTTGGCATGGGTAATGTCATTGATGATGGTTATATATACTTCGTGCTGAGGCCACATTGTGCGGGAATTTTTCCCGCCAACTCGACGCGAGGGAAGTGGGAGTCCGGCTGGACGCGGTGGTAGTTCTACCACTACGTGACGAGCACCAGCGGCCTCCGGTGCCGGGGTTGGCCGATTTCCTTCTATAGTTCACCGAATGCGGGGCCCAAGGATGACGACGATCAGCGGGCGTGGAGGCTCGTCGGTACTACCCTTCGGTTCAACATGTGCGACCTCGCCGAGGAATTCGTTATGTACGGAGTGGCACTGCTTTTCAGCCGGTGGAAGCATCAACCGGGTCCCATCCGGCAGGATGGCGTTCGCCCGACGGTGTCTTCTCTTCCGAAGCCCTCCGATCCTTGTGAGTTCTACGGTTATAGGTTGTGTACACGTATATGTATATAAATGTATTTTTTTATGAATGACGCCTCGCTCTGTCTGTAGGGCTCCTGCTAAAGGATGCAGAGCGTGGGGTAGTTGCATTCCTTGGGACATACACGGTCAAGGAGCATGAGCTGCGCGAAGCCGTGATCGCCCCGGCGAAATTGGGACAGATAAATCGAGTATGCGAGGCTCTAGGCATCCCCATGCCAGAGCGCACAGTGCCGACGTCGGGCCGAGCCCGTCGCCGTGATGGCGACGACAGGGGGGAGGCATCTCCCGTTCGGCGTAGGGCACTATCTCCCACTGCCGTATCCAGCCCGCCGGTCGCGTCTTCGGTGATTGCAGCCGGGTCTGAGGGCACGGCCATCACCGGGTTCGATAGGAAGCTTGCCAACTCGGGTTGGAGGCAAAGGTGCCGCGCGCTGTACCCGGCGAAGGGTTCCTAGGCGGTGCGGAAGGAGTAGGCCGCTGCGCCGGCACGCAGGAGGGTGAGGCCTCATCGCCCACACCGGCCGCCGAGGCCTTATTGCCTGTGCCAGGCAGCGAGGCCAAGGAAGCATTGCCGACGCCCCCAAGGGTGAAGCGCCCCTAGGTGTGATCGCCTTCCCGGCCGAAGGAGGGGTTTGCCCTGGCGGTTGGGGTCGTAGAGGATTTGGGGTCCAATGGGGAGGCCATCCGGCCCGAGGGGGAACTAGCCGCCACCGACGCAGACGAGGCCCCCACAGTCCGGACCGAGGCGGAGCGAACACCTCCCCTTGCCTCACGTAAGCGTACCGAAGGTAGGCACAACTCTTTCTCCCCCCGCGACTTCGTGAATCTTTCTCCGAGCGTGCGGCAGCCAAATAGCACGACGGCTTGCTCTAGCATATTGCAACGTTGGAGGAGGAGAAGGTCCAGCTCACCGTGTCCCTTGGAGAGAGAGACCGGACTCTGGGTGACACCTCGGTGGTGGCATGGGACGCCATTTAGTCTCTAGAAGACACCCTTAAGGACCTCTCTATTGACATGCCACCCCTGAGGTTCAGCCCCGAGGACCTGACACGGACACTTCGGCGAATCGGAGAAGCTTCCGGCCTCTCCCTACGCGCCACCAAGGCCTTCGGCGACCACTACTCCTATGTCACCTCTCGCATCTTTGCCCTGCTCCACCACCGGGATGCCAAGACGTCGCGAGTGGCGGACACTGGCCGAGATGCCACGGTAGGAAGCTGGCGTGATGTCGGCTGCCGCGCGTGAAGTCCGCCCCGCCACTGTGACATCCCAAAAATTTAAATTTGAAAATATGAAGCTTTTGAATTATTTTTGCCATATATTTTATTTGAATTTGGATTTTTATAGTGTTTCTTAAAACTTTGGTTGAGGTTCTGATAATTAAAGAAATTCATGAAAAACAAAACAAACATTAGTAATGCTATGAAAGAAAATATGCAAATAATAGAAAACTAAAATTTTAAATGCGAATCTGAAAAGATGATCCAGCATTGGAGGGAGAAAACTGAGTTAAAATATAAAATCTCATTTTAGAAATAATAGTATAAATAGCATTCAAAAATCCAAAGTTGGGCATTCAAAAATTTGTATAAACAAATCACAACAAAATTTAATTGAAAATATAAGACTGCTAGATTTTGTAATTGAACCAAGATTTGAATTAAAAAAATTGAAATCAATAATCTTAAATATGAAATAGAAATTCAAATTTAGATTCCAAAATTGCTAAGGCTTCTCATTTTCTCTCATTCTTTTCCATTTTTCTCCTCACATCCATGTGGGCCCCATCTCTTTCTTCTCTCCTTCTCTCCCCCTCTCTTTCTCCTCTCTCTGCCGAGTGGCCCAGTGCCTCTTCTCTTTTTCCTTTCTTCTCTTTCTTCCTTTCCTTCTCTGCGCTGAGCGGCCTCTGCTCTCTTCTTCCCCGTGGCAGCCATGCGCGCAAACCGCCGCCGTCGCCGCGGTTTCCTCTGCCTCCGCCCACAGACTTCTCTGTCACTCCCTGCCAATGGGTCACCTCGCCAGTCAAGCGCCATGCCCTGCCGTGGCCCTGCCATCCTCCACCGCGCGCCGATTCCCCCACTGTCGCTCGCTGTTTTCTTCCCCCTCCACCGCTAAAAAAAGGCCTTGGCTTCTTCCCTCGCATCCGGCGCCATACTATTGCTCCCCCGTGCGCGCCATTCCCTTTTCCCTTCCCTCCTTCTTCTTCCGCCCGTGCGCAGGCCACCGCCGCCATTCCTACCGCCGCAGCCCCCTCGGTCAACCTCCCTTCAATCCCTTGCCGGTGGAGCATCTTCTCACCGCCACGAACCTCCCTAAGCTGTCGCCTGAGCTCCTCCTCCACCCTAGCTCGCCGGCGACATGAGCCCTTCCGCGCCACCACCGGCCCTCGCCGCCGGCCCACCATGGCACTCCTCCGGCTCGGACAACCGTGTGGTAAGATCCCTAGAGCCCTCCCCCAGCTCGTGCCTCCCCCATTCACCTTCCTCTTCTCCCACAAGCGTGTCGACGCCCTTTCTTCCCCAAGTCCGGCTGAAGCGCTCGTCGCCGGTTGAAGCCGCCTTGGACCAATTCCACCGAGCCTGAGCTTCTTGGGAGCTCCGCGCACACATCCCCGCCAACATCCGAGTTTCTTGCAGCCCGAGTCAAGCCCGCGCCGTGCACCTCCTCCGCCTGTCGCCGTCGCACGCCGCCGACCCGCCTTGACGCTTCCCGGTCCCCGTCGCCACCTCATTCGGGATCCCCACACTCCCAGCAATCCATTTTGGTCCACCCTGGCTCCCCTACGACCGCCACCCGTCGACAACGCCGCCGCCAGATCGCCGCCCTGAGCTCCTCTGTTTGGGACACTACCTCCTCAGCATAACTACCATCGCCCCTCAGGTAAGTCGCAAAAGACAACGTGGCCATGTGGCTAGCAACGTGCGTTCTCACCCCGCCGGCCCGAGTTCGACTCCCCCGTCTGCGATATTAGATTAGGTTTTAAGTTAATGTTTTTGCCGAATAGTATTAGCAAAGGGAAATCCGATAGAAAATCAATAACTAATTAATGAGTAATACAAAATTTATTAGGAGATAAAATAAGGTTACTTAATATTGATATCTGATTATTTACTAAATGAACAAACTACTATAGCCTAAATAGTTAATTGAGGTCTAATTATCAAATAAAGGCATGAATAAAATATGATTTAGCTTAAAGTCCAAAGTTAATAACTATCCTAATTAAAAAAAAACACACACAATCAAGGTTTCGGTTAAAGAAAATGAAATGTCGCACCATAAAGTGCTTTCAACTCGCATTCTAAGAAAAATTTAACTCGGTAAGCCAAGGATTGTATGCATCGTTTATATATCACATATGCCCTAAATATTAGAGCTCGAGAAAATAATGCCCAGCTAAAATCATACACCGGCCCTTAACTCATGGAACTTCCTTGATAAATGCAAAAATAATAAAAGGAAGTTATTAATATAAAGACCGAGTCAGTGTATTATACCACCAATCTCGCCTCAAATCACCCATTAACCCATAATAAAGTTAAATTGATTTCATTTGGATTTATGTGGATCTTTTGAGTTATTTGCTTTTATTCGTGTTCAGTCATTTAGCACGTAATTAGAAATTGGAATCCTGAAGAATCAAGGAAATCAAGCGTGAACCAGAGCAAGGTGAAGATAAAGATTAGATGCTCAAGAGAAGCCATTATGTGAGCTCAAGACCGCGGTAAATCGCGCCAGGCGAGTCAATACTTTGATCATGTTGAACCTACATTTTCTGCAAATTACTTTTGTTTAAATTATCAAATTGCATGCTATTATTTTATATGCAACTACATGTTTAATTCGAGATTCTAGTTACATGCCCATTGTTTACCTTGATTAATATTACACCCTCTTTTGAATAGTTGATTATGTGAACCTTGTCGCCCTAGCAAAATTATGATATTATCTTTTCAAAAATAAGTCCGTAAGAATATGCCAGGCTTTGTATTGCATAGATATTCATGGGCGTGATAACGCCCAAGCATCATTTTCAATCATGAGAAACTGGTTGGGCAGTCATGGTGATAATGACTGGTATTTGTGTTGGATACGATTATTTTATGCTCCCAAAAACCTCAACTTGCTTGAATATCTGGGCGGATGATTTGGGGGCTGGTGTTGTGCGGTGGGAGCACAAATATGGAATGTGGTAGAACCGCCCAGGTAATACTAAGGACTGAATCTTGTCATGATCTCCCACGTAAGACAGTGCAACCACATGTCTGTAAATTACAACTTGGCTAAGTAGCGGTATCGAAACTCCCCGACTCATCTCACCGGTAGTGGATAGACGTGGATATGCAAGGGCAGAGGAGGCCTAAAGGGACACCAAGGGAGGTGGCGTTCACCGGTCGTACTAGCATTGGGGGGGGAGCCCGCATAATGCTAGTAGGCGTGGTGGACATCCGTGTAACGTATGGGACCCACCGCAGTGGGAACGACCCATAGGGTGAGATGACTAGAGGAACTAGATATCCTGAACAGTCATGTGATAATCTATTTGACCACCTGACCATGGAATCAGGTGGGGCAATAGGTGGATTATCGCTTGTGGTGAAAGTGTACAAACTCTGCAGAGTCAAAACTATTCGAATAGCCGTGCCCACGGTCATGGGCGGACATGGGAACTTAACCAGATATAGTTCTATTTCAGAAACTTTGTGGGTGGGAATGGAAAAAGTGGTGGGCAGTGCAAGGCCCTGATTTGTGTTGTCCTGGGTGTCGCCCCAGTGATAAGTTAAGCGGCTATAACGTTGAAAGATTAAGCATATGGTGCAGATGCCATGTAACGGTGGATGGAATCGAATCACTCTCATTATTGCATTCTCGTACATATTATATTTTTGTTCAAACTGCTAAGTCTCAGGGACTTTCTATGTATTGTATTTCAAAAGCAAAACAACGATAATACTTCTCATAAAATAAGATGTCAGGAAAAATAAATAGAGTCGTAAGAATAGAAGATGGTTGTTTGTGGAAAACGCATAAAGATGGTGGATTCATGCCGATCGTAAAAGGGGAATGATAGAAAGAGTTTTAGGAGAAATAGATTGGTAGAGCTTAAATGGATTGATATGACAAATGGATGATTTAAATGGTTTTTAGAGAATTAGGAAGTGCAAGGGAAATTACGGGATTGCGATACAGACAAACAGTATGAATTTTTGGAAGAGGCTGGGAATAATGTGATTAATAGGATTTGATCAAATACTAGAAGAATGAATTGAATTTTTGGGAATATTGGAGGAATGATAACAATTATTGGAATATAATCTTGATCAATGATAACATTGGTGGATGTATACTAGTGAGTCGTAGACTTGATCTAATGGGATTAAAAGGATTCGATCTTGATGGATGACTTGAATTAGTGGAAATTTGGAGATATGATAATTGGGGTATAAACACGATTAATAATATTCTTGGTGGAAAAATATTGATGAAATGGTTGGAGATAGATAATGACAAATAAGGTTGATTATGGAAAGAGCAAATTATGGATTTGGATTATTAACAAAAAGGATAGAATTGATAGAGTATTCTGATACAAATGATTTCGGTGGTTTAAAAAGTAATCATGTTAGAGAATCATTAGAATTTGAAAGAGAGGAGTTGGTGATTAGTGATTGCAAGATTGGAATATTAGGAATCAAATACAAATGTATTGATGGATTCGAATAGATATATGTATATAGGAATATATGATCGGTGAACCTATTTGTTTGGACTCTTAGTCAAGAATCGAGAAAGAAAATATATTTTGGTGGATTAAGTCAATTATGGCAATCGCCGTGTGGAGTCCTAGGTTGCAACTATAACATTAGGGTTCAATAATGATAATGCTACCAAAAGCAAATTTCGGCAAATAAAACAGCCGAGCCTTTCCTTTGATAAGCCTTGCATACTATTTATTTGCATTACGTGTATTGGCTCATGAACACGGTGGTTAGTGTGCTCACACTCGCTCTCACAACAAATCCGTAATCAAGAATCAGTCCTGGCCCAAACAATACTTGGGTCTTGAAGGCCAAGAAGGTGAAGACGTCAATGGCTAGGTCGCTAACCTCCAGTTGGCTGCCTGTGGGCATGTCGTGAAGGTCTTACCTGTGTGCTTCGTTCTTCCGCTGCTGCAATTTATTGATTTCGGCCTAATCGGCCCATGTGTAAGTTTACTATTATATTTACGCTTCCGCATGGTATGTATTTGATATTCATTTTCTGTATCTGTGAGCACTATCTACTGATCCAGGGAATAGTGCAATTAATCACAGAGGATTCCGGATGTTAAAATCTGGGGTCTGACAGCCACTCGGGCCTTTCACGACCGAATTTGGGACTACATCGGGGAGGCCGCAGTAAAGGTAGCGCTGCGGCGGACTTTGCATGGGGAGGGTAACTTCAGCCAATGGCTCGACGAAGTTCCACGGTGAAACGAATGCGACGCCGTCCTCCCAGAGCATGGTGCGGACTTTGCATGGGGAGGGTAACTTTTTTGTAAGCTGGCGCCCCATGGCTCGCGTCCTTTTGTATGAATGAAGTGAAATTGAACAAAGTGTCCTGATAACGCATGCTATTTTGCTCCGGGCAGATACCTGACCGGGGCCGATTACTAATTTCGGACCACAGGGTTCGACGGTATCTTCGACGTTGGGCGTGGGCGGAAGATGCCCGAGACTTCTGGGCGACGCGGGCTTCGGCGGGTGACACTTCGACGCGGAAGTATAATAAGGTGGAGCCGGAAGAGTAGCGACCTTAGGCATTCGAAGGCACCTATAAACCTTAGCCCTTCGCTACTGTAATTGTCGATTCTTTGCAGTAATTCTTTTATGAATGCAATAAATATTTTGGCTGGAGTACGTGCCCCTGTCGCTCCGTATGATTGTATTTGTCTCCGACCAACTCGTAGGAGCTCGTAGGACTTCGCGCCCATCCCGTACCCTTCGAAGCGGTGGCGTGAGTGGCGTCTAGCCAAGTAGACGCCGAGCTCGCGCTCTGTCCCCTACCCTTGAATCGGTGGCGGTGAGTGGCGTCTCAGTCAAGTAGACGCCGAGTGCTCGTCTAATGACCCAAATTATTTATTTCAAAATTTTCAGTAAAAAAATTAAATTAATTTGATTTAAAATAAAATGAAGTGTTCTTGGTTGCTTGAATTTTGGAGATTTTATTTTGGTTGTTTTTAGTTTTTAAAAAAGGCTTTTCTTAAAAAGTAATCTAACTAAAACATAAAATATTATTAAGTAAAAATATTTTGAATTTTATAAAATCTTAGTTCAAATTAATTAATTTAAAAAGCATTGGGCTTTTATTTGGTTTTTTTGTGTGTTTTTCTGGATTTTAAAAATCAATTTTATAGTCAAAACGATATTTTGTAAAATTTGTAAAGGCCAAATTTGAATTTCTATGAATTTTATAGAATATTTAGACATTATTTATTATTTTGTAAGTATTTATAAAATTTTCTGGTATTTTCTGAATTAATCCTGGGCTGGCACGTGTCGCGTTCGGATTTAATCCATCTCTCTCCCGATCCGATCTTAGCCATCCACTATCACTTAACCACTGCTCTCAATCCATCGGTCCGATTCTCTCCCTTGCCACACGTCACATATCCAACCGCCCGCCGCCCTCCTCTCTCCTCTCTCATTGACACGCGGGCCCGCCTGTCAGGCTCTTCTTTTCCCCACCCTTCTTCCTCCTCACGCCACCGCCATTGACGCCCCGCCCGAGCTTTCAATTCGGTCGTTTCTCCTCCTTTAGGTCCCGAGCTAATGCATCGTTAAAAGCCCCTATCACTCCTCACTTACTCCCGCCTGTTTTCCCCCTCCTTTAATCTCACCCCACCGTAATGCGCCACCAATGGCCGGTGTTACTCCGTTGAGTAACTGACGGCACTCCCCTCCTCCCTTACACCTATAAAACCCTCCCCGAGGATCCCGTGCGCCGCTTCCTCTTTCCTCTCGCCAATCCCTCCTCTCCGTCACCGAGCCATTTTACGTCGGTGCCGCTTGCGAGCCACCGCAACTCCGGTGAGCAATTCCGCCACCACGAGCCACGCCGAGCATCACCGACGCCGTTATCGTCTTCCCGTTTGCTAGCGACCCTCCTCCGCCCCTCTACCGAGCAAATCCGTGTTGGAGAGCCCCCCGTTGGAGCCGTGCCCGCCGCCACATCCTCGCTGCCGCCTCGCCTCCGCTCATCGCCGAACACCGCAGAAGGTACCGTTGAATTCCCGTCGCCTCCTCTTTCTCCTAAGCCCCTCCCTGTGTGCCATCGCCCGTCGGAGCGCCGGTGACCATCGGGAGCCGAGCGCCGCCTCCGTCCGGTGTGGCCACGTCAGCGCCCGTGCCGGTGTGGCAGGAGACGTGGCCGCCACCTTGCGCCGCGTGTGCGCCACCACAACACCACTCACCTAGTCGGCAGCACGCCACCGCGTGCCACCTCAGCCCTTCCTCCGGTTCGTGGACTGGTCCACGGTGAGACCGAGCCCATGTGTCGTGCTTTACCCATATTTTTCTATAGAAAAATAATTCAGCCGAAAATGCCAATCTAATGCTGACGTCATAAATCGGTTTGCAGTACAAAAATAATTCCAGAAATCCGATTTATTCTTTTTCTCTCAATTCAAACTTCCTGATGAGGACATCACTTCTTTGGATATACACAACACTCCTCCACTTGATATTCAAGGACCAATCACTAGAGCTCGCGCCCGACAATTGAATTTAGAGGTGAGCTCGTTCCTAAGTACTTCGTTTGGTTCATTTGAGAATCGATTGCTACCTAATGATTTAATTATGATTAGGAACCATGGAGAGGATCAAGAAGTACTTGGAGAAGGGCTACGAGGCGCACAAGTCCAGCAAGGGCGGACGAATCATGTTGGATGTCCAACTCAAACCGACTTCGAATCCAACTCGGAGTCCAGGACCAGGCTACACTAAAACGGACGCCCAGATCGCATCCGGACTCCGTTTTGGACGTTCCACATATGTATGGAAAGCTGAGAAGATAACCTTTCCAATGGCTCTGGTCTCATATCAAAATTCCTTCTGAGTCAACGGGAATCGTCGAAAGAAGTAGACGTCCAGAATCTGTCAGGGTGCTGCGACACCGTCTTTTGGGCCGCTCGCTTTGTATCGTGTTGGAGTCCATTAAGGACGCGCCCAGGGTTTTGCATGCCCTTACTCCTTTATATACAGCTGCCACCCCCACCATTAGGGTTGGGTTTTGCTTAGATTAATTCTGTCTTTGAATAGTTTCGCCGTCATTGGTTTGTGAAACCCCAATTTTCGAGTGCTTCATCAATATATCTGCAATTTGGTTGTGTTCTTCCTTGTTCTTACTTGTGTTCTTCGATTCGCAGGCGAGAATTAGCCTTCTTGGCAAGGTCAACCGGGCAGCGCACGGTTGATAACCTGAGGAGACGTGGTGCTGCGATTGCGGGGTTCGGAACGTGTCGTTCGGAAGCCGGATCGATTTGTGTCGCGCCTCCACAAAAATCGAACATATCCAGAACCTGTTGGAAGATCGGGACCCCGTTCCCATCTAGTGGTAATCGAGCTTGGTGTTCCTTCGTGTTCGCGTTACCCTCCTTTGTTATTTTCGTTGGTCCTAGAGTCCATGAAAAAGCCCTACAAACAAAATTGTAGTCATAGGTTGTTTCCTGTCCTAGATCTCGTTTAGCCTTTGCACAAGTTGATTCCAGAGTCTGTAGTGTTGAGTTTGTGTCCTTAGTCGAGTTGTGTTGCTGGTTTAGATGTGTTTTGTTCGAGTTGTATTCCTTCCGCTACCACCCTTCAAACCCTAGCCGTCACGCATCGCGTTTCCACCCTCTGCTTTTGTTTCCCACCCATATCCCACCCACTGTTTTCGTCATCCATCACATCTAGTGATCACACCGCATCATCCCCCACCTTTCCCCGAGCTTCCGCCACCAGATTCCACAAATTTCCCCACCGATCTTCGTTTTGACCTCCACAGCAACCATAACTTGGAGGTCCATCTTCAAACGGCCATAACTTTCGCATACGGACTCGAAATCAGTTGATTTTTTTTTGAAATTGGGTGAAATTAAATTTTACATCTGAAACTCCCCCACTTCGTCGGGTTCAACGAATTTATTTTCCCGAAATTCGGCCTGGAAAGTGTAGTACTCGCGATCCGAAATTGAATCACCGAATTTACAAAGACATTCATTATTTTCATGAGGCCACTCCTTATATCCGATTGAGTTGCAACTTTGTGTGGTTCCTATTTCGTGCTCGCTCTGTGAAAAAATATATAAAAAAGAAAAATTTCGGCTATAGTAGAGAGAGAGAGAGTGCTATCCGTGGCATAAAAAAAAAACCCGACAGAGCACGCTTTAGGTGCCAACAATTTATTTGTTTTGTGCTCATCTGAATTGAGCTTCTCGATGCTCGCCATCTTTGTTCTTTGTCGTTGCTTTCATAGTCATTCTTGACTCCTTGTTCATCATCTCATACTTGATATAGGACACATTTAGGCCAAAGAACTAGGACCATACTTTGGATATTTATTCAGCATTACTATCTGTTATTGATTTGTGTTCCACCGACATATTTGGCCTTCCAAACTCCATATATCTACTTCTGGATAGCACAGTTTTCACCCTTGCAATCGTACCCACGCTCGACAAGGTATCACGAACCAGCCACCGATTGTACCACCCGCTGCTTTGGTAAGCACACTTGTAAGAGCTTGGTAAGCCACTTCCTGCGGGTTCCCACTCCCCTTCCTTTTAGTTGATAGGGATCATCCTTTTGTTTTCCTGTATTTCCACTAACCATGGCAGAAAGCGAAGAGGACGGGACACCGGTCGATTTCAACGAGTGTGTTAGTCGCCGGCTACAAGCTGCGCCGACAAACAAAACGCTTCACTCACCGATCTCGCGCGAGATTGGACACCATCGTCGCCGCCATTACCCGCTTGAACACCACGGAAGGCATTGAGCGGGTGGGCGGCGGATGGGCGACCTCCGGTCGGATGGACACATTGAGGCACGCCTACCACCGTCAATGACGGCCATCATCATGATGAAGCCACGAGTATGATGCGATGACAACATTGATCGGCGGGCGACACAAGATGCACGACTACGTCGTCGTCTTCAAAAAACCGACATGGTATGGGAGCTAATAACCGAACCGTCATGGTAACGACGACCCTTTGCTAAAGTCAAGTTTACCATTCCATCTTTTCTGGTCTTTATGATGCTCAAATATATCTTGATTGGGAGATGACGGTGAGAATGAAGTTTAACTCTCACTTAGTTCCCGAGCAACATAGAGTTAGACAAGCTACTAGTGAGTTTAAGGACTTTGCTATTATCGGTGGAACGAACTAAGTACCATGCGCTACAACCCGATACATGGGAGCGGTTAAAAGAAGCTATGCGTAATCGCTTTGTTCCCCTCATATAAACTTGAATTGAGAAAAAAATTGCAGCGCTTAGAACAAGGTGATAGTTCTATTCAAGACTATTATGCTGAGCTTCAAAAGGGTATGGTGCGTTGTGGGGTTCTTGAGGACACGGAGGATAAGATTTGTCGTTTCTACGGGGGGGTTACGGTGTGAAATTCAGGACATTGTTGATTATAAAGAATTTACTCATCACAACCGCTTGTTCCACCTTGCTATGCTTGCGTAAAAGAATTGCGAGGGGACGCACGTAATCAACTAAGGCACGCACCGGACGACCCTTCTACACGCGCGAACGACTACATCGACGGACCGCCCGGTCTTCTTGAGTTTCGTTCTCCTCCACCTGTGAACAAGATGGCAGCAGCGCCACCAAGCCACCTTCCACGACTCGCCTTGCAGATTCTACAAAAATTCTTTGCGGGTCCAGCCAAGAGTTCTTCTTCGTAGCTTCAACGGGCGCTCCTCCGGCATTCGATTGCCACCGCTGCCATGGGCTTGGTCATGTGCAAAAGAATTGCCCTAGCCAACGGGCATACATCGCCACACGAAGATGGAGGCTACATCAAGACGCCGGATGTCGAGGAGGATGATGATGTTGTCTGCCGCCTCGGACGACAATGGCGGTGGTGTTGACGACCTCGTCCTGGTGGGCGCCCACGGCGACGCCACTGAGCATCATTGTGCAGCGCGTCCTCGGACACAGGTACAACAACCCGATAAACTTCAACGCCATAATTTGTTTGGACCTTCTTTGCAATCAAGAACCGCGTGCACGTGTCATCATTAATGGAGGAAGTTGCAACAACTTGGTGAGTTCGATTTGGTAAAGAAGCTTGGTTTGACCACGCGACCGCATCCACATCCATACCATATTCAATGGTTAAATGACACTGGAAAAGCTAAGGTAACGCAAACATGCAAAGTCCATTTTTCCATTGGTGCTTATGTTGATCATGTTGATTGTGATGTGGTTCCCATGCAAGCATGCTCTCTTTTATTGGGTCGACCTTGGGAATTTGATAATGATGCTTTACACCATGGTAGTAGTAACACATACACTTTTATGCATAATAAAAGAAAGTTACTTTAACGCCTTTGACCCCACTGAAATTATAGAGGCCGATAGGGCGAGAGCTGCGCTAATGATCCAAAGGAACATGATAAAACTGAAAACAGCAAGTACTCCATTTGAAAAATTCTGTTATGCTTGCCACAAAATCAGACCTTGCTGCAATTGATGATGTTAACGATACATGCTATGCTTTTGTGTGCAAAGATGCTTTATTTTCTTTTGATAATATGCCTTGCACTTTGCCCGCCTCCTGTCACTAACCTTTGCAGGAGTTTAGAGATGTTTTCCCGATGAGATACCTCCGGGACTTCCACCCATTCGAGGGATTGAGCACCGATTGATTTGATCCTCGAGCGAGCTTGCCAAACCGTGCGGCTGGGACCAATCCCGAAGAGACTAAGGAGATTCAGCGCCAAGTCCAAGACCTTTTGGACCGTGGGTACGTACGTGAGAGCCTTAGTCCTTGTGCTGTTCTGTTCTTTTGGTTCCAAAAAGATGGTTCTTGGCGTATGTGTGTAGATTGTAGAGCCATTAACAACATTACTATACGATATCGTCATCCTATTCCTAGGCTAGACGACATGCTTGATGAGTTGTGTGGTGCTATAATTTTCACAAAGATTGACTTATGTAGTGGATACCACCAAATAAGAATGAAACTTGGTGATGAATGGAAAACCGCTTTTAAAACTAAGTTCGCTTGTATGAGTGGTTAGTCATGCCTTTTGGGTTAACTAATGCACCTAGCACTTTCATGAGATTAATGAACGAGGTTTTACGTCTTTTCATTGGCAAATTTGTGGTCGTTTACTTTGATGATATCTTGATTTATAGCAAGTCCATGGATGAACATTTGAATCACTTACGTGCTGTTTTAATGCTTTGAGAGATGCACGTTTGTTTGGTAACCTTGAGAAGTGCACCTTTGCACGGATCGAGTCTCTTTTCTTGGCTATGTTGTGACTCCACAGGAATTGAGGTTGATAGAGCCAAGGTGGAGGCGATATGGAGTTGGCCCACGCCACCAGGTCTCCCAAGTGCGGAGTTTTCTTGGCCTTGCAGGATTTTATCGCCGCTTTGTCAAAGAATTCAGCACCATTGCGACACCGCTGATTGAGTTGACAAAGAAGGGTGTCGTGTTCCATTGGGGCCATCACAAGAGGAGTCCTTTAATCTTTGAAGGACAAGCTTACGCACGCACCATTGCTCCAACTTCCGGATTTTGGTAAGACTTTTGAACTCGAATGTGATGCTAGCGGAATTGGTATTGGTGGTGTTTTGATGCAAGAAGGCAAACTGTTGCCTACTTTAGCGAAAAATTGAATGGTCATGTTCTTAATTATTCCACGTATGATAAAGAATTGTATGCTCTTGTTCGTTCTTTAGAGACGTGGCAACACTATTTATGGCCTAAAGAATTTGTCATTCATTCCGATCATGAATCACTTAAGCATATTCGTAGTCAAACCAATTTGAATCGTAGACATGCTAAGTGGGTTGAATTTATTGAATCTTTTCCTTATGTCATTAAACACAAGAAAGGGAAGGATAATGTGATTGCTGATGCTTTGTCTCGACGCTATACCATGTTGTCTCAACTTGATTGTCGCATTTTGGTCTTGAAACTATTAAAGAACAATATGCTTTTGATGCTGATTTTAAGGATGTGTTGTTGCATTGTAAAGCGGGTCAAGCATGGAATAAATTCGTGATCAATGATGGGTTTTTGTTTAGAGCTAACCGCCTATGCATTCCAGTTGGATCCGTTCGTCTTTTGTTGTTGCAGGAGGCGCATGGAGGCGGTTTGATGGGACATTTTGGTGCTAAGAAGACGGAGGACGTTCTGACTACACACTTCTTTTGGCCAAAAATGAGACGAGATGTTGAGCGGTTTGTGGCTCGCTGCACTACATGTCAAAAAGCTAAGTCTCGCTTGAATCCACATGGTTTATATATGCCACTTCCTGTTCCTTCTATTCCGTGGGCAGATATTTCTATGGACTTTGTTTTAGGGTTGCCCAGACTAAGAGGGGAGGGATAGCATTTTGTTGTTGTGGATCGTTTTCTAAGATGGCTCACTTTATTCCATGTTATAAAACCGATGATGCCGCTCATATTGCGACCTTTTTTCAAAGAGATAGTTCGTTTGCATGGTATGTCTTCTACTATTGTTTGGATCGTGATGCCAAGTTCTTGAGTCACTTTTGGCGTACTCTATGGAACAAGTTGGGAACAAAGCTGTTGTTCTCTACCACATGTCACCCACAAACTGATGGCCAAACCGAGGTGGTGAACCGCACATTGTCTACCATGTTGAGAGCTGTTTTGAAGAACAATTTGAAGCTGTGGGAAGAGTGTTTGCCGCATGTTGAGTTCGCATATAATCGAGCGGAACATTCCACCACCAAGGTAAGTCCTTTTTAGGTAGTGTATGGATTCAATCCCCGTGCCCCTATTGATATTTTACCTTTGCCTACTAGTGAGAGAGTTCATAATGATGCTAAGGAGCGTGCTGATTTTATTATCAAAATACATGAGACTACTAAGGCAAATATTGAAAAGATGAATAAAAATATAGGATTCTTGGTAGTAAAGGTAGAAAGGAAGTTAAACTTGAACCGGTGATTTTGTTTGGTTGCACTTATGAAAGGATAGATTTCTGAATTAAGAAAGTCAAAATTGATGCCTAGAGCTGCTGGTCCTTTTAAGATAGTTGAGAAGATAAATGATAATGCATATAAACTTGAGTTGCCTCCCGAGTTTGGGGTTAGCCCCACCTTTAACATTTCAGATTTGAAGCCATACTTGGGAGAAGAAGATGAGGCTGAGTTGAGGGCAACTCCGCTTCAAGAGGGGGAGGATGATGAGGACATCACTTCTTCGGATACACACAACACTCCTCCACTTGATATTCAAGGACCAATCACTAGAGCTCATACCGACAATTGAATTTAGAGGTGAGCTCGTTCCTAAGTACTTCTTTTGGTTCATTTGAGAATCGATTGCTACCTAATGATTTAATTATGATTAGGAACCATGGAGAGGATCAAGAAGTACTTGGAGAAGGGCTACGAGGCGCACAAGTCCAGCAAGGGCGGACGAATCATGTTGGATGTCCAACTCAAACCGACTTCGAATCCAACTCGGAGTCCAGGACCAGGCTGCACTAAAACGGACGCCCAGATCGCATCCGGACTCCGTTTTGGATGTTCCACATATGTATGGAAAGCTGAGAAGATAACCTTTCCAATGGCTCTGGTCTCATAGCAAAATTCCTTCTGAGTCAACAGGAATCGTCGAAATAATTGGATGTCCAGAATCTGTCAGGGTGCTGCGACACCGTCTTTTGGGCCGTTCGGCTTTGTATCGTGTTGGAGTCCATTAAGGACGCGTCCAGGGGTTTTGCACGCCCCTTACTCCTTTATATACAACCGCCACCCCCACCATTAGGGTTGGGTTTTGCTTAGATTAATTCTGTCTTTGAACAGTTTCGCCGTCATTGGTTTGTGAAACCCCAATTTTCGAGTGCTTGATCAATATATCTGCAATTTGGTTGTGTTCTTCCTTCTTCTTGCTTGTGTTCTTCGATTCGCAGGCGAGGATTAGCCTTCTTAGCACGGTCAACCGGGCAGCGCACGGTTGATAACCTGAGGAGACGTGGTGCTGCGATTGCGGGGTTCGAAACGTGTCGTTCGGAAGCCGGATCGATTTGTGTCGCGCCTCCACCAAAATCGAACATATCCAGAACCTGTTGGAAGATCGGGACCCCATTCCCATCACTTCCCAGAGCTCGTATTTCTTCATCTTAACTCCGATTGAGCTCATTCAAATTTCTAAATTCATCCAAAATTCTATTCTATCCATTTATGTCATCCATTTGAATATTTTAAGTTTGTTTGATATTCCAAAATTTTAAATTTCAAATTCCAATGCCTAGTTCATTTTCAAAGCCTCAATTTCATTCCAAATATTCAGTTCATTTCCAAAATTCAAATTCAAACCTTGTAAATTCTCCATAAAATCCATTCTATTTTTCTTGGTCCAAATATTTTCTAGCAATTTCCGTTCCAACCGATCTTCCAATGACTTGTTCTTCGCCGTCCGAATTCTGAATCCGTTGATTCTTTCTCCTAGATTCCTCTAAAATAATAATCTATCTCTCAGTATATATTTTATAATTTTTGGATTTTTGTAGGACCGAAATGGCAACAGAGGAGGAGTGAATGGTGCCTTAAAAAATAAAATTCTCCCCTCGAGTATTCACACAGCAGAAAAGCACTCACTGGAAATCACAGATAAGAGAATGACCCAAACCAAGAGAAAACAGATTCGGCTGCTTACGCGAAGCGGTAGTATCTTCTTTGTGAGAGGCGGTAGTACCGCTTAACGGTAGTACCGGCGAGCTGAGCGGTAGTACCGCTGTGAGAAGCGGTAGTACCGCTAATGAACTCAGTCGCTGAGTCAGCACTGGTCTGACTGCAAGCGGTAGTACCGATGGAGTAGCGGTAGTACCGGAGAGCGGTAGTACCGATGTTGAAGACGCGGTAGTACCGTATGCTACAAACCGAAGAATAGTAGGTGCATAATCTGGCCAAAATCCAAAATACTCACGATTTGCTACTCTTCTTGGGTCAATTTCAACAAGACAACATCCTAAACAGCATATTGACCTCATTGAGAAGAAATCGCAGACAAAGATCAAGAGGAAACAGCATATTCGGATTTTTCACCAAGAACACAGAGAGAGAAGCAAAATCCAAAATTCGCAAGATTCTTTGATTCTTGGCTCAAGAAACTTTGGGGTTGGCAAGGAGATGATCTCAGAAGAATTAGCCAAACTCCAATTTCAAGACTACTAGAAAATCAAAAGATCAAGAATCTCCTATCTTCTTAACCCTAGAAAACACACGAACAGCAAGAATCTGCGCCAGATCTGGGGAGATTGATGGCTTCTTGATTTTTCCTTCTGCTTTTGAAAATGAAATGCTCAGATAATCTAGAGAAACTTTCTAGTTCCCGGCATATATATTTGAAAGCTAGAAGCTCAAGAAATCAAGCCAAAAGTTGCAAGGAAGAGCAAAAGCACAAGGAGACAGAGAAAGAGCTGAACAACTCAAAATCATCTGAAACCATGATTTTTCATATAGACCAAAAGAGATGATTGATTACCAGAGGTTCTACAATCAATTCATCCCAAGATACGTCCCCATACGCATGTACATCCGGAAGAAAAAAAGAAATCAAGAACACACCCAAGAACCACAAAAGAGCAAGGACAGAACTCTGCCTTTCTCACCCACTCCTCAACAACCAAAAAGAAAAGGAGAAAGCCTCACACAACACATGGAGAGAAAAGAAACCCTAACTCTCACTTTGTCGTCAAGCCTCTCCCTCTCCTTTTATAGTGTCCACTAATGGATTCACAACCACACTTTACCCATTAGTGCCAACAACCCTATTGCTTTATCCACTAACTCGAACAGAATCCTCTTCCGCTTTTGCAGTCTTGCGCTTTTCCCAAAACGCCCCTGCTGCACCTTCCGGGAAACTTCCTCGTTCCTTGTTGTGCACGCCTCACAACCACTTCGAGTCCGCGCCGTCTTCAGCACATCCCGACCCTTCTGACCTCAGCAACGCTTGTGCCTAGTCTTGTCATCCCGTGCCTCGCCACGACTCCGTCTCGATGTCCTGCAGTCATCACAGACAAGAAACACATTACATAGCACCGCTCAAGATAATGGAATTAACATATGCAATAGTCGCAAAACCACACAAATCAAACTCAATTTTTATGTGCTCATTGCTCTGGTCTGCGCGCACGCGGTAGTACCGCTTCCCAAAGCGGTAGTACCACCGTGTAAACGGCGGTAGATCCGCACAAAGAAATCTTTGGACAGCAGCGCTGATCCATTTCACAAACTTTCAGCATACGTGTCAATTACTCATCGCAAGCATGGGAGCACCTCTCACATGGTTTCTCAATTCTATTTTAATGTTATTTGAATTTATTCTTTGGTTCTTTGCGTTTAGATACGACTATCCCGGAGAATTCGATTTCACCGATTCGCAGCATCAAGACTTCGAGCAAGGCAAGTTACACCTTTGATCATATTGACCCCAATATTTGAAATTATTTATGTTGTTTTTTTTAAATTATTATGCATGCTTACTTTTAATCAAGTCTAGTTTAAACTCAGTTTAAATTGTAGTTATGCCAAATTTGACATTGAATACCATTATACCTTGTCAACCCTAGATAAAACCTAGTCAGTACATTAGTATTAACTAGAAATTTTGTAGAAATGCTTAGCCATGCTTAAAATGATTATGGGTTGGAATAATATTTCACATAAAATGATAAACTTTTGAAGTGAATTCTTAACTTTGGTTAGTCAAGAATGTTTAGGAAATTATTTCCAAACAAAGTATAAAAAAACTTGGTTTAGACTTGGGCAAATGGTTAGAGTGGTGGGTGCTTGCTGGCATGCATTGTTGTTTGGTGACGCAATGTTGATTGCCAGGCACGAGGGGTATGTGGTTGGTGCCTAAGTCAAGTTAAGGACCGGTCTGTGAGCTACTGTTGTGAAGCCCTATCGTACTACCATAAGTCTGGTATGGGACAGACCTGGTCGAATAATTTGTGAAGTTCCAACATGATCTCGCTATAGGCTGAATGTGGGCACGGCGTGGACCGTGAGAAGTCTCACATGGTACAAGAGGGGGCTCCAACATGTGGATTCATGTTGTGGTGAAACCTTAGTGGCGGCGTGATTATGTAAAGGCCTTGTCATGATCTCCTGGCCACACACATAAGGAAGTGTGTTAATCCGGTGGTAAAAAGGAATGATCATGTCTTGTGGGTAAAGCTGTACAACCTCTGCAGAGTATATAATCTATCCTGGATAGTACAGCAGCCCCAAGAGAGCCCCTTGCGAATTCAGGCCCCGGCGGGAGCCCAACACCGGACCATAAACGTTATCTCTAGGGCTCTTCGCTGGAGTCCTCGGCGCGGCAGCAGAAGGTCCATGCGTGGGGGCTACACCATGTGGTGGCGTGCCCGATGCAAGTATCGCCGGATTGGGCACGGCGTGAAATCACCTTCACGCCCGTCGACACTGACGGTGTTGAATTCCCTCATCAAGATCCCCTGGTCATTCAGGCTGCCATCGCAGGATGCGATGTCAAACACGTCCTGGTCGATGGAGGCAGCTCCGCGGACATCCTATTCGCGATGGCCTTTGACCAGATGGGGATCCCCCAGAGTCGCTTGGGCCCCTCGAGAACCCCACTGCAGGGCTTCGGGGGTCAGCCGCTGAAGGCGTTGGGCCAGATAAGCCTACATGTCTCCTTTGGCTAGGGCAACAATGCGAGGAGCAAGGACGTCACCTTCGACGTCGTCGACAGCTCGTACCCGTACAATGCCATATTGGGGTTCCCAACTCTCAACTCCTTTGGGGCGGTACCGTACCATGGCTTCCTATGCATGAAACTCCCAGGCCCGCAGGCTATCATCACCAACTTCGGTGACCAGGACCTGGCCCAGCGCATAGAGCTTGACACTCGGGGCCCACACCGCAAAGTGCATCTCCTCACTGACTATCCAAAGGATGATATGCCCTCTGCTCCGAGCTGGACAACTAAGCCTCGGACGGATGGCAGAGTCAAGATGGTATCTTTGCACGCCGAAGGCCAATTTGTGTCCATAGGCGTCCATAGGCGAAGGCCTTCCCCCGGAGGTGGAACAGGACCTACTCCGGGTCCTCCGGGACAACGCGGACATCTTCGCGTGGTCCCCAGAAGACATCAAGGGCGTGGACCGCACCCTCATCGAGCACAACTTGGCGGTCCGCCCTGACGCTAAGCCAATTAAACAGAGGCTCCAGTGCATGTCGATCGAGCGCCATCAAGCGACCAAGGTAGAGGTGGCGAAGCTTCTCTAGGCTGGAGTCATTCACGAGATCAAGCACCCGGACTGGCTTGCCAATCCGGTGCTGGTGAAAAAGGCTAGCGGTGCCTGACGTATGTGCATCGACTTCACCGTCCTCTACAAGGCGTGCCCGAAAGATGACTACCCCTTTCCGCGCATAGATCAGCTGGTGGACACCACGGCGGGCTGTGAGCTCATGAGTTTCCTGGACGCATACTCCGGCTACCATCAGATCTATTTGGCCAGGGATGACGAGGACAATACCAGCTTCATAATGCCGGTAGGGACATAATGCTTTGTCAGGATGCTCTTCGGCCTGAAGAATGCGGGGGCAACCTTTACGCGTCTCGTCGCGCTGGCGCTGGCCTCCCAGCTTGGGAGGAACGTCGAAGCTTACGTTGACGATGTCGTCGTTAAAACCAGGCAGCTCATCGCCCACGGGCAGGATCTTCAAGAGACTTTCGACAACCTTTGGAGAGTGGGCATCAAGCTCAACCCGGACAAATGCGTCTTCGGAGTGCAAGCGGGGAAGCTCCTAGGCTTCCTCATGCCGGGACGTGGCATCCAGGCGAACCCCGACAAGGTTCATGCCATCCTCGGCATGGAGCCACCCAAGATGATGAGGGAGGTCTAGAGGCTCACCGGCCGCATGGCCGCGCTGAGCCGCTTCCTATCCAGTGCAACGGAATGGGGCCTGCCATTTTTAAGACCGTCCATGGCTGCGACGGGTTCCACCGGGACGACGACTGCGTGAAAGCTTTCGACGATCTCAAGAAGCACCTCACAAACCTTCCCACCTTGGTCGCCCCAGCACCAGAGGCTCCCCTCCTCCTATATCTCGCAGCCATAGCAACAGCGGTCAGCGCCGTCCTCGTCCTCGAGGAGGGCGCACTCCAGCGGCCGTGTACTTCATCTCGGAAACCCTCCAGGGCGCCAAGACATGGTATACAGAGCTGGAGAAATTGGCTTACGCGCTGGTCATAGCCTCGAGGAAGCTTCGGCATTACTTTCTTGCCCACCACATCACAATGCCATCCTCATTCCCCCTAGCAGAGATGCTGCACAATAGGGAGTCCACAGGGCGTATCGGCAACTGGACAGTCGAGCTCGCACCGTTCTCCCTGGCGTACGCCTCGCGGACTTCCTTGCGGAGTGGACTCCGCCGGCTCAACACGTACAACACCCAGCGGACCCGGTGTGGACGCTCAACACCGATGGCGCTTACGGCGCCCCGAGCGTGGGAGTAGGTGCAGTGGTCACTACGCCAGAGGGACACCGCCTACTGTACTCGGCGCGCCTCGGATTTCCAGCCACCAATAACACGACGGAGTACAAGGCGCTACTCTTCGGCCTCGCGAATCTCAAAGGTCTGGGTGCGCGAAGGGTCCTTGTTTGCACCGACTCACGTTTCGTAGCGTGCCACGTCGACAAATATTATCAAGGCAAGGACCCCGAACTGGCCAAATACCTGACGACGGTCAGAGCGAAGGAGCGCCATTTCCTGGGCGTCACGGTCAAGGCCATCCCTCGGGCTGAAAATGAACAAGCTGACATCCTCACCAAGGCCGCCAGGCAACAGCTCCCCCTCCCCGAGGGAGCATTTCACGAGGTCCTGCCCGCATCAGCCATCGCTCAGGACAGCCGTGATGCGGTTCTCGTCCATCAAATTGCCCAGCAGGGCGACTAGCGGGAGCTCGTCTACGGTTTCTTGCAGGGCATAGCCGAACCAGAGGACCCCCTCGAGCTGTAACGTGTACAACACCGCGCCATATCCTTCCACGTATTGGACGGTGTCCTTTACAAGAAGGGAGTCTGCGCCCCACTCCTGCGATGCCTCTCATGGGACGAAGGAAAGCACCTTCTCGCATATCGCGCCGAGGTCCCTGGTCAGCAAGGCATTCGGGCAAGGTTTCTATTGGCCAACCGCTGTTGCTGATGCACAACACCTCGTACGTCGATGATAAGGCTGCTAATGGATGGGGCGGATCATCCGCAGACCTCCGATGAGCTTGCAGCCCATCCCCCCAGTATGGCCATTAGCACGATGGGGCATCGACGTCGTTGGGCCACTTCCAAGGGCCCCGGGTGACGTTCAGTTCGTTGCAGTCGCCTTGGAGTATTTCTCTAGGTGGTCAGAAGTCGTCGCTCTGGCTAGGATAACCTCCACGGCCATGCAATGCTTCCTTTGGCAGAACATCATATGTCGCTTCAGAGTGCCCAGGGAGCTCACTATGGACAATAGCCTACAATTTGACTCTGCTCCATTCAAGGAGTTCTATGACAGCATGGGTATCATGCTCCGATTCACCTCGGTCGGACACCCACAATTCAACGGAGCCGTCGAGCGGGTGAACGAAGCCATCTCCGCCGGAGTCAAGAAGCGCCTCGTCGGGCTGCCAAAGGGCAAATGGCTAGGCGAGCTCCACAACTTGCTCTGGTCCCTTCGCACGATGGTGACACGCCCGACTGGGTTCACGCTGTTCAAGCTTCTCTTTGGCGACGAGGCAGTGACGCCTGAAGAAATTAAGGCTGGCTCAAGGAGGGTCCTCGTCCAGGCGCCGGCAGAAGAGTGAAGTTGTCCCTCGATCTTCTTGACGGAGATCGGGTGAGCGCCACCTAGCACGTCATCAAGTACGCATGCCAACGCGACCGCACCGTATATTCATGAGAGTTCCAGCCTGGAGATCTCATTCTCAAAATGGCGCTTCACGTGGAGACGGTCGGCAAGCTGGAGTACAAGTGGGAGGGCCCCTACATCGTCGCCGCAGCTTTGCGGTGTGGCTTACCGCCTCGCTACTGTTGGAAGGACATACCCTTTGCCACACACGAGAATGCGCAGCGAGTTGCGACGATATTATGTATAAGGCCGAAGGGAGGCCCCTAGCAAGGTTAGCACCCTGTCTTTTGTAACCGCTCACCCGCGCAAATGGGAAATCAATAAAGTTCACCGTCTGCAAAGCTTGTCTTATTATGCATAAATAAGACGCGCGGAGGCACGCCCACGCGCCAGCTCGCCGCCGACGCGTGGAAGCCCGCCTCCACGCGCAGTCCATGGACTCTAAATAAGACGCACGGAGGCATGCCTCCACGCGCACTCTACGGAGTATAAAACAGACGCGCGGCGCACTCACCGCCTCCACGCGCAGTCCATGGACTCTAAATAAGACGCGCAGAGGCATGCCTCCACGCGCACTCTACGGAGTATAAACAAGACGCGCGGCGCACTCACCGCCTCCACGCGCATTCCATGGACTCTAAATAAGACGCGCGGAGGCACACCTCCACGCGCACTCACCACCCGCAATGTGCGGAGGCCCACCGCGCGCGTAGTCTACGGACTCTAAATAAGACACGCGGTCCCCGCACGCACTCTTCGTGAGTATAACATAAGACATGCGGTCTCCGCGCGCACTCTTCGTGAGTATAAAATAAGACACGCGGAGGGACTACTCCGCGCGCACTCTTCGGAGTCTAAATACTCTACGGAGTCAAAAAAGACGCACCGATGACTGGCACGTCTCCACGCGCACTCTTCAGAGTATAAATACTCTGCGGAGTCTAAATAAGACGCGTCGAGGCCTAGCACGCCTCCGCGCGCACTCTTCAGAGTATAAATACTCTACTGAGTCTAAATAAGACAAGCGTGCCTGCCTCACAAGCACTCTTGAGTATAAATACTCTCACTGAGTCTAAACAAGGCGCGTTGAGGCCTGCCTCCGTGCGCACCCTTCGAAGTATAAATACTCTACGGAGTCTAAACAAGACGCGCCGAGGCCTGCCTCCGCGCGCACTCTTCGGAGTATAAATACTCTACGGAATCTAAACAAGACGCGCCAAGGCCTGCCTCCGCACGCACTCTTCAGAGTCTAAATACTCTACGGAGTCTAAATAAGACACGCGGGGCCGTGCAATCCACGAAACACAGCTAAGACGCGTGCCGCCGCCGCAAGACTCTCTGAGCCTCGGCGTCTACTTGGCTAGGCGCCGGCTCAGCGCCACCGGTTCAAGGGTAGGGGCGAGTGTCGGATCCCGAGCAACAACTCAAACCCCTCGTGTTAATTGCACTAGTCAAGGATCAGCTAGTGCACACAATCACAACAAAGACAAATATCATGCACAATGACAAAGTTTATTAATTGAATATTGTCCTGAATGCCAAAGTTCACCTCAATGGCACATAAGCCAAAATTAGATATAAGCAGCGGAAGAAAAACCGAAGTTCTGATCCACAGGCAAAATTAGATATCACCACAGGCAAACGACAGTAAGACGCGGCCTAGACGTTCTGATCCTCACCAAAGTTAAAGCTGTCATCTTAAAAATGATGAATTGAGCAACATGAGTACATAAAGTACTCCACAAGTTACACCGGGAGGTTTAACAAAGTTGGTGCATGCATAAGGATTGTCAAAGGAAGGCATAATATGGTTATTTGCACAAAAGCAACATTGGAGTAAATATCGTAAAGTAAGTACAAAAGTTGAATTTGATACAATAGATAGAAATAAGATTATAACAAAATAATATCGTATCGCAGCTCCAACCAAACACTAACCTATCTACGGCATCCCACCTGGACCATCTTTTCCAAAAAGATCTCATATGGATTCCATCTATCCATACGTTTTCAATCTCTCATGTATTCCATCCATCCATAAGGTTTTCATAAACCATTTTGAAAAAAAAGTTTAATCTGTGAAAAACTTTACTTAGGGTATATCGTCGCGACCCCGGCCACGTCCCCGCTCCCGCCTTCTATGACCTCATCCGCGGGGCATGGGGCGGAGTCCCTAAGCCGCCCTCAATGTAGAAGACATAGCGGGCCCTCTAAGGCCTGCGCTGGTTGCACCTGGGCTTGTCCTGCTTATGCTTGGCATCCTTCGAGGACTCTTGCTTGCGCTTGCCCTTCGAGGAGTCACCCTCCTTCGACGAGTCTTCGTTCCTCGATGAGTCCTCCGCTTGATTAGCGTCGGAGTCGTCGCCCTTGCGCCGTCGCGCGTCCTCCTCCGCTCTCGCGTACTCCTCCATCTTATTGAAGAGCTTCGCGACCGTCTTCATTGGCTTACGCGCATTGTACTCGGCTGTTTATTCCCGTATTTTTACCCGTAAACATCTGTTTGCTTACCGTAATTGTGCATAGGTTTTCCCGGTTGGCCGCATGGATGCAAGGTAGTGCGTCTTTCCTATCTAGCCCTTTTACGTGTGGGATTCAGTTTGATCACTGGCTTGCATCGGGTGGACCTAGGAATTTTAGAATGGATATTCGAAGTTATAAAAATATTGTCCAACAGAAAACATAAAAGTCCACAATAGCAAAAATTAAAGTACAAATGTTCATACTAGGGACAACGTCTCAAATAATATAAAGAAATTAAAAATAATTAAAAATCACAAATTAACTCGACAATTCTTTGTGCCTTGGAACCGATTGAAAGACTACAATTAATTCCACTAATATGCAATTCCACTTATCTCCTATTATCTCTTCTGAAACTATCTATATTTAATATTCACATCAGGATAGTGAAAATCAACTTGAAACTATTTGTTCACACTTGTGAAATACTTGGTATTTGTTCAAAGAATCATAGGTAAGATGTGGAGAATATGTATTTGAATAATTCATAAGTGATAATTCGTCTGCTGCTAAGGATCTTATTTCACAGATTCACATCAAAGAGCTTAGATGAAGGCATGACATGAAGCTCATAGCTTACACCTCTGAAATACTTGATATATAGATATAGGCTACTCAGACTTAAAGATGTGGAGAACATGGATTTCAATTCATAAGGCATAACCATTAATTTAAAGATAACTGAGCCAAATCCAGTAATCCACCACATCTAAACAAAATATAAGCACCAAAAGTGAAACAAAGAAGAAATATATGCCAAATCCACATCCATTCGGTCATCCATGGATCTATCATCCACTTAACTCAGAAATACAAAACTAAAAACTCTAGGGGCACACAAGCAGAGCAGATCTACCGTCTACGCATCTAGATTCTATAGCATGGGTCGTTGGGTCAGAGAGGTGAACCGCCCTGATCAGCAGCTCAGATTGCGGCAAGGCTCGCCAAGGTGTAGCCACTCCAACCTCTAGCACTCCGCCACTGCAGCCTCCAGCCCCCTTGCCACTACGCCACCTCCAGAATACTAGAACCAGGGGCATAGACACCCACCACTACTAGGCGCTAGCCGAGTGCCGAGAGATAGAGAGATGATCAGATGCTAGATGAAAAGAGGAGAGACTGAATGAGACACGGTCTCACAATTGGGTATGACAAGATGACAGTGGGTCTGAGCCAAGATCGATGGGAAGGAAAATGAGCCAGACGGATCTCGCATCAATTTGGGTTAACGGGTGTGAGCAGGCAATTTAGCCCAACTACTAGTATATATATGTATTATATCTTATATATATATATAATAGTTTTTTACTAAAAATTTGAAGTATTCAATTGAATACCTATGAATTGGGCTGGGTCCGCCCGTGTCGCACGTACAGCACTTCGTATGACCACGTCAGTAACTTTGACTTTCCGTTTTTATGCTTCATGATCCGATAGCTGTGGGCAGCACATGCGTGTCTTATGACTTTTAAATAAATAAATAAAATAATTTTTATTACTATTTTGAAATGGTTTATTAGGATAATTTTTTCTAATAGGTTTATTCATTCATACAATCGTTTGTATTAAAACTAAAAATCATAAATCATAAACTACACACCTTAAACCACAACAGAAAAAACCCACTAAAGTACTGGTCTATCGCCAGCTTCATGACCTCGTAGTTTCTCTGTCTGAACTCAAAATTGGACCAATAACATGTTATTGTTAGGGGTGGGAAATGGTAACGAATAATCCGTTTTATCCGATATTCGTATCCGAGAAAACACAAATGTGGTAAGCAAAATCCGTATTCGAAAATATTCGTATTCATCTTTAAGAATATTCATATCCATATTCGAGACTATTCGTATTCGTATTCGAGATTATTCAATTCGTATTCGATCCATTTACGGAACCCAGGAAAAATCCGGACAAATTTTGTGATTCGAAATTTGAATTTGTGCGGTTTGAAACTGGTAACTGTTACGGTAACCGATCAAAAACCGGTAAAACCGTTAGGAATTTGTTCTACCAAGATTTGTTACAGAATATGTAGGACGATATTCGTATTCGACCGAATTAAATACATATTCGATTCGAATTTGCATTCATTATGACATTCGATTCGTATTTATATTTGAAAATATTCAAATTAGTTTTTATTTTTATTTTAAAAATATAAATTCATATTCGTATTTAAGATTATTTGATCATATTTAATTCGTTTCTATCCCTAATTACTGTGATCAGCTTGTCGAGATTTTCCATATAATGGCATCCAACATCAATTCGTCTTGTCAATTACCTCATAGGGTACCACCTGCCACCTTAATATTGCCAAATTTACGTCGCAGCAGAGGTAGCAAGACGTAGAGGGCGTCCTCCAAATCTCGAGGATCGACCGGCGCAAGGGCAATCCGGTGATAGGCATTAGGCAGCATGCTTAATGGAAATATAAATTCATTTCATATTTATTGATGAGTAGTACGTATGCCGCGAACTTTAATTTTCTCATGGTTATATTACAGTTCCCCTAATTTCTAACAAACCATAGATTGTAAACTTGTATTTTATACAATTTAGAAATTCTCATGTGAATCAAAAGAGAAAAAAATGTATTCTCATGTTGTTGGTGCAGGATTAGAGAAATTCACAAACTAGAAGAATATGAAAATCTCTTAACATTTTGTTGTCGTGGTAAAATCAGAGGGCCAAATCAATCCATTCAATTTGAAACATATTGTAATATCTTATTTTGAAGTCCATGCCTAATATGTTACTTAGTATATTTATTCCGAACAAAATATACTAAATTTAGCCGTGTAATTATGCATGTGACTCCGCTAGTTCAGAGTATATGAAGATAATCTCAGTTATGCTTCCTCGAACAACTTCCACACCAAAGAGAAGAAGAATAATAATGGAGGGATTAAATAATGGAACTCTGTGCACAAGTTTAGTAGCCTGTTCGCTGAAACCGCCATGGACGAGCAACTAGTGTACGATCCATGATCTTAGCATCAGATTTTAACATACGGGCTTGGCCCATGAGGGCGCAGCACAGTTTTCTGGATGCTGACTCGATCATCTCCAGGCTTCCATCTCATTTGCATTTTAACATACTCAAGTCTTCGAATGAATGGCAGCACTGCTTCATGAAATGCCAATATTTTTCCTTGTATATGGAACAAAAATGCAACTCTACAACTAACCTGGGCTGTTTGGCCGATGCCAACCAATAGGTCAGCGATCGACTAACTCAGCACAATGCACTTAATGACTAAATGATCATTCGACAAGAATCTCTTGTAAATAGTAGCGAAAATTAGAAGATGACCAAAATTTCAATGACGCAGAAAGACTATATATACAGGTAGTATGCACGAACAAGTCTCACTTCGATCGATTCTTTCGAGGCTTATCGTCTTTTAACCCTTGCTTAAGTAGAATTCAGAAAACTAACAGCCTGACTAATGCAAGTGAGAATGCAGCAAATTCAATCAAAATACAGCCAACAAACGAGTAAAATCAGCAGCCTAGTTTTAGTCAGGCATCTCCTTACGCTACCTAGCCCAAATTAGTCAAAAACTCTTACAAGAAGAAGCAGACTGTAACCGGCCAAGATGGATGGACATTAATATTTATTGCAATAATCATGCGTCATCCAGGAGTCGTGAATTGACAATTTGCTGCTCTGTAAAACAGCAGCAAGAGGAATTTACTCTTAACCTGATACACGCGTAACTTGATACACATGCACACTCCATGCCCGTTTGAAATACATGAAACAAATTTACAGCACACCCCTCCTGTACACAAGAACAGGGTCTCTACAAATTCTTTAACACCACAACAAGGCATCAGAAAGAGATAAATGTATTCGCACATCATCATGTAAATGTCTAACTCGACCATACTGATGTCAGTTGCAAAGAGATTATGTACAAGTACATATTAAGGTATAACCACCTTGAGACATCCGGATATCAGTAGCATGTCTGTTACTTCCAAAGTTCAATACAGAAGGGAAATGGGGGCACATCGAGCTTGTCCTACTACAGTCCTTGCCCATCAAAATCTGCTCTGACAGGATAATCAAGGCCCTGCAGAGCTGGCATTCTTCTTAAATCCTCTTCTGAGTATGCGGGATGAACCAATACCGCTTGTCGTTTCCAAAACCTGATAACAAAATATATTAGAAAATCAAACACTATATAATAACAAAAGCTATTGGCCTATTGGGACATAAGAGGCATACACAGATGTGCCAAAACATGGAAATCAATCATAATGCACGGAATGTCAGGAAACATTTTGGATTAAGAGATATCTGCGTCACAAATAGATAGGAAAAAAGAACTTGAGCAAAAGGCCATCAATTTTGCCAACATTTCCTATTAATTTGAGATGAACCATTTATGGTCGGACGAATTCAAATTATTTTTCTTATAAAAATTTCTAAAATTATTTGGCACCGTCAGGCAGAATTAAAGAATTGTACAGATCCTACCTCTTTTACAGAATTATATATTCCACCTGTGCTTTCATTTTGATAGTTTGCTATATGTACATCTACATTATACAAATTGCATTTTTCTTATAATTATATGGCAGTTAATGCCCATAATTTTAACAACTGCCAATCGACAAAATTGCTCATTGGCACAAAAGGTGAGAAAATGGTACAAAATAGGCGTTAATATTAGCACTAAAACCCTCTACAGGTCCTCCGTATGATGGAACAATTATATCAACACAGCAAGTATTAATTTGCACTATAGGTGTGATGTAATTTACATTAGGTTCAAAAGTACTATTGGCCAACTTAAAAGAATAAGTGGTAAATTGAAAGGTACAAGTGAACGTTAAACATGTACAGATAGGTACAATGCAATTTTCTCTTTTAGTTAGAGTAGTACAAAAATACTAGCAACCACATGTATCTTTCCAGGACACTTCACATGATCTATGCCCAGGAGCTCCAATAAAAACTAAACTGACATATATGTGGTGGCCATGTTAGAAATGCAGTGGACTCTGCCAAAAGAAAATAAGAAATCGATCAGAGCAAAAATAAAAGCCTGAACAAGCCTGACCTGAGCAAAATTCCTCTTCCGGCCAAGATCATACTTCCAATGTGGTGAAGTTTTTTTCTCACATGCCTGTACTTTAAAGATAGCAGATTAGCCTCAATATAGTGTATTCAGCAGGGAAAAAATATTGGAATTTTAGATACTTGCCTCAATTGTTGTTGTATTAGCAGAAACAAGTGAAATATGCATTATCATAAAACCAAGGACACTCAACGCAAAGGCCAGATTCAATACTGCCAGGGAAAAAAGGGATGCTTTGATAAGATGGTCGTTCGAATTTCTCAAGCAAGAGAGTGCAATTGAGATGCTGCACACAGAAGAATGCCTTTACCGAATGTGAGGAACGTGGTTGCAAGCGCCCCAGGAGTTCCTGGGATCTCAACATCGCTGAAGAAAGCAATAAAGTGAGGCAATAAGGACAGGGTAACAAGCGCCGTCTCAAGAAAAGTGTAGAACTGCATTATACAAAAGACAAGAAAATAACTTCAGAACCCTTAGGATCTAGAGAGCAATGTAACAAAGAAAATAAATATATAAATAAGCCCTCGTTTTCACTGTATCTTTTCTCATGTCTTCATATGCCAATGGATCTCTCACTGACGATCGTTACCAGCAATGACCCACTAAGTCAGCCTCACAGTGAGAATTTATTACAAAAGATAGTGGCATATAAGAAATCTCCCTACCCTATTAATACATCAGTTTAAAGGAAAGGACAAATCCAAGAGAAGGCTGCCTTCCCAACAATGCTAATATTAGAAGCATTGCACTAGAAGAATATATTAAAGTATAAATTACATTACTTGTTCCTAAAAGGTATCATGTGTGCAGTAAGTCCGCTAATCAACAGCAACCAGGTATCGATATGAGCTTTTAGCAGCACAGTGGAGATACTTTATACAGCCTCTACATTGCCGACCTAAAGATTCTAAACCATTACAGCTATTGGCATCCAATAACTACGATGTATACAGCTCCATGACTACAGTAGTGGCGGCTTTTAGTATTCATTTATTCCATCTTACCAACAATAGTCATTGGCTTATTGCCCCCATCAATCATTCACCTGTATCACTATATTTAGTACGAATGCTTAAATTGCAAAAAGAAAAGCAGGACAATGTTTCAGGAATGCACTGAGAACACTCCCATGGACAAAAATATAGGTATGACTTTTAACCTGGACATAATCTGTAAAAACACTAAAAACATTCAAAGGCTTATTGCTTAAGTTTTTTAATGTTTCCCATTAAAATTAGCAAAGAAAGTGAGGGCAAGGGGATTTTACAAAGTGAGATAACTTGTGGAGGGCGAACGGGCCTCTAGCGTAATGGCTAAAGCGCTCTAGTAGCACCCCCCAATAGCGTAATGTGTGCAGTAAGTCCGCTAATCAACAGCAACCAGGTATCGATATGAGCTTTTAGCAGCACAGTGGAGATACTTTATACAGCCTCTACATTGCCGACCTAAAGATTCTAAACCATTACAGCTATTGGCATCCAATAACTACGATGTATACAGCTCCATGACTACAGTAGTGGCGGCTTTTAGTATTCATTTATTCCATCTTACCAACAAATAGTCATTGGCTTATTGCCCCCATCAATCATTCACCTGTATCACTATATTTAGTACGAATGCTTAAATTGCAAAAAGAAAAGCAGGACAATGTTTCAGGAATGCACTGAGAACACTCCCATGGACAAAAATATAGGTATGACTTTTAACCTGGACATAATCTGTAAAAACACTAAAAACATTCAAAGGCTTATTGCTTAAGTTTTTTAATGTTTCCCATTAAAATTAGCAAAGAAAGTGAGGGCAAGGGGATTTTACAAAGTGAGATAACTTGTGGAGGGCGAACGGGCCTCTAGCGTAATGGCTAAAGCGCTCTAGTAGCACCCCCCAGGTCCTGGGTTCGACTCCCAGTGGGAGCGAATTTCAGGCTGGGGAAAAAAAATCCCCTCGCCTGCTACCACACCAAAGCACAGGTTTAAGGCCCGCCCAGGTCGTTGGTCGTTCTCACACGGGTGATGGTGCCACTGTGTAAGGGTGGAGCAGGGGTTCGGAGGTTTTCTCGATCTGCGTGAGAAGATCTTCTTAAGCTAATGCCCGAGGACCGTCTTACCCCCCGCAGTCGAGTTTTTAGATAACTTGTGGAGGTGTAAATGCCACAAAATAAGTTGTGCGGGTGTTTTTCAAACTCAGATAACAAATAGGGGGGTTTGCAATTTTCCTAAATTTAAGCCACTGATTAGATTACTAGTTAGGTCATACTGAATGTACTCTAAACTTGATATAGAAAACAGAAGAGAAACCTATTTTCAGATTCATGCAGCTTCACTTTCCTATGATATTACTGCTTTCTGGTGTTCAACTCAACTAACACAGCTTCTATAAGGACACATGCAAGGATCAAACAGCGAAATAAGTCACTATTCTTCTTTTTAAAGAAACAATGCTGGACAGGAAGCACTGATAGTAGGTCCGAAACAACTATGGCAGTGTGAGCGTGTGACACAATATAAAGCACAAGTCAACCGATGCTTAATTTTGGAAAGCAAAAGAGAGGATACAATACCAATGCCCGAAAAGATTACTAAGATGATGCCCGAAAGGATGCTGGGAAGCTACATGGGGAAGTCCACAAGATATTCACGCTGCATGTATGATCTTCCCTGGAAATAATAGTAGAACTAGTATAGGTTCAAGGCTTCTGTCATGAGCATATGCTGTACATTAGTATAGGTTCAAGGCTTCCATCATGAGCATATCATGCTGTACATTAGTGCTTTAAAGAACCTCAAATTTCAAGAATTTGGTAAGATTGAAGCTATTGTAAATTTGCTACTGGTTTAACCTTCACATGTAGTTTTTACAGGTTGGTACAGACCATCTGAGGTTCTGAAAAAATAATATCATATTCACTCCCAAATATTTTTCTAGAGGATTTCTGGTATAGCAAATCGAAGAGTCAAGAGGCATAGAATGTAATCCAATATATACAATGCAAGACTGCAAATGAGGATTTTGCATACACATTTCAAGTAATTTGACCAATAAACCAAGGAACGACTAATAGAGAAAAGTAGATAACTCCAGCAATATCACAAAATTTACTATTCATGTGCATTTTTAAATGACTCCCAATTATTTATCACATAAGTATGATCTAGATACTGGAAACATAAATTAACATACACTTTCACAGTCAGTGGAATAAAGAAATGGACCACAACTAGAACCAGGAAAATTTCCTGACGTCCATATGTTGGTTTCTAATGGAGATAGCTTGTAGAGCCATTGCATAAATGATAGGGTAAAAGGCAAACAGATGTATTCTGTCAGCGCATACACCAACAAAATATTGTATATCTTACCAGGAAGAGAAGGAAGAATTTGTAGTTCAGCGCCCCAACACAATTCACAACCCATACACAATGATGATCCATCTTCAGCACACACCTTCCACCTGAGATCAATTATAGGCATTAATATACAGTACGACAGAGAATTTCACACTCTGAGAAACTCACATCTGTAACAAGTGTTCAAAACTAAATCTAAAGTTCCGGAATTGAACTTACAGACAGAACAGTGATGGCAACGGGGTGGCTTCGGCTGGTTGCACTTCCAGCAGTATCTGATCCTTGGACTTCCTGTATCACTAAGAGCCATAGATTGCTGTGAATTTATCAGACCACTAAAGTCTGAGGTGGATAAGGGAGCTGTTTCTCCTCTCTCTTCATCAACATCAGGCCTCCAATTTGGTGGAACAGCACCAGGGTCAGTAAACACAACAGAGAAATAACTCCACAGAAGCATGACAAGCTGCATCGTCAAATAATTTTGTTGTTATTAACATACCAGATCATAGAAAAAGATATCAGAAAGAAAGAAAAAATGTTTCTTTCAGCATGTAGAAAAGATTACAGGAATTAGTAGTACTCACTGTTGGTAAGTTCATAAAACTATATACACTTCTAGGCAACAAGATACCAAATTTAGGCCTCATTCAAATGGAGAGCCAATTGAAAAAAATTTGCAAGCAAGATGCTAATTTTGGCTCAGGCAAACTTTAAAAGAAGTAATTAACTAAAGCAGAAATTGCCTCTAGCACTTCACGCAGAAAAGCAAAGAAACAAAAAAACTGACCAAGACAATCTAGCAAGGTAACATTGGATGCATCTCTTAAGCTCACATGCCTCAAATCGCAGTTCGAAAAGACCTTACTATACAAGAAACGAAAGCACGAAATGGAATCAACGAGCACCTAAAACCCTCATCTCTGCACCTCCAAATAACCTCAATAACGCACGAATCATCGTCATAACTCCCGAGACAGAGGTTAAAGAATAAAGATCCAGCCATACCACCCAAAGATTCAAAATCGGAGCCCCAAAGCCACCGAATTACGCCAAGTGCAACTAAAAAGCAGGGGCGAGAGGCCGGTAGCGCCCACCAGTAAGTGGAAGAGGAGGAGGACGGAGAGCGCGGCGAGGGCGTCGAGGCCTCCCGCGGCGGCGAGCAGCGCAGGGCCGTAGTTGCAGAGGACGAGCGCGTAGTAGGTGACCCCGACGATGGCGAGAACGAGCAGGATCATGACGGAGCCCAGCCCCCGCAGCGCCGTGCAGAACTTGAACACGTTCCACGCCATCGCGGAACCCGATCTGTGCATCTCTCCCGCGGCGCTGCTCCCCCCGGACGCTCCTACCGCGGCGAGGTGACGAGGAGGAAGCGGCAAGGCCGTGCCGTTACCGGCACGGCGACTAGGTTGCGGGCCTTTTTACGTTGGTTTCGACCTGCCGCGGCCGCGAATTCAGCTGGTTTTTCTTCTTCTTTAATTCCTCGAGGCTGGGACTGGGGAAGGAAGGCTTCGAATGGCACTGGCAGAGTGGCCGGTGAGGTGAGACCACCCGGGAGGAAAGCGCGAGAGGGAGCACGACCGACTCACACTACTCCACGGGTGGATGATACCGATCGCCTGACTTGCCGTGGCCAGTAAACACGGTAGTCACAATGCATCTATTTGGTCATAAGTTTGAAGGCGAATACGGTAGTCCTGCAATTGCAACAAATCAAGGCCGAGGCTGCTGTTTCAACAGCATTCTTGTCTGCCTCGCCGGCCTTCTTCTGTACTTGTGGATAGACTGGATGACATGGTCGTAAGCTGTGGTAGGAAGTTTCCTCGACCTTAAAACTCAAGGCAAGTGGTGCTTTGTCCTGGACTTGGCCCAACAGCCGGCTGATACGGACCTATGTAGACACATCCGGTTAATCTGTTTAACTAAATAGGTTGTATCGTGTCGGTATATAGACTAAGCCTTAGACCCAAGCACAGCACAACAAGATCATATGTCATGCTGTGTCGACTCAACTAGACGTATTTCAATCACATTTCCAAATTTCAACCATTGGATCTAAATCCAATGATCCTCATCCATTCCCACAAATCTCATCTTCATATATAAATTTTAAATAATAAACCCTAATCCCCATTCCCTAATCCCAACTGGCCAGTCACCCGACCGCCTGCCCCGGCGCTCCCCACCGGCCTCCATGCACTGACACCGGCCGATCGGCGTGTTGCCACTCCACCACCTCCTCCGGCACCGGGCGCACCACCCACCTCCTCAACCGCCGCCCATCCGCCACCTCCTCCACTCCGCCCCTCTGCCGTTGGATCTACCGCCAACCTTCTCGACTTAAGCGCCAGCTATTGCCCCCTCCACACGATGCCACTCCCTTGTGCCGTCGCCCCATCCGCCTTGCCTCGCCCTTCGATGCCACCTCCCACCTCGACTCCAACACCAACAGCTGCCTCTCCACGAGACGTTGCTCCCTTACGTCACCGCCCCCTCCTCCTCGCCTCGCCCTCCGGCACCGCTTCTCGCTTCGCCTCACCTCCGCCCTCCAACCACCACTCCCCATCACCTCAACTACCCGTGTCAGGCTAGGCATAGTATTGTGCAACACGTGGATAGTATACCTAGCTCTTTTACTTCTTTTTTGCATTCACTCAAGCATGGGCGTGTGTGATACTTTGCCACCTATATTTGCCGGCCACCACCGCACCTCACTCGTTGTCACATCTTCACCTCCGTGTCTCTTCCACCTTGTTCGCACTGCCCAGTGACGAAATCGGTGAGGTGGTGGCGTAGATTGGGTCGTGATGGTGTCGATTGGGTGACGGCAGAGCAGCGCAGATTGGTGCATCGACTAGGCGAGATGGCACAAATGAGGCGGGTGGTGGCGCAATTTAGCCATTTGCCGTTAGAGAAGCCAACTTGGGCTAGCGTTGGTGCAGTTGCGCTTCGCGGTGGTGTAGACGAATTTTTTGTACGAATAATCTATTTTTTATTCGAAATTACACAAATATATCCATGGCCACATTTTTACACAAATAGGTTCCAGTCGCCCAACGAGGGGTGGTTGGAGCCAATCGCCCAACGGGGGGCAACACGTGGGCAATCCGACCACCGTTGGGCGAATAATTGCTGTCGCTCAACGGGGGGCGACTGGAATGCAATCGTCGAATGGTTGGGCGACTGGAGTTCTAGTCGCCCAACAGGCGGGCGACAAGGGGGGTTAAAAAAGGCCCCGAGCGCTTGGCCGCCGCCCCCACACACAATCGTTCGTTCGGCCGAGAGGAGAAGAAGAAAAGAGAGAGGACAAGAGAAGAGGAAGGAGCGGGAGAAGAGGAGAGGAGCGGGAGGAGAGGAAGAGGAGGAGAGTGTTAGGAATATAGTGCATATATTCATGAGGCCCAAAGGGCAATACATATAGAGAGTACAGAGGGGATATACAGAGGAATATGCCATATACAGATATGGAAAGTGAGGCATATAAGGAAACAAATAATCTATTTCCTATTTTATTCTTAACACCCCCCTCGAACTCATGGTGGATCACACACATTGAGTTTGGAGAGAAAATACAAATGTTGTGCCCTAGTCTGTGGCTTCATGAAGAAGTCAGCAATATGTAACTCTGAAGACACAAACTGAAGAGCAAGTACACCCTCCTGCACCTGGGAGCGAGTGTATGAAGCATCCACACCAATGTGCTTGGTGAGCTCATGCTTCACTGGATCACGTGCAATGCTGATAGCTCATGTACTGTCAGTCAGAAGAGTTGTAGGTCCCCTCATAGGTACACCAAAATCTGCAAGTAGCCATCTCAACCAAGTAATCTCTGTCGTCACAGCTGCCATAGCTCTCAACTCGGCCCTCGCACTCGAACGGAAGCTGCACCGCTCTTTGTCTTCCGTGCAATCAGGGAGGAGCCAAGAAAAATACAGTAAGCAGAAAAAGAACGACGATCAGAAGGATCACTAGCCTAGGTCGCATCAGAGTACGCCTGCAGCTAGAGGGAGGTGGAGCTAGGGAAAACAAGCAACGAGAGATGGTCCCACGCAAGTAGCGAAGAATGCGAAGAAGATGACTGTAGTGAATATGAGTAGGACAAGCCATGAACTGACTCAAGATATGAACAGCATGAGCAATATCAGGACGGGTGCTCACAAGATATACCAGACTCCCAACAAGATGGCGATACCGAGTGGGATCCTCAAGAAGATCACCATCAGTAGCTCGAAGCTGAAGAGAGAGCTCCATAGGAGTCTCAAGAAGGCGAGTATCGGTCGACTGCACCGATCAAGAAGATCCTGGACATACTTCTGCTGGGAGAGGTAGTAACCCTCAGGCGTGAAAGAAACCTCAATCCCAAGAAAGTATGTAAGCAAACCAAGATCACCATCAAAATCGCCATCGAGATGCTTCTTCACATATCACGATGAATGAGAGATCGTCACCAGTAATGAGCATATCATCCACATATAGAAGTAGTGTCCTACCTTGAGGAGAGACATGGATAAATAGAGCAGGATCATGGGCACTGACAATGAAACCAACAGCGGTGATCACTGAGGTAAAACGCGCAAACCAGGCACGAGGGCCCTGTTTGAGGCCATAAAGAGCACGACAAAGACGACAGACATGGCCATCTGGAACAGAATATCCGGGTGGTGGCTGCATGTAAACCTCCTCATGCAAGACGCCATTAAGGAAGGCATTCTTAACATCCAGCTGAGAGATAGACCACCGGCGAACAGAAGCAACCGCAATAAGTGTGCAAACAGTGGTCATATGAGCAACAGAGCAAACGTCTCGTCAGAATCATGACCATACTCCTGCTGAAACCACGAGCCACAAGACGAGCCTTGTAGCGCTCAATAGTACCGTCAGACCTGGTCTTAATCTTATACACCCACTTGCACGTGATAGGACGAGCATGCACAAGTGTCGGTACAATATCCCAAGTCTTCGTACGACGAAGCGCATCAAGCTCCTCTGCCATAGCGAGTTGCCACTCAGAATGAGAAGCAGCCTCACGATAAGAACTAGGCTCAGTGACAGAGAGAGCATGAGTTGTCGAAGCAAAGACAACACGATCAGGAGGCCGAATAGTTGCTCGATCATGAAGGGCGTAGCGAGGAGCATCATCAGGTGAATCAGACGTCGGTGTCGGCAAGATATCAGGAGAGGGATCTGGTGAAGTACGAGGATGTTTGGAGTAGTGCACCCTAGAGAAACGAGACGGTGGCGCTGTAGGAGCAAGAGGTGGTGCTGCAGGAGGCAACACAGAAGGTGAAGGTATAGAAGGCTTGGAAAGGGGGGAAATGGGTGAGGAGTCGAAGGCTGATAAAGAGTTCCCTCGCTCGAAAAGAAATTGTATGAACGCATTAGAACAATACTGCCAATGAATCACAAATAAAAGTGTGAATAAAGGACTCAAACTGAGTACGAACCATCATGGCAAAGCTACGATAGATCGCAAGAAACTGACCATGGTTAAACATAGAGAAAAGACAAGTAAAACGAGAATAATCATCAATGAAAATAACATAGAATTTATGCCCGTCTTTGGAGATAATCGGCGCAGGTCCCCATACATCTGAATGAACTAAATGAAAAGGATGAGAAGACAATGACTCACTAGAATGATAAGGAAGTTGTAGCTGCTTGCCTAGCTTACAACCTTGACAAAACATGGACGTGTCAACAGTAACACGCCCAAGGACACCCTGACGAACTAATGACGAAAAACAGGACCCACATAGATGACCTAAACGGTGATGCCACTGCGCAAAGACTCCAGGAGTGGTGGCAACGGTGGCGGTAGAGGTAGATGGAGCAGCTAGAGACGTGGTAGGAGCAACTGAAGTGGACGGAAGATGAAGGTGGTCGAGAATGTAGAGACCTTGACGATCCCTACGACGCCGGCCAGTCCCAAGTATCGTCCCTGTCTGTCGATCCTGAACGAAACAGGTGGGAGAGTCAAAACTAACCCTACAACCAAGGTCAGTGAGCTGTCCCACTAAAAGAAGCTGCATGGTTAGTTGGGGAACATGAGAAACAGCTGGAACAGAAAAATCAGTAGTCAAAAGAGTGCCCTGACAGCTAACAGACAAGGAAGTACCATCCGCAGTCTGTACAGAGATAGGAAGGGCAGGAGGTCCCATTGAAATGAGAGATGTGAAATCTGGTGTCATGTGGAAAGAGGCACCAAAATCTAGAACCCAAGAGGTACTTGGGGAAGCCGTCTGAGCTAGACTAGCGTAACTCATGAGCCGTGAGAAAGTCAAGTAGAGCTCGGCAGAGCTGAACAGAGTCACCTCGCTGAGATCCTGATGAGCTGGTCTGTCCACCTGTGAAGGGAGGGCCTCCCTGCCCCCCTTGGGTCGCCCACCCCCACGTGCCTTATTTCGCCGCCGCCGCACAACTCTAGTAGTCATGCCCGAAGTTCTTGCAGTAGTTGCATTGAACCCTAGTTGGTGCAAAAGCAGCAGCGGAAACAGGCACCTGGGAATGAACTATAGTCGTAGCAGGAAACGTCGATGTAGTCGAAGAAGGAGCAGCAAGCACAGTTGGAACAGACTGTGCTGCTAACCCAAGACGAAGCTCCTCACCAAGTGTCGAAGAGCCTCGGTGACGGTCGGTCGTGGCGAGCGACTCAGCAGTTGAGCTCTGACAGGCTCAAACTCTGGGCGAAGACAGCAGACGAAATCATAAAGACAAAGATGATCATGATCCGCCTTCTGAACCCTGTGGCAATCCTGGCATAGTGGAGAAGCCAGCTCATCTAGCTGTCGCCAGAGACTAGCTAGAGCTCGAAAGAAGTCGTCGACGGAAGAATCTCCCTGGCAAAGCATCTCCAACTCACGCTGAAGCGAAAAGAACTGAGCATCACTGCTCTGTTGGTATCGCTCACGCAAGTAGTCCCAGATCTGTCGAGTAGACCGCAGTCCAACGATATCCGGTCAATGGAGTCATCGACGACCACCAAGGATGGCACGAACACGGGCCTCATCAAGACACCTGGCCGAAAGCGCCAATGGCATACCGAAAAGCCTCATCAAGACATCGACGAGAGCAAAGAAGAACCTCTCAGATTCTCTTTAGCAGCCACATCTGCTCCAAGAGGTACCGAAATAGGCTGCCGAGGAGGAGGCCGAACGGCAAGGACGGAGAAGGACATGCACCGTAATATGTCCCCAAAGACGAGACCATCAAGCGTGATTCCATGAGAGAAGACCATAACATGTAGTTTGTTCCATGGAGCTTTGTTCCGAAAATAGGATCGCAGAGATGGAACGGAAACCATCGGTAGGCGGCACCGGATGGCGCCGCGACCAAGGCAACGAAGTCTAACAGCGATCTTTGGATGGCGGCGGTTAGAACAATGTTTTTTGCTTTTCTTTGTACAAAGATCGACCAACCACATACTCGAAACCAAACCCAACCACCGAGGAAAACAACACGAGAGGCGACGGTGGGCGGTAGCAATGAGCGATGGCGGCGATCGGCGGGCGACCGGCGGCACGACGCTGGGTGGCAAAGAACGAGCGACGAGGCGGTAGCAGCGACCGGCGACGACGGCGACCGGCGACGGCCAGCACAGCGGCCGGGTGGCGGCGGCGGCAAGAACCGGCGACGCGTCGGAGTCGGGCGGTAAGCGGCGCGCGTCGTGGCGGCTCGCGGCGACAGAGAGGCAAGCGGCGTCCGGCCACAGCGGATCGGCGTCGGATCGGCGGGCGGCGGCGGTGTGCGCTGAGTGGCTCTGCGGCGACGGAGAGGTAACCGGCGGCCCGATCACGGCGGATCGGCGCCGGATCTCGGGCGATCGGGCGGCGTGCCGAAGCGGCTCGCGGCGACGGAGAGGCAACCGGCGGCGGCTCAAAGACGGCGGATCTGGCGACGACGGCTGCTCAACTACGGTCAACAGCGGCGGCGGCAACAGATGGCAGCGGAAGAAACATGGTCAGAGCCTTGCTCTGATACCATGTTAGGAATATAGTGCATATATTCATGAGGCCCAAAGGGCAATATATATAGAGAGTACAGGGGGATATACAGAGGAATATGCCATATACAGATATGGAAAGTGAGGCATATAAGGAAACAAATAATCTATTTCCTATTCTATTCTTAACAGAGAGGAGGGGAGGAGAGGAAGAGGAGAGGAGAAGTAGGCGGGGAAGGAACGAGTGGGAGGACAGGAGAGGAAGAACCAGATCTAGGTATGTTTTTTATTTGCTATATTATATTTGTAGTATATTTTGTATGTAATGTTAGTGTTAGTAAAAATTTGTATGATCAAAAGCGGCAACATAGGGGAAGGGTGAATGGTGCCTTCAAATCGCCCAGAGTATTACACAATCTTTTTCTCCAATAGCTATAACAGCTATGAAGAAAAGATTGTTTACTCACTAGAAGTCAAGACCGATCGACAACCGAATAAAATCGAGTAGAGAACCAAGCAACAGTCGACAAAAGGCTACTAAGCAAAGAAGTTTGAGTGAAGAAAAGAACACAAATCAAACCCTTTCTAAAGAGGCTGTCCAAACCCTTTTCTAAAGCGGTGGAAAACCCGACCAAAGCTACGTAATCGACTAACCAAAAGACACAACATACCACGACTTGCGATCGCCTTGACCGAAAGTAATGCACGGCTACTACCAAAAAATGTAAAGGCAAGGCAAGGAAAAGCAAAAAGACACAACTCAAGAGAACGAAGGCTCTCGACCCAAAGAAAACACCGCATCACTGTAAACACAGACCTGCATCAAAACAGAGAAAAAGAAATTGAGAAGACGCCGAGCTCTCTGATTAGGGAGTCAATAGTTCAAGTAGATAGCTGTCCTCTTTTCGATTGAAAACGCATTCAACAGAAAATAGACCAAGCGTGAGGCGCTCAATTGATCGCAACTCGAACCGAACATGGACCGAAATGAACACAATCATCACCGAGCATCTGCCGAAAACCGAAATGTTGAAAAACTGCTTACACGAAACTTGGACATGCCCACTAAAACCGAAATAAAGAAGAACGGTCAGTTGAGCAATACTATCGATCAATATTGTCGTGATATCAAGAATCGAAGTTGGCCACCAAACTGCATTTGTAGTTTCGTGGTCACCGAAAGCAAGAAAAGGAAAGAGGATTGAGAAAGCACCAAAGACAGATCGAAATGAAGACTAGAGCGGCAATGAATCAAGCCCGAAAATGCAAACCGATATCAAGAGAACACGCCGACCGAACAATCAGAAAGGCATGAAATACGTAAAGAAAAGAGCCCGAGAGAAAATGCGATCGCAATGAGAGTCAAAGATTTTCAGAGAAAAGAGATACCGCATTCCGGTTAGTACTTGAGATTTTGATTAGCTGCCAAAACAGAAAAACGGTCATGCAGTAAATACTGTAGACATCTGCAGCCAGGGAAATTTCCAAAAGACTTCTTGCTCTTCTTGGGACAAATTATCAGGAATACAAACTAAATAACATAGAGACTTCAGGGAAGGAAATTCCATATCAAAAGATCAAAGAAATAAAATCTGAGCACAACTTAAAGACTCAAATGAGAATGAGACAGTTTTTCAGTTTTCTCATGATTTTTCAATCTTTTGCTCATGAGGCTTGGAAATATACCTGGAAATGACTTCAGGGAAAGCTCACATAAATCTCAAGCCATTTGCTAAAGCAAAATCAAAAGAACCAAAGCTCCCCTGACAAGAAACCCTAGCTACAGGGAAAAACAGAGTAAAACTGAAATGCTAGAAAGCAAAGAGTGTTTTTTGATTCTCAAATTGGGCTCTTGGGAATCTATTTGACCAAATGGTCTTGAGAACAAATCCCATCACAGAGCCAACAAACAAAACCTATTTTCTCAAGGAAACCGCTCAAATCATCAAGAAACAAAGAAATGGCTCAAACGAAATCCAATAGAGAGAGGCAAAGAAAGAACATAGCGATGGGAGAATAACTAGAGGCCATAGCAAATCACAGAAGAACAACTCAAGGCATGATGAGCAGACATGAATAATGACACAGGGTTCATCTTACAGCCCATCTCATACAACCCAAGAACACCACACATGCAAGGCAGGAGCAGGAACTCCCACACACTCACTACCTGCTTACACTGGAGAGGGACTCACGCAGGAGACATAGCCCCAACTCACTGCACTCTCTCAACAACTCCAAACAAAAGAGAGTATAAAGCAAACACCAACTCCCAAAGTCATGGACTACATGCGAGAGACTCCTCCTTTTATAGCCTCCTACTAATGGATTTGCATCTTCCTTTACCCGCTAAGCCCAACAAACCCGCTTTATCCATTTGCGCCAACGGAATCCGCTCATGAGCTCGAGTCAATTTTCCCGACTGCCCTCACGCCCTTCCCGGAAGCTTCATGCTCGCACAACCGCAACCGCACCCGACCGCTCGAACCTCGACTCCTCCCGAGTCTAGTCCCGGTCCGCCTCCGCCGCACACGACCGCACTGCATCCGACCGCTTGGACCTCCGATTCCTCCCCGAGCCTAGTCCCGATCCACCCGCCGCGCCGTCGTGTCCACCTCAGGTAGCTCCAGCCGGTTCCTCGCCTCCGGCCGCAACCACCTCGCAGCCTCGATCATCCTCGACATCTCGAACGCTTGGACCTCAACACCTCCTGTGCCTAGTCCTGGTCCTCCCACGCCTCACCACGACCTAGGTCCGAAGTCCTACAACCACACAGACAAGCAAATCATCACATAGCACCGCATTTAAACAAAGATAATCAACATTAACATCAACAAAAGGTGCTCACGCATGAAATACCTAAATCGACTGATCGAGAGGGAAAACAAGCGCCCTAAGCACTCCCGACCGCAATCGACCAAGTCCACCAACCGAACCGCTTATGCACCGACTTGGCGTGAACCGACCAAACCAAACTCACCTTTCGAATACGTGTCAATTACTCATCACAAACATGGGAGCACCTCTCACATGGTCTCTCAAAATTATAGATGTAGATATAAGTACTTCAATGTTTAGTATAGGAAATATAGTTATCGTAGTTATACAAAATTAGCAAAGGAGAAATGGAGAGGAGCTAAGATACAACAATAGGTGTAGATGTAGATAGAAATATTGTATATGATTGTTATTGGTAGTAGAAAATTGTAGATGTAGATAGAAATTGTTTAATTTTTGGTATGCAAAATTTAGTTGAAATGTAGTTTTAGAAAGCAGGAATAGAAGCGTGTAGTTGTGTATAAATTAGGGAACATAGTTTTACAAAAGTAGCATCATTAGGAATTTTGGATGCATAAAAATTTATAGTTTTAGAAAATTCAATCACCGTAACGTACGAATTAATCGTCCGCTAATATTTGTACGTATTAAAAATTCAGTAAATATTGGAAAAATTCAGTACGGTTTATGTTAGAATTTAATTAATTTATACATACAAACGGTGCTAAAAAGGTGGAAAAAACCGATAGAAAGTTCATAGAACGAGGTTATTGTAGTGGCTTACAACATGCGAACCATCGGTGAAATATAAATCCCGAGACGTCAAGACATTGGTATTGTGCGATGCGATTTGACATGTTGCAAAATTAAAACATGTATACAGGCCGACATCAGCAATGCCAACAAGCACTACATTGAGAGTGCATTACAGTGCTGGAACGGTTCGTGAAGGTCCGAATGGTGTGGATTTGAGCGGTTTCAGAAGCTACTCTAGTACATCCGGATGACGAGAATGCTCGAATCTCAGATGTGATGCATTGGCTGACCTGGAGTTTTCGTTGGACCCCAAGGTGTGCAAGATCGTCATGCAAGGGCTTTGGAGCCGGTTCCCACGGACATCGATGGGAGTTGAGGACATTCTTTGCGCATCTTTGCGTGGAAGGGGTTTGTGCCATGCCGAGATCCATGATTGCCATGTCGGGATTATAAAGGCTATAAGAAAACTTCAGGAAGACCCCGAGTAGCCCTTTCCTTGGTGGACATGAGGAACAGCTGGTGCATTCATCACTTAGGGGCAAACTTTTTCAAGCAGTTCCCGAAACAACCTTTGATGAAGCTATTTAAGAGGCTGGCTATACAGAACCAGCGAAGAAAATTTGATGCTTTGTGGGCGTTGTTGGATGAGCACACCTGGAAGCATGTCGACGAGAGGAGCAAGCGGCCGGTCGTACCTAGGGTGGCACAACCGAATACTTGTAGCACTTGATGAGCCTAACCCACCTGGTCCAAGAAGAAGGAGCTACGAAACATCAAGTTCTATTTACTCTTAGTTTACATGCGATTTTTGTTCCGTATAAGTGCTAACTTCAAGTCCTTTGCGGTGTGGCTCGTGATCTTCGTGCGCGCCGATTGGCCCTACCGTTGGATGAGCATGTGGACCGCATGCATCATGCTTCCCATTGTGTCCCGCGTGCGGGGAGTGCGGACGAGCCAGCTGAGCTGGGAGTGGTTCGGACATGCACACCTCGAGTGGCCTAGAGACTAGACCCCCGTTGGACAGTCAGGTTTGCACTCCACCAGCATTTTAGTGGTGCCGTGAGTACGTTCCTTGTTGACCTTCAGTTCATTTGCAGGCTGCGGGATGCCAGGCTACTCCCTCTCGCTCGGATGGTGCAGGCCACTGACGAGGATGGACCCGCCGTGGCCGCGGGTGGGGACGACTTCGTGGAGAGATCACGACGCTTCCCGTTCAACCGTTGGCGGCCTGAGATGCATACTTTTCACCTCCCATTCAGGGAGATGATGCCTACCCTACATGATGTGTCCCTGCTACTTGGCCTTCCAATCGCGGGGGCCGCTGCCTTCCTACCGGAGGCCCCGGCCAAGTGGCATGCTGACTTGCTCGGCAAATTCGAGGGGGTCTTCCGCCGGGTACCACGGATGAGTATTACACCTTCTCGGGGAGTCAGACACACGGGCCGTCGTTGACGTGGCTAGCACAATTCCAGGTACGTGCTCTTTACAATCGGTCATGTCGTGTAAGCTCTTATTTCCGCTATTACGTATTAATAACTGCTTTTTTGCATTCAGGTGGAGCGAATGGATCAAGATGCGGATGATCATCAGGTCTTGTGCCACTTGGAGGCATACTTGTTGTGGCTGTTTGGTTGGGTCCTTTTCACCACTAGCCACGACAACACCGTCGAAGCGAGCCTCATAGATCATGCTAGGGCGATCGCGGACAGCGAGGCCCCCAAGTCAGCTGGGGATCGACCACACTTGTCGCGACCTACCGTGGCCTATGCGACGCGTGCTCGAGGACCAAGGCAAACTCGGTCCTCGCGGGCTATCCGCTGCTACTACAATTTTGGTCGTTCGAGCGCTTCAGCCTCGGACGACCTTTGCTAGAGGACATGAGTCCGTACGAGGGAGATGTACCCTGGGGGAGACGTGGACTGGCCGACGATGGGTTCACTGTGGTGTCGTCGACGGTAAGCATCTTGTGACAACAAGCTATTTCGCTCAGATTAACGATGGTCGTACGTAATAACTGTTCTTCATTGCAGGTGCAGTTCATGCACGCCCGTGTCACGCAGCGATATGCCCTCGCTGAGCGGTTTGATCGCCTCATAGCCGACGACGTGCGCTAGGAGCCGTACTCACCTACGGCATTGCAGGACCGTGCTCCTGATGGGTTGAGCATGCTTTGCTGGCGCGACTGGGCTTTTTGGCTGACGACCAAAGTTTGTGTACAACATCTTCGTAGAGGACTACGCGTCGCAGCGAGTGATGCGGTAGTTCGGTCTACGTCAGGCGCTTCTGGAACCAGTCGGACCACCCCTACCGCAGAGTGTGCACGTGTGAATGACCGCGTCTCGTAAATGTGTACATATGTACTATTTCGTTTGCAAGGGAGTGAAACACGACACGGACTGGACGAGGAAGATTCACGGTGGATCAAGCGGTGGGACGGCATGCTTGATGACCACGTGGAGGAGGACCGCCTATGACAGTAGAGACTACACGGAGTACCTACGTTGGTACCAGGGACGGACACATATGAGGCTCGTACATGTCGTTGACCCGTCCACCGCACACGTCGTCGCTCCTACAGACACGTACCCCACGCACCTCGCGCGGGACGCTCACATCGCGATATGTTACACGTATTTTTGATGATTCTGTAATGGCAATGTTGCTTCAATGATTTGACCATTTTATGTCTTTTCCTTCAGGCCGAAGTTGGTGCTTCGGTCTGGCAGGAGGGCTACAGTATGGTGGGTAGGCTCGTAGCAGGTGCGGAGGTGAGCCACGAGGAGAACATCAGCGCTTGGCGTCGTGTCGAGGCCTGGGGTAGACGTATCGTAGCCCTACTGTCCTGCACAAGGCTACCGACGATCTCCACGGCCACGCCCAGCACATAGACGGTTCATCCACCAGTACCGCCCGACCGGCGTGCCACTACTCCGGAGGTTCTACGTGGGTACGTCCTACACCACCTCACCCGGACGAGGTCGAGGGTCGCGCCGGGACGGCCTCATACCGCTGTGGCACCAGTACATTTGCCCTCCCACGCAGGGGTGTACTCCATGTTGACGTTCCTCCCGCACGCCGATGGCGCCAACACAGAGTACGCATCGTCGGATCTCGATTTTATTACAATGCTTTATGTCACAAACTAACGTTATTACTATTGCAGGTCTTTTTAGCCCCGAGCAGGGATAGGGCGTCTCCCCGGGCCTGGACGATCCGGACCAGTACTTTTCGGACTGGCCCGGGCAAGCGTCTGGCTCTGCACCTCGGGGCACACCAGCAGAGGTTCTCTCCGGGAGTGCCCTCAACGGTGCACCAGAGGGCACACAGGCAGCGGCGCAGGCCACACCACCAGCTTAGGGGCGGGTGCGACGGTCTCCTGATCGTCTTACGTTGTCAGGCCGTCGTCACCCATTGCAGCGGAGGACGGCCAAGCGGGACCGTATGGGAGGACGCGGACACGGAGATGGTGGGGCCCGGGTGGCGACGGAGGGGGTGTTGTGGATGCTGTTGGGGGCCGGTAGTGCTGACTGTACACTATTTGTTAATGTCCTGTTTACGTTTCTTATTTACATACTGAACTTTGTAATACTGTCCTGAGCTTACTTCTACTTGTCCTTACCTTCTCTACACGTGCTACTAACGAATTGTGAATTGCATTGGTACCAACCGCAGTAACGTATGAACCATTGCATTACATGCTTAACAACATTGAAAATTATTTTGAACAACAGTCCTGAGTACAACTATACAACCATACACATCGTTGCCTACATGTCGAACGAGCCTCGTAGCACACACATGGAGTACTGCTGAGGGGGCCGTCTTGAACGTGGCTGGCCGTCGTTGTAGTGGCAAGCACATATACATCTAGGGTTCGCACAGCAGCTACTTGGGTCGTACACACTCCCTATGCTGATGACCTCCTCGTTGCCCATCTCACGCTCCATCTGTTGACGGAGATCATCGTTTTGCTCTTCAAGAGTGTCAATCCGTTCCTCCAAATCAGCGATTCGGTCCCACAACATATGCACGTACATTGAAATATACCATTCGTGGGAGGATCAATCCATCGCACAAAGTCACATTTATCCATCTACAACAAACAAACGTTAACATCGAAGCTATATTAGTAGTACAACAAAATAGACGAGTGCAAACTTGTATTCCAGAGTATGGGCATCTAAAGAAATATCGACCGCCATCCGTATGGCCTTCTGCCACCTGCACCACCGCATCCTGCATGTGTTTGCATTTCGCCACACTAGCTGAGCGTGCCTACTTGGTAACAAGCGGTATGTGGCGCCGAAGTCCTCCTTCCTTTTGTAGGACCGAAATGGCAACAGAGGGGGGTGAATGGTGCCTTTAAATCGCCCTAAGTATTCTCACAAACTTCTTCTCCAATAACTATAGAAGCTACGAAGGAAGATGATGGATTCTTACTAACACGCCAAAGTTTGATCGACAAAAGAGATAAAACATATTTGGCCGAAAAGCTGTCCAAAGGAACTAAATAGAACTCTGCTGAAAATCTGCAAGGAAACTGAAAAAGCACTCTGCTGAAAATTGAAATCTGCAGCAACTGCAGTCTGAAAACTGCAACCAAAAACTGAAAGGTTTTGCTGATTTTTTGCTGCTGAAAACTGAACTGAATAAGTGCTGAAAACAGCTGTGATCAAATGCTGAAAACAGCAGAAATGAGTGCTGAGAACTTCAGTTTTCAGCCAAAAAATTGCTGCAGTTTTTCAGCCAAAAGTTGCTGCAGTTTTCAGCCAAAACAGTATATAGTTTGCTGCCAAAACAGTAAATAGTCATGCTGGCCGAAATCCGAAAACTGCATAGGAGCTGAACTTCACTCGGCTGAAATCTGCAAAAGACTGAACCGGACTGGGCTGAAAACAAACTGAGGCAAAGAATGAACCGAAAACTGAAGATTGAGGCACAGTAAATACAGATGAAATGTTGAAAACAGAAGTTGCAGCAGACCAAAGTTTGATGGCTGTGCAGAAACTGCAGCAGGGTGAAAAACAGAGAAGCTGACTGAACAGCTGACCGAAAGGAGATGAAAACAATGAAAACTGAAACTAGCTGCAGTTTTAAGCAGAAAGATTCAAAAGACTGCAGACTATCTTGACTGCAAATGGAACATATTGTGTACTACAAAAATAAAAGACTGCATGCAGACTGAAGAAGAGCAAAACGGCAAGAAGCAGGCAGAACAGGAAAGTGAAAAACACAAAAACTGAATACACAGATTCCAGGAAAGATTGACGACTTGCTGCTAATCTTTCCAAGCCAAAAGATCAATGACTTAATCTAAATAGCATAGAGACAACACTCAACAGGAGACCAAGAATTTGAGACTTTAGCCAAAAAACTGAAAAGTTACAGAGAGCAGCACTAAATATCAAATTCCTAACCAATCCTTGATCTTTTGCTCATGAAACTTGGTAATCATTTAAGTAATAGCCTCAGGACTCTAAAAAACCAAGTTTCATGCCATCTCATGAAGGGAACCAAGATCCACCTCAAACCCTAGAATGAAAAATAAGAACAGAGGAGGCCAAGAAGCAAAATCTGGGATTAAATGTGGTTTGATCTTAGGATTGACTAGCCAAATGGCTTTTGAGCATCTCCTAGATCACAGCAACCCATTTTGCTACTCCTCAGCAAGAAAAAACTCAAATCACAAAAAGTCACGAACAAACAGAGGCATGAACAGGAAAATAAACTTCAGTAATTTCATTCCCAGAAGCAAGAGGATCATATAGGAGTCCCCATACGTGATTACAATCAGAGAAATGATTACATGATGGCTCAACTCATCCTCTCCCTCTCCCCAAACTCTCTCACACACAAGAACACAAGAACAAGAAAGCTATGGGAGACACATTCTGCACTATCTCAACCACTAAAGCTTAAAGCCAAAACAACCTCTCCAAAGTCTATTTTGACTAAAGCAAACCCTAACAACCCCTTCAATCCATGGAATGCATGCAGCCACAAGGAGACATCCCCTCCTTATATAGGCTTTGGCTAACGGGTCTCCAACCCGTTGCGCCCGCTAAACCCCAACGGAACCGCTTCCATTTGTGCAGCTTTGCGTTTTTACCGAAACGCCCCTCCTGCGCCTTCCGGGAAGTTTCCGCGTTCCTTTACATCCAAGCCTCGCAACCACCTCGAGTCTCCGCCGTCTTCGACACATCCGACCGTTCTAACCTCGACACCGCCTGTGCCTAGTCCGGTCACCTCGTGTCTCACCACGACTACGCCGACGCCCCACACCACACGTATAAGAAACACATCACATAGCACCGCCGATAATATGTAATCAACGAAGCATTAAGAGTAATTTTAAGCAAGGAAAAGCCCAAACCTGTCGAATCAAAAAACTAAGCATCCTAAGCTCATACGACCAAGTTTGAGCAAGTCCGACCGAAGCCGTTTGCACCGCGCAACGACATGGTCCAAACCACACAAACCAAACTCGACTTTCAGAACACGTGTCAATTACTCATCACAAACATGGGAGCACCTCCACATGGTCTCTCACCTTTCAAGCAGAAGGTCCTCCTTTGGTGACCCATGTTCAAGTGGCCCTTCCGCGTTCATCATGTGTAACACCCCAGGACCCACAATGCCCTGGAATGCCACTAATACTACTCTACAGCTAGTCAATTTATAAATAAAAACAAACTAGCAACAGTACTACGCAAGATAGTATAAGCGGAAGCGTAAACAACTAATAAATAATAGAATAACAAGAGCAAATTAATATTCATAATCAACTTAAACATAATAACCAAAGGGACGGTTCCAAAATAACATTAATAAGTTGAAACATACATCAATATGATAACTAAGCAAAAGACTAGAATTCTTCCAACTTTATTTCAGCATTAAGTTTATAATACAAGTGCATCGGTGCGGTGCCGCTCTACCCTTCCCAATGCATGCTCAAAGTCCACTGTAGGGAGGGAAGCAAGAGTGAGATAAAATCTCAAGAAGCAAACTGTTTAACAAGTTATTCAAACTACAAGCAATTTAAACATCATCATTATAATTTCATACATCCACAATTACAATTTATGTTCATAAATATTAAACCACCATAAACTTTCATGAATCATATCTCTTAAATTTCAGATTTAATTAGCATATGAATGCAATCAGTTTATACCGTATTAAATGCAAAAGAAACATTTATTCCTCCACAAGCCACAATAGATTAATCAACAACATTTTAATCTTCTATAATTAACAACGATATATTCACGACCTCCATTCACTATCAATGACGGTAAAACATTAACAATTAATTCATGATTGACTACTTTAAATCCTCAACCACTACCACTACCAAAGGCAATAAAACATATGCATGACTTACTTCAATATTATATTACTCGTATCCACAATTACTAAAACAATTAAAACAAGAGAAAAGAGTTTCAAGCCACCATCACAATCACACAAGGGACGAACCACATTCCAGGACCACAACCACAACCTTCATTTCATCAATAGCTCATAAGAGCCAATTCCACATTACAACTATAAAGTTGTACATTCCACAAAATAACTCCACCACATTATATTGCATATGTATGCAAATGATCATTCCACAATGCAGTGCATATGAATGCATATGAATGCTCATGCTATGCTCCACATTACTCTTGCCAGGCGGGAAGTGCGATGCATCGTATTTCGCAATATACGAATGCTTCCCGCAGGCGAAGAGGTGCGTCAGACACGGCAATATACGACGCTGTACTGCACGGTCGGCTATAAGCGGCGACATCCACATACAAAGGACATGATATGACATGAATGATTGAATGATAAGAAAATTCATTAATCACATTAGTTCATCCGCAAGGAGCATTATCATGCTCTCAACATAATCACATCCACCACATACTAATTTCATGATCAACATATTAACATTAAGCAAGAATTTCACAATTAAAATATCATGCAATCATGGCAATTGTATCAAATTATGATAATAATGTAAACTGAATGTGATATGAACAACAGGTTAAACGGTAGCAACCACCGCCACGCTTACTTACCTCAATCCGATGAAGCGACGAACAACAAAAGTCAAGGGCGCCAGGGACAAGACCACCTGTCCATAAGACACCTCTCAGCACTCCATCACAGCATACAAACACGACATAAAAACATAAATCAACACTAGAGACCCGAACCCGCGAAAACTCCTCTCCGCTCACAAATCTGCATTCTAGCCTCTGCAGCAGAGCTGCTTCTTAATTTTGTATCTTTAAATATATACATGGAAAAATAGCAAATAATACCTCTCTGGTTTCATGACTTAAATATCTACATTTTTCATGGAGATCACCTATTTTTATTTTAATCACAGCTAGGAGTAATTAAATGCCCAAAACAGAGGACATGCTCTGCTCTGCAGATTTGGGCAGCCGCATTCAAATGCGCAGCCCCGACAGCACAGAGGTCTAAAGATTACCAAAATTTTGCAGGAGCTAGATCTCTAAATTATCTACACTTTTCCCAACTACGGCCAAGACCAGAAAAATCATCTACTATTTTTAAACACCGAATTACAGTCGGTCTGTAACAACCCGACTGCCTGCCGGACAGCGTTAATTCCGTCTCTGTTTCTCCTAGATCCCGTGGTATAAAATTTTGAAACAAATGCAGGAGGTAGATATGGAAGTAATCTACGACTTTCCTTTTGGGAAGACCCGCAAGAAAAATCGTTTTCTAATTTTAAACTACGGTTTACCGTCGGCTGCGCAGATCTGGCCGCCTGCAAATCAGCGAGTTTGGCGACCCCGTATCTCACAGATCCCTTGGTGAAAACAATTGAAAAAAATACAATAGCTATATCTGGACGTCCTCTACACTTTTCATTTTGGGGAGATCCTCAGGAAAAATCTATTTCTAGCCGAAAACTGAGAGACAACCGGCGCTGCGCGAATAGATCTAAAACCAATCCGCGGCAAAATTCTAATCGGGTGATTGATCTAATATCTATCCATGAATATCGAGCCAAGAACCCTAATAAAACCAATAAATAGAGGATTGGGATGGGGATGGATTACCTAGATGAAGAAATTTTCCCCAAGATTTTTCCCTTCTTCTTCTTCTTCCTTCTCCTTCTTCTTCTTCTCCTTCTTCTCCTTCTCCTTCCTCTCCTTCTCCTTCTTCTCCAAGGGTAGCAATGGAGGGGAACCACCTTGAGGAGGGGATGGAGGCGCAGGGACAGGGAGGGTGGCGGCCAAGAGGGGAGGGGGAGGAAAAAGAGGGAAGCCTAGGTTAAATAGAGAGGGGAAAAGGTGGGGTGTGGCTAGGGGTGGCGCCTCCCCTTGGGCTTTGGCCCATGGGTGGATGGCCCACCTCCCTGGCAGCCCGCGACTGAAAATAAAAATATTTTTTAATATATTCTAATTCATTTTTTAATGTTCTACAAATTTTATTTTCTCCCTTCCCGCGATTGACCGAAAAATCGGCGATTCTGCGATTGATTTAAAAACTAACGCCGTAACGACGTTCGGGATATTACATCATGGTAGCTTACTCTATGACAAAGAAAATACTTGTTCCTACCAGCAATGCCTCGTACATTTATTTTATAGCATAACTTTGGGCCTTATTAGCTCAGTGACATGAAATGACGGCACAGATTTGCGCAGCGACATGACCGCGCGCTAGCTTTGCGCAGCGACATGGCCGCACGTGCCAGCTTTCCGTAGCAACATGACTGCACGAGCCAGCTTTCCTCAGTGACATGACATTACGATGCAGCTTTTCGTAGTGACATGACAGCACGGCCCAGCTTTTCCGCATTGAGATGACCGTGCGCGCTAGCTTTCCTCAATGACATGACATTATGATGTAGCTTTTCGCAGTGACATGGCAGTACGGCCCAGCTTTTCCGCACTGAGAAGATCGCACACGCCAGCTTTCCTCAGTGACATGACATTACGATGTAGTTTTTCGCAGAGACATGACAACACGGCCCAGTTTTGCATAGTGACAAGACCGAACGCACTAGCTTTGCGCAGTGAGATGACCACACGTGCCAGCTTTCCACAGCGACAGGACCTCACGGCCCACATTTACCAGCTTTGCACATTGCGTAGCTTTGCGCAGTGCCGGGACCCTATAAAATGAGGTCCAGGAGATTTCACACAGAACACTGCACAACCAAACCCTGCACTACACCACGCTTCCTTCACCGCACCGGGATGGACAAAAGGCAGAAGAAGCAATGGGACAAGATGATGAAGCAATGGGAGGAGACCCGCGACCTAGCATGGTCAGTTGCCGCCCGTGATGAGAAGGTAAAGGTTGCTACGGCCCAAACAATAAGCCCAGCGTGCTACGAGGTCAGCTCCCCGCAATGACGGGCCCTACTAGATTTTTGGTCTAATGCCACGAAAGAAATTGCAACGCCACCAATTTGGTTGTAATAGGTAGGACTTATTGCAACGTTTTTCCAAAACAGTGGCAATAGGTGGACTTTATTGCCCGGGCTCCCGAACGTTCCTACCGAGCGTTCACCGCAACCTTCACCCAAGGAGGAGACACCTCCCTTTGTTGGTGCCGGGACACATGCAAGTTCTTCAAGTCTAAGCACCGTCTCAGCCTAGGTATGCATTACTGGGGTTGCGTAAACTACTCCAGTGACTACCCCGACCACCGTCTAGACACCGCAACCTATCGGCAGCTGGTAAGGACCAGGTGCACCATTTCCCCCTACATTTTCTCCTTCAGAGTACGTACTAACAACCTCTCCCCTGTATTCACAGTCCGTAGAACCCCTATGTGGGTACCGCAAATGGATTGATCTTGAGACCCACCCGGAGGACCAGTGAGCCCTTGACTTCGACGAGTGGAATGTCGCAAGGTCATCGGAGAACCAGGAGGAGGAGCGCCGCAAGAACGAGCAAACCCTGCATATATAACGCAAGACGAAAGCTCATCTTTAGGCGTGCACGCATAGGGAGCGGGAGGCTCACGAGAGGGAGCGCGAGAGAAAGAGGGAAATGGCGACCAAGACAAAAAAGGCCACTGAGGAGTTTAACGCTGAGCTGGCAAGGAAAGAAAAATGGCCTTGGTCCGATAGTAGGTCGTACGAGCAGTTGGGTGGGTTCGTCGCACATGATACTATATGTCATGCATGTAATCAAAAAGTACGTGGTATATTACTCCCAGCTGTATTATGCAGTCAATTTAAATTTAGACAAGATTATTATCTCGTCTTTTCGTATTCCATTATTCACAGAGCATGTCATATAACAATATTAACATACCGGTTTTCTCCGTATACGAATTTCTAATAACATCACAATATCACTTACCATCATATTTACCGATCGTTCTAAAAGATCAATCACTCTTAAAAAAAATTTCCAATTTTTGTTGCGCACCTACAACAAACAATGACCATAAACATTTATTATAAATCTAGCAGATTAATTTTTAGTTATAATCTACAAAAATGACAAAATGTATAAAATTCACGGGGGACTGAAACCAGTCGCCCTCTAGGTGGGCGACTGGACATGAAGTCGCCTTTTGGTTGGGCGACTGGTTCCAGTCGCCCAATGGGGACTGGATCTCTGTTGCCTGGACGTTGGGCGATTGGCTCCAGTCGCCCCCCGTTGGGCGACTAGAGTTTATTTGTGTAAAAAATATTGTCGTGGGTATATTTATCTAATTTCGAATAAAAAATAGGTTATTTCTACAAAAAAATTCTAGCGTAGACAACAGGTGCAGGCCCTTATCGTCTGGAACTCCAGATGGCATGAGGAGGGCTAGATGGCATGGCAGCCACCCGAAATTTTTGTACGAATAATCTATTTTTAATTGAAATTACAGAAAAATACCCGCGGAATTTTTTACAAAAATAGGCTCAAGTCACCCAACCATCGGAAGGATGCAGCCAATCGCTCGCCCATTCAAAGAACTTTCATGCAATCGCTTCATTGGCGACTTTAATGCAGTCGCCCCTATTGGGCGACAGCACTCAGTCCCCTATGAAAGTTTTAAATTTTGTGAATTTTGTAGTTCTAAACTGATACAAAATGTGCTGGAGTTGTAATAAAAGTTTATGTTCATTGTATGTTGTAGGTGCGTAAAAAATTTTAGAAATTTTTTTACGAACGTTTGACCGTAGAACGATCGGTACATACACTGGTAAGTGACATACGCTGAGAATTCGTATGCGGAAAAAACCGGTATGTTAATATTTGTTAGATGACTTGATATGTGAATGATTGAATGTGAAAAGAGGAGATAATAGGCTTCTTTAAATTTAAATAAACTTCATAATATAGTGCCGTGTACTTTTTCATTACATGCATAACATATAGCATCAACACCACCCCTCAATTGCCACCCTGTAGGGTCGGCGTCATCCCCCCAAATGGGAGGTGGAAAGTGTGCGTCTCAGGCCGCCAACGGTCTGTTGGTGATATGCCCTAGAGGCAACATGGAGATGTTGAATATACCACATACTATGTTTATGATACATTGCTTTGCTCCTTAAAATAGACATTATCATTATTGATCAATGAGTATGTGACTTATTCATGAGACTCTTAATGCCAAAATGTTGCTATTTCTAAATGATCCCTGATTATATTTCATATGAGGAACAAATATGATTCAAAGATCAGCATATGTATTGATTGATGATCATGTCTCATGGATCATGGTATGGAGATACCAAATCAATAATATGGACATGTGTTAGTGAACATATGTTGGATAGACCCGCCATGAGACACTGCAGAGATTCCATGTGTCATCGGTTGGTCTCAAGTAGTGTTTATGTGGAATCCTTAGACTTGAGATCATCATGGTTCCCAAGATGCGTAGTAGCTTATTTTGGGACTACTAAACACTACTCCGTGAATCGGGTAGTCATAAAAGTAGTCTTTGGGTTTGCCATGAAACATGTAGTGGGATGTGAATGATCAAGATAGAATTTGCCCCTCCTTATGGGAGAGATATCTACGGGCCCTCGATGTAATGGATTATGAAAGTGCATGGCCATGCCAAGGTGATTGAGGAGTCAATCACGAGTTTATAATCCATCACGGAATCGAGAGAGTGATTGAGCTATTAAGAGGATGACACGGGTCTCGCCTTGAGCTTAATCTATATCGTGAGGCAAAGGATTAGTACATGAGAACATTACAGTTCACCAATATGATCTTTACGTATACTTTGGGGTTAATATGTCTTACTAGAGGCCGCTATTAATGTGGTGACCGGAAAGGTGTTTCGGTCGCGACCAAGTATACGTGAACCTGCTGTGGTCGCACACTTAACGGGTTGGAACACTAATTCGAATGTGATTGGGATATGGGCTCAATTCGGATAGAGATCCGGATAGACTTCTATTGGGCCTCGGTCCACGAGGCCCAAGTGAGGAGGTCTATATATGGAGGCGAGGGGTGAGGGAAGCATCCGATAATCCCGAGCTAATCCCTAGCCACCACCTCCGAGCCAAACCCTAGTCGCCACGAGTCTTTGGTACACTCGCGATCGGCGCCCATCCCGGACGTGTGGATACCGTGGAGGCGGCGCCGTTGCGGCGTTGATCGGCATCAACAATCTCTGATTGGATCGCTCGTGGTGTGGTTGATCGCGTGGAGGAGACGATCGGTTCGGGACGATCGACTACTTCCACTACTACCTCGGCGCGTGGTTGGATCGGCTTCTCCAACTCTTCTTCCATTGTCTTTGTCGGCGTTTAGTGGTAACGATCCATGATCCTCCTTAAGCATGATGTCCTTGTGTGCGCGGTAGAAAATTTTTGTTTTCTGCTTTCATAGCCTTCGCGCATTCTATTAGTGGTATCAGAGCCATCTTGCTTAGTTTGCGATCTGGATCGGCGCATATTTTGATATGCGGTTGTAGTAGATTGGATCTATTACAGATTAGATCATCGGTTCATGTGATGAATCGATGGTAGCACGGTTGATGAGATCAATCGGTGAGCAGGGGTTAGATGAGGCGCATATTGTATGAATACTAGTGCCCTAGAGATTGTCTCGGATCGGCATAAGGTAGTTATGCCGAATACTAGTAGGTTATGGATCTGATGGCCTCGGCCCAGTGGAAAAACTAGCGTCCTAGAGAATGTCTCGGATCGGCATAAGGTGGTTGTGCCGAATAGTTTTTCCATTGCGATTTCATAGATTGGATCTGTAAATATCGTAGGGTGTTCAGGGCGTACCCACCTTGTATAGCGTCTTGGGTTCACATCGTTAGGTAGAATACGATTCTACGTCTAACTTGTTTTTCAGGGAATGATGTGAATAGTATGGCCCTATATCTTATTGGAATGTATGAGATGTATGTGATGCATGTAACATTCGTTCATGGCCTGCGTGTCATGATTATTTTAGCTATTGTTAGCTGTCTATATTGTATTTAACGACCTGCGTGTCGACCTTAATGCTTGAATCTATGTTTGTAATCTTCAATTTCTAGCTATTATAGGTAGTAGTCTAGTTTTGAGGTTACAAGTTTTCAAGCATGGTGGCCTAAAAGGAGTGATGTGGAGGATGGAGATCGTCTACACCTACATGGAGATGGAGATCACCATTTTTTGGGCCATACTATTTCACAGTTAAATGTGTTTATCTGTGATGTTATCTATCTTATTTTTGTGCAATGATATATGTGATATGTTGCTTTGGTAGGATATAATTCCTCATAAAATTAGGTATTAATGCCCTTCCATATGTTGCACCAAAAGATAATGATCACCGCATGGTAGGTCTACCAAAGTAGAGTGCCGTCGGTTATCATCATTATTTGGGGTAGATGTCTGACATCTACATGCGGTAGCTTTTGGTTTACTTAACAAGGTTATCAAAACAGTTTTGAACCTTGGGGCATAGGTTGGGGCCGGGACATATTGATGTCACCCAACAAACAAGAGTCACATATGGATGTGATTAGCAAGGTGTTGCTTACCCATGTCACTAGTTTTCTAGCCGTGATGCCAAAACTCACTAGGAATTAGTGAAATGAGGATCTTGACCCACTATGTAACTTAGATGGAGTTTTGTTGCAAAATACATAGTGGGAGTCTTTTGTTAAATAGTTTAATAAAAGATGAACATAAACATAGTGCTAAACTTTGCATATTCTTTGTTGTAGATCATGTCAGCTAATGCCGCATCCAGTTCTTTTAATTTGCGATCTATTCTTGAGAAAGAAAAACTCAATGGAACGAACTTTTTGGATTGGTATCGCAACTTGAGAATTGTTCTCAAGCAAGAGCGCAAGGAGTATGTCCTTGAGTCTCCTTATCCCGATGACTTGCTCGATAATGCTACCGTGGTGCACGGAGAGCTTATAAGAAACAAACGAATGATTGCCTTGATGTGAGCTGTCTCATGCTTGCCACAATGTCCTCCGAGCTTGAAGCAATATGAGAACACAGATGCCTACAATATCATTGTGGGGTTGCGTGGTATGTTTGAGAACCAAGCAAGGGGTGAGAGGTTCAACACTTCAAAGTCCTTGTTTGCGTGCGGTGCTTGCGAAGGGAATCCGTCGACCCTCATGTGATTAAGATGATTGGCTACATTGAGAGTCGGAAAAGCTTGGTTTTCCCCTTAGCCAAGAGTTGGCTACGATGTGATTCTTGATCGCTCCTCGAGCTTTGAGCCATTCATTACGAACTATCACACGAACAACATGGACAAGACCTGGTCGAGTTGCATGGGATGCTAAAAGCCGAGGAAAGCATTAAGAAAAGCAGCAATCATGTGATGATGATGCGAAAGGCAAGGGCAAGCCCTATGTAAAGAAAGGCGCGTCAAAAGAAAGTTAGCTCCCGATGAGATCGCGAGCAGTTCTAAGGCCAAGCAAGTCAAGAAGGGCGCTGCTCCTGATGCAGAATGTTACTACTGTAAGCAATCAGGACATTGGAAAAGGAACTGCCCAAAGTACTTGGAGGATCTTGAGAAGAAGAAGGGAAGTACGACTTTCGCTTCAGGTATAAATGTTATAGAAATCAATCTTGCTACTTCATCTACTGATTCTTGGGTATTTGATACCGGATCGGTTGCTCACATTTGCAAATCGTTGCAGGGGCTAAGAAGAAGTAGAAGTTTGAGGAGGAGCTAAGTGGATCTTCGCGTTGGCAATGGAGCAAAAGTTGTCTGCGGTGGTGTTGGCACCATGCCATTGTCTTTACCTTCGAGGATTAGTTTTGGAATTGAATAATTGTTATTGTGTTCCATCTCTTTCCAAGAACATTATTTACGCTTCATGTTTGCAAGCAGAAGGTTATGACTTTAGATCTGTGAACAATGGTTGTTCTCTTTATTTCAAGGATATGTTCTATTGTCATACTCCATTGGTGAATGGGTTATATGTTCTTACTCTTGAAGAGTCACGGTCTATAACATTAATGCAAAGAGGCAACGCTCGAATGATTTGAATCCCACGTTTATTTGGCACCGGCGCTTAGGTCACATAAATGAGAAACGCATGGAGAAGCTCCATAGAGATGGTATTCTGCACTCATTTGATTTTGAATCATTTGAGACATGCGAATCTTGTTTACTTGGCAAGATGACAAAAGCACCTTTCACCGGTCAAGGTGAACGGGCAAGTGACTTATTGGCACTCGTACATTCTGATATATGTGGACCAATGAGCTCTACAGCCAGAGGTGGTTTTCAGTACTTCATAACTTTTACTGATGACTTTAGTAGATATGGGTATATCTACCTGATGAAGCATAAGTCTGAATCCTTTGAAAAGTTCAAAGTATTCCAAAATGAAGTGCAAAATCATTTAGGCAAGACAATCAAATTTCTACGATCTGATCGTGGAGGCGAGTATTTGAGCCATGAGTTTGGCAATCATCTGAAGGATTGTGGAATTGTTCCACAATTGACTCCGCCAGGAACACCTCAATGGAATGGGGTATCTGAATGGAGAAATCGCACCTTATTAGATATGGTGCGCTCCATGATGAGCCACATTGATCTTTCGTTGTCTTTTGGGGTACGCTCTTGAAATGTACCGCCACACTAAACAGTGGTTCCATCAAAATCGAGAGAAGACACCATATGAGATGTGGACAGACAACGCCCTAGCTTGTCTTTTCTTAAGATTTAGGGATGTGAGGCTTATGTAAAACGTTTACAACCGATAAGCTCGGTCCCAAATCGATAAATGCTTTTATCGGGTATCCTAAGGAAACAAAAGGATATTACTTCTATAATCAAGAAGAAGGCAAAGTGTTTGTCGCCCGGCATGGTGTCTTCTTAGAGAAAGAGTTTCTCTCAAGAAGGGATAGTGGGAGCATGGTGCAACTTGAAGAAATTCGAGAAACACCGAAAACGTTTCAGCCCTCTGTAACCACAATAGGATGAACAAACTGTTGAAGAACCTGTTGTGGACACACCGCACCACGTAGGTCGAGAGGTCACGTCTGCACCGAGAGGTACATGTTCTTGACTACTCAACAACGGGACATATTGTTGTTAGACAACGATGATCCTAAGACCTATGAAGAAGCGATGGTGGGACCAGACGAGAAATGGCTTGAAGCCATGAGATCCAAATTGAATCCATGCACGTAATCAAGTTTGGAACTTGGTTGATCCACCGATGGTGTTAAAACCATTGAGTGCAAATGGGTTTTCAAGAAAAGATAGACATAGATGGAAATGTTCACATCTATAAAGCGCGATTGGTGGCCAAAGGTTTCAAACAAATTCAAGGTGTTGATTATGATGAAACTTTTACCATCGCAATGCTAAAGTCTATTCGGATCATTCTAGCGATTGTTGCTTATTTCGACTATGAAATATGGCAAATGGATGTCAAAACAGCTTTCCTTAATGGAAATCGAGTGAGGATGTGTACATGACACTGACCCACGGGTTTTGTCGATCCGCAATCACCGAAAGATATGCAAGCCGCAAAGATCCATTTATGGATTAAAGCAGCATCTGGAGTTGGAACATTCGTTTTGATGAAGTAATCAAAGGGTTTGGTTTCATCAAGAACGAAGAAGAGCCTTGTGTTTACAAAAAGGCTAGTGGGAGCGCACTCGTGTTTCTGGTCTTATATGTGGATGACATATTATTGATCGGAAATGACATTCCTATGCTCGAATCTGTTAAATCTTCATTGAAAAATAGTTTTCTATGAAAGACTTAGAGAGGCGATATATTCTCGGGCATCAAGATCTATAGAGATAGATCAAAAGGTCGATTGGATTAAGCCAAGATACGTTACATTGACAAGGTGTTGAAAAGGTTCAACATGCAGATTCCAAGAAAGGCTTCCTACCTATGTCACATGGTATAAATCTTAGCAAGAATCAGTGTCCTAGTACACCTGATGAGCGGGATAAAATGAATGCGATTCCATATGCTTCAGCTATTGGATCCATTATGTATGCCATACTTTGTACACGTCCAGATGTCTCGTATACTTTAAGTGCTACAAGTAGATACGGTCCGATCCGTGAAAGTCATGGATTACAGAAGAACATCTTGAAGTACTTGAGAAGAACTAAAGATGTGTTCCTTGTCTATGGGGTGAGGAAGAGCTCGTTGTAAATGGTTACACCGATGCTAGCTTCCAAACCGACAAAGATGATTTTAGATCGCAACTGGATTTGTGTTCTCGCCGAATGGCGGTGCGGTGAGCTGGAAGAGTTCCAAGCAGGAGACAGTTGCTGATTCTACAACAGAAGCCGAGTACATAGCGGCTTCTGAAGCTGCTAAAGAGGCTGTTTGGATCAAGAAATTTGTTTCTGAGCTTGGTGTGATGGCTAGTGCCTCCACCCAATGGACCTCATCGTGACAACAAGAGAGCCATTCGCAAGCCAAGGAGCCTAGATCACACCAGAAGTCCAAGCACATTCTACGACGATTTCATCTCATCCGCGAGATTGTGGAGAGAAACGATGTTAAGATATGCAAAGTGCAAACGGATTTGAACATTGCAGATCCGTTGACAAAGCCGCTTGTCCAGCCAAAGCATGAGGCTCACACTAGGGCAATGGGTATTAGATACCTACATGGTTGACTCTAGTGCAAGTGAGGACTGTTGGTGATATGCCCTAGAGGTAACATGGAGATGTTGAATATATCACATACTATGTTTGTGATACATTGCTTTGCTCCTTGAAATAGACATTATCATTATTGATCAATGAGTATGTGACTTATTCATGAGACTCTTAATGCCAAAATGTTGCTATTTCTAAATGATCCCCGATTATATTTCATATGAGGAACAAATATGATTCAAAGATCAAGATATGTATTGATTGATGATCATGTCTCATGGATCATGGTATGGAGATACCAAATCAATAATATGGACATGTGTTAGTGAACATATGTTGATAGACCCGCCATGAGACACCGCAGAGATTCCATGTGTCATCGTTGGTCTCAAGTAGTGTTTATGTGGAATCCTTAGACTTGAGATTATCATGGTTCCCAAAGATGCGTAGTAGCTTATTTTGGGACTACTAAACACTACTCCGTGAATCGGGTAGTCATAAAAGTAGTCTTTGGGTTTGCCATGAAACATGTAGTGGGATGTGAATGATCAAGATAGAATTTGCCCTCCTTATGGGAGAGATATCTCGGGCCCCTCGATGTAATGGATTATGAAAGTGCATGGCCATGCCAAGGTGATTGAGGAGTCAATCATGAGTTTATAATCCATCACGGAATCGAGAGTGATTGAGCTATTAAGAGGATGACCAAGTATACGTGAACCTGCTGTGGTCGCACACTTAACGGGTTGGAACACTAATTCGAATGTGATTGGATATGGGCTCAATTCGGATAGAGATCCGGATAGACTTCTATTGGGCCTCGGTCCACGAGGCCCAAGTGAGGAGGTCTATATATGGAGGCGAGGGTGAGGGAAGCATCCGATAATCCCGAGCTAATCCCTAGCCGCCACCTCCCGAGCCAAACCCTAGTCGCTCGCGAGTGTCGGTACACTCGCGATCGTTCCATCCCGGACGTGTGGATACCGGTGGAGGCGCTCGTTGCGGCGTTGATCGGCATCAACAACCTGCTGATTGGATCCGCTCGTGGTGTGGTTGATCGCGTGGAGGAGACGATCGGTTCGGACGATCGACTACTTCCACTACTACCTCGACGCGTGGTTGGATCGGCTTCTCCAACTCTTCTTCATTGCTGCTGGCGTCTGGTGGTAACGATCCATGATCCTCCTTAAGTATGATGTCCTTGTGTGCGCGGTAGAAAAATTTTGTTTTCTGCTTTCGTAGCCTTCGCGCATTCCATTACGGTCCACCAAAGTCGTTAGCAGGGAACGGTCGAACGGGAAGCGTCGTGATCGCTCCACGGCCTCGTCCCCGCCCGCGGCCAAGGCGGGTCCATCCTCCTCTGTGGCCTGCACCATCCAGTCAAGAGGGAGTAGCCCGGCATCCCGCGGCCTGCAAACAAAGTGAAGGTCAGCACGGAACGTTCTTATGGCAGCACTAAAACGCTGGCGGAGTGCAAACCTGACTGTCCAACAGGGGTCGAGTCTCTAGGCCACGCGAGGTGTGCGTGTCCGGACCACTCCCAGCTCAGTCGGCTCGTCCGTGCTCCCCGGTAGCGGCACACGACAGGAAGCGCGGTGCACCCGGTCCACGTGCTCGTCCAACAGCGGGTACCGCAGTCAGAATCACGACCATCACGAGGCATACCTGCAAAAAGAGTTCAAGTTAGCACTTATAAGGGACCAAAATAAACGCATCGTAACCCACTACAATAAACGCGCACGATTAATTTGTATCCTCAATATTTACTGATTTTTCTAATACGTATAAATATCACCGCACAATTAATTTGTACATTACGGTCACAAAATGTCTATACTAAATTTTTCTACACTAAAATGTCTATACTAAATTTTTCTACACTAAAATGTCTATACTAAATTTTTCTAAACTAAAATGTCTATACTAAATTTTTGTACACTAAAATGTCTATACTAAATTTTTCTATACTAATTTTTTTTCTATACTAAAATGGCTATACTAAATTGTTCTGCAATAAAATATCTATACTAAATTTTTCTATACTAAAATGTCTATACTAAATTTTTCTATACTAAAATGTCTATACTAAATTTTTTCATACTAAAATGTCTATACTAAATTTTTCTACACTAAAATGTCTATACTAAATTTTTCTATACTAAAATGTCTATACTAAATTTTTCTATACTAAAATATATATACTAATTTTTTCTATACTAAAATGGTTATACTAAATTTTCTATACTAAAATGTCTACACTAATTTTTTCCATACGAAAATGTCTATACTAAATTTTTCTACACTAAAATGTTTATACTAAAATATCTATACCAAAAATACTATACAAAATTTCTACACTAAATTTTCTACTGTTTTTACTAACACTAACAAAAATAATATACAAAAAATTACCTGGATCTAAATCTTCCCTCTCCTCTTCTTCTCCTCTCCCTCTCCTCTTCTCCCCTCCTCTTCTCCTCTCCTTTCTCTTCTCTTCTTCTCTCGCCGCTTCGGTCGATCGGAATGAAAGCAGTGCCTCGGCGGCGGCCGAACACGCCGCGCTTTTAACCCACCCCTAGTCGCCACACGGTTGGACGACTAGACTCAAGTCGCCCAACGGTGGGACGACTGCAATAATCGCCCAACGGTTACCAGATCCGCCAGATGTCACCGTTGAGTTGGGCGAAAGGATCCAGTCGCCCAATGGAGGAGCGACTGGAGTCTATTTTTGTAAAAATATTTCTATGGGTATTTTTCTATAATTTCAATTAAAAATTAGATTATTCGTACAAAAAATTTGCAGCCACCCTATCTTTAACATTAGCCCAGTCAACAGAAAAGGAAGCCACATTTGCTACTTCCGCGAAGATCCACCGCTCCATGAGCATGCCCAATGCTTAGTTTTAGTAGTCACAGTTGTACACCATTTGGTCCATTTCCTATTCAAACTCAAGGTTCTTTTTTTAAGGAAATGCCCATATTTATATTGAAAGGATGAACAGTACAAGTACCCAGACATTGCACAGAAGACCTCAACAGAAAGAAAATTACAAGGAAGCCACTGAAGGCTGGTCGGTGATCTCCTAACACTGCAATCCCAGAATGTGCACTCTAAAATACCGCCGGAGAAGATGTGAACAAGCAGCGCAAACCCGTGTGGGGTCGTCGGAGGTGGTGATGAAGGCCAATGCTGACCTAACGAAGACGCTGGGGATGCTGAGGACAGCCGGTCGCAACCTGATGACGATTCTGCAGGGTAGATGGCGTCACTCACAATGAGACCGCCGATCGACTACCCGCAGCGAAATCCGGTGGCTAGAGGACCTAAGCCGTCGTGTGCCTCCCCTACTGGACGTGCCAACGATGGAGGTAAGATTTCTATTCGGTGGCGACAGAGTAAACGGGGAACCCAATCACCGAAACAAGGAACTGGTGCATCTGGGCCAAAATCGCCCAGATCTGGGAAAAGTGGAGGAGAAATTTGAAACAAAACCGATTTTGAAGAATCAAAATTTGATTTGAGTTTTGAGTTTCTTTTGCTCCTCAATCCTAATCCACACCAATCTGAAAGCAAACCAGCTTCCAATCCTGACCATCATAGTTTGAACGGAGGGATCATCGCTCAAGACTTGTTCGTCCGACAAAACCACCGCCGCCTCAATTTTTGTCATGCCGCCTGGTTCCGTGCCTTCGCCTTCGCCGCCCTCTGTCTTGGTTGAACCGAGTCAGTTCACCGCGCCGGTTGCATCCGACTCAAGCCCGATGAACAGTACCGAGCCCGATGAACAGTAAAACCAAAAATATAAGTTTATACTCCCTAGATTCATTTTGAGCCCGCCAACCCATTTCTCAGGCCCATTTACCCATTTAGGACCTCCTACAAGCCCAAACCCAATTTATTTGTATTTTATCGGATTTTCTTTGTTGTTTTATTTTTTTATAATAGACTTGATCCATCTCTACTTGTTATACCTTGCATGTAGTTATTGTTAGCTCCGTGTGACTTGTTGAGTATGGTAGTAGTACTCATACTTGCTAAAAACATAAACAGAAACAGCCAACTTTGAGGAGGCAAATGAAAGCGAAGAGGTGATGCTTTACGAGATCGACAAAGCTTGGAATTAGGGTCGTTCTCCGCTTAGACGTGCCTGTGGCATCTTTTGCTGTAATGTATCTATAGGCTGTTGGCCCTACTGTGAACCTTGGATTTAGGCCCTTATATTGTAATAAAGTCGACTTCTGCTCTTAAGCTTGTGTTGGCAATGTTATGCACTCGATGGATGTACTCGCAGCTGAACAGTCCTGGGCCCAGAAATGGGGGTGTTACAGAGTGGTATCAGAGCCCGCTTGCTTGACCGTAGGATGACCCTAAGTGCATTAAGTGTATTTGCTGAAAACTATTTTACTTATAAAAATGAGTTACATAGAATATCAATAATATTCTCGTATAACTTCTTTCCTGCCTACCTTATCTACTAGTCTTATTTTAAAAACTAGACTTTGTTTTCTGAGACTATTTATTCTTACTCTTGTCTAAACTCAAATTTGACGTTGTGAGCAGATAGAGCGCCATGTTTTCTCCAACCCAGGAGCTTTACCAGGTTGGGCAGCTCGGCTATGGCGAATGCAGAAATATCTTTATGCGACCGAGTAACATCCCCAGTATTTTATGCAAGAGGATTGGTCGTTCATGGACGACTATATCAATGGAAGGCCTGGGTATATCTGGAGCCATTACCTCTCAGGACAGATGTTCGAAGGAAGTTCACCGCTTACCGCCTGAAAGAATCAGATGCCATACAAGATGCGGCAAGGAAAGCAGTAGAGTATCTTCGCCGCTACTATGACGCTGAATTTGATGAGTCGCCCTTCCATCTTGTGCCGCAAGAAGATGAAGGAGGATTGAGCTATTATGTTCCACATCCATATCGGGAAGATGATCCCAGGATCAAAGAAGCCACGTTGCTTATTGCCTTTCAGGAGTCCCAATACTCCCGGATGGCTGCCGAATACCAGAAGATGCAATTTCAGCTTTACATCGCTCAGCATGAGGTCTGGGTGCTGAAAAGCAATATGCAGCATTATCAAGAGAAGGAACAGGGCGAAGCATCAGGATGTGGTGAATCTCCTGATGACCCCGCCGAAAACCCCAAGAAGCCTAGAAGGATGACGGCGCCTCAATACCGTGCCTGTTTCAAGGAATCAACATCACGTGTCCCAAGAGAGCCCAAAGCAGTCAATGAAGAACCTAAGGGCAAGGAGCCTATGATTGACGAAGAAGAAGATCTAGAAGAAGAAGAGTGGTGTTCTTCTGGCAGTCCCTTTCTAGATCGCAAGGATTAGAGGCTTAGTGTGGAGTGGGTCACGTTAGCATAGTTAGAACCCTTTTGTAGTGGCAAATTTTGGTATTGTAAAACAAGTTGTGGTGTGAACTTTGTAGCAATAGTGTGTACCCAACTTGTATAATGAATGAATAAAAGCTACTTCGCCTAGCTGATAATTTGTTTGCTAATAGTGTCCCTAGCTTACCTCTTCAACTTGCACTCCTTCTATTTCATTCTGGAATTCGTATCTATTTCTCTCTGACCTTACCTTAATTCTGAGTTCTTGCTTACCTATCTGACCTTCCTAAAAACTCGCTGCAGATCTGAACTCTTAATTCCATCAAGGGAGCTAAGATGGCAGAGACGGGAGAAGAATCTTAACAACAGGGCAGTCCCCGCCAGAGGGAAGTACCACAGCCTAGCCTAACAGACATCTTGGCCAAAATGGAAGAGAACAGATATCAAGCAGAATTAAACCAATCTCGTATGATGGAACAACATGCAAGATTATTGGAGCAGATTGCTGTGCGAAGTGGAGGAAGTAATCAACAAGCAATGCCTATCCAAACAAAATGGGCAGATTTTCAGAAGACTCAGCCCCCAGTCTTTTCTTCATCTCCTGATCCAATGGTGGCCGAAGACTGGTTCCGAGACGTGGAAAGAAAATTAAACACCATCCAATGCAATGACAAGGAAAAAGTGTTATATGCTTCACATCAGCTGTAGGGCCCAGCTGCAGCATGGTGGGTGAACTATCAGACTATGAGTGAAGATCAAGAAATTACTTGGAAAGAATTTGAAGATTCTTTCCGACAAGCTCATGTGCCCACAGGAATGATCGAAGCCAAACGTCGAGAATTTCTCGCGTAAAACAAGGAGGGCGAACGATCACGGAATATCTTCATCAGTTCAATACATTAGCCCGTTATGCCCCGGACGATGTGAAGACCGAGGCAAGGAAAATGGAAAGGTTCAAGGAAGGATTACAAAAGTCTTTAAAGTATCATATCTCGGTAATGGACTTTAAAGACCTGCCAGCCATGGTGAATAAACTCATTATGTCCGAAGAAGCTAGGAATGAGTTGGAGGATACTCGAAAAAGGAAGGTGATACAAAGGACATCATCACCAGACACACCTCAGAAACGGATGTTCCTATCACCCCAGTCTGGTGGACAACGAGGAAGGAAGTTTGTATTCAAACCGAAGCCACAGTTCAAGACCAACCAAGGTCCTATGGCATCCCAGTAGTAGAGTCCGAGCTTGAAGTGTTATAACTGTGGAGGAAATCATATGCAGAGGCAATGTCTACAGTTACATACTGTTTGTTATCATTGTGGCCAAGCCGGCCATTACAAGAACCAATGTCTGCGAGGTGGATTGCCTTCAGAGGTAGCAAAGGCCCAAGTTAGGGCGCAGACATCGTCGCCTCGTCAATTCATTGCTGTGCCAAAACAAGAAGAGGGAGGACAGACTCGCCAGTTTACAGTCAAACCAGCAGGAATACAGACAACAGCCGCGATACCAGCCGTAGACAAAGGAAAAGGGATACTGAAACCAGTACAAGGAAGAATAAACCACATCTCCACGAAAGAAGCAGCCGTAGCCAACGACATCATCGTTGGTACGTTCCTTGTTAACTCAAAGCCTTCTTTAGTTTTATTTGACCCCGGAGCAACACATTTGTTTCTCTCTTTGGCTTTTGTTGTGAAAAACCAATTGCCATTTTCTACTTTGCAAAAGTCCTATTCCTTTCAAACACCTGGGAGTAGGATGGAATCTCGCTTTGGATGTAAGGAGTTGGATCTAGAAATCCAAGGAGTTAAGTTTAAAACAGACTTGCTATTGATAGAAATGAAGGGACTGGAAGTCATATTGGGGATGAACTGGTTAACTAGATATAAAACCAAGGTGGATTGTGAAAACAAATTAGTAACTCTGGTATGTCCAGAAGGGCAGAAGATAGCAGTAAGGACAGATCCATTGCTAGTGGAGAAAATGAAGGCAAGTGTTCAGAGTATAATGGTAGAAGGAGTTGCTCAAGTGCCAATAATTTAGGAGTATCCGGATGTTTTCCCGAAAGAATTACCCGGAAAGCCACCAGATAGACCCATTGAGCTTGCTATTGAATTAGTACCAGGGACCAAACCCATCACAAAGCGTCAGTATCGAATGTCCGCCCAAGAGTTGAAATAACTTAAGAAGCAGATGGATGAATTAATAGAAAAAGAATTCATACAACCCAGCATATCTCCTTGGTCAGCCCCAGTGCTGTTTGACAAGAAGAAGGATGGAAGCCAGAGAATGTGTGTGGATTATCGAGGACTGAACGCCGTGACTATCAAGAATAAATATCCTTTACCAAGGATAGATGATTTATTTGATCAGCTCAAAGGAGCCAAGGTGTTCTCAAAAATTGATTTAAGGTCTGGATATCATCAGCTTAAGATTCGAGAACAGGATCGCGAGAAGACTGCCTTCACCACAAGATACGGACTATTTGAGTTCACTGTAGTGCCATTTGGCTTGACAAATGCGCCTGCATATTTCATGAACTTGATGAATATGGTATACATGGAGCAACTGGACAGTTTTGTGATAGTTTTCATGGACGACATATTGATATACTCCAAGACGGAAGAAGAGCATTGTCAGCATCTACATACTGCCTTGAGTAAGCTGAGAGAACATCAGTTGTATGCTAAGTTCTCTACGTGTGAGTTCTGGATGAAAGAAGTAGCCTTTCTTGGTCATATTATTACGGAAGAAGGTGTAAAAGTAGACCCTGAGAAGGTGAAAGCGGTAATGGAATGGAAACAGCCGACCACTGTGACGGAAGTTTGAAGTTTCCTTGGTTTGGCTGGGTATTACCGTCAATTTATAGAGGGTGTAGGATCGAAATGGCGACAGAGGGGGGGTGAATGTCGTTCTCTTGAAAAATCACCCCCGAGAATTAGTACACTGATTACTCAAAAGATGCGAGCGAAGCAACTCACCGAAAATTAATTCTCTTGGCTGAACGCATGCAATACTAATAAATTCAGCATAAATCGAGAGTAGTCGGCAAAAATTTCAGTGAAAATAATGCGTTTAGGCGCATGGAAGGAGGAAAATCGAAAAGAATGAAAACTGAATCGCACCGAGAACCGATTTCCAACAAGAAAATTTCGTTCTTCGTTGGAAACAAAAGACAAAGCAGCGAGACTACTCGGACTTCTTTACTGAATTTTGAACAGAAAGGAAAAAGGAAACAGGCTGTTGAGCAAAAGCATTTGCAGGCTACTTTGACAGAGAGAACAAGCTGTACTGCCACAAAGAAAAAGGAGAAAAAGGAAAACCGTAAGTGCTGAAACCGTAATCGATCATCTTGAAAATAATCAAATCAAGGTAAGATATCCAAGAGATTTCAAACTGCTGACACAGGAAACGAAATGAAGAACAGGAAGACCAACTCGGTTGAAAAGAAATGGACTGCAAACTGAAGAATCAAAGAAAACTGTATGCTGCTGGCCGTGAGCTTCTTTCTTTCAAAACAGAGTTTTGAACTTCACCTTAAAATAGTAGTCCAAAATAAGCAACACACATGATTTTTACTGCTGCCCAAGAACTATCTTTCTTTGAGAGATGAAAGGGAACCACATGTTTTAAGGATCGACAAACAAAAAGCTGCAGAAAAGAGGAGCAGATGCGAAAATACAAACCAACATGGAAGCAAGCTTTGTTTGATTTTCTTTATACGGCTGTAAATTAATCTGAGAGGAAACACAAATGAGCACAGGGACAACTCAAATGAAGGCAAGGAGAAGAAATCAACAAAACAGGAACCACAAAAACAAGACATGGAATCTCAGGGGACAAACTGAAACTAACATCCACCTCAGACAAGAAAAGAGCATTTGAAATCAACCAAGGATTAGAGATGAGTCTCGATACGCATGGACATTAGAACAAGAAGGATCACAAGATTTTCAATCCATCCTCTCTCTCTCAATCCTCAAAACACCAAGAGCCTCACATGCTTCTTGGGAGGAACACACACAGTAAGTGATGAATGAACACTAAGACCCTTGTGATCCTCAAAGGGGTATGCAGCCCCAACACCTATTTATAGCCCTTGGCTAACAGGTCTCCAACCCGTTACGCCGGCTAAACTCTAACGGAGCCGTCTCCCGCTTGTGCAGCCTTGCGAATTACCGATTCGCCTCCCGCACCTTCCGGAAGCTTCCGCGCTCCTTGTCGTCCACGACTCGCAACCACATCGAATCTCCGCCGTCTTCGACACATCAGACCGTTCGACCTCGACACTTTGTGTCTAGTCCGGTCACCTCGTGTCTCGCCACGACTCCGCCTCGACGTCCTGCAGCCAACACAGACAAGAAATACATCAAATAGCACCGCTCGATACATGTAAGCATAATAACATCAACAAACCTGTCGAATCATTAAAATATGCATCCTAATCCCATTTGACCAGGTTTGACCAAGTCCGATCGAACCCATTGCACCACGCAACGACATGGTCCAAACCAACCAACTCAAACTCGACTTCCCTAAACCGATGTCAATTACTCATCATTCACACGAGATGACCTCACATGGTCTCTCAGAGGGATTTTCGAAAATATCGAGACCCCTCACTCAACTTCTTAAGAAAGACAATCCATATAAGTGGACAGATAAATGTGAGGAAAGTTTTTAGGAATTGAAAACAAGATTAACCTCAGCCCCAGTGCTTATACTTCCTAACCCCGAGACAGACTTCCAGATCTATTGCGATGCCTCAAAGCAAGGATTAGGATGTGTGCTAATGCAGGAAGGGAAAGTAGTGGCGTATGCTTCGAGAAAGCTACGGCCACACGTGATAAATTATCCAACGCATGACTTGGAGTTAGCAGCAGTAGTGCACTCATTAAAGATTTGGAGGCACTATCTGCTGGAAAACCGTTGTGAAGTCTTTTTCGACCACAAGAGTTTGAAATATATATTTACTCAGCCAGACTTAAATCTCCGACAACGAAGATGGTTAGAGTTAATCAAAGACTATGATTTGGATCTTCAGTACCATCCTGGAAAAGCAAACGTTGTTGCAGATGCCCTAAGTCGGAAAAAGTACCACAACATAGCTTCTATTATGGAATACTCTACTCCATTGCATGAGGAAATGCGACGATTGAATCTGAATGTTGTTGAGCAAGGCCAGATTGCAGCATTAGAAATTCAGCAGACTATAACAGATCAGATCAAGACAGCTCAAGAAAAAGATGAAGAAATGCAACAGCTCATAAAGAAAAGTCAAGAAGAAGACTCAACCGAATTTGCCAAGGATGATCAAGGGATCTTAAGATATAGAGGTCGCTATAGTGTACCCAATGACAAAGAGTTGAAAGATTTAATATTACGAGAGGCTCACTCATCTCAACTCTCTATTCATCCAGGAGGCACAAAAATGTACCAAGACTTGAAAAAGAGATATTGGTGGAGTAAGATGAAGAAAGAAATAGCAGAGTATATCGCACGTTGTGATACTTGTCAGAAAGTAAAGATAGACCATCGGAGGCCTTCAGGACTATTAAATCCATTGCCAATCCCAGAGTGGAAGTGGGACGACATTGGTATGGATTTTATTACGGGATTTCCAAGAAGTCGAGACGGTTACGATGCTATCTGGGTGATCGTAGACCGGCTGACGAAAGTAGTCCATTTCATACCAATTAAACAGACTTACGGCAAAAATAAATTGGCAGAATTGTACTTGACAAAAATTGTAGTATTACATGGGACACCAAAAAGAATAGTATCGGACAGAGGAGCGCAGTTCACATCTGAATTTTGGGAAAAGCTACACGAAGCCATGGGAACAGATTTAGCGTTCAGTACGGCATACCATCCGCAGACTGGAGGACAAACAGAGCGAGTAAATCAGATCCTAGAAGACATGCTACGAGCGTGTGCATTGGTTTATGGCGCAGCTTGGGACATGTGCTTGCCATTTGCGGAATTCTCTTATAATAACAGTTATCAGTCCAGTATTAAAATGGAACCGTTTGAAGTATTATATGGAAGAGAATGCCGAACACCACTAAATTAGACCGAAACCAGAGAACAGCAATTTTTAGGGCCACAAATTGTTCAAGATGCAGAAGCTCATGTCAGAATCGTTCGAGATAAAATGAAAATAGCCCAGGATAGACAAAAGAGCTATCCTGATAATCGTCGAAAAGACTTGAGCTTTGAAATCGGAGATTTGGTGTATCTCAAGGTCACACCTTTCAAGTCAATAAAACGATTTCAAGTTAAAGGGAAGCTAGCTCCAAGGTACATTGGTCCATTTGAGATTCTTGGGAAAATAGGAGAAGTAGCCTACAAGTTACAGTTGACACCGAATCTGGCCAGAGTACATAATGTATTTCATGTGTCTCAATTACAAAAATGTCTTCGCCATTCCACCGAGCAAGTGCCAGTTGATGATATAGACTTGCAAGATGACTTATCATATGAAGAAGAACCGTTTCAAATACTGGAGACTACAGAGAAACAATTGAGGAAAAAATGTCAGACTTCATAAGATTCAGTGGCGGAACCATACAGCAGATGAAGCACATGGGAAAAGGAGTCAGATTTACAGCGAGAATTTCCTAACCAACTCCTTGGCCCGAGTTGATCTCGAGGACGAGATCCTTTTTAAGAAGGGTAGGTTGAAACAAAACCGATTTTGAAGAATCAAAATTTGATTTGAGTTTTGAGTTTCTTTTGCTCCTCAATCCTAATCCACACCAATCTCAAAGCAAACCAACTTCCAATCCTGACCATCACAGCTTGAACGGAGGGATCATCGCTCGGCACTGTTCCCGTCCGACAAAAACCGCCGCCGCCTCCAATTTTTGTCGCCGTCGCCCGTTCCCGTGCCTTCGCGCGCCTGCCCGCCCTCTGCTAGCTCCTGCTTGCATGCCGACCGCTATGCCACCTCCTCCTAAGCTCCTGCACCAGTGTCAGTCTCCCCGGCCGCCACCGCCACCGTCCGCCCGTGGTCACGCCCCTCTCTGCTCTCACAGCCCGCCTCGACCGACCGACACCGCCGTCCTTTTGACCGCCGCCTTGCGTCGCCCGAGGACACCCTGACACATCCCTCGGACTGCCGCACCGCGCCCTCCCAAACCCTCCCGACCGCGCCCGCGCCAAGACCGCCTTGCCGGTATACGGTGCCTAACCGCCTCCGAACCCCTATTTAAACGGCCGAGCCCTCCACAGAGAACCTCACTCACTCCCGGAGCTACCCAAGCGCCCCAGAACTCTCACCGTCGTCTCCCCTGCCGGCAATTGGAAATTCCCCCAAAACTGAGCCCTAGATCAATGTCCAAGCTCCGATCATCCATTTTTCAATTCCTTTCTCCAGTAGCATCATTGAGCTCCCAGAAACTCCCCCGAACCGCCGCCATAGCTCCTCGGCCACTCTTCTTCCCCGGCGAGAGAGAGCCATGTAACGAACCACCTCACCGTGGCCAGCCCAACTTCGGCATCCTCAGCCCAAGCCGACACTTCCACGAGTTTACCCTAACCCCACTGATGCTCAAACGCCATCCTGATCGCCCGGAGAAGCTTCCTCCACAAGCTATGCTCAAATCGGCCACAGAGAAGAAGTGCTCGCCGGCGATCGCCCTCCGGCCTACCACCACCCAAAATGGAACCCCCCACATTCCCATAAGTCCACCCATGCCCTCAAAAGCCATCGCAAAACTCCCTAGCGCCGTCGGCCGTCGCCGCTGCCTCCTCTGTTTTGCCGCCTCGGTGAGTGGGGAAGATGAGCAGATGTTGATCGCACTGTTCATCCCACCGAGTCAAGCCGACGCGATGCACCGTGCTTCTTCGCGCCGCGCGACGACGCGCCGACCCGAGCCAGCCGACTCGGGCTGGGTCGCGCCTTGCCGTTCGCCCGACCGCCGCGGTCTGTCTTGGTTGAACCGAGTCGATTCGCCGCGCGGTTGCATCCGACTCAAGCCCGATGAACGATCGAGCTCGATGAACAAGAAACCAAAACTATAAGTTTATACTCCCTAGATTCATTTTGAGCCCGCCAACCCATTTCTCAGGCCCATTTACCCATTTAGGACCTCCTACAAGCCCAAACCCAATTTATTTGTATTTTATCGGATTTTTGTTGTTGTTTTATTTCTTTATTTCCTAGCTCAATTCTTCGGGCATGGAATTAACTTAATTTATTTGCTTTGTGTTAGCTACCGAAGTTGAAGAACGCCAGGAGCAAGGAGAAGAAGCTCAAGTCCAGATCCAGCCGTCCGAGGAGTTAGAGCTAGTTGAAATCGTAGACCCGCAAGGCAAGTCACACATATTTTTGAGCATGTTGATCCTATGTTCCTTAAATTATTTATTTACATGTACTTTCATTATGTTATCTTCATTCAGTTATTTTATGTACAATAAACTACTTATAATGACATGATACTAGTTATGTCCTACCACCCGAGAAAACCCAGTTTAATTTGATGGACATATTCACCTTGACAGAATATAGTAAAAATAAATATGTTAGCTATGTAATCATGGTAGCATAGGAACTCATCAAAATGTTTCCACTGTTAAGAATTTTGTAATTGTTTAGAGTTTTGAAAAGATGGGTCTAGGGTAAGCGAGGATCGCAGAACTGGATCCGAAGACCTTATTCTAAGGTGGAGGCTTGGGTATGAATTGGTGGCAGTGTCACGAACGCTGAATATGGGTTTGTACGTGGATGATGCCTCAGTTAAAAATGTAAGGACTAGACCCTTATGCTGAGTAGAGGACATAGTAACCGTCCAACCACAAGCGTTGACTTTGTCAAACCTGGCTTAGTAGCTGCTCAATCTCAATTGAAAACTCTACAACTATAAAGGGGGAGCCAGAGGGTGAGTCGTATGGGAGGTGGTTAACCATACAACTGTAGGGCTGCAATGAGTCGGACGAGATCCGTGGGGTCGTCCGGGCTCATTGAGATCAAAAACCTACTGGGTAGAGACTATATAAAGAATTGAGCAGTGAACAACCTTGTTTTCCTAACTCTTTAGCGGGAGTTAAGAGATCTTGTGGGTAAAGCAGGGCAGCTCTGCAGAGTCATGAAATAATTGTATTCGAATATACCGTGCTTCCGGTAAATGAAGCTGTGTTTAATGGGTGAATCCAATAACAATGCATAAGTAGTTTTGAGAATGATTTGGAAGTGTTGAAGGTTAATAATCAAGCTTGAAAACCCCTTTACATTAATGAAGTGTCTTTTAAAATCTTTACTTAGTTCCCAACTAAAATTGCATCCACATAAAATAATAGACTTGATCCATCTCTACTTGTTATACCTTGCATGTAGTTATTGTTAGCTCCGTGTGACTTGTTGAGTATGGTAGTAGTACTCATACTTGCTAAAAATATAAACAGAAACAGCCAACTTTGAGGAGGCAAATGAAAGCGAAGAGGTGATGCTTTACGAGATCGACAAAGCTTGGAATTAGGGTCGTTCTCCGCTCAGGCGTGCCTGTGGCATCTTTTGCTGTAATGTATCTATAGGTCGTTGGCCCTACTGTGAACCTTGGCTTTAGGCCCTTATATTGTAATAAAGTCGACTTCTGCTCTTAAGCTTGTGTTGGCAATGTTATGCACTCGATGGATGTACTCGCAGCTGAACAGTCCTGGGCAGTTGCGAGGGTTTCATAATACTCCCAGAAATGGGGGTGTTACAAAATTTGTTGGGGATGTAGAGCTCAACATTTGAACCAGGGGTGGAGACGGGGAAGAAAACCACAACAATCGGAAAGAGACGGCACGCGCGGGAAGGAAGGTGATAAACACCAAATCCACAAAGGGAAACTTATTAAGAAGAGAAGGCGAGGCACCTTGGAGCACATCGCCGAGGAAGATGCAGGCCGTCGGGAAGGAGGTGGCAGCCTCCATCACGACTGACAGCGATGGTCTAGACTCTCTTGGGAGTTAGCACTAAAAACCTCTGGTTACAAAAAAAAGCATGAAATGTCAATTAAGTAATTTCACTATAAGTTTACTTTCGATGTAAATAAGTTGGTTAGGAGTAAAAGCTAATTTTTCATTGAGAGTGTAATATCCCGAACGTCGTTACGGCGTAAGTTTTTAAAACAATCGCGGAGTCACCGGTTTTTCGGTAAATTGCGGGAAGAGAAAGATATGAATTTTAGAACTTTGTAAAATGAATTAAATAAATTAAAATATTTAGTTTGGATGTTTTGGGTGTCCAGGAGGGTGGGCCACCGCTTTGGGCAACAAGGCCAAATGGGGCCCGTACCCCTCCCAAACCCTAACACCCCTTTATAAATCCCTCCTCGGCCTCCCACCCCTCCCCACCCTTTGGCCGCCCCCAACCCCTTGGGCCTCCCCTCCCTTTTGCTGCCCTAGGCGGAAGGAGAAGAAGAGGAGAAAAAGAAGAAGAAGAGGAGGAGGAAAATTTTGGGGAAAATCTTCACCTAGGTAATTTTTCCTCATCCCAAATCCTCTGTTTTAAGGATTAATTAAGGTTCTTGGCACGGAATTTGTTGGTAGATAATAGATCAAATGCCCGATTAGAGATTAGACGCTGACTGCTTTTAGATCAATTTGCGCCGCGCGGCTTTTCGCGTAGTTTTGATCTAGAAAACGAATTTTACTGCAGGTCCTCCCAAAAGGAAAGTTCTAGAGGATTTCTAGATGTATCTTCTGTATTTTTTTCAAATCTTTCTACCGTGGGATCTGGGAGATACGGAGTGGGCAATACCGCTGTCCGTCAGGCGGACAGATTGGTACAGTCCTGCGGTAATCCGGATATTAAAATTATTAAGCGAATTTTTCTGTGGATCTTCCCAAAAGGAAAGTTGTAGGGGACTTTCATATGCATCTCCTGTATTTATTTCAAATGTTTCTACTGTGGGGTCTGGGAGATACGGAGTCGGAAATACCGCTGTCCGTCAGGCAGATAGATTGGTACAGTCCGGCGGCAATCCGGATATTAAAAATAGTAAGAAATTTTCCTGCAGATCTTCCCAAAAGGAAAGTTATAGGGGACTTCCATACACATCTCCTGTATTTATTTCAAATTTTTATACTGTGGGATCTGGGAGATAAGGACTCGGAAATACCGCTGTCCGTCAGGCGGACAAATTGGTACAGTCCGATGGTAATCCGGAGATTAAAAATAGTAAACGAATTTTCTGGACATGGCCGTAGTTGAGAAAGTTGTGGATAATGTAGAGATATAGCTTCTGTATAAATTTCATAATGTTTAGACCTCTTTTCTGTCGTTGGCACGCGTTTGAATACTGCTGCCCAATCTGCCAGAACAGAGTTCTTCCTCTGTTTTGGGAATTAAATTACATCTAGTTGTGATCCGAATAAAAATAGGTCTTCTACATGAAAATTGTAGGTTTTTAAGTCATGAATCCAGAGAGGTATCATTTTCTGTATTTCGATTTATATTTTTAAAGATACGAAATTGTGAAGCAGCACTGCTACAGAGAGTATTATGTTGGTTTGTTCGGCGGAGTAGAGATTGTGCGGGTTCGGGTTTCTAGCGATGTTTTATATATTTATGTCGTACTTGTATGCTGTGGTAGTGTGCTGAGAGTTGTCTTATGGACAGGTGGTCTTGTCACTGAGCGCTCTTGAATTTTGTTGATCTTCGCTTCGTCGGATTGAGGCAAGTGAACGTAGCGGTGGTTGCTACCGTTTAACTTGTTATTCCTTCTACTTGCAATTTACATTATTATCTTAATTTGATACATTATGCCATGATTGCATGATTTTTGAATTGTGAAGATGGTAGCAAATATTTATCTATTGATATGTTGATATTATGCTAGTAGATATGTGGATTTCTTGCTTAATGTTATAATGTGGACATGAAAATAACATGTGGTGGATGTGGATATATTGAGAGCATGTTAATGTTCCTTGTAGATGAATTAATGTGATTAATGAATTATCATATCTTTCATGTCATATCATGTCATTTGCATATGTGGATGTCGCACTTAGCGCGACCGTGCAGCAGTCTGACAT